>CM042686.1:184881712-185481712 GCA_023614405.1 Avena insularis
AAAAGGAGAGAGATAGCCATTGAGAGAAAAAGAAAAAGAAAAAAAGATTTGAGAAAAGAGGAAAAGAGAAGCACCATTTTCCCATGGTAAATAGAAGATTGCTAAGATACTCATTTATACGCTTGCCTTGTCATTTTGATATGGGATTCTTCAGTATCATCCGGGCAGAAATTCGTGATTAAGCGGTTCTCTATAATCACGCGTATTTCTGATGCCAGAACTTACTTAGGTAACTAAAGTTGAAGTAGCATGAGGGCGGACCCTCGTGCTCAAAGGGACATGGGATTTGCGGTTTATAGTCATCGAGCATATAGCACTTTCGAGATTGGACCTCACTTTCACCTTAACCATATTAAAGATGCTTATGATAGGGGCAATGAGAGCTCAAAGCTAATGGGTACTATACTTTTCGGCATTTTGGAAGTCTTTCAAATTATTCAAAACCTTTTCATTTTCCTTGTTGAGTCTCCACATATTCTTTGAGCACCTTCTTGAGGGAGAATATCATTTTAAGCCCTGGCCAAAGTTGGGGTGTACATGCAATGCACTTGATACCCAAGTTCACACGAAATCAGCAGGGATGACTACGGTTGGTGTGCCAAATACTGAGAGGGTCTTTTGGCATAGATTCAACTTTCACGTTTCAATACAAGAAGAAATCAGGCCCTAACTTGGTAGTCCAAGTTAGGCCCCCTGTTAGTTCTCGCTTGGTTATGTCGCTCCCCTCACTTGCTTAGGCGGGGTTGTCATGTCATATAGAAACTTCTTGCAGCGCCCTTAGCGGTGGATAGGACAACACCCCCTACCCACCCCCCCTACCCGTGTCTTGGCTGGTGACAAAACAGTAGGCGCATGTATCGGCATTATAATTATTTTTTGTTTACTCGGAAAGGCTGGGCAAAGCCACCACTTGCGTCTCTCCTTGGACCTCCAATCCCAAGTCGTTAACCACTACCTTAAAAGCGCGGGTTGTGGTTCCACCATTCCCACGCATCATGAAACCCTCTTCTTCTTCCTACATCATCTATCTTCGAAGTCTTCTCCTTGCGCTTCATGGAAAGTCTATGCACTCTCTAGAGACAAAGGCTTCACTACCCATGACAATAAGAAGAGATGTTTTCCACCAACGAGGAGGAGGCATGGTGAGTGCGTGTCACAGGGATGTCTGAGGTTGGCTTAGGATAGGCGAGAGACAGTTTGTGGGAATTGGACCCTCGAGTACACTTACAGAGCACCCATATGAAGGGGTAGAAGTACGCCGTGCGATTCAGCCTGGCCGTAAATGCGGGCTCGTCCTCGTCCACCACCTCTCCCGGTTTGTAGATCACGCTCTCGTAGCTAACTTCGCTTTTAGGGTTTTCTCCTCTTGTTCTTTATCCTTGCTCATCTCTTGCAACTCCTCGATTTTATTTGGGACCAAATAAATTAGGGTTTGCCTATGTCTCAATCGACCCGAGATTTTCTTTAGTCTCAATCACCTGAAGAAAAGTGCAATGGTAGTTAAAAGAAATGTGCAACTTTCGTTGATCGATACAGAAATAGCAAAACCAGAATAAATTATGACAATACAATGTCGAGAGTCTTGATCTTGCATTTTTACTAAACTTTTTCAAAATTATATTGAGATGATGATCTTTGCATTGACAAAATATTTGCTGACACAGCGTTTACAAATTTTGGTGATGACAAACTACATACTTCGAGACCGGACATGTGAAATGTCATTTGCGCCGATTCGCTTGTAGAAAAGGGGAATTGTTTTACCGCCTTTGCTCGATCAAAACAACTATTTTTTTGAAATTTTATCCGGAAATTATAATTCCTGTGCACACCGGTGGTCGATATTCACCGGTATTGTCAAGATCCTAGGGAGCTCGAGGAAGGATGAATGGCATCACTTGCAACTAGAATCCTCAATGCAATTCGTATGACAAAATGAAGGAAGATTTCCCTACAGATTAAACCTTGCGATTTACCTGGGACGAGTGGGCTGTTGTTTGATATAAACCCTGACAGTATCACGATTATAGATAACTTCGTGACTACCAGTTCTGTACAAAGAAGATCCATTTTTCTATGTTTACCTCGTGTTTTGCCTTTCTATTTGCAAGAGGAAGGCGAGCTTAGGGAGCCCTTTGTAGAAAATGCGAGAATAGCTGAGTTTGTTGTCTGCATCTGCCAATGGCTGTCATCCGAGCAGGTGACAAAGAGAAGGCTCTGACATTGAAAGAAGCAGGCGGTGAAGCGAAGCGGTGACGGTGTGAGAGGATGCGCTAAAAGTCATGACAAACAAAGAAGGCATCATCTTCTAAGCGGCAACAATCGAACTGTGATGCACGCTAATTGTGCAGGAGACTGAAGATAGAAGCCAAGTCGGATCCGGTTGAGACGAAACATTTAAGTGGTTTGTGATACACGGAATGGTCCTGATTTATACTTAGGAGCGATGGCAAGCGCCTCAAGTGGTCAGATGAGAAGTAATTAAATTTTTACTTGTGAGTGTTATGTTTCTATTTTGTGGAACTCAATTAGCTTGCCAAGATGTCTAGCGCCTCAAGTGATACTAGTAAAATAAATTTAACCCTTGTTGTGTTATGTTTATGTATGTGTGTTGTAGCTTGTCAAGATGGTACCTTGTTAACTGGCAGTTTGAAAAGTGCCCTTTTCTCTCTCGCTAAACATGATTATGTTTCATTTTGCCCAAATTGGTAGCAAATCTAGAAGGTTCTCACTTTGATAATTCGTTCCCTTTTGGACCTCTTTTTGCCTCGATCGGTAGCAAATATAAAGCGACAAATCACCGGGCCAGAATACATTCATTCAGAAAACAAAACAAATGTAGATATAGCTGTGTGCAGCTAAATAGGATATAGCGATAGAAAGTAGGTTTGCTTGAGGTTCGATGCATTCGGTAGAAATAGGATATAGCTAGAAAGAAGGCTGCTTGTATTGGCGCAACCTGCAGGCTGGGCACATCCTACTGCGCCCGTGCCTCCGCCTCCTCCTCCTCCCTCCGGCCTTCCTCCACTTCTTGCTGCGGTCCCTTGATCTTGGGGACCTTGGGCCTGATTGGGCGATGTGACGCTTTTGATGGCCAATCATTTGGAGGTTTGGTGGTCATGTCGAGCCCGGTGTTACCCAGTGATGCTATGGCGTTGATGTTCCTGATCTCGTGCTTTCGCCACCTTTGTGGATGCCGAACCCAGCGCCTCTGCATGCTTCATTAAGGAGATGAAGTCGGTGCGGTCGGCGGCGACTACCGCTGTTAGCCTTAAGCGATCCCCTTGCGGAAGAAGCGGCGCTGAAGGCCGCATACGAAGAAGAAGCGTTATCTTGGCGGCCCTTGACCTCCTCGGCCCTACCCTTGGGTCTTGGTGTCACCGGACCGTCATCACTTCAGAGTCTTGGTGTGTCACGGACTCGTCATCATGGTGTCTATGAGTCTTGGTATTATGCGGACTGGGCGTCATCATGAGTCGTTGCGGAAACCTATTGGAAGAAAGGAAAATGGGGGAGTAGATGATGTAAGAAAGATCGAGCAATCGAAATGCGAACAATAGCGGTCCTAATAAACCAACATCCGACGTCCAGCGATGGGGGCGGTAGAAGAACGAGAGGGAGGAGCAAACCCTAGTTACCTCCGACCATGGGTCATCGATGTCGATGTCATAGGGGTTTCCAGCGGAGGCGATATACTTATCTGGATCGTGGGTGCCTAGAAGTGCTTAACGATCTGCTTGTGACGACGGTAGAGGCCTCCTCAGCTTGGCGAGGCTCCTCTTGGTGGCTCCGTCGATGGCATTGGGGCAGAGGCCTTTGAGGGCACAGACGAGAGCGGCGGATGCTTTCAAAGAAGAAGCGTCAAGGGGCAGCCAGCGAGAGCAGGGGCCTCCCTCGTTCCGGCTGACCTCGGGCTGACGATGGCACCTTATCCTCCTCGACCCATCGCCGGCCCGGTAGCAGGGTATTCTCGGGGAGTTTGGATCTTTGTGGTGGGGCCGGTGGAGAGGAGTTGCGTGGGGAAGTGAGCAAGGTGAGGTGGGTGTCGGAGAAGGGGCTCTATAGAAGCAAACGGCTTTAACCACCTGTACGGCGTATTAGATGGAAGCAAAACCGCGTTTACCGTTTGCACCACCGCTTTACCTTGCGCCCGTAGTCTCTGCCGTGCACGCCATGACACCGCCTTGCGGTACATCACGTTTTCCCGGGCCATACGCGGCGATTCTTTGTATTGAGCCGCATGCAAGGCGCGTACAATTTCTATGTCTGACAGTTTGACCACGGCCCTAAAATTGGCGATAGTTAAAAAGTGAAATGTAGAGGAAGGTAGGTGTTTGTATGGCGAGATTTGTGGGGTTGTGCTAGATCGGGTAGAGGATGTGTTGATGAAGGCGGAGACATTAGGTCTCGTCGAGCTCAGCTCTTGATCTCCCGGCTAAGCGTGCAAGCGCTTTCTTCTGGTCGGGGCCCGGGTTGGAAGTAAGAGATTGAGAGCAGCTCTGCGTAAAAATGGGATATGTCTTGTAAATCGACAATCAAGTGGCTAATAAATTCTGCAGCTGTCGCCGTATTGGTGCACTTTCTGACGTTGCCATGCTTTATGGCGTAATAAAGTGGCGTGGCTGATAGCAATAGTAGGCTTTTAGACTTGATTAAACATGACGCAACATTGTTTTGACCGCTCAGCGACTTTTTCCATGAATGACATCGTGTTTCCTTCTTGTAGAAGTCTCAGCCTTTGAGTGAGGCGTCGCGTGCTAATCTCCGCATTTGTCTTGTGAAAAGGGCGTTAATTATAACCGGATCATCGTTGGATCGCCGCAAGGAATCAACGGTTGATGCGCGCCCGATCCGGCGTGACTAACCTGTGATAACCAATCAGGGAGTAGCGAATGACGGTGAGGACAGGTTTGTGCTTCTCTGAAAGATAGAGGCAAAGTAAGAGTAGTACCACACACATAAAACCAAAGGCAAACTGGCCCCAGTAGTATAAAAATGGAAGAGTGAGTGTCTTGTATAATGAACTACGCCATCGTGGCATACATCAAATTATGCTTAGAGATAGATCCACTAGAGTTCATTGGATGTGTGTTTTCTCATAAACCACATGGACCCACCTAGAGTTTATTGCATGTGTAATTCTTCTCATTAACCACACATGGATCCCACTAAAATGTCATTGCATATACGAGTCTTTTTCATCGACCATAGTTAGAGTCATTGCATTTGTGTCCTTCTCACAATCCACATATGGATCCACGGTGCCATTGCATGTGTTCTTCCACAGACCACACATGGATCCACGATGTCATTGCATGTGTGCCTTCTCACAAACCACATATGGATCCACTAGTGTCATTGCATGTGTGTTCTTCTCACAAACCACGTAGAGATCCACCGGTGTCATTATGGATAACTAACTGTTCCTCTCATAGACCACTGCATGGATCCATCGATGTCCTTCATGTACTACTCTTTCATGAACCACATCTAGAGTCATTGCATGTGTGTTCTTCCCCGCACAGACCTCACATGGATCCACCGGTGTCATTGCATGTGTGTTCTTCTCACAAACCACATATGGATCCAGCATGTCATTGGATGTGTGTTTCCTCCCAAAACCACACATGGATCCCACCGGTGTCATTACATGTCTGCTCTTTTCACTGAACCACAGTTAGAGTCATTGCATGTGTACAGCCTCTCCACGGACCACATAAGATCCCACTAGTGTCATTGGATGTGTGTTCTTCTCATGAACCTGACTATGACTAGAGTCATTGGATGTGTGTTTTTCCAAGAACCATAGCTAGAGTCCTTGTATGTGTGTGTTCTTCTCAGAAACCACACTGAGGATACACCAGGACTCATTGCATGTGTGTGTTCTTCCAACCACAACTAGAGTCATTGCATGTGTGTTCTTCTACATAAAACCATTATCATAGACACACACCCAGTAGCATTTTCATGTGTGTTCTCATTAACCACACAAGGATCCACCATTGTCATTGCATGTGTGCTCTTTTATTAACCACAGTTAGAGTTATTGCATGTCTGTTCTTTTCACAAAACACATATGGATCCACCAGTGCCATTGCAGGTGTGTTCTTCGCATATACCACACATGGATCCACCAGTGTCATTGCATGTGTGTCCTTCCATGAACCACACATGGATCCACCCGGTGTCATTGCATGTGTGTCCTTCTCACAGACCATATGGATCCACAGTGTCATTTGCATGTGTGTTCTTCTCACATACCACGTGAGATCCACGGTGTCATTGCATGTGTGTTCCTCTCATAGACCATACATGCACAGATCCACCGGTGTCATTGTATGTCTGCTCTTTTCATGAACCACAGTTAGAGTCATTGCATGTGGGTTCTTCTCATGAACCATAGCTAGAGTCATTGCATGTGTGTTCTTCTCACAAACATATCATGAACCACACGTACTGTCATTGCACGTGTGTTCTTCTCATTAACCAAACATGGATCCACCAGTGTCATTGCATGTCTTCACTTTTCATGAACCACAGTTAGAGTCATTGCATGTGTGTCCTTCTCACAAATCACAGATGGATCCACCAGTGTCATTGCATGTGTGTTCTTCCCACAGACCACACATGGATCCCTGATGTCATTGCATGTGTTATCACTTATGAACCACACCTGGATCCACAGATGTCATCGCATGTGTGTCCTTCTCCCCAGAGACCACATATGGATCCACCAGTGTGTCATTGCATGTGTGTCTTTTCCACACGGACCACGTGAGAGATCCACCAGTGTCATTGCATGTGTTCCTCTCACCCAGACCACACATGGATCCACCGTAATCATCGCATGTACGCTCTTTTCATGAACCATAGTTAGAGTCATTCCATGTGTGTTCTTCTTCATTGAAACTTACATTAGAGGTCATTTGCATGTGTGTTCTTCTCACAAACCATATCATAGAACCACACCTAGTGTCATTGTATGTGTGTTCTTCTCATTAACTCCCCACATGGATCCACAGTGTCATTGTATGTGTGCTCTTTTTCGCGAACCACATGATTAGAGAGTCATTGCATGTGTGTCCTTCTCACAAACCACATATGGATCCACGGTGTCATTGCATGTGTGTTCTTCCCACAGACCACACATGGATCCACAGATGTCATTGCATGGGTGTCCTTCCCATGAACCACACATGGATCCACTAGTGTCATGCATGTGTGTGTCCTTCTCACAGACCACATATGGATCCAGCAGGTGTCATTGCATGTGTGTTCTTCTCATAGGAGCGGGTAAAGATCCACGGTGTCATTGCATGTGTTCCTCTCATAAACCACACATGGATCACCGGTGTCATCATATCGCTCTTTTCATGAACCACAAGTGTAGTCATTGCATGTGTGTTCTTCTCTGAACCACAACTAAGTCATTGCATGTGTTCTTCTCACAAAACATATCATGAACCACACCCGGTGTCATTGGATGTGTGTTCTTCTCATTAACCACACATGGATCCACAGTGTCATTGCATGTTTGCTCTTTTCATGAACCACAGTTAGAGTCATTGCATGTACATTTCCTTTCACAAAACACATATGGATCCACTAGTGTCATTGCATGTGTGTTCTTCTCACATACCGTAAGGATCCACCTATGTCATTGCATGTGTGTTCCTCTCATAGACCACACATGGATCCAGGTGTCATCGCATGTCTACTCTTTTCATGAACCCACAGTTAGAGTCATTGCATGTGTTCTTTTCATGAACCACACCTAGAGTCATTGCATGTGTGTTCTTCTCACAAACCATCTCATTAACCACCACTAGTGTCATTGCATGTGTGTTCTTCTCATTAACCACACATGGATCCACCGGTGTCATCGGATGTCTACTCTTTTCATGAGCCAGTGGTTAGAGTCATTGCATGTGTGTACTTCTCACAAACCACATATGGATCCACAGTGTTATTGCATGTGTGTTCTTCCCACAGACCACATGGATCCACCCGATGTCATTACATGTGAGTCCTTCCCATGAACCACATGGATCCACCGGTGTCATTGCATGTGTGTCCTTCTCACAGACCAAATATGGATCCACAAGTGTTGTTGCATGTGTGTTCTTTTCACAGACCACGTAGAGGAACCACGGTGTCATTGCATGTGTGTTCCTCTCATAGACCACATATGGATCCACACGGTGTCATACATGTATGCTCTTTTCATGAACCACAGTTAAGTCATTGCATGTGTGTTCTTCTCACGAACCACGGCTAGAGTCATTGCATGTGTGTTCTTCTCACAAACCATATCATGAGCGACACCCAGTGTCATTGCATGTGTTCTTCTCATTAACCACACATGGATCCACCAGTGTCATTGCATGTCTACCTCCTTTCATGAACCAAAGTTGAGAGTCATTGCATGTGTGTTCCTTTCACAAAACACATATCACCAGTGTCATTGCATGTGTCTTCTTCCCACGGACCATACATGGATCCACCAGTGTCATTGCATGTGTGTCCTTCCCATGAACCACACATGGATCCACCAGTGTCATTGCATGTGTGTCCTTCTCACTAACCACATATGGATCCACCAGTGTCATTGCATGTGTGTTCTTCTCACAATACGTAAGATTCACGGTGTCATTGCATGTGTTTCTCTCATAGACCACACATGGATCACGGTGTCATCGCATGTCTGTCTTTTCATGAACCACAGTTAGAGTCATTTCATGTGTGCTCTTCTCATGAACCACACCTAGAGTCATTGCATGTGTTCTTCTCACAAAACATATCATGAACCACACCGGTGTCATTGCATGTGTTCTTCTCATTAACCACACATGGATCCACCGGTGTCATTGCATATGCTCTTTTCATGAACCACAGTTAGAGTCATTGCATGTGTGTTCCTTTCACAAAACACATATGGATCCACCAATGTCATTGCATGTGTTATTCCCATAGACCACACATGGATCCACCACAGGTCATTGCATGTGTGTTCCTCTCATATACCACACATGGATCCACCAGTGTCATTGCATGTGTGTCCATGTCACAGACCACATATGGATCCACCAGTGTCATTGCATGTGTGTTTTTTCACAGACCACGTAGATCCACTTGTCATTGCATGTGTTCCTCTCGCCTATACCACACATGGATCCTTTGGTGTCATCATATACACTCTTTTCATGAACCATAGTTAGAGTCATTGCATGTGTGTTCTTCTCATGAACCATTAGAGTCATTGCATGTGTGTTCTTCTCACAAACCATATCATGAACCACACCAGTGTCATTGCATGTGTGTTCTTCTCATTAACCACATGGATCCACAGTGTCATTGCATGCTGCTCTTTTCATGAACCACAGTTAGAGTCATTGCATGTGTGTTCCTTTCTAAAACTTACATATCACCGGTGTCATTGGATGTGTGTTCTTCCCATAGACCACATGGATCCACGGTGTCATTGCATGTGTGTCCTTCCATGAACCACATATGGATCCACAGTGTCATTGCATGTGTGTCCTTCTCACAGACCACATATGGATCCACGGTGTCGTTGCATGTGTGTTCTTTTCACAGACCACGTAGGAACCACGGTGTCATTGCATATGTGTTCCTCTCATAGACCACATATGGATCCACGGTGTCATCGCATGTATGCTCTTTTCATGAACCACAATTAGAGTCATTGCATGTGTGTTCTTCTCCATGAACCACAACTAGAGTACTTGCATGTGTGTTCTTCTCATAAACTATATCATGAACAACACCCGGAGACATTGCATTTGTGTTCTTCTCATTAACCACACATGGATCCACAGTGTAATTGCATATACGCTCTTTTCATGAACCACAGTTAGAGTCATTGCATGTGTGTTCCTTTCCAAAACACATATCACGGTGTCATTGCATGTGTGTTCTTCCATAGACCACACATGGATCCACCGATGTCATTGCATGTGTGTGCTTCCCATGAACCACACATGGATGCAGTGTCGTTGCATGTGTCCTTCTCACAAACCACATATGGATCCACAGTGTCATTGCATGTGTTCTTCTCACATACCACATAAGGATCCACAGGTGTCATTGCATGTGTGTTCCTCTCATAGACCACACATGGATCCCAGTGTCATCACATATCTACTCTTTTCATGAACCACAGTCGAGTCGTTGCATGTGTGTTCTTCTCATGAACCTGGCTAGATTCATTGCATGTGTGTTCTTCTCTACCATATCATGAACCACACCTAGTGTCATTGCATGTGTGTTCTTCTCATTAACCACATGGATCCACCAGTGGCATTGCATGTCTTCTCTTTTCATGAACCACAGTTAGAGTCATTGCATGTGTGTTCCTTTCATAAAACAACTATCACCAATGTTATTGCATGTGTGTTCTTCCCACATACCACACATGGATCCACTAGTGTCATTGCATATGTGTCCTTCCATGAACCACACATGCGGCCACAGTGTCATTACATGTGTGTCCTTCTCACAAACCACATATGGATCCACAGTGTCATTGCATGTGTGTTACATTCACGGACCACGTAAGAACCACGGTGTCATTGCATGTGTGTTCCTCTCATAGACAGACATGGATCCAGGTGTCATCGCATGTCTGCTCTTTTCATGGACCACAGTTAGAGTCATTGCATGTGTGTTCTTCTCATGAACCACAGTTAGAGTCATTGCATGTGTGTTCTTCTCACAAACCATATCATGAACCACACCCAGTGTCATTGCATGTGTGTTCTTGATTAACCACACATGGATCCACCAGTGTCATTGCATGTCTTCTCTTTTCATGAACCACAGTTAGAGTCATTGCATGTGTGTTCCTTTCACAAAACACATATCACCAGTGTCATTCGATGTGCGTTCTTCCCATAGACCACACATGGATCCACCAGTGTCATTGCATGTGTGTCCTTTCCATGAACCACATATGGATCCACCAGTTTCATTTCATGTGTGTCCTTCTCACAGACCACATATGTATCCACCAGTGTCGTTGCATGTGTGTTCTTTTCATAGACCACGTAAGGAACCACGGTGTCATTGCATGTGTGTTCCTCTCATAGACCACATATGGATCCACGGTGTCATCCATGTATGCTCTTTCATGAACACAATTAAATCATTGCATGTGTGTTCTTCTCATGAACCACAACTAGGTCATTGCATGTGTGTTCTTCTCACAAACCATATCATGAACAACACCCGGTGTCATTGCATGTGTGTTCTTCTCATTAACCACACATGGATCCACCAGTGTCATTGCATGTCTGCTCTTCTCATGAACCACAATTAGAGTCATTGCATGTGTGTTCCTTTCACAAAACACATATCACCGGGGTCATTGCATGTGTGTTCTTCCCACAAACCACAAATGGATCCACCAGTGTCATTGCATGTGTGTCCTTCCCATGAACCACACATGGATGCACTAGTGTCATTGCATGTGTGTCCTTCTCACAAACCACATATGGATCCACAGTGTCATTGCATGTGTGTTCTTCTCACATACCACGTAAGGATCTCGGTGTCATTGCATGTTTGTTCCTCTCATAGACACATGGATCCACCGGTGTCATCGCATGTCTACTCTTTTCATGAACCACGGTTAGAGTCGTTGCATGTGTGTTCTTATCATGCACCACTAGAATTCATTGCATGTGTGTTCTTCCTACAAACCATATCAGGAACCACACCCAGTGTCATTACATGTGTGTTCTTCTCATTAACCACACATGGATCCACTAGTGTCATTGAATGTGCTCTTTTCTTGAACCCTGATTAGAGTCATTGCATGTGTATTCCTTTCATAAAACACATATCACCGGTGTTATTGCATGTGTGTTCTTCCCACATACCACATGGATCCACCAGTGTCATTGCATATGTGTCCTTCCATGAACCACATGCAGCCACAGTGTCATTGCATGTGTGTCCTTCTCACCAACCACATATGGATCCACCAGTGTAATTGCATGTGTGTTCTTCTAGAGACCACAAAGGATCCACCGGTGTCATTGCATGTGTGTTCCTCTCATAGACCACACATGGATCCACGGTGTCATCATATCTGCTCGTTTCATGAACCACAGCTATAGTCATTGCATGTGTGTTCTTCTCATGAACCACATCTAGAGTCATTGCATGTGTGTTCTTCTCTAACCATATCATGAACCACACCGGTGTCATTGCATCATGTTCTTGTAATTAACCACACATGGATCCACAGGTGTTATTGCATATGCTCTTTTCATGAACCATAGTTAGAGTCATTGCATGTGTGTCCTTCTCAGAAACCACACATGGATCCACAGTGTGATTGCATGTGTTGTCCTTCCATGAACCACATGGATCCACAGTGTCATTGCATGTGTGTCTTCTCATAGACCATATGGATCCACAGTGTCATTGCATGTGTGTTCTATTCACAGACCACGTAAGGAACCACGGTGTCATTGCATGTGTGTTCCTCTCATAGACCACACATGGATCCACGGTGTCATGCATATCTGCTCTTTTCATGAACCACAGTTAAGTCATTGCATGTGTGTTCTTCGTGAACCACAACTAGAGTCATTGCATACATGTTTCTTCTCACAAACCATATCATGAACCCACAGCCAATGTCATTGCATGTGTGTTCTTATCATTAACCACACATGGATCCACTAGTGTCATTGCATATACGCTCTTTCATGGACCCACAGTTAGAGTCATTGCATGTGTGTTCCTTTCACAAAACACATATCACCGGTGTCATTGCATGTGTGTTCTTCCCATGGACCACACCTCGATCCACTAGTGTCATTGCATGTGTGTCCTTCCATGAACCACAGATGGATCCACTAGTGTCATTGCATGTGTGGCCTTCTCACAAACAACATATGGATCCACTAGTGTCATTGCATCTGTGTTCTTCTCCACAGACCACATAAGGATCCCCGGTGTCATGCATGTGTGTTCCTCTCATAGACCACACATGGATCCACCAGTGTCATCGCATATACGCTCTTTTCATGAACCACAGTTAGAGTCCAATGCATGTGTGTTCTTCTCATGAACTTCTAACTAGAGTCCTTGCATGTGTTCTTCTCTGAAACCATATCATGAACCACACCCAGTGTCATTGCATGTGTGTTCTTCTCATTAACCACACATGGATCCACCAGTGTCATTGCATGTCTGCTCTTTTCATGAACCACAGTTAGAGTCATTGCATTTGTGTCCTTCTCACAAACCACATATAGATCCACCAGTGCCATTGCATGTGTGTTCTTCCCACAGACAACACATGGATCCACCAGTGTCATTGCATGTGTGTCCATCCATGACCACACATGGATCCACATGTCATTGCATGTGTGTCCTTCTCACAGAGACCACATATGGATCCACCAGTGTCATTGCATGTGTGTTCTTTTCATAGACCACGTAAGGATCCACCTGTGTCATTGCATGTGTGTTCTTCTCATTTACCACACATGGATCCACCGGTGTCATCGCATGTCTGCTCTTTTCATGAACCACAGTTAGAGTCATTGCATGTGTGCTCTTCTCATGAACCACACCTAGAGTCATTGCATGTGTGTTCTTGTCACAAAACATATCATGAACCACACCCAGTGTCATTGCATGTGCGTTCTTCTCATTAACCACATGGATCCACAGGTGTCATTGCATATACGCTCTTTTCATGAACCACAGTTAGAGTCATTGCATGTGTGTTCCTTTCACAAAACACATATGGATCCACCAATGTCATTGCATGTGTGTTATTCCCATAGACCACACATGGATCCACCACAGGTCATTGCATGTGTGTCCTTCCCATGAACCACACATGGATCCACCAGTGTCATTGCATGTGTGTCCATGTCACAGACCACATATGGATCCACCAGTGTCATTGCATGTGTGTTTTTTCACAGACCACGTGAGATCACTTGTGTCATTGCATGTGTGTTCCTCTCATATACCACACATGGATCCTTTGGTGTCATCGCATATACGCTCTTTTCATGAACCATAGTTAGAGTCATTGCATGTGTGTCCTTCTGAAACCACACATGGATCCACCGGTGTGATTGCATGTGTGTCCTTCCCATTAACCACACATGGATCCACCAGTGTCATTGCATGTGTGTCCTTCTCATATACCACATATGGATCCACCAGTGTCATTGCATGTGTGTTCTATTCACAGACCACGTAAGGAACCACCGGTGTCATTGCATGTGTGTTCCTCTCATAGACCACACATGGATCCACCGGTGTCATCGCATATCTGCTCTTTTCATGAACCACAGTTAGAGTCATTGCATGTGTGTTCTTCGTGAACCACAACTAAGTCATTGCATCTGTTCTTCTCACAAACCATATCATGAACCACAGCCAATGTCATTGCATGTGTGTTCTTATCATTAACCACACATGGATCCACTAGTGTCATTGCATATACGCTCTTTTCATGGACCACAGTTAGAGTCATTGCATGTGTGTTCCTTTCACAAACACATATCACCGGTGTCATTGCATGTGTGTTCTTCCATAGACCACACCTAGATCCACTAGTGTCATTGAATGTGTGTCCTTCCCATGAACCACAGATGGATCCACTAGTGTCATTGCATGTGGCCTTCTCACAAACAACATATGGATCCACTAGTGTCATTGCATCATGTTCTTCAAGCAGACCACATAAGGATCCACGGTGTCATTGCATGTGTGTTCCTCTCATAGACCACACATGGATCACAGTGTCATCGCATGTCTGCTCTTTTCATGAACCACAGTTAGAGTCAATGCATGTGTGTTCTTCTCATGAACTACAACTAGAGTCCTTGCATGTGTGTTCTTCTCACAAACCATATCATGAACCACACCCAGTGTCATTGCATGTGTGTTCTTCTCATTAACCACATGGATCCACAGTGTCATTGCATGTGCGCTCTTTTCATGAACCACAGTTAGAGTCATTGCATTTGTGTCCTTCTCACAAACCACATATAGATCCACCAGTGCCATTGCATGTGTGTTCTTCCCAGACCACATGGATCCACAGTCATTGCATGTGTGTCCATCCCATGAACCACACATGGATCCACCAGTGTCATTGCATGTGTGTCCTTCTCACAGACCACATATGGATCCACCAGTATCATTGCATGTGTGTTCTTTTCACAGACCACGTAAGGATCCACCGGAGTCATTGCATGTGTGTTCCTCTCATATACCACACATGGATCCACCGGTGTCATCGCATGTCTGCTCTTTTCATGAACCACAGTTAGAGTCATTGCATGTGTGCTCTTCTCATGAACCACACCTAGAGTCATTGCATGTGTGTTCTTGTCACAAAACATATCATGAACCACACCCAGTGTCATTGCATGTGCGTTCTTCTCATTAACCACACATGGATCCACCAGTGTCATTGCATGTCTGCTCTTTTCATGAACCACAGTTAGAGACATTGCATGTGTGGCCTTCTCACAAACAACATATGGATCCACTAGTGTCATTGCATCTGTGTTCTTCTCACAGACCACATAAGGATCCACCGGTGTCATTGCATGTGTGTTCCTCTCATAGACCACACATGGATCCACCAGTGTCATTGCATGTGTGTCCTTCTCACAGACCACATATGGATCCACCCGTGTCATTGCATGTGTGTTCTTCTCATTAACCACACATGGATCCACCAGTGTCATTGCATGTCTGCTCTTTTCATGGACCACAGTTAGAGTCATTACATGTGTGTTCCTTTCACAAAACACATATCACCAGTGTCATTGGATGTGTGTTCTTCCCACAGACCTCATATGGACCCACCGGTGTCATTGCATGTGTGTCCTTCCATGAACCACATATGGATCCACGGTGTCATTGCATGTGTGTCCTTCTCACAGACCACATATGGATCCACAGTGCGTTGCACGTGTGTTCTTTTCACAGGCGTAAAGGAACCACGGTGTCATTGCATGTGTGTTCCTCTCACTTAGACCACAGATGGATCCCGGTGTCATCGCATGTATGCTATTTTCATGAACCACAACTAGAGTCATTGCATGTGTTCTTCTCGCGAACCACAACTAAGTCATTGCATGTGTGTTCTTCTCACAAACCATATCATGAACAACATCCAGTGTCATTGCATGTGTGTTCTTCTCATTAACCACACATGGATCCACCAGTGTCATTGCATGTCTGCTCTTTTCATGAACCACAGTTAGAGTCATTGCATGTGTGTTCCTTTCACAAAAACTTACATATCACAGTGTCATTGCATGTACATTCTTCCCACAGACCACACATGGATCCACTAGTGTCATTGCATGTGTGTCCTTCCCATGAACCACACATGGATGCACAGTGTCATTGCATGTGTGTCCTTCTCTAAACCACATATGGATCCACCGGTGTCATTGCATGTGTGTTCTTCTCACATACCACGTAAGGATCCACGGTTGTCATTGCATGTGGGTTCCTCACATATACCACACATGGATCCACTGGTGTTATCGCATTTCTTCTCCTTTCAGCAACGACAGTTAGTGTCATTGCATGTGTGTTCTTCTCATGAACCACAGCTAGAGTCATTGCATGTGTGTTCTTCTCTGGCTCATATCATGAACCACACAGTGTCATTGCATGTGTGTTCTTCTCATTAACCACACATGGATCCACCGGTGTCATTGCATGTCTTGCTCTTTCATGAACCACAGTTAGAGTCATTGCATGTGTGTTCTTCTCATGAACAAAGCTAGAGTCATTGCATGTGTGTTCTTCTCACAAACCATATCATGAAGCACACCGGTGTCATTGCATGTGTGTTCTTGTAATTAACCACATGGATCCACCAGTGTCATTGCATGTTTGCTCTTTTTCATGAACCATAGTTAGAGTCATTGCATGTGTGTCCTTCTCACAAACCACACATGGATCCACCAGTGTGATTGCATGTGTTCCTTCCCATGAACCACACATGGATCCACAGTGTCATTGCATGTGTCCTTCTCACGGACCACATATGGATCCACAGGTGTCATTGAATGTGTATTTCCTCTCACGGACCACACATGGATCCACAGTGTCATCATGTCTGCTCTTTTCATGAACCAAGGTTAGAGTCATTGCATGTGTGTTCTTCTCATGAACCAAAGCTAGAGTCATTGCATGTGTGTTCTTCTCACAAACCATATCATGAACCACACCCAGTGTCATTGCATGTGTGTTCTTGTAATTAACCACACATGGATCCACCAGTGTCATTGCATGTTTGCTCTTTTCATGAACCATAGTTAGAGTCATTGCATGTGTGTACTTCTCACAAACCACATGGATCCACCAGTGTGATTGCATGTGTGTCCTTCCATGAACCACACATGGATCCACGGTGTCATTGCATGTGTGTCCTTCTCATAGACCACATATGGATCCACAGTGTCCTTGCATGTGTGTTCTATTCACGAGACCACGTAAGGAACCACCGGTGTCATTGCATGTGTGTTCCTCTCATAGACCACACATGGATCCACCGATGTCATTGCATGTCTGCTCTTTTCATGAACCACAGTTAGAGTCATTGCATGTGTGTTCTGCTCATGAACCACAACTAGAGTCATTGCATGTGTGTTCTTCTCACAAACCATATCATGAACCACAGCCAATGTCATTGCATGTGTGTTCTTCTCATTAACCACACATGGATGCACTAGTGTCATTGCATGTCTGCTCTTTTCATGAACCATAGTTAGAGTCATTGCATGTGTGTCCTTCTCACAAACATACATGGATCCACGGTGTGATTGCATGTGTCCTTCCCATGAACCACATGGATCCACAGTGTCATTGCATGTGTGTCCTTCCCATGACCACACATTGATCCACCAGAGTCATTGCATGTGTGTCATTCTCCTAGAGCACATATGGATCCACCAATGTCATTGCATGTGTGTTCTTTTCACAGACCCGTGAGATCCACCTGTGTCATTGCATGTGTGTTCCTCTCATATACCACACATGGATCCACCGGTGTCATCGCATGTCTGCTCTTTTCATGAACCACAGTTAGAGTCATTGCATGTGTGCTCTTCGCATGAACCACAGCTAAAGTCATTGCATGTCTGTTCGTCTCACAAACCATATCATGAACCGCACCCAGTGTCATTGCATGTGTGTTCTTCTCATTAACCACACATGGATCCACCAGTGTCATTGCATGTCTACTCTTTTCATGAACCAAAGTTAGAGACATTGCATGTGTGTCCTTCTCCACAGACCACATATGGATCCACGGTGTCATTGCATGTGTGTTCTTCCCACAAACCACACATGGATCCACCAGTGTCATTGCATGTGTGTCCTTCCCATGAACCACACACATGAATCCACAGTGTCATTGCATGTGTGTCCTTCTTCTGACCACATATGGTTCCACTGATGTCATTGCATGTGTGTTCCTCTCATAGACCACACATGGATCCACCGTGTCATCACATATGCTGCTCTTTTCATGAACCACAGTTAGAGTGTTTGCATGTGTGTTCTTCTCATGAACCACAACTAGAGTCATTGCATGTGTGTTCTTCTCACAAACCATATCATGAACCACACCCAGTGTTATTGCATGTGTGTTCTTCTCATTAACCACACATGGATCCAGCAGTGTCATTGCATGTCTGCTCTTTTCATGAACCATAGTTAGAGTCATTGCATGTGTGTTCCTTTCACAAAACACATATCACTAGTGTCATTACATGTGTGTTCTTCCCACAGACCACACATGGATCCACCAGTGTCATTGCATGTGTGTCCTTCCCATGAACCACAGATGGATCCTAGTGTCATTGCATGTGTGGCCTTCTCCTGAAACATATGGATCCACTAGTGTCATTGCATACATGTTCTTCTTACAGACCACATATGGTTCCACCAGTGTCATTGCATGTGTGTTCCTCTCATAGACCACACATGGATCCACCAGTGTCATTGCATGTGTGTCCTTCTCACAGACCACATATGGATCCACCCGTGTCATTGCATGTGTGTTCTTCTCATTAACCACACATGGATCCCACAGTGTCATTGCATATACACTCTTTTCATGGACCACAGTTAGAGTCATTACATGTGTGTTCCTTTCACAAACACATATCACCAGTGTCATTGGATGTGTGTTCTTCCCAGACCTCATATGGACCCACCCGTGTCAGTGCATGTGTGTCCTTACCATGAACCACATATGGATCCACCAGTGTCATTGCATGTGTGTCCTTCTCACAGACCACATATGGATCCACCAGTGTCGTTGCACATGTGTTCTTTTCACAGACCGCGTAAGGAACCACCGGTGTCATTGCATGTGTGTTCCTCTCATAGACCACAGATGGATCCACCGGTGTCATCGCATGTATGCTCTTTTCATGAACCACAACTAGAGTCATTGCATGTGTGTTCTTCTCATGAACCACAACTAGAGTCATTGCATGTGTGTTCTTCTCAAAACCATATCATGAACAACATCTAGTGTCATTGCATGTGTTCTTCTCATTAACCACACATGGATCCACAGTGTCATTGCATATACGCTCTTTTCATGAACCAGAGTTAGAGTCATTGCATGTGTGTTCCTTTCACAAAACACATATCACCAGTGTCATTGCATGTCTGTTCTTCCCACAGACCACACATGGATCCACTAGTGTCATTGCATGTGTGTCCTTCCCATGAACCACACATGGATGCACCAGTGTCATTGCATGTGTCCTTCTCACAAACCACATATGGATCCACCAGTGTCATTGCATGTGTGTTCTTCTCACATACCACGTGAGATCCACGGTGTCATTGCATGTGTGTTCCTCTCATAGACCACATGGATCCACAGTGTCATCGCATGTCTACTCTTTTCATGAACCACAGTTAGAGTCATTGCATGTGTGTTCTTCTCATGAACCACAGCTAGAGTCATTGCATGTGTGTTCTTCTCTGGCTCCATATCATAGACCACACAGTGTCATTGCATGTGTTCTTCTCATTAACCACACATGGATCCACGGTGTCATTGCATATACACTCTTTTCATGAACCACAGTTAGAGTCATTGCATGTGTGTTCTTCTCATGAACCAAAGCTAGAGTCATTGCATGTGTGTACTTCTCTAAACCATATCATGAAGCACACCAGTGTCATTGCATGTGTGTTCTTGTAATTAACCACACATGGATCCACAGTGTCATTTCATGTTTGCTCTTTTCATGAACCATAGTTAGAGTCATTGCATGTGTGTCCTTCTCACAAACCACATGGATCCACAGTGTGATTGCATGTGTGTCCTTCCATAGACCACACATGGATCCACCAGTGTCATTGCATGTGTGTCCTTCTCACAGACCACATATGGATCCACCGGTGTCATTGAATGTGTGTTCCTCTCACAGACCACACATGGATCCACCGGTGTCATCGCATATCTGCTCTTTTCATGAACCACAGTTAGAGTCATTGCATGTGTGTTCTTCTCATGAACCAAAGCTAGAGTCATTGCATGTGTGTTCTTCTCACAAACCATATCATGAACCACACCCAGTGTCATTGCATGTGTGTTCTTGTAATTAACCACACATGGATCCACCAGTGTCATTGCATGTTTGCTCTTTTCATGAACCATAGTTAGAGTCATTGCATGTGTGTCCTTCTCACAAACCACACATGGATCCACCAGTGTGATTGCATGTGTGTCCTTCCCATGAACCACACATGGATCCACCAGTGTCATTGCATGTGTGTCCTTCTCACAGACCACATATGGATCCACCAGTGTCCTTGCATGTGTGTTCTATTCACAGACCACGTAAGGAACCACCGGTGTCATTGCATGTGTGTTCCTCTCATAGACCACACATGGATCCACCGATGTCATTGCATGTCTGCTCTTTTCATGAACCACAGTTAGAGTCATTGCATGTGTGTTCTGCTCATGAACCACAACTAGAGTCATTGCATGTGTGTTCTTCTCACAAACCATATCATGAACCACAGCCAATGTCATTGCATGTGTGTTCTTCTCATTAACCACACATGGATGCACTAGTGTCATTGCATGTCTGCTCTTTTCATGAACCATAGTTAGAGTCATTGCATGTGTGTCCTTCTCACAAAACATACATGGATCCACCAGTGTGATTGCATGTGTGTCCTTCCCATGAAACACACAAGCATCCAACAGTGTCATTGCATGTGTCCTTCCCATGAACCACACATGGATCCACAGTGTCATTGCATGTGTGTCCTTCTCATAGACCACATATGGATCCACCAATGTCATTGCATGTGTGTTCTTTTCTGAGACCACGTAAGGATCCACGGTGTCATTGCATGTGTGTTCCTCTCATATACCACACATGGATCCACGGTGTCATCATATGTCTGCTCTTTTCATGAACCACAGTTAGAGTCATTGCATGTGCTCTTGGCATGAACCACAGCTAAAGTCATTGCATGTCTGTTCGTCTCACAAACCATATCATGAACCGCACCCAGTGTCATTGCATGTGTGTTCTTCTCATTAACCACACATGGATCCACCAGTGTCATTGCATGTCTACTCTTTTCATGAACCAAAGTTAGAGACATTGCATGTGTGTCCTTCTCACAGACCACATATGGATCCACCAGTGTCATTGCATGTGTGTTCTTCCCACAAACCACACATGGATCCACCAGTGTCATTGCATGTGTGTCCTTCCATGAACCACATGAATCCACAGTGTCATTGCATGTGTGTCCTTCTTACAGACCCACATATGGTTCCACCAGTGTCATTGCATGTGTGTTCCTCTCATAGACCACACATGGATCCACCGGTGTCATCACATGTCTGCTCTTTTCATGAACCACAGTTAGAGTGTTTGCATGTGTGTTCTTCTCATGAACCACAACTAGAGTCATTGCATGTGTGTTCTTCTCACAAACCATATCATGAACCACACCCAGTGTTATTGCATGTGTGTTCTTCTCATTAACCACACATGGATCCAGCAGTGTCATTGCATGTCTGCTCTTTTCATGAACCATAGTTAGAGTCATTGCATGTGTGTTCCTTTCACAAAACACATATCACTAGTGTCATTACATGTGTGTTCTTCCCACAGACCACATGGATCCACCAGTGTCATTGCATGTGTGTCCTTCCCATGAACCACAGATGGATCCACTAGTGTCATTGCATGTGTGGCCTTCTCACAAACAACATATGGATCCACTAGTGTCATTGCATCTGTGTTCTTCTCACAGACCACATAAGGATCCACCGGTGTCATTGCATGTGTGTTCCTCTCATAGACCACACATGGATCCACCAGTGTCATTGCATGTGTGTCCTTCTCACAGACCACATATGGATCCACCCGTGTCATTGCATGTGTGTTCTTCTCATTAACCACACATGGATCCACCAGTGTCATTGCATGTCTGCTCTTTTCATGGACCACAGTTAGAGTCATTACATGTGTGTTCCTTTCACAAAACACATATCACAGTGTCATTGGATGTGTGTTCTTCCCACAGACCTCATATGGACCCACGGTGTCATTGCATGTGTGTCCTTCCCATGAACCACATATGGATCCACCAGTGTCATTGCATGTGTGTCCTTCTCACAGACCACATATGGATCCACCAGTGTCGTTGCACATGTGTTCTTTTCACAGACCGCGTAAGGAACCACCGGTGTCATTGCATGTGTGTTCCTCTCATAGACCACAGATGGATCCACGGTGTCGCCGCATGTATGCTATTTTCATGAACCACAACTAGAGTCATTGCATGTGTGTTCTTCTCATGAACCACAACTAGAGTCATTGCATGTGTGTTCTCTCAAAACATATAATGAACCACATACAGTGTCATTGCATGTGTGTTCTTCTCATTAACCACACATGGATCCACCGGTGTCATTGCATGTCTGCTCTTTTCATGAACCATAGTTAGAGTCATTGCATGTGTGTTCCTTTCACAAAACACATATCACCAGTGTCATTGCATATGCATTCTTCCCACAGACCACACATGGATCCACTAGTGTCATTGCATGTGTGTCCTTCCATGAACCACACATGGATGCACAGTGTCATTGCATGTGTGTCCTTCTCACAAACCACATATGGATCCACCAGTGTCATTGCATGTGTGTTCTTCTCACATACCACGTAGGATCCACAGTGTCATTGCATGTGTGTTCCTCTCATAGACCACACATGGATCCACCGGTGTCATCACATGTCTACTCTTTTCATGAACCACAGTTAGAGTCATTGCATGTGTGTTCTTATCATGAACCACACCTAGAGTCATTGCATGTGTGTTCTTCTCTGGCTCATATCATGAACCACACCCGGTGTCATTGCATGTGTGTTCTTCTCATTAACCACACATGGATCCACAGTGTCATTGCATATGCTCTTTTCATGAACCACAGTTAGAGTCATTGCATGTGTGTTCTTCTCATGAACCAAAGCTAGAGTCATTGCATGTGTGTTCTTCTCACAACCATATCATGAAGCACACCCAGTGTCATTGCATGTGTGTTCTTGTAATTAACCACACATGGATCCACCAGTGTCATTGCATGTTTGCTCTTTTCATGAACCATAGTTAGAGTCATTGCATGTGTGTCCTTCTCACAAACCACATGGATCCACCAGTGTGATTGCATGTGTGTCCTTCCATGAACCACACATGGATCCACCAGTGTCATTGCATGTGTGTCCTTCTCACAAACCACATATGGATCCACCGGTGTCATTGAATGTGTGTTCCTCTCACAGACCACACATGGATCCACCGGAGTCATCGCATATCTGCTCTTTTCATGAACCACAGTTAGAGTCATTGCATGTGTGTTCTTCTCATGAACCAAAGCTAGAGTCATTGCATGTGTGTTCTTCTCACAAACCATATCATGAACCACACCCAGTGTCATTGCATGTGTGTTCTTGTAATTAACCACACATGGATCCACCAGTGTCATTGCATGTTTGCTCTTTTCATGAACCATAGTTAGAGTCATTGCATGTGTCCTTCTCACAAACCACATGGATCCACCAGTGTGATTGCATGTGTGTCCTTCCCATGAACCACACATGGATCCACCAGTGTCATTGCATGTGTGTCCTTCTCAGACCACATATGGATCCACAGTGTGTCCCTTGTGTGTGTGTGTTCCACGACCCGTGAACCACCACCCGGAATTGCATGTGTGTTCCTCCTCTAGACCACATGGATCCACGATGTCATTGCATGTGCTCTTTTCATGAACCTGATTAGAGTCATTGCATGTGTGTTCTTCTCATGAACCACAACTAGAGTCATTGCATGTGTGTTCTTCTCACAAACCATATCATGAACCACAGCCAATGTCATTGCATGTGTGTTCTTCTCATTAACCACGCATGGATGCACTAGTGTCATTGCATGTCTGCTCTTTTCATGAACCATAGTTAGAGTCATTGCATGTGTGTCCTTCTCACAAAACACAAATGGATCCACCAGTGTGATTGCATGTGTGTCCTTCCATGAACCACACATGGATCCACAGTGTCATTGCATGTGTGTCCTTCCATGAACACATGGATCCACAGGTGTCATTGCATGTGTGTCCTTCTCATAGACCACATATGGATCCACCAATGTCATTGCATGTGTGTTCTTTTCACAGACCACGTAAGGATCCACGGTGTCATTGCATGTGTGTTCCTCTCATATACCACACATGGATCCACGGTGTCATCGCTGCTCTTTTCATGAACCACAGTTAGAGTCATTGCATGTGTGCTCTTCGCATGAACCAGCTAAAGTCATTGCATGTGCATTGCGTCTCACAAACCATATCATGAACCGCACCCAGTGTCATTGCATGTGTGTTCTTCTCATTAACCACACATGGATCCACCAGTGTCATTGCATGTCTACTCTTTTCATGAACCAAAGTTAGAGACATTGCATGTGTGTCCTTCTCACAGACCACATATGGATCCACCAGTGTCATTGCATGTGTGTTCTTCCCACAAACCACACATGGATCCACAAGTGTCATAGCATGTGTGTCCTTCCATGAACCACACATGAATCCACAGTGTCATTGCATGTGTGTCCTTCTTACAGACCACATATGGATCCACCAGTGTCATTGCATGTGTGTACCTCGCATAGACCACACATGGATCCACCGGTGTCATCACATATACGCTCTTTTCATGAACCACAGTTAGAGTGTTTGCATGTGTGTTCTTCTCATGAACCACAACTAGAGTCATTGCATGTGTGTTCTTCTCACAAACCATATCATGAACCACACCCAGTGTTGTGCATGTGTGTTCTTCTCATTAACCACACATGGATCCAGTGTCATTGCATGTGCTCTTTTCATGAACCATAGTTAGAGTCATTGCATGTGTGTTCCTTTCACAAAACACATATCACTAGTGTCATTGCATGTGTGTTCTTCCCACAGACCACACATGGATCCACCAGTGTCATTGCATGTGTGTCCTTCCCATGAACCACAGATGGATCCACCAGTGTCATTGCATGTGTGTCCTTCTCACAGACCACATATGGATCCACAGTGTCATTGCATGTGTGTTCTTCTCACAGACCACTTAAGGATCCACCGGTGTCATTGCATGTGTGTTCCTCTCATAGACCACACATGGATCCACCGGTGTCATTGCATGTGTGTCCTTCTCACAGACCACATATGGATCCACCCGTGTCATTGCATGTGTTCTTCTCATTAACCACATGGATCCACAGGTGTCATTGCATATGCTCTTTTCATGGACCACAGTTAGAGTCATTACATGTGTGTTCCTTTCACAAAACACATATCACAGTGTCATTGGATGTGTGTTCTTCCCACAGACCTCATATGGACCCACAGTGTCATTGCATGTGTCCTTCCCATGAACCACATATGGATCCACAGTGTCATTGCATGTGTGTCCTTCTCACAGACCACATATGGATCCACCAGTGTGCGTTGCGTGTGTTCTTTTCACAGGGCGTAAAGGAACCACGGTGTCATTGCATGTGTGTTCCTCTCATAGACCCAGATGGATCCACCGGTGTCATCGCATATGCTATTTTCATGAACCACAATTAGAGTCATTGCATGTGTGTTCTTCTCATGAACCACAACTAGAGTCATTGCATGTGTGTTCTTCTCACAAACCATATCATGAACAACATATCACCGGTGTGATTGCATGTGTGTTCTTCTCATTAACCACACATGGATCCACCAGTGTCATTGCATGTCTGCTCTTTTCATGAACCACAGTTAGAGTCATTGCATGTGTGTTCCTTTCACAAAACACATATCACCAGTGTCATTGCATGTCTGTTCTTCCCACAGACCACACATGGATCCACTAGTGTCATTGCATGTGTGTCCTTCCCATGAACCACACATGGATGCACGGTGTCATTGCATGTGTGTCCTTCTCACAAACCACATATGGATCCACCAGTGTCATTGCATGTGTGTTCTTCTCACATACCACGTAAGGATCCACCAGTGTCATTGCATGTGTGTTCCTCTCATAGACCACACATGGATCCACCGGTGTCATCGCATGTCTACTCTTTTCATGAACCACAGTTAGAGTCATTGCATGTGTGTTCTTCTCATGAACCACAGCTAGAGTCATTGCATGTGTGTTCTTCTCACAAACCATATCATGAACCACACCCAGTGTCATTGCATGTGTGTTCTTTTCATTAACCACTTATGGATCCACCAGTGTCATTGCATGTCTGCTCTTTTCATGAACCACAGTTAGAGTCATTGCATGTGTGTTCTTCTCATGAACCAAAGCTAGAGTCATTGCATGTGTGTTCTTCTCACAAACCATATCATGAAGCACACCCAGTGTCATTGCATGTGTGTTCTTGTAATTAACCACACATGGATCCACAATTGTCATTGCATGTTTGCTCTTTTCATGAACCATAGTTAGAGTCATTGCATGTGTGTCCTTCTCACAAACCACATGGATCCACAGTGTGATTGCATGTGTGTCCTTCCCATGAACCACACATGGATCCACCAGTGTCATTGCATGTGTGTCCTTCTCACAGACCACATATGGATCCACCGGTGTCATTGAATGTGTGTTCCTCTCACAGACCACACATGGATCCACCGGTGTCATCGCATATCTGCTCTTTTCATGAACCACAGTTAGAGTCATTGCATGTGTGTTCTTCTCATGAACCAAAGCTAGAGTCATTGCATGTGTGTTCTTCTCACAAACCATATCATGAACCACACCCAGTGTCATTGCATGTGTGTTCTTGTAATTAACCACACATGGATCCACGGTGTCATTGCATGTTTGCTCTTTTCATGAACCATAGTTAGAGTCATTGCATGTGTGTCCTTCTCACAAACCACACATGGATCCACCAGTGTGATTGCATGTGTGTCCTTCCCCTGAACCACACATGGATCCACCAGTGTCATTGCATGTGTGTCCTTCTCACAGACCACATATGGATCCACCAGTGTCCTTGCATGTGTGTTATATTCACAGACCACGTAAGGAACCACCGCTGTCATTGCATGTGTGTTCCTCTCAAAGACCACACATGGATCCACGATGTCATTGCATGTCTGCTCTTTTCATGAACCAGTTAGAGTCATTGCATGTGTGTTACGCTCATGAACCACAACTAGAGTCATTGCATGTGTTCTTCTCACAAACCATATCATGAACCACAGCCAATGTCATTGCATGTGTGTTCTTCTCATTAACCACACATGGATGCACTAGTGTCATTGCATGTCTGCTCTTTTCATGAACCATAGTTAGAGTCATTGCATGTGTGTCCTTCTCACAAAACATACATGGATCCACCAGTGTGATTGCATGTGTGTCCTTCCATGAACACACATGGATCCACGGTGTCATTGCATGTGTGTCCTTCCCATGAACCACACATGGATCCACCAGTGTCATTGCATGTGTGTCCTTCTCATAGACCACATATGGATCCACCAATGTCATTGCATGTGTGTTCTTTTCACAGACCACGTAAGGATCCACCGGTGTCATTGCATGTGTGTTCCTCTCATATACCACACATGGATCCACCGGTGTCATCGCATGTCTGCTCTTTTCATGAACCACAGTTAGAGTCATTGCATGTGTGCTCTTCGCATGAACCACAGCTAAAGTCATTGCATGTCTGTTCGTCTCACAAACCATATCATGAACCGCACCCAGTGTCATTGCATGTGTGTTCTTCTCATTAACCACATGGATCCACCAGTGTCATTGCATGTCTACTCTTTTCATGAACCAAAGTTAGAGACATTGCATGTGTGTCCTTCTCACAGACCACATATGGATCCACCAGTGTCATTGCATGTGTGTTCTTCCCACAAACCACACATGGATCCACCAGTGTCATTGCATGTGTGTCCTTCCCATGAACCACACATGAATCCACCAGTGTCATTGCATGTGTGTCCTTCTTACAGACCACATATGGTTCCACCAGTGTCATTGCATGTGTGTTCCTCTCATAGACCACACATGGATCCACAGTGTCATCACATGTCACTCTTTTCATGAACCACAGTTAGAGTGTTTGCATGTGTGTTCTTCTCATGAACCACAACTAGAGTCATTGCATGTGTGTTCTTCTCACAAACCATATCATGAACCACACCCAGTGTTATTGCATGTGTGTTCTTCTCATTAACCACACATGGATCCAGCAGTGTCATTGCATGTCTGCTCTTTTCATGAACCATAGTTAGAGTCATTGCATGTGTGTTCCTTTCACAAAACACATATCACTAGTGTCATTACATGTGTTCTTCCCAGACCACACATGGATCCAGATGTCATTGCATGTGTGTCCTTCCCATGAACCACAGATGGATCCACTAGTGTCATTGCATGTGTGGCCTTCTCACAAACAACATATGGATCCACTAGTGTCATTGCATCTGTGTTCTTCTCACAGACCACATAAGGATCCACCGGTGTCATTGCATGTGTGTTCCTCTCATAGACCACACATGGATCCACCAGTGTCATTGCATGTGTGTCCTTCTCACAGACCACATATGGATCCACCCGTGTCATTGCATGTGTGTTCTTCTCATTAACCACACATGGATCCACCAGTGTCATTGCATATACTTGCTCTTTTCATGGACCAGTTAGAGTCATTACATGTGTGTTCCTTTCACAAAACACATATCACCAGTGTCATTGGATGTGTGTTCTTCCCACAGACCTCATATGGACCCACCAGTGTCATTGCATGTGTGTCCTTCCCATGAACCACATATGGATCCACCAGTGTCATTGCATGTGTGTCCTTCTCACAGACCACATATGGATCCACCAGTGTCGTTGCACATGTGTTCTTTTCACAGACCGCGTAAGGAACCACCGGTGTCATTGCATGTGTGTTCCTCTCATAGACCACAGATGGATCCACCGGTGTCATCGCATGTATGCTATTTTCATGAACCACAACTAGAGTCATTGCATGTGTGTTCTTCTCATGAACCACAACTAGAGTCATTGCATGTGTGTTCTTCTCAAAAACCATATCATGAACAACATCCAGTGTCATTGCATGTGTGTTCTTCTCATTAACCACACATGGATCCACCAGTGTCATTGCATGTCTGCTCTTTTCATGAACCACAGTTAGAGTCATTGCATGTGTGTTCCTTTCACAAAACACATATCACCAGTGTCATTGCATATACATTCTTCCCACAGACCACACATGGATCCACTAGTGTCATTGCATGTGTGTCCTTCCCATGAACCACACATGGATGCACCAGTGTCATTGCATGTGTGTCCTTCTCACAAACCACATATGGATCCACCAGTGTCATTGCATGTGTGTTCTTCTCACATACCACGTAAGGATCCACCAGTGTCATTGCATGTGTGTTCCTCTCATAGACCACACATGGATCCACCGGTGTCATCGCATGTCTACTCTTTTCATGAACCACAGTTAGAGTCATTGCATGTGTGTTCTTCTCATGAACCACAGCTAGAGTCATTGCATGTGTGTTCTTCTCACAAACCATATCATGAACCACACCCAGTGTCATTGCATGTGTGTTCTTCTCATTAACCACACATGGATCCACCAGTGTCATTGCATGTCTGCTCTTTTCATGAACCACAGTTAGAGTCATTGCATGTGTGTTCTTCTCATGAACCAAAGCTAGAGTCATTGCATGTGTGTTCTTCTCACAAACCATATCATGAAGCACACCCAGTGTCATTGCATGTGTGTTCTTGTAATTAACCACACATGGATCCACAAGTGTCATTGCATGTTTGCTCTTTTCATGAACCATAGTTAGAGTCATTGCATGTGTGTCCTTCTCACAAACCACACATGGATCCACCAGTGTGATTGCATGTGTGTCCTTCCCATGAACCACACATGGATCCACCAGTGTCATTGCATGTGTGTCCTTCTCACAGACCACATATGGATCCACCGGTGTCATTGAATGTGTGTTCCTCTCACAGACCACACATGGATCCACCGGTGTCATCGCATATCTGCTCTTTTCATGAACCACAGTTAGAGTCATTGCATGTGTGTTCTTCTCATGAACCAAAGCTAGAGTCATTGCATGTGTGTTCTTCTCACAAACCATATCATGAACCACACCCAGTGTCATTGCATGTGTGTTCTTGTAATTAACCACACATGGATCCACCAGTGTCATTGCATGTTTGCTCTTTTCATGAACCATAGTTAGAGTCATTGCATGTGTGTCCTTCTCACAAACCACACATGGATCCACCAGTGTGATTGCATGTGTGTCCTTCCCATGAACCACACATGGATCCACCAGTGTCATTGCATGTGTGTCCTTCTCACAGACCACATATGGATCCACCAGTGTCCTTGCATGTGTGTTCTATTCACAGACCACGTAAGGAACCACCGGTGTCATTGCATGTGTGTTCCTCTCATAGACCACATATGGATCCACCAATGTCATTGCATATACGCTCTTTTCATGAACCACAGTTAGAGTCATTGCATGTGTGTTCTGCTCATGAACCACAACTAGAGTCATTGCATGTGTGTTCTTCTCACAAACCATATCATGAACCACAGCCAATGTCATTGCATGTGTGTTCTTCTCATTAACCACACATGGATGCACTAGTGTCATTGCATGTCTGCTCTTTTCATGAACCATAGTTAGAGTCATTGCATGTGTGTCCTTCTCACAAAACACATGGATCCACAGGTGTGATTGCATGTGTGTCCTTCCCATGAACCACACATGGATCCACCAGTGTCATTGCATGTGTGTCCTTCCCATGAACCACACATGGATCCACCAGTGTCATTGCATGTGTGTCCTTCTCATAGACCACATATGGATCCACCAATGTCATTGCATGTGTGTTCTTTTCACAGACCACGTAAGGATCCACCGGTGTCATTGCATGTGTGTTCCTCTCATATACCACACATGGATCCACCGGTGTCATCGCATGTCTGCTCTTTTCATGAACCACAGTTAGAGTCATTGCATGTGTGCTCTTCGCATGAACCACAGCTAAAGTCATTGCATGCATTAGTCTCACAAACCATATCATGAACCGCACCCAGTGTCATTGCATGTGTGTTCTTCTCATTAACCACACATGGATCCACCAGTGTCATTGCATGTCTACTCTTTTCATGAACCAAAGTTAGAGACATTGCATGTGTGTCCTTCTCACAGACCACATATGGATCCACCAGTGTCATTGCATGTGTGTTCTTCCCACAAACCACACATGGATCCACCAGTGTCATTGCATGTGTGTCCTTCCCATGAACCACACATGAATCCACCAGTGTCATTGCATGTGTGTCCTTCTTACAGACCACATATGGTTCCACCAGTGTCATTGCATGTGTGTTCCTCTCATAGACCACACATGGATCCACCGGTGTCATCACATGTGCTCTTTTCATGAACCACAGTTAGAGTGTTTGCATGTGTGTTCTTCTCATGAACCACAACTAGAGTCATTGCATGTGTGTTCTTCTCACAAACCATATCATGAACCACACCCAGTGTTATTGCATGTGTGTTCTTCTCATTAACCACACATGGATCCAGCAGTGTCATTGCATGTCTGCTCTTTTCATGAACCATAGTTAGAGTCATTGCATGTGTGTTCCTTTCACAAAACACATATCACTAGTGTCATTACATGTGTGTTCTTCCCACAGACCACACATGGATCCACCAGTGTCATTGCATGTGTGTCCTTCCCATGAACCACAGATGGATCCACTAGTGTCATTGCATGTGTGGCCTTCTCACAAACAACATATGGATCCACTAGTGTCATTGCATCTGTGTTCTTCTCACAGACCACATAAGGATCCACCGGTGTCATTGCATGTGTGTTCCTCTCATAGACCACACATGGATCCACCAGTGTCATTGCATGTGTGTCCTTCTCACAGACCACATATGGATCCACCCGTGTCATTGCATGTGTGTTCTTCTCATTAACCACACATGGATCCACCAGTGTCATTGCATGTCTGCTCTTTTCATGGACCACAGTTAGAGTCATTACATGTGTGTTCCTTTCACAAAACACATATCACCAGTGTCATTGGATGTGTGTTCTTCCCACAGACCTCATATGGACCCACCAGTGTCATTGCATGTGTGTCCTTCCCATGAACCACATATGGATCCACCAGTGTCATTGCATGTGTGTCCTTCTCACAGACCACATATGGATCCACCAGTGTCGTTGCACATGTGTTCTTTTCACAGACCGCGTAAGGAACCACCGGTGTCATTGCATGTGTGTTCCTCTCATAGACCACAGATGGATCCACCGGTGTCATCGCATGTATGCTATTTTCATGAACCACAACTAGAGTCATTGCATGTGTGTTCTTCTCATGAACCACAACTAGAGTCATTGCATGTGTGTTCTTCTCACAAACCATATCATGAACAACATCCAGTGTCATTGCATGTGTGTTCTTCTCATTAACCACACATGGATCCACAGTGTCATTGCATATACGCTCTTTTCATGAACCAGAGTTAGAGTCATTGCATGTGTGTTCCTTTCACAAAACACATATCACGGTGTCATTGCATGTCTGTTCTTCCACAGACCACACATGGATCCACTAGTGTCATTGCATGTGTGTCCTTCCATGAACCACATGGATGCACCAGTGTCATTGCATGTGTGTCCTTCTCACAAACCACATATGGATCCACAGTGTCATTGCATGTGTGTTCTTCTCACATACCACGTAAGGATCCACCAGTGTCATTGCATGTGTTCCTCTCATAGACCACACATGGATCCACCAGTGTCATCGCATGTCTAATCTTTTCATGAACAACAGTGAGTGTCATTGCATGTGTGTTCTTCTCATGAACCACAGCTAGAGTCATTGCATGTGTGTTCTTCTCTGGCTCATATCATGAACCACACCCGGTGTCATTGCATGTGTGTTCTTCTCATTAACCACACATGGATCCACAGTGTCATTGCATATGCTCTTTTCATGAAACACAGTTAGAAACATAGCATGTGTGTTCTACTCATGAACCAAAGCTAGAGTCATTGCATGTGTGTTCTTCTCACAAACCACACATGAAGCACACCCAGTGTCATTGGATGTATGTTCTTGTAATTAACCACACATGGATCCACAGTGTCATTGCATGTTTGCTCTTTTCATGAACCATAGTTAGAGTCATTGCATGTGTGTCCTTCTCACAAACCACACATGGATCCACCAGTGTGATTGCATGTGTGTCCTTCCATGAACCACACATGGATCCACGGTGTCATTGCATGTGTGTCCTTCTCACACAGACCACATATGGATCCACGGTGTCATTGAATGTGTGTTCCTCTCACAGACCACACATGGATCCACGGTGTCATCATCTGCTCTTTTCATGAACCACAGTTAGAGTCATTGCATGTGTGTTCTTCTCATGAACCACAGCTAGAGTCATTGCATGTGTGTTCTTCTCACAAACCACACATGAACCACACCCAGTGTCATTGCATGTGTGTTCTTGTAATTAACCACACATGGATCCACCAGTGTCATTGCATGTTTGCTCTTTTCATGAACCATAGTTAGAGTCATTGCATGTGTGTCCTTCTCACAAACCACACATGGATCCACCAGTGTGATTGCATGTGTGTCCTTCCCATGAACCACACATGGATCCACCAGTGTCATTGCATGTGTGTCCTTCTCACAGACCACATATGGATCCACCAGTGTCCTTGCATGTGTGTTCTATTCACAGACCACGTAAGGAACCACCGGTGTCATTGCATGTGTGTTCCTCTCATAGACCACACATGGATCCACCGATGTCATTGCATGTCTGCTCTTTTCATGAACCACAGTTAGAGTCATTGCATGTGTGTTCTGCTCATGAACCACAACTAGAGTCATTGCATGTGTGTTCTTCTCACAAACCATATCATGAACCACAGCCAATGTCATTGCATGTGTGTTCTTCTCATTAACCACACATGGATGCACTAGTGTCATTGCATGTCTGCTCTTTTCATGAACCATAGTTAGAGTCATTGCATGTGTGTCCTTCTCACAAAACACACATGGATCCACCGGTGTCATTGCATGTGTGTCCTTCCCATGAACCACACATGGATCCACCAGTGTCATTGCATGTGTGTCCTTCTCATAGACCACATATGGATCCACCAATGTCATTGCATGTGTGTTCTTTTCACAGACCACGTAAGGATCCACCGGTGTCATTGCATGTGTGTTCCTCTCATATACCACACATGGATCCACCGGTGTCATCGCATGTCTGCTCTTTTCATGAACCACAGTTAGAGTCATTGCATGTGTGCTCTTCGCATGAACCACAGCTAAAGTCATTGCATGTCTGTTCGTCTCACAAACCATATCATGAACCGCACCCAGTGTCATTGCATGTGTGTTCTTCTCATTAACCACACATGGATCCACCAGTGTCATTGCATGTCTACTCTTTTCATGAACCAAAGTTAGAGACATTGCATGTGTGTCCTTCTCACAGACCACATATGGATCCACCAGTGTCATTGCATGTGTGTCCTTCCCATGAACCACACATGAATCCACCAGTGTCATTGCATGTGTGTCCTTCTTACAGACCACATATGGTTCCACCAGTGTCATTGCATGTGTGTTCCTCTCATAGACCACACATGGATCCACCGGTGTCATCACATGTCTGCTCTTTTCATGAACCACAGTTAGAGTGTTTGCATGTGTGTTCTTCTCATGAACCACAACTAGAGTCATTGCATGTGTGTTCTTCTCACAAACCATATCATGAACCACACCCAGTGTTATTGCATGTGTGTTCTTCTCATTAACCACACATGGATCCAGCAGTGTCATTGCATGTCTGCTCTTTTCATGAACCATAGTTAGAGTCATTGCATGTGTGTTCCTTTCACAAAACACATATCACTAGTGTCATTGCATGTGTGTTCTTCCCACAGACCACACATGGATCCACCAGTGTCATTGCATGTGTGTCCTTCCCATGAACCACAGATGGATCCACCAGTGTCATTGCATGTGTGTCCTTCTCACAAACCACATATGGATCCACCAGTGTCATTGCATGTGTGTTCTTCTCACAGACCACGTAAGGATCCACCGGTGTCATTGCATGTGTGTTCCTCTCATAGACCACACATGGATCCACCGGTGTCATTGCATGTGTGTCCTTCTCACAGACCACATATGGATCCACCCGTGTCATTGCATGTGTGTTCTTCTCATTAACCACACATGGATCCACCAGTGTCATTGCATGTCTGCTCTTTTCATGGACCACAGTTAGAGTCATTACATGTGTGTTCCTTTCACAAAACACATATCACCAGTGTCATTGGATGTGTGTTCTTCCCACAGACCTCATATGGACCCACCAGTGTCATTGCATGTGTGTCCTTCCCATGAACCACATATGGATCCACCAGTGTCATTGCATGTGTGTCCTTCTCACAGACCACATATGGATCCACCAGTGTCGTTGCACGTGTGTTCTTTTCACAGACCGCGTAAGGAACCACCGGTGTCATTGCATGTGTGTTCCTCTCATAGACCACAGATGGATCCACCGGTGTCATCGCATGTACGCTATTTTCATGAACCACAATTAGAGTCATTGCATGTGTGTTCTTCTCATGAACCACAACTAGAGTCATTGCATGTGTGTTCTTCTCACAAACCATATCATGAACAACATCCAGTGTCATTGCATGTGTGTTCTTCTCATTAACCACACATGGATCCACCAGTGTCATTGCATGTCTGCTCTTTTCATGAACCACAGTTAGAGTCATTGCATGTGTGTTCCTTTCACAAAACACATATCACCAGTGTCATTGCATGTCTGTTCTTCCCACAGACCACACATGGATCCACTAGTGTCATTGCATGTGTGTCCTTCCCATGAACCACACATGGATGCACCAGTGTCATTGCATGTGTGTCCTTCTCACAAACCACATATGGATCCACCAGTGTCATTGCATGTGTGTTCTTCTCACATACCACGTAAGGATCCACCAGTGTCATTGCATGTGTGTTCCTCTCATAGACCACACATGGATCCACCGGTGTCATCGCATGTCTACTCTTTTCATGAACCACAGTTAGAGTCATTGCATGTGTGTTCTTCTCATGAACCACAGCTAGAGTCATTGCATGTGTGTTCTTCTCACAAACCATATCATGAACCACACCCAGTGTCATTGCATGTGTGTTCTTCTCATTAACCACACATGGATCCACCAGTGTCATTGCATGTCTGCTCTTTTCATGAACCACAGTTAGAGTCATTGCATGTGTGTTCTTCTCATGAACCAAAGCTAGAGTCATTGCATGTGTGTTCTTCTCACAAACCATATCATGAAGCACACCCAGTGTCATTGCATGTGTGTTCTTGTAATTAACCACACATGGATCCACCAGTGTCATTGCATGTTTGCTCTTTTCATGAACCATAGTTAGAGTCATTGCATGTGTGTCCTTCTCACAAACCACACATGGATCCACCAGTGTGATTGCATGTGTGTCCTTCCCATGAACCACACATGGATCCACCAGTGTCATTGCATGTGTGTCCTTCTCACAGACCACATATGGATCCACCGGTGTCATTGAATGTGTGTTCCTCTCACAGACCACACATGGATCCACCGGTGTCATCGCATATCTGCTCTTTTCATGAACCACAGTTAGAGTCATTGCATGTGTGTTCTTCTCATGAACCAAAGCTAGAGTCATTGCATGTGTGTTCTTCTCACAAACCATATCATGAACCACACCCAGTGTCAATGCATGTGTGTTCTTGTAATTAACCACACATGGATCCACCAGTGTCATTGCATGTTTGCTCTTTCATGAACCATAGTTAGAGTCATTGCATGTGTGTCCTTCTCACAAACCACACATGGATCCACCAGTGTGATTGCATGTGTGTCCTTCCCATGAACCACACATGGATCCACCAGTGTCATTGCATGTGTGTCCTTCTCACAGACCACATATGGATCCACCAGTGTCCTTGCATGTGTGTTCTATTCACAGACCACGTAAGGAACCACCGGTGTCATTGCATGTGTGTTCCTCTCATAGACCACACATGGATCCACCGATGTCATTGCATGTCTGCTCTTTTCATGAACCACAGTTAGAGTCATTGCATGTGTGTTCTGCTCATGAACCACAACTAGAGTCATTGCATGTGTGTTCTTCTCACAAACCATATCATGAACCACAGCCAATGTCATTGCATGTGTGTTCTTCTCATTAACCACACATGGATGCACTAGTGTCATTGCATGTCTGCTCTTTTCATGAACCATAGTTAGAGTCATTGCATGTGTGTCCTTCTCACAAAACACACATGGATCCACCAGTGTGATTGCATGTGTGTCCTTCCCATGAACCACACATGGATCCACCAGTGTCATTGCATGTGTGTCCTTCCCATGAACCACACATGGATCCACCAGTGTCATTGCATGTGTGTCCTTCTCATAGACCACATATGGATCCACCAATGTCATTGCATGTGTGTTCTTTTCACAGACCACGTGAGATCCACGGTGTCATTGCATGTGTGTTCCTCTCATATACCACACATGGATCCACAGTGCCATCGCATACGCTCTTTTCATGAACCACAGTTAGAGTCATTGCATGTGTGCTCTTCGCATGAACCACAGCTAAAGTCATTGCATGTGCATTGTCTCACAAACCATATCATGAACCGCACCCAGTGTCATTGCATGTGTGTTTTTCTCATTAACCACACATGGATCCACCAGTGTCATTGCATGTCTACTCTTTTCATGAACCAAAGTTAGAGACATTGCATGTGTGTCCTTCTCACAGACCACATATGGATCCACCAGTGTCATTGCATGTGTGTTCTTCCCACAAACCACACATGGATCCACCAGTGTCATTGCATGTGTGTCCTTCCCATGAACCACACATGAATCCACCAGTGTCATTGCATGTGTGTCCTTCTTACAGACCACATATGGTTCCACCAGTGTCATTGCATGTGTGTTCCTCTCATAGACCACACATGGATCCACCGGTGTCATCACATGTCTGCTCTTTTCATGAACCACAGTTAGAGTGTTTGCATGTGTGTTCTTCTCATGAACCACAACTAGAGTCATTGCATGTGTGTTCTTCTCACAAACCATATCATGAACCACACCCAGTGTTATTGCATGTGTGTTCTTCTCATTAACCACACATGGATCCAGCAGTGTCATTGCATGTCTGCTCTTTTCATGAACCATAGTTAGAGTCATTGCATGTGTGTTCCTTTCACAAAACACATATCACTAGTGTCATTGCATGTGTGTTCTTCCCACAGACCACACATGGATCCACCAGTGTCATTGCATGTGTGTCCTTCCCATGAACCACACATGGATCCACCAGTGTCATTGCATGTGTGTCCTTCTCACAAACCACATATGGATCCACCAGTGTCATTGCATGTGTGTTCTTCTAACAGACCACGTAAGGATCCACCGGTGTCATTGCATGTGTGTTCCTCTCATAGACCACACATGGATCCACCGGTGTCATCGCATGTCTGCTCTTTTCATGAACCACAGTTAGAGTCATTGCATGTGTGTTCTTCTCATGAACCACAGCTAGAGTCATTGCATGTGTGTTCTTCTCACAAACCATATCATGAACCACACCCAGTGTCATTGCATGTGTGTTATTGTCATTAACCACACATGGATCCACCAGTGTCATTGCATGTCTGCTCTTTTCATGAAACATAGTTAGAGTCATTGCATGTGTGTCCTTCTCACAGACCACACATGGATCCACCAGTGTCATTGCATGTGTGTCCTTCCCATGAACCACACATGGATCCACCAGTGTCATTGCATGTGTGTCCTTCTCACAGACCACATATGGATCCACCAGTATCATTGCATGTGTGTTCTTTTCACAGACCATGTAAGGAACCACCGGTGTCATTGCATGTGTGTTCCTCTCATAGACTACACATGGATCCACCAGTGTTATCGCATGTCTACTGTTTTCATGAACCACAGTTAGAGTCATTGCATGTGTGTTCTTCTCATGAACCACAACTAGAGTCATTGCATATGTGTTCTTCTCACAAACCATATCATGAACCACACCTAGTGTCATTGCATGTGTGTTCTTCTCATTAACCACACATGGATCCACCAGTGTCATTGCATGTCTACTCTTTTCATGAACCACAGTTAGAGTCATTGCATGTGTGTTCCTTTCACAAAACACATATCACCAGGGTCATTGCATGTGTGTTCTTCCCACAGACCACACATGGATCCACCAGTGTCATTGCATGTGTGTCCTTCCCATGAACCACACATGGATCCACCAGTGTCATTGCTTGTGTGGCCTTCTCACAAACCACATATGGATCCACCAGTGTCATTGCATGTGTGTTATTTTCACAGACCACGTAAGGATCCATCGGTGTCATTGCATGTGTGTTCCTCTCATAGACCACACATGGATCCACCGGTGTCATCGCATGTCTGCTCTATTCATGAACCACAGTTAGTGTCATTGCATGTGTGTTCTTCTCATGAACTACAGCTAGAGTCCTTGCATGTGTGTTCTTCTCACAAACCATATCATGAACCACATCTAGTGTCATTGCATGTGTGTGCTTCTCATTAACCACACATGGATCCACTAGTGTCATTGCATGTCTGGTCTTTTCATGAACCATAGTTAGAGTCATTGCATTTGTGTCCTTCTCACAATCCACATATGGACCCACCAGTGCCATTGCATGTGTGTTCTTCCCATAGACCACACATGGATCCACCAGTGTCATTGCATGTGTGTCCTTCCCATGAACCACACATGGATCCACCAGTGTCATTGCATGTGTGTCCTTCTCATAGACCACATATGGATCCACCAGTGTCATTGCATGTGTGTTCTTTTCACACACCACGTAAGGATCCACCCCGTGTCATTGCAATTGTGTTCCTCTCATATACCACACATGGATCCACCGGTGTCATCTTATGTCTGCTCGTTTCATGAACCATAGTTAGAGTCATTGCATGTGTGTTCTTCTCATGAACTACACCTAGAGTCATTACATGTGTGTTGTTCTCACAAACCATATCATGAACCACACCAAGTGTCATTGCATGTGTGTTCTTCTCATTAACCACACATGGATCCACCAGTGTCATTGCATGTCTGCTCTTTTCATGAACCACAGTTAGAGACATTGCATTTGTGTCCATCTCGCAAACCACATATGTATCCACTAGTGTCATTGCATGTGTGCTCTTCCCACAAACCACACATGGATCCACTAGTGTCATTGCATGTGTGTTCTTCCCATGAACCACACATGGATCCACCAGTGTCATTGCATGTGTGTCCTTCTCACAGACCACATATGGATTCACCAGTGTCATTGCATGTGTGTTCCTCCCATATACCACACATGGATCCACCGGTGTCATCGCATGTCTGTGAAGGGAATATGCCCGAGAGGCAATAATAAAGTGGTTATTATCTTATTCCATGTTTATGATAAATGTTTATTTTACATGCTAGAATTGTATTGATCGGAAACATTAATACTTGTGTGTTTAATAAACAAAAAGGGTTCCTAGTTATGCCTCTCTTATAGACTAGCTTGTTGATTAACAAGATGATCAAGGTTTCCTGATCATGGACATTGGATGTTGTTAATAACAAGGTCACACCATTGGTGGAATGATGTGATGAACATTCATCCGAAGTATAGAATTACGATCAAAGTCATTATGTTTATATTGCTATAACATCATACGAAGTAATCTTTATCCTTAGACCATGAGATCATGTTAATTGCTAACACCAGAAGAGTATCTTGATAACATCAAACGTCACACCGTAACAGGGTGACTATAAAGATGGGTTGATTACTTTACGAAGGTGTTATGTTGAGGCTCATGGATCAAGAGTGGAATTTGTTAATCCCGATGACGGATAGATATACTCTGGGCCCTCTCGGTGATATCACATTGAAATAGCTTGCAAGCAAGTGATGTGATCACTAGAATGTTATATCACGGGAACAAGAAAAGAGTGCATGTCGGTAACGAGATCAAACTAGGTATGGAGATACCGATGATCGAATCTCGGACATGTAATATATCGCGGGAAAAAGGGATTTAGTTACTAGTGTTAAAGGTTCTCACGATCACAGAAGTCATCATTGAATGTGTAGGAGTCAGTATGGATCTCCAGGTCTCGCTGCTGATTATTGATCGGAGAGGGGTCTCGATCATGTCTGCATTATTCGCGAACCGTAGGGTGACACACTTAAGGGATACCGACACCATTTTGAGCAAATATGTTTCAGATAAAGATTTAAGAAAGCGCTAGAATTATTTCAATAGACACCGAAACTGTTTCGGGTGAAATTGCTGAAATTGGTTCTACTTGTAATATTGAAATGTTGTTGGGGGTTTTATGTGAATGTTTGTTAATTAAATTAATTAACAAAATTCTGAATAAAATTAATAAAAGGGTTTTATTAAATGAGAGAGCATTAAATTTGGAGAAATTTAATGCATTTAAAGTGGAGACTTTAAAAGAGAATGTGAAGGGGCAAATTTATGTGGAGGGAGTTACCACCACATGAATGGAGGAGGTGAAGAGTCACCTCCTCCATGTGCCGGCCATGAAGGAGCGGCACCCCCCTCCTCCTATAAAAGGCCACCCCCTCCTCACTTCTCACACACACCTCCTTGTGAAGGATCTCTCTCCCCCTCTAGTATTATTCCCCCATGGTCTCGAATTAGCGAGATACATGTTCTCGGTGGCTTTATCTGGAAAGGAGTTGCTGCTTCCATGCTTTCTTTGGAGTGAGGGACGGAGGTTGTCCGGGGTACCCGGACGTGTGTGCGATCACGGATGCACCGCTGCTGCAGTGCTGGACTTGGTAGTCTTTGGAGCTGGATCGATGGGCGTCTTTGGGCGGACCTGCTGGACTTCATCATGATCTTGAGATCGACAAGTGTACGACTACATCAAACACGAGTTCCTACTCATTAACAAAGCTCGTTGTCTACGAGGGTAAGTTCTCGTTGGATGTATGTCCACCCGTTGCTTTGTACCTAGTAGATAGATCTTGGCGTGTAGTTCACAGCATAGGAATATTTTTGTTTTCTATGCTGCGGACCCAACTTAGTATCGAGAGCCTGATCTGCGTGGGTGCTTTGCAGGTAGTACACATATGTTTATATGTGGGCAATGATGATCATGTTATTGCTTCTTTCATGTGTTTTGGATATTGGTGGCATAGTGGGATGAAGCGGCCCGGACCAACCTTACATGTCATCGTACATGAGACCGGTTCCACGACATGCAACTTGTTTTTGCATAAGTGGTGGCGGGTGTCTCTCTCCTACTATAGTAAATATCTGATTTACAACGAGTTGCTAATAACTTAGTTATCCTCGTTGTGGTTCATGTTCGTAGGTAAACGGTTCTATCTCAAAGCCCTAAGCCACGTAAAACTTGCAATTGATAAATTAGGCGTCTAGTTTAGATCGTTCTTTGGGCTAGTGTCTTGATATGGTATTGTTGTAAGTAGATGTATGATAGATACTCTTACAACACATTCAACGTGTAAGTTCCATAGACCTTGGCCTTACACACAAAGGAATGATAGAGATCATACCACGATGCAAATGATAGAGATCAAATGCATGGACCATATCATCTCACTTTACACATTAAATGTTAGCATCTTATACTGCTAGTTTGGCGCTTTCTGTAGCATTGTAAGATGATCCCTCATTTAAATATCAAGATAAAATGTGTTCTTCCTTAAGTATGCACTGTTCTATGGATCGTGTTTCGAGACATCACGTGATGATCGGGTGTTCTCAACTCTACGCTTTCATGCAACGGGTGTAAGACAGTTTTACACACGCGAATACTAAGGTTCTTACTTGGCGAGCCTAGCATGTACAGACATGGCCTTGGAACACAGACCGAAAGGTTAAGCATGAGTCATATAGTTGATGTGATGACCATATTGATGCTCGCCTTTGAAGCTACACTGACTCACGTGATGATCGGACTTGGTGTAGTGGATTTGGTTCATGTAATCACCAAAAAGGCACGAGGGATGTCGTTTTTGAGTGGGAGTTCATTTCTAATTTGGATTAGTCGAACTCAATTTGTCATAAACTAAATCGAAGTGAATTTGCATAATTTGTAGTAGTCATTCGCATCTGTTCACTACCTTATGCTTAGTTTTAATTGAGATAATAGAACTATAGAATTCTGGATATTTACTTTACGAACTGGTATCATATTGTTTCGAATGTCAATTTAAAGTTTATAAGTCCTATTGCAAACTTTCAGCAAACTCTATTTACTCCATGAAGTTTATTAAGTAGTATTAAATCAAGAGTAAGAATTCCAATGTTAGTATCTAAAGTATCATGTTTGCCTCTATGATTATTGATATTCAAAAAGTTGTTTTAATATCAAGATTATATTGGAGCTAAAAATTGTTTCAGAAACCATCATGTGTGAAAGATATTGTGATATCTGAAACAATGTTTTTGGTTGCATTATGATAGAGTATAATTTAGCAAAATACATGTTCTCATATTGTATGAGAATTTGTGAAGGATGGAGATGCTAGGCATCCGAATCTACCAAAAAGGTTTTGGGAACTGATATTATACTCGCGGTTCTTCCTTATAGGCTATAGTAGCTTGATCATGAAAGTTGTCATGATAAGGATGAATAGAAGATGTAAGTAAAATGTTTACTACACTAATAGATTACTAAAGAATGGATTTTTGAAAGAACACCAAACATTTGATGATGGTGATCCACTTCAAAGTGCAAGTCCAAAGGTATTAGTATTTGACTATATACGCTTTGTACCATGTGTCATGTTGATGACACCACTATTGATGTTGATAGATTCTTTTAAAAGAAAAGGAATTGCTGAAAGAGAATCTATAAAATATTTGGCAGAAAATAAAAGGTTGGAGATGTCCAACTTAGGTATATAGAAGATATACATGTTATGGATATATTCCTTGCTTGTTAAACAATGTGGTTCTTAGGTATTGGATACCGGTATTGGATACCGAATTGGTTGGTATGAAGTGTCATACAGGACAACGCAATTCATGAACTACAATGGCCTAAGTAACCAGCAAGAGAATGAGTGATGATGTTCATCGAAAACAAATAAAGTGTTATTGTGTTTTTCGCTGTCATCAAACCAAGCCTTCAAGATTTGTTTAAATAATTGTTATTTTGTTCCGGTATCATGAGAATAATGGCTGTTCAAATAATTACCGTATTCCATAAAAGATGGATGAACTTTTACAAGTCTAATTGGAGAAATCACATCCATAAACACTATTGCTAAAATGTCGCAAGACAAATGATTGAAAGATCACTTATGAAGTGACATCGCTGTTTGAATTATATTTGAAAGAAAACATGAAGAAACTCCATGTTGATGGAATTTTGGAGTCCTTGATTTTGATCAATTGACGCATGTGAGACTTTCCTCGAGATAATTGAAACTCCGTTCATAGGCCAAAGAGGAACGGATGACTAGCTTATTGGAAATTGTGCATGCTGATGTGCATAAGTCCATTATGTGTAGCCATATGCGATGGATCTTTTTGCTTCATATGCTTTCTCCGAAAATTTGAGTGAATATATCTGTATATTTACTTAACAAAGAAGGAGTATGAAACATTTGAAAATTGTTCAGAGACTTTCAAGATGAAGTGGAAAATCATTGTAACAAGAAAATAAAGAGTTTATGATTCGATCATAAAGTAAGATATTTGAGTTACATGTTTAGCAAAAACACCTAAGACTTGAGGAATTATTCCATGATTTGTGTTTCTCGATAAACCATAGGAGTATGGCATATTCGAGAGATAAAATCAAACCATGTTTGACATGGTAAGATCAAGGGTGTCATTTATAAAACTGCCATTATGTTTTAAGGATTGAAGCTTTAGAGACTACCGCTTTTACACTGAAAAGAGCACCATCGTGATCCATTGAAATGACACCATATGAGTTATGGTTTGGGATAAAACCCGAATTGTCTTTTCTTAAATTTTGGTATGCTATGCATAAGTAAAATGTTTACAACCAAAGTCGGATAAGCACGTCTTTGTAGGTTATCCCAAAGAATTTGTTGGGAATTTCTCCATAACACCAAGGACAAAAGAGTTTGTTACTTGGAACGTTAAGTTTCTTGAGAAGGAATTTTTCGTGAAAAGTTAAGTGGGAGGACAATAGAACTTTGATAAGGTTGTTGAACCTTTGCTATATGTGCTAAGTAGCGCAGTGCCGGAAAATGTCCCGGTGGCGGGCACAATGCTCATGGCTCTCGTGATTACAAAAGGTGTGATCTCGGAGATTAGAGTTCCTATAGAACCGTGTGGGTCGGTAAGAATCAAATAGTAAGATTTGATAAGCAAGTCGTTATTGTTTTGACAATGATGAACGGACTACATGCAAAGAAGCGATGATGGGCCCTGACTCCATAAAATGACTAGAAGTCATAGAATCCGTGATAGTATCCATACACGAGAAATCAAGTTTCTGAACTTGGAAGACCCTCCGGAAAGGCGTGAAGCCTATTGGTCGTGTTTGGATCTATAAAGAAATAGGACATGGATGTTTAACATCTATGAAATAGTCGACATGTCGTAAAGAAGTTTACGACAATGTTCAATGAGTTGACTATGACAAGATTTGATCTTTCATAGCGATATATAGTCTTGACGAATTAATGTAGCAACCACTACATATAATTTGATATATGATAGTTGAATAAACAAAACAAGGTTCTTCTAATAGAATGGTAACCTAGGACATGTACATGACATGGTCCGAAGGGTTTTGTTAATTCAAAGGGTTCTAAAAGGGAATGTAAACTTCAATAGTTGAAGTAAGCATAGCGGAGTTGGAATCTTCACCATGATGAAACTGTTAAAAGAGTTTAAATTCATCGGAGATGATGAAGATGCTTGCATTTGCAAGAAATTAAGTGGGAGCGCTGAGACATATTTCTAATACATTATGTAGAGGGCATATTTTTGATTGGAAATGATGTATCTTGTATTGACACAAGTTAAGAATTTCATTAAAATAAGATTTCGATGAAAGACTTGGGCAAACCCGGAATATTAGGCATCAATATCTATATGGATAGATTAAGGCGCTAATATGGTTGTGCCAGACATACATATATGAGATATTGAAAGGTTTCAATATGGAAACAACAAGAAAGGTTCTTGCTGCATGGAAAGGATTGTATCAAAATTCAAGTGTTTCAACACTTGGTGAGTAAAATCACATGAAGATTTTGATCGATTATACCATGATATGTATGTATCCAGAATGTCCTATGCTCTAAATGTTATGAGCATATACCAGAATGATTCATAAGATGATCATTGGACAATAGTAAAGATATTCTTATGAGCTTTGGAAGAACTAAGAATATATAATATATAAGTGACAAATAGTTAAAGGTAGTTCATTGTAAAGTGTTACATTGATACTAGTTTTGTCACAAGATACAAATTAAATTTATCTCAATTTAGACTATGGGTGGCACAATGTAATGGAAAGAATGTTCCATGATGGATTTGGATGAGTTCCAAAGTTGAGACATTGTGACGGATACTACAACAAAAGGCTAAGTATATGACTGCTATAGTAGCAGCAAAGGCGGGCATTTGTGTTAAGTAGTTTGTTATCAAACTAGGTGTGGTTCAAAGTGGGCTAATACTATGAAGATATATTGTGTGACAATAATATCAACATATTTTGAGCCGAACGAACTAAAGGTCTCACCAAAGGACCAAATCTATACAATGCCATCTCATTTGAGAATGAGTGATGCGTAGAGACGCAGAGACATGCAAATACACACGGACCTGAAACTGTCAGATCCAGAGATTATGTTAACCACTAGCACTAGCGTATATGCAACACCAGAAATCCATAGGTGTTCAATGCTCAAAGTTTTTCAAACTAGATTATTGACTCTAGTGCAAGTGGGAGACTGAAGGGAATATGCCCGAGAGGCAATAATAAAGTGGTTATTATCTTATTCCATGTTTATGATAAATGTTTATTTTACATGCTAGAATTGTATTGATCGGAAACATCAATACATGTGTGTTTAATAAACAAAAAGGGTTCCTAGTTATGCCTCTCTTATAGACTAGCTTGTTGATTAACAAGATGATCAAGGTTTCCTGATCATGGACATTGGATGTTGTTAATAAAAAGGTCACACCATTGGTGGAATGATGTGATGAACATTCATCCGAAGTATAGCATTACGATCAAAGTCATTATTTTTAGATTTCTATAACATCATACGAAGTAATCTTTATCCTTAGACCATGAGATCATGTTAATTGCTAACACCGGTAGAGTATCTTGATAACATCAAACGTCACACCGTAACATGGTGACTATAAAGATGGGTTCAGTACTACGAAGGTGTTATGTTGAGGCTCATGGATCAAGAGTGGAATTTGTCAATCCCGATGACAGATAGATATACTCTGGGCCCTCTCGGTGATATCGCATTGAAATAGCTTGCAAGCAAGTGATGTGATCACTAGAATGTTATATCACAGGAACGAGAAAAGAGTGCATGTCGGTAACGAGATCAAACTAGGTATGGAGATACCGATGATCGAATCTCGGACATGTAATATATTGCGGGACAAAGGGATTTAGTTACTAGTGTTAAAGGTTCTCACGATCACAGAAGTCATCGTTGAATGTGTAGGAGTCAGTATGGATCTCCGAGTCCTTGCTGATTATTGATCGGAGAGGGGTCTCGATCATGTCTGCATTATTCGCGAACCGTAGGGTGACACACTTAAGGGATACCGACACCATTTGTAGCAAATATGTTTCAGATAAAGATTTAAGAAAGCGCTGGAATTATTTCAATAGAAACCGAAACTGTTTCGGGTGAAATTGGTTCTGCTTGTAATATTGAAATGTTGTTGGGGGTTTTATGTGAATGTTTGTTAATTAAAGTAATTAACAAAATTCTGAAAAAAATTAATAAAAGGGTTTTATTAAATGAGAGAGCATTAAATTTGGAGAAATTTAAAGCATTTAAAGTGGAGACTTTAAAAGAGAATGTGAAGGGGCAAATTTATGTGGAGGGAGTTACCACCACATGAATGGAGGAGGTGAAGAGTCACCTCCTCCATGCTCCGGCCATGAAGGAGGGGCACTCCCCCTCCTCCTATAAAAGGCCACCCCCTCCTCACTTCTCACACACACCTCCTTGTGAAGGATCTCTCTCCCCCTCTAGTATTATTCCCCCATGGTCTCGGATTAGCGAGATACATGTTCCCGGTGGCTTTATCTGGAAAGAAGTTGCTGCTTCCGCTGCTTTGCTGGAGCGAGGGACGGAGGTTCTCGGGGTACCAGATGTGTGTGCGATCACGGATGCACCGCTGCTTTGCGGTGCTGGACTTGGTGGTGCTGGAGCTGGATCTGATGGATGTGCTGGAGCCGGACCTGCTGGACTTCATCGCGATCTTGAGATCGGCAAGTGTACGACTACATCAAACACGAGTTCCTACTCGTTAACAAAGCTTGTTGTCTACAAGGGTAAGTTCTCGTTGGAAGTATGTCCACCCGTTGCTTTGTACCTAGTAGATAGATCTTGGCGTGTAGTTCACACCATAGGAATATTTTTGTTTTCTATGCTGCAGACCCAATAGTCTGCTCTTTTCATGAACCACCGCTAGAGTCATTGCATGTGTGTTCTTCTCATGAACCACAACTAGAGTCATTGCATGTGTATTCTTCTCGCAAACCATATCATGAACCACACCCAGTGTGATTGCTTGTGTGTTATTCTCATTAACCACACTTGGATCCACTAGTGTCATTGCATGTCTGCTCTTTTCATGAACCATAGTTAGAGTCATTGCATGTGTGTTCCTTTCACAAAACACATATCACCAGTGTCATTGCATGTGTGTTCTTCCCACAGACCACACATGGATCCACCAGTGTCATTGCATGTGTGTCCTTCCCATGAACCACACATGGATCCACCAGTGTCATTGAATGTGTGTCCTTCTCACAAACCACATATGGATCCAACAGTGTCATTGCATGTGTGTTCTTCTCACAGACCACGTAAGGATCCACCGGTGTCATTGCATGTGTGTTCCTCTCATAGACCACACATGGATCCACCGGTGTCATCGCATGTCTGCTGTTTTCATGAACCACAGTTAGATTCATTGCATGTGTGTTCTTCTCATGAACCATAGCTAGAGTCATTGCATGTGTGTTATTCTCACAAACCATATCATGAACCACACCCAGTGTCATTGCATGAGTGTTATTCTCATTAACCACACATGGATCCACCAGTGTCATTGCATGTCTGCTCTTTTCGTGAACCACAGTTAGAGTCATTGCATGTGTGTGCTTCCCACAGGCCACACATGGATCCACCAGTGTCATTGCATGTGTGTCCTTCCCATGAACCACACATGGATCCACCAGTGTCATTGCATGTGTGTCCTTCTCACAGACAACATATGGATCCACCAGTGTCATTGCATGTGTGTTCTTTTCACAGACCACGTAAGGAACCACCGGTGTCATTGCATGTGTGTTCCTCTCATAGACCACACATGGATCAACCGGTGTCATCACATGTCTGCCCTTTTCATGAACCACAATTAGAGTCATTGCATGTGTGTTCTTCTCATGAACCACAACTAGAGTCATTGCATGTGTGTTCTTCTCACAAACCATATCATGAACCACACCCAGTGTCATTGCATGTGTGTTCTTCTCATTAACCACACATGGATCCACCAGTGTCATTGCATGTCTGCTCTTTTCATGAACCACAGTTAGAGACATTGCATGTGTGTCCTTCTCACAAACCACATATGGATCCAGCAGTGTCATTACTTGTGTGTTCTTCCAATGAACCACACATGGATCCACCAGTTCCATTGCATGTGTGTCCTTTTCACAAACCACATATGGATCCACCAGTGTCATTGCATGTCTGCTCTTTTCATGAACCACAGTTAGAGTCATTGCATGTGTGTTCTTCTCATGAACTACAACTAGAGTCATTGCATGTGTGTTCTTCTCACAAACCATATCATGAACCACACCCAGTGTCATTGCATGTGTGTTCTTCTCATTAACCACACATGGATCCACCAGTGTCATTGCATGTCTGCTCTTTTCATGAACCACAGTTAGAGTCATTGCATTTGTGTCCTTCTCACAAACCACATATGGTTCCACTAGTGCCATTGCATGTGTGTTCTTCCCAGAGACCACACATGGATCCACCAGTGTCATTGCATGTGTGTCCTTCCCATGAACCACACATGGATCCACCAGTGTCATTGCATGTGTGTTCTTTTCACAGACCACGTATGGATCCACCGGTGTCATTGCATGTGTGTTCCTCTCATATACCACACATGGATCCACCAGTGTCATCGCATGTCTGCTCTTTTCATGAACCACAGTTAGAGTCATTGCATGTGTGTTCTTCTCATGAACCACAGCTAGAGTCATTGCATGTGTGTTCTTCCCACAGACCATATCATGAACCACACCCAATGTCATTGCATGTGTGTTCTTCTTATTAACCACACATGGATCCACAAGTTTCATTGCAGGTCTGCTCTTTTCATGAACCACAGTTAGAGTCATTGCATGTGTGTTCCTTTCACAAAACACAAATCACCAGTGTCATTCCATGTGTGTGCTTCCCACAGACCACACATGGATCCACCAGTGTCATTGCATGTGTGTCCTTCCCATGAACCACACATGGATCCACTAGTGCCATTGCATGTGTGTCCTTCTCACAATCCACATATGGATCCACCAGTGTCATTGCATGTGTGTTCTTCTCACAGACCACGTAAGGATCCACCAGTGTCATTGCATGTGTGTTCCTCTTATAGACCACACATGGACCCACCAGTGTCATCGCATGTCTGCTCTTTTCATGAACCACAGTTAGAGTCATTGCATGTGTGTTATTCTCATGAACCATAGCTAGAGTCATTGCATGTGTGTTCTTCTCACAAACCATATCATGAACCACACCCAGTGTCATTGCATGAGTGTTCTTCTCATTAACCACACATGGATCCACCAGTGTCATTGGATGTCTGCTCTTTTCATGAACCACAGTTAGAGTAATTGCATGTGTGTCCTTCTCACAAACCACATATGGATACACCAGTGTCATTGCATGTGTGTTCTTCCCACAAACCACACATGGATCCACCAGTGTCATTGCATGTGTGTCCATCCCATGAACCACACATGGATCCACCAGTGTCATTGCATGTGAGTCCTTCTCACAGACCACATATGGATCCACCAGTGTCATTGCATGTGTGTTCCTCTCATAGACCACACATGGATCCACCGGTGTCATCGCATGTCTGCTCTTTTCATGAACCACAGTTAGAGTCATTGCATGTGTGTTCTTCTCATGAACCACAGCTAGAGTCATTGCATGTGTGTTCTTGTCACAAACCATATCATGAACCACACCCAATGTCATTGCATGTGTGTTCTTCTTATTAACCACACATCGATCCACCAGTGTCATTGCATGTCTGCTCTTTTCATGAACCACAGTTAGAGTCATTGCATGTGTGTCCTTCTCACAAACCACATATGGATCCACCAGTGTCATTGCATGTGTGTTCTTCCCACAAACCATAGATGGATCCACCAGTGTCATTGCATGTGTGTCCTTCTCACAGACAACATATGGATCCACCAGTGTCATTGCATGTGTGTTCTTTTCACAGACCACGTAAGGAACCACCGGTGTCATTGCATGTGTGTTCCTCTCATAGACCACACATGGATCAACCGGTGTCATCGCATGTCTGCCCTTTTCATGAACACAATTAGAGTCATTGCATGTGTGTTCTTCTCATGAACCACAACTAGAGTCATTGCATGTGTGTTCTTCTCACAAACCATATCATGAACCACACCCAGTGTCATTGCATGTGTGTTCTTCTCATTAACCACATATGGATCCACCAGTGTCATTGCATGTCTGCTCTTTTCATGAACCACAGTTAGAGACATTGCATGTGTGTCCTTCTCACAAACCACATATGGATCCAGCAGTGTCATTACTTGTGTGTTCTTCCAATGAACCACACATGGATCCACCAGTTCCATTGCATGTGTGTTCTTTTCACAAACCACATATGGATCCACCAGTGTCATTGCATGTCTGCTCTTTTCATGAACCACAGTTAGAGTCATTGCATGTGTGTTCTTCTCATGAACTACAACTAGAGTCATTGCATGTGTGTTCTTCTCACAAACCATATCATGAACCACACCCAGTGTCATTGCATGTGTGTTCTTCTCATTAACCACACATGGTTCCACCAGTGTCATTGCATGTCTGCTCTTTTCATGAACCACAGTTAGAGTCATTGCATTTGTGTCCTTCTCACAAACCACATATGGTTCCACCAGTGCCATTGCATGTGTGTTCTTCCCACAGACCACACATGGATCCACCAGTGTCATTGCATGTGTGTCCTTCCCATGAACCACACATGGATCCACCAGTGTCATTGCATGTGTGTCCTTCTCATAGACCACATATGGATCCACTAGTGTCATTGCATGTGTGTTCTTTTCACAGAACACGTATGGATCCACCGGTGTCATTGCATGTGTGTTCCTCTCATATACCACACATGGATCCACCAGTGTCATCGCATGTCTGCTCTTTTCATGAACCATAGTTAGAGTCATTGCATGTGTGTTCTTCTCATGAACCATAGCTAGAGTCATTGCATGTGTGTTCTTCCCACAGACCATATCATGAACCACACCCAATGTCATTGCATGTGTGTTCTTCTTATTAACCACACATGGATCCACAAGTTTCATTGCAGGTCTGCTCTTTTCATGAACCACAGTTAGAGTTATTGCATATGTGTTCCTTTCACAAAACACATATCACCAGTGTCATTGCATGTGTGTGCTTCCCACAGGCCACACATGGATCCACTAGTGTCATTGCATGTGTGTCCTTCCCATGAACCACACATGGATCCACCAGTGCCATTGCATGTGTGTCCTTCTCACAATCCACATATGGATCCACCAGTGTCATTGCATGTGTGTTCTTCTCACAGACCACGTAAGGATCCACCGGTGTCATTTCATGTGTGTTCCTCTTATAGACCACACATGGACCCACCAGTGTCATCGCATGTCTGCTCTTTTCATGAACCACAGTTAGAGTCATTGCATGTGTGTTATTCTCATGAACCATAGCTAGAGTCATTGCATGTGTGTTCTTCTCACAAACCATATCATGAACCACACCCAGTGTCATTTCATGAGTGTTCTTCTCATTAACCACACATGGATCCACCAGTGTCATTGGATGTCTGCTCTTTTCATGAACCACAGTTAGAGTAATTGCATGTGTGTCCTTCTCACAAACCACATATGGATCCACCAGTGTCATTGCATGTGTGTTCTTCCCACAAACCACACATGGATCCACCAGTGCCATTGCATGTGTGTCCTTCCCATGAACCACACATGGATCCACCAGTGTCATTGCATGTGAGTCCTTCTCACAGACCACATATGGATCCACCAGTGTCATTGCATGTGTGTTCCTCTCATAGACCACACATGGATCCACAGTGTCATCGCATGCTCTTTTTTCATGAACCACAGTTAGAGTCATGGCATGTGTGTTCTTCTCATGAACCACAGCTAGAGTCATTGCATGTGTGTTCTTGTCACAAACCATATCATGAACCACACCCAGTGTCATTGCATGTGTGTTCTTCTTATTAACCACACATCGATCCACGGTGTCATTGCATGTACGCTCTTTTCATGAACCCAGTTAGAGTCATTGCATGTGTGTTCCTTTCACAAAACACATATCACGGTGTCATTGCATGTGTGTTCTTCCCAGACCACACATCGATCCACAGTGTCATTGCATGTGTGTCCTTCCATGAACCACATGGATCCACAGTGTCATTGCATGTGTGTCCTTCTCACAAAGCACATTTTGATCCACCAGTGTCATTGCATGTGTGTTCTTTTCACAGACAGGTAAGGATCCACGGTGTCATTGCATGTGTGTTCCTCTCATAGACCACATGGATCTACAGTGTCATCATGAATCTGCTCTTTTCATGAACCATAGTTAGAGTCATTGCATGTGTGTTCTTCTCATGAACCACGGCTAGAGTCATTACATGTGTGTTCTCACAAACCATATCATGAACCACACCTAGTGTCATTGCATGTGTGTTCTTCTCATTAACCACATGGATCCACCAGTGTCAATGCATGTCTGCTTCTCATGAACCATAGAGTCATTGCATGTGTGTTCTTCTCATAAACCATATCATGAACCACACCAGTGTCATTGCATGTGTGTTCTTCCATTAACCACACATGGATCCACCAGAGTGTCATTGCATGTGTTCTTCTTCATGAACCATGTTAGAGTCATTGCATGTGTGTTCTTTTCACAAACCACATCATGAACCACACCCAAGGTCATTGCATGTGTGTTCTTCATTAACCACACATGGATCCACCGTGTGTCATTGCATGTCTGCTCTTTTCATGAACCACATGGATTAGTCAGTCATTGCATGTGTGTCTTTCTCACAAAACCACATGGATCCACCAGTGTCATTGCATGTGTTCTTCTTTTCATGAACCACACATGATCATTGTCATTGCATGTGTGTTCTTCATGAACCACATGGATCCACCAGTGTCATTGCATGTGTGTTCTTCTCAAACCACACATGGATCCACCTGTCATTGCATGTGTTCTTCATTAACCACACATGGATCCACCATGTCATTGCATGTCCGCTTCTTTTCATGAACCACAGCTTAGAGTCATTGCATGTGTGTTCTTTCACAAACCACATATCTAGAGTGCATGTGTGTGTTCTTTTCAAAACCACATGAACCACACCAGTCATTGCATGTGTGTTCTTCTCATTAACCACACACATGGATCCACCAAGGTCTTGCATGTGTCTCTCTCACAAACCACACATGGATCCACAGTCATTGCATGTGTTCTTCAAACCACATATCCACCTAGTGTCATTGCATGTGTGTTCTTTTCATGAACCACACATGGATCCAAGTGTCATTGCATGTGTGTTCTTCTCACAAACCATACATGAACCACACCTGTCATTGCATGTGTGTTCTTTCATGAACCACATGGATCCAGCAATGTCATTGCATGTGTTCTTCACAAACCATATCATGAACCACTAGAGTCATTGCATGTGTGTTCTTCATGAACCACACACATGGATCCACCCAAAGGTCATTGCATGTGTTTCTTTCATGAACCACAGTTAGAGTCATTGCATGTGTGTTCTTTCATGAAACCACATGGATCCACCAAAGTCATTGCATGTGTGTTCTTTCATAAACCACACATGGATCCACCAGTGTCAGTATGTGTGTTCTTCATATGAACCACGTTAGAGTTAAGTCATTGCATTTATGTCCTTCTCACAAACCACATATTGATCCACGGTGTCATTGCATGTGTGTTCTTCCTGAACACACATGGATCCTGATGTCATTGCATGTGTGTCCTTCCCATGAACCACACATAGATCCACCAGTTTCATTGCATGTGTGTCCTTCTCACAGACCACATATGGATCCACCAGTGTCATTGCATGTGTGTTCTTCTCACAGACCATGTAAGGATCCACCGGTGTCATTGCACGTGTGTTCCTCTCATAGACCACACATGGATCCACCGATGTCATCGCATGTCTGCTCTTTTCATGAACCACAGTTAGAGTCATTGCATGTGTGTTCTTCTCATGAACCACAGCTAGAGTCATTGCATGTGTGTTCTTCTCACAAACCATATCATGAACCTCGCCTAGTGTCATTGCATGTGTGTTCTTCTCATTAACCACACATGGATCCACCAGTGTCATTGGATGTCTGCTCTTTTCATGAACCACAGTTAGAGTCATTGCATGTCTGTTCCTTTCACAAAACACATATCACCAGTGTCATTGCATGTGTGTTCTTCCAACAGACCACACATGGATCCACCAGTGTCATTGCATGTGTGTCCTTCCCAAGAACCACAAATGGATCCACCAGTGTCATTGCATGTGTGTCCTTCTCACAAACCACATATGGATCCACCAATGTCATTGCATGTGTGTTCTTCTCACAGACCATACATGGATCCACCAGTGTCATTGCATGTGTGTTCTTCCCATGAACCACACATGGATCCACCAGTGTCATCGCATGTGTGCTCTTTTCATGAACCACAGTTAGAGTCATTGCATGTGTGTTGTTTCTCATGAACCATAACTAGAGTCATTGCATGTGTGTTCTTCTCACAAACCATATAATGAACCACACCCAGTGTCATTGCATGTTTGTTCTTCTCATTAACCACACATGGATCCACCAGTGTCATTTCATGTCTGCTCTTTTCATGAACCACAGTTAGAGTCATTGCATGTCTATTCCTTTCACAAAACACATATCACCAGTGTCATTGCATGTGTGTTCTTCCCACAGACCACACATGGATCCACCAGTGTCATTGTATGTGTCTCCTTCTCACTAACCACATATGGATCCACCAGTGTCATTGCATGTGTGTTCTTCCCACAGACCACACATGGATCCACCAGTGTCATTGCATGTGTGTTCTTCCCATGAACCACACATAGATCCACCAGTTTCATTGCATGTGTTCTTCTCAGAACCACATAGATCCACTGTCATTGCATGTGTGTTCTTCTCACAGACCACATGCAAGATCCACCACCGGTGTCATTGCATGTGTTCCTCTCATAGACCACACATGGATCCACCGTCATCGCATGTACACTCTTTTCATGAACTACAGTTAGAGTCATTGCATGTGTGTTCTTCTCATGAACCACAACTAGAGTCATTGCATGTGTGTTCTTCTCACAAACCATATCATGAACCACACCCAGTGTCATTGCATGTCTGCTCTTTTCATGAACCAACTTTAGAGTCATTGCATGTCTGTTCCTTTCACAAAACACATATGGATCCACCAGTGTCATTGCATGTGTGTTCTTCCCACAGACCACACATGGATCCACCAGTGTCATTGCATGTGTGTCCTTCCCATGAACCACACATTGATCCACCAGTGACATTGCATGTGTGTCCTTCTCACAAACCACATATGGATCCACGAGTGTCATTGCATGTGCGTTCCTCTCATAGACCACACATGGATCCACCGGTGTCATCGCATGTCTGCTCCTTGCATGAACCACAGTTAGAGTCATTGCATGTGTGTTCTTCTCATGAACCACAACTAGAGTCATTGCATGTGTGTTCTTCTCACAAACCATATCATGAACCACACCCAGTGTCATTGCATGTGTGTTCTTCTCATTAACCACACATAGATCCACCATTGTCATTGCATGTCTGCTCTTTTCATGAACCACAGTTAGAGTCATTGCATGTCTGTTCCTTTCACAAAACACATATCACCATTGTCATTGCATGTGTGTTCTTCCCACAGACCACACATGGATCCACCAGTGTCATTGCATGTGTGTCCTTCCCATGAACCACACATGGATCCACCTGTGTCATTGCATATGTGTCCTTCTCACAAACCATATATGGATCCACCAGTGTCATTGCATGTGTGTTCTTCTCACAGACCACACATGGATCCACAAGTGTCATTGCATGTATGTTCTTCCCATGAACCACACATGGATCCACCAGTGTCATCGCATGTGTGCTCTTTTCATGGACCACAGTTAGAGTCATTGCATGTGTGTTCTTCTCATGAACCACAGCTAGAGTCATTGCATGTGTGTTCTTCTCACAAACCATATCATGCACCACACCCAGTGTCATTGCATGTGTGTTCTTCTCATTAACCACACATGGATCCACCAGTGTCATTGCATGTCTACTCTTTTCATGAACCATAGTTAGAGTCATTGCATGTCTGTTCCTTTCACAAAACACAGATCACCAGTTTCATTGCATGTGTGTTCTTCCCATAGACCACACATGGATCCACTAGTGTCATTGCATGTGTGTCCTTCCCATGAACCACACATGGATCCACCAGTGTCGTTGCATGTCTGTCCTTCTCACAAACGACATATGGATCCACCAGTGTCGTTGCATGTGTGTTCTTCCCACATACCACACATGGATCCACCAGTGTCATTGCATGTGTGTTGTTCCCATGAACAACACATGGATCCACTAGTGTCATTGCATGTGTGTCCTTTTCACAGACCACAAATGGATCCACCAGTGACATTGCACGTTTGTTCTTTTCACAGACCACATAAGGATCCACCGGTGTCATCGCATGTCTGCTCTTTTCATGAACCACAGTTAGAGTCATTGCATGTCTGTTCCTTTCACAAAACACATATCACCATTGTCATTGCATGTGTGTTCTTCCCACAGACCACACATGGATCCACCAGTGTCATTGCATGTGTGTGCTTCCCATGAACCACACATGGATCCACCAGTGTCATTGCATATGTGTCCTTCTCACAAACCATATATGGATCCACCAGTGTCATTACATGTGTGTTCTTCTCACAGACCACACATGGATCCACCAGTGTCATTGCATGTATGTTCTTCCCATGAACCACACATGGATCCACCAGTGTCATCGCATGTGTGCTCTTTTCATGAACCACAGTTAGAGTCATTGCATGTGTGTTGTTTCTCATGAACCATAACTAGAGTCATTGCATGTGTGTTCTTCTCACAAACCATATCATGAACCACACCCAGTGTCATTGCATGTTTGTTCTTCTCATTAACCACACATGGATCCACCAGTGTCATTTCATGTCTGCTCTTTTCATGAACCACAGTTAGAGTCATTGCATGTCTATTCCTTTCACAAAACACATATCACCAGTGTCATTGCATGTGTGTTCTTCCCACAGACCACACATGGATCCACCAGTGTCATTGCATGTGTGTCCTTCCCATGAACCACACATGGATCCACCAGTGTCATTGCATGTGTCTCCTTCTCACAAACCACATATGGATCCACCAGTGTCATTGCATGTGTGTTCTTCCCACAGACCACACATGGATCCACCAGTGTCATTGTATGTGTGTTCTTCCCATGAACCACACACGGATCCACCAGTGTCATTGCATGTGTGTCCTTTTCACAGACCACATATGGATCCACCAGTGTCATTGCATGTGTGTTCTTTTCACAGACCACACAAGGATCCACCGGTGTCATTGCATGTGTGTTCCTCTCATAGACCACACATGGATCCACCGGTGTCATCGCATGTCTGCTCTTTTCATGAACTACAGTTAGAGTCATTGCATGTGTGTTCTTCTCATGAACCACAGCTAGAGTCATTGCATGTGTGTTCTTCTCACAAACCATATCATGAACCACACCCAGTGTCATTGCATGTGTGTTCTTCTCATTAACCACACATGGATCCACCAGTGTCATTGCATGTCTGCTCTTTTCATGAACCAACTTTAGAGTCATTGCATGTCTGTTCCTTTCACATAACACATATGGATCCACCAGTGTCATTGCATGTGTGTTCTTCCCACAGACCACACATGGATCCACCAGTGTCATTGCATGTGTGTCCTTCCCATGAACCACACATTGATCCACCAGTGTCATTGCATGTGTGTCCTTCTCACAAACCACATATGGATCCACGAGTGTCATTGCATGTGCGTTCCTCTCATAGACCACACATGGATCCACCGGTGTCATCGCATGTCTGCTCTTTGCATGAACCACAGTTAGAGTCATTGCATGTGTGTTTTTCTCATGAACCACAACTAGAGTCATTGCATGTGTGTTCTTCTCACAAACCATATCATGAACCACAACCAGTGTCATTGCATGTGTGTTCTTCTCATTAACCACACATGGATCCACCATTGTCATTGCATGTCTGCTCTTTTCATGAACCACAGTTAGAGTCATTGCATGTCTGTTCCTTTCACAAAACACATATCACCATTGTCATTGCATGTGTGTTCTTCCCACAGACCACACATGGATCCACCAGTGTCATTGCATGTGTGTCCTTCCCATGAACCACACATGGATCCACCTGTGTCATTGCATATGTGTCCTTCTCACAAACCATATATGGATCCACCAGTGTCATTGCATGTGTGTTCTTCTCACAGACCACACATGGATCCACAAGTGTCATTGCATGTATGTTCTTCCCATGAACCACACATGGATCCACCAGTGTCATCGCATGTGTGCTCTTTTCATGGACCACAGTTAGAGTCATTGCATGTGTGTTCTTCTCATTAACCACACATGGATCCACCAGTGTCATTGCATGTCTACTCTTTTCATGAACCATAGTTAGAGTCATTGCATGTCTGTTCCTTTCACAAAACACAGATCACCAGTTTCATTGCATGTGTGTTCTTCCCATAGACCACACATGGATCCACCAGTGTCATTGCATGTGTGTCCTTCCCATGAACCACACATTGATCCACCAGTGACATTGCATGTGTGTCCTTCTCACAAACCACATATGGATCCACGAGTGTCATTGCATGTGCGTTCCTCTCATAGACCACACATGGATCCACCGGTGTCATCGCATGTCTGCTCCTTGCATGAACCACAGTTAGAGTCATTGCATGTGTGTTCTTCTCATGAACCACAACTAGAGTCATTGCATGTGTGTTCTTCTCACAAACCATATCATGAACCACACCCAGTGTCATTGCATGTGTGTTCTTCTCATTAACCACACATAGATCCACCATTGTCATTGCATGTCTGCTCTTTTCATGAACCACAGTTAGAGTCATTGCATGTCTGTTCCTTTCACAAAACACATATCACCATTGTCATTGCATGTGTGTTCTTCCCACAGACCACACATGGATCCACCAGTGTCATTGCATGTGTGTCCTTCCCATGAACCACACATCGATCCACCTGTGTCATTGCATATGTGTCCTTCTCACAAACCATATATGGATCCACCAGTGTCATTGCATGTGTGTTCTTCTCACAGACCACACATGGATCCACAAGTGTCATTGCATGTATGTTCTTCCCATGAACCACACATGGATCCACCAGTGTCATCGCATGTGTGCTCTTTTCATGGACCACAGTTAGAGTCATTGCATGTGTGTTCTTCTCATGAACCACAGCTAGAGTCATTGCATGTGTGTTCTTCTCACAAACCATATCATGCACCACACCCAGTGTCATTGCATGTGTGTTCTTCTCATTAACCACACATGGATCCACCAGTGTCATTGCATGTCTACTCTTTTCATGAACCATAGTTAGAGTCATTGCATGTCTGTTCCTTTCACAAAACACAGATCACCAGTTTCATTGCATGTGTGTTCTTCCCATAGACCACACATGGATCCACTAGTGTCATTGCATGTGTGTCCTTCCCATGAACCACACATGGATCCACCAGTGTCGTTGCATGTATGTCCTTCACACAAACGACAAATGGATCCACCAGTGTCGTTGCATGTGTGTTCTTCCCACATACCACACATGGATCCACCAGTGTCATTGCATGTGTGTTGTTCCCATGAACAACACATGGATCCACTAGTGTCATTGCATGTGTGTCCTTTTCACAGACCACAAATGGATCCACCAGTGACATTGCACGTTTGTACTTGTCACACAACACATAAGGATCCACCGGTGTCATCGCATTTCTTCTCTTTTAATGAACCACAGTTAGAGACATTGCATGTCTCCTTTCAAAACACATATCACCATTGTCATTGCATGTGTGTTCTTCCCACAGACCACACATGGATCCACCAGTGTCATTGCATGTGTGTGCTTCCCATGAACCACACATGGATCCACCAGTGTCATTGCATATGTGTCCTTCTCACAAACCATATATGGATCCACCAGTGTCATTCCATGTGTGTTCTTCTCACAGACCACACATGGATCCACCAGTGTCATTGCATGTATGTTCTTCCCATGAACCACACATGGATCCACCAGTGTCATCGCATGTGTGCTCTTTTCATGAACCACAGTTAGAGTCATTGCATGTGTGTTGTTTCTCATGAACCATAACTAGAGTCATTGCATGTGTGTTCTTCTCACAAACCATATCATGAACCACACCCAGTGTCATTGCATGTTTGTTCTTCTCATTAACCACACATGGATCCACCAGTGTCATTTCATGTCTGCTCTTTTCATGAACCACAGTTAGAGTCATTGCATGTCTATTCCTTTCACAAAACACATATCACGGTGTCATTGCATGTGTGTTCTTCCCACAGACCACACATGGATCCACCAGTGTCATTGCATGTGTGTCCTTCCCATGAACCACACATGGATCCACCAGTGTCATTGCATGTGTCTCCTTCTCACAAACCACATATGGATCCACCAGTGTCATTGCATGTGTGTTCTTCCCACAGACCACACATGGATCCACCAGTGTCATTGTATGTGTGTTCTTCCCATGAACCACACACGGATCCACCAGTGTCATTGCATGTGTGTCCTTTTCACAGACCACATATGGATCCACCAGTGTCATTGCATGTGTGTTCTTTTCACAGACCACACAAGGATCCACCGGTGTCATTGCATGTGTGTTCCTCTCATAGACCACACATGGATCCACCGGTGTCATCGCATGTCTGCTCTTTTCATGAACTACAGTTAGAGTCATTGCATGTGTGTTCTTCTCATGAACCACAGCTAGAGTCATTGCATGTGTGTTCTTCTCACAAACCATATCATGAACCACACCCAGTGTCATTGCATGTGTGTTCTTCTCATTAACCACACATGGATCCACCAGTGTCATTGCATGTCTGCTCTTTTCATGAACCAACTTTAGAGTCATTGCATGTCTGTTCCTTTCACATAACACATATGGATCCACCAGTGTCATTGCATGTGTGTTCTTCCCACAGACCACACATGGATCCACCAGTGTCATTGCATGTGTGTCCTTCCCATGAACCACACATTGATCCACCAGTGTCATTGCATGTGTGTCCTTCTCACAAACCACATATGGATCCACGAGTGTCATTGCATGTGCGTTCCTCTCATAGACCACACATGGATCCACCGGTGTCATCGCATGTCTGCTCTTTGCATGAACCACAGTTAGAGTCATTGCATGTGTGTTTTTCTCATGAACCACAACTAGAGTCATTGCATGTGTGTTCTTCTCACAAACCATATCATGAACCACCAGTGTCATTGCATGTGTGTTCTTCTCATTAACCACACATGGATCCACCATTGTCATTGCATGTCTGCTCTTTTCATGAACCACAGTTAGAGTCATTGCATGTCTGTTCCTTTCAAAAAACACATATCACCATTGTCATTGCATGTGTGTTCTTCCCACAGACCACACATGGATCCACCAGTGTCATTGCATGTGTGTCCTTCCCATGAACCACACATGGATCCACCTGTGTCATTGCATATGTGTCCTTCTCACAAACCATATATGGATCCACCAGTGTCATTGCATGTGTGTTCTTCTCACAGACCACACATGGATCCACAAGTGTCATTGCATGTATGTTCTTCCCATGAACCACACATGGATCCACCAGTGTCATCGCATGTGTGCTCTTTTCATGGACCACAGTTAGAGTCATTGCATGTGTGTTCTTCTCATTAACCACACATGGATCCACCAGTGTCATTGCATGTCTACTCTTTTCATGAACCATAGTTAGAGTCATTGCATGTCTGTTCCTTTCACAAAACACAGATCACCAGTTTCATTGCATGTGTGTTCTTCCCATAGACCACACATGGATCCACTAGTGTCATTGCATGTGTGTCCTTCCCATGAACCACACATGGATCCACCAGTGTCATTGCATGTCTGTCCTTCTCACAAACGACATATGGATCCACCAGTGTCATTGCATGTGTGTTCTTCCCACATACCACACATGGATCCACCAGTGTCATTGCATGTGTGTTGTTCCCATGAACAACACATGGATCCACTAGTGTCATTGCATGTGTGTCCTTTTCACATACCACAAATGGATCCACCAGTGACATTGCACGTTTGTTCTTTTCACAGACCACATAAGGATCCATCGGTGTCATCGCATGTCTGCTCTTTTCATGAACCACAGTTAGAGTCATTGCATGTCTGTTCCTTTCACAAAACACATATCACCATTGTCATTGCATGTGTGTTCTTCCCACAGACCACACATGGATCCACCAGTGTCATTGCATGTGTGTCCTTCCCATGAACCACACATGGATCCACCAGTGTCATTGCATATGTGTCCTTCTCACAAACCATATATGGATCCACCATTGTCATTGCATGTCTGTTCTTCTCACAGACCACACATGGATCCACCAGTGTCATTGCATGTATGTTCTTCCCATGAACCACACATGGATCCACCAGTGTCATCGCATGTGTGCTCTTTTCATGGACCACAGTTAGAGTCATTGCATGTGTGTTCTTCCCATGAACCACAGCTAGAGTCATTGCATGTGTGTTCTTCTCACAAACCATATCATGAACCACACCCAGTGTCATTGCATGTGTGTTCTTCTCATTAACCACACATGGATCCACCAGTGTCATTGCATGTTTGCTCTTTTCATGAACCATAGTTAGAGTCATTGCATGTCTGTTCCTTTCACAAAACACAGATCACCAGTTTCATTGCATGTGTGTTCTTCCCATATACCACACATGGATCCACTAGTGTCATTGCATGTGTGTCCTTCCCAGGAACCACACATGGATCCACCAGTGTCATTGCATGTGTGTCCTTCTCACAAATGACATATGGATCCACCAGTGTCATTGCATGTGTGTTCTTCCCACATACCACACATGGATCCACTAGTGTCATTGCATGTGTGTTCTTCCCATGAACAACACATGATTCCACTAGTGTTATTGCATGTGTGTCCTTTTCACAGACCACAAATGGATCCACCAGTGACATTCCATGTGTGTTCTTTTCACAGACCACATAAGGATCCACCGGTGTCATTGCATGTGTGTTCCTCTCATAGACCACACATGGATCCACCGGTGTCATCGCATGTCTGCTCTTTTCATGAACCACAGTTAGAGTCATTGCATGTCTGTTACTTTCACAAAACACATATCACCATTGTCATTGCATGTGTGTTCTTCCCACAGACCACACATGGATCCACCAGTGTTATTGCATGTGTGTCCTTCCCATGAACCACACATGGATCCACCAGTGTCATTGCATATGTGTCCTTCTCACAAACCATATATGGATCCACAAGTGTCATTGCATGTGTGTTCTTCTCACAGACCACACATGGATCCACCAGTGTCATTGCATGTATGTTCTTCCGATGAACCACACATGGATCCACCAGTGTCATCGCATGTGTGCTCTTTTCATGGACCACAGTTAGAGTCATTGCATGTGTGTTCTTCTCATTACCACAGCTAGAGTCATTGCATGTGTGTTCTTCTCACAAACCATATCATGAACCACACCCAGTGTCATTGCATGTGTGTTCTTCTCATTAACCACACATGGATCCACTAGTGTCATTGCATGTCTGCTCTTTTCATGAACCATAGTTAGAGTCATTGCATGTCTGTTCCTTTCACAAAACACAGATCACCAGTTTCATTGCATGTGTGTTCTTCGCATAGACCACACATGGATCCACTAGTGTCATTGCATGTGTGTCCTTCCCATGAACCACACATGGATCCACCAGTGTCATTGCATGTGTGTCCTTCTCACAAACACCATATGGATCCACCAGTGTCATTGCATGTGTGTTCTTCCCACATACGACACATGGATCCACCAGTGTCATTGCATGTGTGTTCTTCCCATGAACAACACATGGATCCACTAGTGTCATTGCATGTGTGTCCTTTTCACAGACCACAAATGGATCCACCAGTGATATTGCATGTGTGTTCTTTTCACAGACCACATAAGGATCCACCGGTGTCATTGCATGTGTGTTCCTCTCATAGACCACACATGGATCCACCGGTGTCATCGCATGTCTGCTCTTTTCATGAACCACAGTTAGAGTCATTGCATGTGTGTTCTTCTCATGAACAACAGCTAGAGTCATTGCATGTGTGTTCTTCTCACAAACCATATCATGAACCACACCCAGTGTCATTGCATGTGTGTTCTTCTCATTAACCACACATGGATCCACCAGTGTCATTGCATGTCTGCTCTTTTCATGAACCATAGTTAGAGTCATTGCATGTCTGTTCCTTTCACAAAACACATATGGATCCACCAGTCTCATTGCATGTGTGTTCTTCCCACAGACCACACATGGATCCACCAGTGTCATTGCATGTGTGTCCTTCCCATGAACCACACATGGATCCACCAGTGTCATTGCATGTGTGTCCTTCTCACAAACCACATATGGATCCACCAATGTCATTGCATGTGTGTTCTTCTCACATACCGCGTAAGGATCCATCGGTGTCATTGCATGTGTGTTCCTCTCATAGACCACACATGGATCCACCGGTGTCATCGCATGTTTGCTCTTTGCATGAACCACATTTAGAGTCTTTGCATGTGTGTTATTCTCATCAACCACAGCTAGAGTCATTGCATGTGTGTTCTTCTCACAAATCATATCATGAACCACACCAAGTGTCATTGCATGTGTGTTCTTCTCATTAACCACACATGGATCCACCAGTGTCATTGCATGTATGCTCTTTTCATGAACCATAGTTAGAGTCATTGCATGTTTGTTCCTTTCACAAAACACATATGGATCCACCAGTGTCATTGCATGTGTGTTCTTCCCACAGACCACACATTGATCCACCAGTGTCATTGCATGTGTGTCCTTCCCATGAACCACACATGGATCCACCAGTGTCATTGCATGTGTGTCCTTCTCACAAACCACATATGGATCCACCAATGTCATTGCCTTTGTGTTCTTCTCACATACCACGTAAGGATCCAGCTGTAGCATCCCAATTGTCTAACAATTGTAATGCTACTTGGTCTAGTAATATAATGGCTACTTCAAATATATAATTGTTGCACCATCATTATATTATGCTCATGTCATCATGCCACCTTGCATTTGAGCATCATATAAAACCCTTTCTCATTTGGTTCTTACCTCATATGCATTATTAATTGTATTTGCCTCTTGATATTGTATTTGGTTCTTGATATATTGTTTCAATGCCCAAGTTGAGTTGGGGGCATATCTCTTATTAACCCCATCACCATATCTATCCATGCCATCATCCCCTTCTCTTCTTTTCTCTCTTTTGGCTATCTTGTTTGAGCTTGTTTTGTGCATGCTTGAGCTTGCCAAGGGATTGCCACCACCTCATATTTTCCTCTCTCTCTAAATCTCTCTCTTAATCTATACCTCTTCCATCCAACCTAAAACCATACCCCCTAGTACCAAACCCTAATCTACCACACCTCCTCCCTCTCGGCCTCTCTTCTCTCACCAGCTGGCCCCACCATGCCACCTAGCTACCCCATCTAAGACAAACCCTACCCGAGCCATACCCCCTCTCCTTCCTACCCTAGCTCCAACCCTAGCCCGAGGCTACCACCACCCAACCCGAGCTCCTCCTCCTCTTTTCTCTCTCCGCTAAGGACCCCACCACCCGAGCCTGCCCTTGCCTCCTTGGCCTCACACAGTCCCACATGCCAGCTCCCCGCCTGGTCCCTCACACGCACGTGAGGAGGAAGGAGGAAAAGGTGGCCGAAGCCACCTTTATCTCCAACCACTCCCCACGGCACCTCCTCTCCTCTGTCCCTATCCACCCTCTGCCTCGCCCACTACCCCAGATCCACCCAGTGGCGCCCTCTCCCTCTCTGCTCCCATCGCCCACACACCATCGTGCACCCTCGGCCTCACTGCGTCCAGCCCGATCCAGCCGTCAAGGCGTCGTCGAGGCTGGAATACCAAGGCAGTCCCCCATCTGCACACGCAGAGCGGAGGAGAAAGGCCAGAGCCGGAGATCGCCATCGCGTCTCGCCGGAACCCTAAATCCTCGGTCCGTCTGCTTCCTCGTCGATCGCCAGCGCCCCAAGCTGATCCACCTACACCGACGCACTCTCGGTGAGCTACTCAACCCCCCAGACATCCTCGTCGTTGCAGCCTTGCCCTGGTCGCACCGGACGATCCGACGAACGGCCTCTGTGCGCCGGCGTCGCGTTCGTTCTCCTCGCCGTGGCATCGCGTAAGCCCCATCTAGGCCCTCATCGCTTTCACGCCACCTAGCCGAGCCGCAGAACGGTAGCCTCGCCACAAGCATGCTGGGTCCCAGATCGAGATCGAGCCAGCCGCGCTGCGGCTGCTGCGCACCGATCTGTCGTGATGATTCAGAGGAAGAAGCCAGCATTAAGGGCGCTGTTTTTGCTGATACCCCGCACTTTTGTTGCATCAACCTGAGCCCAGCTGGCCCCACGCCTCTCTGTTTGTTTTGCTAAAACACCCCCGCGGTATTACGCCCTTAACCCGCGCTCAGAACCCACACGCCTTCGCCTCACGCCTGCGTGGCGTCCAGCGTGGTCGATGGCCCACTGTCATTCGCTTGAGCTAGATTAGCGCGGTATAAAAATCCTTTCTCTTGTTGTGGCATCCGGTCAGCGCCCACCCACCACAGCGTGCGTATGCAGGTGCACGGGTATAAAAAGTTTTTCTGTAATCTGTTTTAATTCAAACTTATTTCAAATGAATTCAAATTCAAAACTAAATCTGTTTTTAATTATCTTTTGAAATATAAATCCAAATAATACAAATAATATATGTTTTCAAATCAGAAAAATGTGAGGAATTCAAATATGGCCTTCAAAATATATTTTGAACATTTAAAATTCCAAGTTTATTTAAATTACAATAAATGCCCCTTTTCTTTAATAAATTAATAACTTTTGTTTTATAGCTCCAAATTTAACAAATAATATGTCTAAAATGATTAGCTCAACGAGACCTTTCTGTCTATGATTTCCATGGTTTGATTTGAAGCATGAATCATATAAATATAATGGGTACAGCAACTTAAATGAGTATAAAATGTGAATAAAACCCCATAAAATGGTTTATTCTTGTATTCCACACCTCACCCATGCCATGCTACTTTATTGCCATGCAAATTGTGCATCATTCATCATGGCATGATTGTTTGCTTGATGCATTTATACATATGCTTGTGCACTTTATTTATGTTGGTCTTGTTTGTTTGGTTCTTCTTCGAATAGACGCTGAGCAGGGGATATATCAAGAGAACCAGGAGCACTACCTAGATCCATCCCTTGCTTCAACTGAGCTGCCAGGCAAGCACTACCACATGCTTGCATACATATAGTACCTATTGCCTCTATCTTATTCTTGCATCATCGAGTCGCGATTGCATTAAATTGAATCCCAAGTATTGCATAGCCTTTATTTTTAAACCCCACCGAAGCTTGTTCCTCCATCCCATGAGCCATTACTACATGAGTTGTTTGAGCCATGCGAGTCGTAGAACAGCATGTGTAGGGTATGTGAGTGTCTGATGGATAACGAGGTACCTATACAACTTAACCTGAGTAGTAATGGGATAACTAATGAAAGTGGCATCGGTGAGCCATATTCGCTATTTGGATTTTCAGGCTCACTTGTGTCCCGTAAGACCCCGAGTACTTGATTCCTGTTCAAAGTATATTCGCTATCCACATCCGGAGGCTTATGAACCCCACAGTGAGCTTGATTCATTCTTATTTCTTGGGGCCACAAACTAGTTTGAGGTTTTATTTACTATCTGTACTTATGCCATGCTTCTTGCTTTGATTTAAATTGTGCGAGTCTTGCTGCTTTGTCTTGTTAGGACCGTGACCGTTTGCTGTCGACAAGCCCAGTCACACTTCGGGTTCCCGATCGTTCTGACAGGCTCCACAAACCTTGAGGCCGCTCGAGTCAGCTAGCTTGCTATGGGTAGCTCAATGGGGTGGCCCCTGAAATATTTCTGAATCCTGTAATTGCTTTGTCGTGGCCTCGTTGGGTTTTGATTTGGTTTTTCGAGGCATATCGGTGTGTGTTGCTATTTGTGCACCCTCGCAGGGTAAAACTTTCAAAGCCGTGTCGCGGTTATGGACGACTTGGAGCACAGTTTCTCGATCATAGACAAGCATAACTAATGTACCGCTTTTAATTTGACTAGACTAGGTACACGACTAGTAAATAGTACAACACTCATGGAATGGATAATAAAACGCCAGCGGATGGGGATGTTTCGCTTCCTCGTCGGTGGCGAGGAGGAGGATGGATCTCATTAAGATTACCGTTATAATCTGTTGTTAATTAATACGGACATCCGTCTATCTGGTTAGGCGGATGGTTAGCAGTATCTATAGAATTGCTAGGGTCTATCTTTTGCTGCAATTGCGTCACCCAGGTTGTGTCCCCTTTAGAGGCATAAAGACTTGCAGTACCCCTAGGGTCTCACATGATAAATTATTGGTTCAGATGAGCGGTACACTCACAAGATGGATCTGGGTGGAAGAGACGGACGATGTGGGCAACGATCATTCGGTGTAGAGATTCCGGAACGAGGATCCGTGAGATACGTGGGCGGGGTTCTGCTTATTTATGGGGCATCTTATGCCGATTTGCTTCTTATCCGTACTCGGATTTTGTCTTCGCTTCCGCTTGATACTGTTGATTGATGTATGAGGAGATATCCTAAACTATTATATCTATCTAAGATTTTGGATCTTGCCGTATGGCGTTATATATTTCCTTTCTTTTTAGATGGAATGGCTCGATGTCTTTGTTGTATGGTGGCTTGCATACATACTCATTTGTGTATGTAGTTGATCCCTTCGCTGCCGATTACGCGCCCGTTCTTGTCGATGTGTGGAAATGGTTGGGACGGCCGAAGGTCTACACGTGAGTGGCATTTGGGCCCCACCGTACTATTTCAACCATTTCTGCTCATCCAGGCTTGTAACTAGGAGCGTAATTCACCGAGGTAGTTACAATTGGTATTAGAGCCATCCCGCCCTTCAGGGTCTCAGCCAAATGGTCGTTGTCTGTCTAGCAAATATTTTTGGTAGTTATGTATACTAGGGAAAAACAAAACGCGAGAGTAGGACTGCTTCCACTTTTCTTCTTACCTAACCACCACCCTTTTTCTGGTAAGGAAGTGTAACGTTTTCAATCCTCTTCTTAAAATTCAAACTAGGATTCACGTGTTCTGGGTTTCCGTAGTACCATAGGATGTGTGTGTGTGTGAATTCTTTGTCTATCTGTTGCATCCAAGTTGTTATCTTTATCGGCCTTTTGGTTATCAACTGTTGGTACATTCCATACCGACAGGCTTTTCCAAACCGACGCGATCTATCTGATTCGTTGTATACCGACGCGATCTGTCTTACTCTTTGTTATCTGACGTTATCTTGTTTGGGGTGTTCGTTTCCGTAGTTGCTAATCTTTAGGTTCATCGTGAGAAGAAGGGGTTGGGATATGTGTTCTACTTATTCATGTGCGGAGTAATGATTTGAGTGCGGGATGGAGTCACGACCATACCACTACTCTTATCATTCGCTCCTGTATATTGAATTGGTAGTGTCACTAATCTTGATTCGTTAAGGGATTTTGCGCATCTATTGGTATTTTAATGCCGAAATTTGTGGAAAATTTTTTCTTTGATATATTTGTGTACCACACTCCTTTTCAGTCATGTGCGATATGCTTAATATCTTCTAGGTGCTTTGAACTTCGTTGATATTTTAATATCATCTTAGTAAATTGTATCCTTTAATCGTGATTAATTCCATCTTGGTACTATTTTGGATTATTATTATTCTCCATCATAGTACTGACTTGTGTTTTATATCAATCACAGGATGGCACCACCACGCCGTTCTGAGGATGACATACAACCTGAACTAGGGGCAGCGTTGTCAAGCATCGCCAATGCCTTGGCAGCAATGCAGCAGAACCAGCAGCGTTTCGAGGAAAGTGTCAGGAGGAATGAGTTTGTTCCGCTACCTCCACCTCCCAAGCGAGGAGACATCAAAAGCTTCCTGAAGTTCAACCCGCCAGTTTGATGTTTCGATCAACCACTTGATGCTGATGATTGGTTGCGTGAGATGTCAAGGTTCTTGCACCGCTGATGTTCTGAGCAAGAATGGGTAAAGTGTGCTACTCACCTTACGAAGGGAGATGCAGCTACGTGGTGGGAGAATTACACGAAGGCAAAATGCCTTTGGTTTTCAGCCTACTTGGGGACAGTTCACTGGAGCTTTCAAGGAGCAGTATCTGTCAGAAATTGTCATGGAGAGGATGAAGGAAGTGTTTCTCAACCTCAAGAAGGGCAATGACAATGTCAACACCTACATCAGGAACTTCATGAACCTTTCTCGTTATGGTGGCGATGAGATCTCTGATGACAAGAAGAAGCAAAGAGAGTTCAGCAAGGGCTCAATGCATCGATTAAGTATGCAATCACACATGCAAGGCAAGGCGTCTTTTACGGAACTTCAGCATACAACTCTGCGGGGAAGAAGCAAGTAGGCAAGTGTTTGAGGAGTCAAAGAAACACAACCGCGATGCAGCAAGCTCTTCAGCTATGTCGACTCCTTCTAAGCGTCGTGTCTGGGTTCCTAACACCCCACCGTCGCTCCCGGCTCCACCAAGACCTTCAAGCTACGCGGCAAGGCCACCAAACTTCCTCACTGCTGCTCCCAGGGGCTACAACCACCACTACCCTGGAGCGCCTGGTGGAGTCCCTGGCTACGTTGCTCCACGTCCACCTGGTGCTTGTTACACGTGTGGAGACACTGGGCATCAAAGCTGGAATTGTCCGTTGAAGAACAAGGCTCTTCCTCCACCACCTCCAAGATCTGCGGCAAGCTCTCCTATGGTTCGTGCACCACCACCTCGGGCTCTCAACATCAACACCAAGCCCGGGTCTACTGTTGCTCGTGCCAACTGCATCAACACCGCTCAAGATGAGCATGCACCTGGAGTTGTGATGAGTATGCTATCCGTTAACTCAGTTCCTGCAAGAGTTTTGTTTGATTCTGGTGCTTCGCATTCTTTTGTTTCGCATAAGTTTGCACAAGAGCAGGATCTGGATAAGGTTCCTTTATCACATACGGTGGTACAATCTCCTGGTTCAAACATGAGGGCTGCTCATATCAGCCATGGCAATCAAATTGAGATTGGTGGCTCTTCGTTCTCGGCTTCCTTAATCCTTCTGGGCAATTCTGACATTGATGTCATCTTGGGCATGGATTGGTTGACAGCAAATGCAGCTGTGATTGATTGTGCTTAGCGCTCGGTTTCTCTGAAGGTTCCTGAAGGCCATATAGTCTATTCTCCAAGTCTGACTCCTGCTATCCAGCTTTTCTCTTTGGCGGCTCTGAATGTTGATGCTATGGAAGCTATTCAGAGTGTTCCGGTGGTCTGTGAGTTCCCAGATGTCTTTCTGAAGAGTTGCGGTATGCCTCCGAATCGTGAGGTTGAGTTTGTTATTGAGCTTGAACCTGGTACCGCTCCTATCTCCAAGCGGCCTTATAAAATGGGTCCTGCTGAGTTGGCTGAACTCAAACGTCAGCTTGATGAACAAGAGAAGTTCGGTTTCATTCAGCACAGTACTTCTTCTTGGGGTAGCCCTACTCTCTTTGTGAAGAAGCGAGACCAGACTGATAGACTTTGTGTTGACTATCGGGCTCTCAATGCTAAAACCATCAAGAATAAATATCCCCTTCCGTGGATTAATGATCTCTTTGATCAGCTAGCTGGAGCTATGGTTTTCTCCAAGCTCGACTTGAGGAGTGGTTATCACCAAATCAAGATTCGCAAGGAAGATGTTCCTAAGACAGCTTTCACCACCCGCTATGGCCTGTATGAGTACACGGTCATGTCTTTCGGTCTCACCAACGCACCTGCCACCTTCTCGAGGCTCATGAACTCGGTTTTCATGGAGTATCTTGATAAGTTCGTTGTGGTCTATCTGGATGACATCCTAGTCTATTCTAAGTCACAAGAAGAGCATGAAGAACACCTTCGGTGTGTCCTAAGCAAGCTTCGTGAGAACCGCTTGTATGCAAAGTTCTCCAAGTGTGAGTTTTGGCTGCCTCAAGTAACCTATCTTGGTCACGTCATCTCTGCCAAGGGCATTGCAGTCAATCCAGAAACTGTGAAGACAATTGTTGAATGGCTTCCTCCTGTAAATGTCAAAGAAGTGCGGAGTTTCCTTGGTTTGGCTAGTTACTGCCGTCGCTTCGTTCAAAACTTTTCGAAGATAGCAAAGCCTCTTACCGACCTCCTCAAGAAAGGCAAGAAATACCTTTGGACTCCTGCATGTCAAGCAAGCTTTGAGACACTCAAAGAGAAGCTCACTTCCACACCAGTCTTGGTTCCTCCGGATACATCCAAGCCGTTTCAGATATTCTGTGACGCCTCTTTGCAAGGATTGGGTGCGGTCCTTATGCAAGAAAAACAAGTTGTTGCTTATGCCTCTCGCCAGTTGAAGACGCATGAGATCAACTATCCTACACATGACCTCAAGCTCGCATGACGATTGTCTTTGCTTTGAAAGTATGGAGGCACTACTTGCTTGGCAACCGTTGTGAGATCTTTTACGATCACAAGAGTGAAGTATATCTTTACTCAACCTGATCTCAACCTTGCAAAGGAGATGGATTGAAGCAATCAATGACTTGATTTGACCATCAACTACACTCGGGCAAAGCTAATGTCATGGCAGATGCTCTCAGCGCAAAGCTTATGTCAACAACCTCATGATGGAAGAACAATGACCTCTCTTGTGCGAGGAATTCCGTCGACTCAACCTGAAATTGTGGAACAAGGGTATCTCACGAACCTTCTAGGAACACCTCTCTTGGAAGAAAAGGTTCGCTCTTCTCAGCTTGGTGATCCGCACACAAGAAAGATCATCTCTAGGCTTCAGCTTCCGAAGTATGAGTCCTTCCATGTCGATGATCAAGGCACGCTTTTCTTTGAACACCGGATGTTTATTCTGAACTACCCGGGTTTGAGAGAGCAAGTTCTCAAGGAGGCGCACGATTCTGTTCTTTCTATCCACCCTGGCAGCACAAAGATGTACATGGACTTGAAAACACAATATTGGTGGCCTGGTTTGAAACGGTATTGTGCCAAGTATGTCTCGGAGTGTGATGTACGCATGAGTGAAAGCTGTCCATCAGAAACCTTCCGGTCTTCTTCAGCCATTGAAACCCCCGGAATGGAAATGGGAGAAAGTAGAGATGGACTTCATCACTGGTTTTCCTAGGTCACAGAAGGGCAACAATGCAATCTTTGTTGTCATCGACAGGCTTTCTAAAGTGGCTCACTTCTTCCCCGTCAAGGAAACCATTTCTGCAATTCAGTTGGCGGAGCTCTATATCAACAGAATTGTCTCTCTGTATGGGGTTCCTCTCGAGATCAGTTCAGACCGTGGAAGCATCTTCACCTCCAAGTTCTGGGAGAGTTTCCAAAATGCTTTGGGAACAAAGTTGAACTTCAGCACAGCTTACCACCCTCAGTCGCAAGGACAAGTTGAAAGGATCAATCAGATTCTGGAGGATATGCTTCGTGCTTGCGTCATCTCGTTTGGCATGAAGTGGGAAGAATGTCTTCCTTATGCTGAGTTCTCTTACAACAACAGCTTCCAGAAAAGTCTAAAGATGGCACCATTTGAGGCTCTCTATGGTCGCAAATGCAGAACTCCGATTGGTTGGTGGTGCGGTGAAAGGATCTTGTTTGGCCCTGACATTGTGACTCAAGCGGAGGAGAAGGTTCACATCATTCTGGAAAATCTGAGGATTGCTCAAAGTCGCCAGAAGAGCAATTATGATAGGAAGCACACGGACATGGAGTATGTCCCTGGTGATCTCGTTTACCTTCATGTTACTCCCATGAGAGGCACGCACCGCTTTGGTATCAAAGGAAAGCTGGCTCCTAGATACATCGGTCCCTTCAAAGTTCGTGGAAGAAGAGGAGAAGTTGCTTATGCTCTTGAGCTCCCGGAAAAACTCAAGGTCCATGATGTTTTCCACATCTCTCAGCTCAAGAAGTGCTTCAAGGATCCCGGCAGGACCGTGGACCATGAGCTTATCAATCTCCAAGAAGACCTGTCTTATCAAGAACACCCCACAAAAATCCTTGAAGTCGCAGAAGAAGGACTGCAACAAGTCCATCAAGTTACGCAAGGTGCGATGGTCGCACCATTCCGTTGATGAAGCCACTTGGGAACGTGAAGATGAGCTCCGTGCCAAGTATCCTACCCTCTTTGTGTCTTCTTCTTCCTAGAATCTCAAGAGATTCCTGTTTAGTGGGGGAGAGTTGTAGCATCCCAATTGTCTAACAATTGTAATGCTACTTGGTCTAGTAATATAATGGCTACTTCAAATATATAATTGTTGCATCATCATTATATCATGCTCATGTCATCATGCCACCTTGCATTTGAGCATCATATAAAACCCTTTCTCATTTGGTTCTTACCTCATATGCATTATTAATTGTATTTGCCTCTTGATATTGTATTTGGTTCTTGATATATTGTTTCAATGCCCAAGTTGAGTTGGGGGCATATCTCTTATTAACCCCATCACCATATCTATCCATGCCATCATCCCCTTCTCTTCTTTTCTCTCTTTTGGCTATCTTGTTTGAGCTTGTTTTGTGCATGCTTGAGCTTGCCAAGGGATTGCCACCACCTCATATTTTCCTCTCTCTCTAAATCTCTCTCTTAATCTATACCTCTTCCATCCAACCTAAAACCATACCCCCTAGTACCAAACCCTAATCTACCACACCTCCTCCCTCTCGGCCTCTCTTCTCTCACCAGCTGGCCCCACCATGCCACCTAGCTACCCCATCTAAGACAAACCCTACCCGAGCCATACCCCCTCTCCTTCCTACCCTAGCTCCAACCCTAGCCCGAGGCTACCACCACCCCAACCCGAGCTCCTCCCTCCCTCTCTTTTCTCTCTCTGCCTGAGGACCCCACCACCCGAGCCCGCCTCGCCTCCTTGGCCTCACCCTGGTCCCACATGCCAGCTCCCTGCCCTGGTCCTGCCCTGCCGAGCACGTGAGGAGGAAGGAGGGAAAAGGTGGCCGAAGCCACCTTTATCTCCAACCACTCCCCCCCACGGCACCTCCTCTCCTCTCTGTCCCTATCCACCCTCTCTTCCTCGCCCGGCTACCCCCAGATCCACCCAAGCCTGCCCCTCTCTCCCTCTGCCTCCATCGCCATCGCTCACACCATCGTCTGCACCCTCGGCCTCCACCGCGTCCAGCCGATCCAGCCGTCAAGTGCGTCGTCGAGGAGGCCTGGAATACCAAGGCCAGTCCCCTGCATCAACCCGTACACGCAGAGGCGGAGGAGAAAGGCCAGAGCCGGAGATCGCCATCGCGTCTCGCCGGAACCCTAAATCCTCGGTCCGTCTGCTTCCTCGTCGATCGCCAGCGCCCCAAGCCGATCCACCTACACCGACGCACTCTCGGTGAGCTACTCAACCCCCCAGACATCCTCGTCGTCGCAGCCTTGCCCTGGTCGCACCGGACGATCCGACGAACGGCCTCTGTGCGCCGGCGTCGCGTTCGTTCTCCTCGCCGTGGCATCGCGTAAGCCCCATCTAGGCCCTGTCCGCTTCCCTGCCACCTAGCCCGAGCCACATAGCGGTAGCCGCCTCGGCAGGCGCATGCTGGGTCCCAGATCGAGCCAGCAGCGCCTGCCATTCGCACCGATCTGTCGACAGACAGATTCAGAGGAAGAAGCACAGTACCGCGGGCGCTGTTTTGCTGATACCCCCCTGCACTTTTTGTTGCATCAACCCGCAGTCCAGCCTGGCCCACCTGTCTGCCTCTCTGTTTGTTTTGCTAAAACACCCCCGCGGTATTACGCCCTTAACCCGCGCTCCAGACCAACCCCACCTGTCAGCTCCTGCCCCGCTCGCCTCTGCCGCGTGGACCCGCGTGGTCGATGGCCCACCTGTCATTCGCTTGAGCTAGATTAGCCGCGGTATAAAAATCCTTTCTGCGCGCTGTGGCATCCAGTCAGCGTTGGCCCACCCGTCAGCGTCTGTGTCTGGGTCTGTCTGGGTATAAAAAGTTTTTCTGTAATCTGTTTTAATTCAAACTTATTTCAAATGAATTCAAATTCAAAACTAAATCTGTTTTTAATTATCTTTTGAAATATAAATCCAAATAATACAAATAATATATGTTTTCAAATCAGAAAAATGTGAGGAATTCAAATATGGCCTTCAAAATATATTTTGAACATTTAAAATTCCAAGTTTATTTAAATTACAATAAATGCCCCTTTTCTTTAATAAATTAATAACTTTTGTTTTATAGCTCCAAATTTAACAAATAATATGTCTAAAATGATTAGCTCAACGAGACCTTTCTGTCTATGCTTTCCATGGTTTGATTTGAAGCATGAATCATATAAATATAATGGGTACAACAACTTAAATGAGTATAAAATGTGAATAAAACCCCATAAAATGGTTTATTCTTGTATTCCACACCTCACCCATGCCATGCTACTTTATTGCCATGCAAATTGTGCATCATTCATCATGGCATGATTGTTTGCTTGATGCATTTATACATATGCTTGTGCACTTTATTTATGTTGGTCTTGTTTGTTTGGTTCTTCTTCGAATAGACGCTGAGCAGGGGATATATCAAGAGAACCAGGAGCACTACCCAGATCCATCCCTTGCTTCAACTGAGCTGCCAGGCAAGCACTACCACATGCTTGCATACATATAGTACCTATTGCCTCTATCTTATTCTTGCATCATCGAGTCGCGATTGCATTAAATTGAATCCCAAGTATTGCATAGCCTTTATTTTTAAACCCCACCGAAACTTGTTCCTCCATCCCATGAGCCATTACTACAGGAGTTGTTTAAGCCATGCGAGTCGTAGAACAGCATGTGTAGGGTATGTGAGTGTCTGATGGATAACGAGGTACCTATACAACTTAACCTGAGTAGTAATAGGATAACTAATGAAAGTGGCATCGGTGAGCCATATTTGCTATTTGGATTTTCAGGCTCACTTGTGTACCGTAAGACCCCGAGTACTTGATTCCTGTTCCAAGAATATTCGCGCTATCCACATCCGGGATGCTTATGAACCCCCCTGAGCCAGAGCTTGATTCATTCTTATTTCTTGGGGCCACAAACTAGTTTGAGGTTTTATTTACTATCCTGTACTTATGCCATGCTTTACTGCTTTGATTTAAATTGTGCGAGGTCTTTGCTTTGTCTTGTTAGGGCGTGACCCGTTTTATTGTGTCGACAAGCCAGTCACACTTTCGGGTTCCCGATCGTTTACAGGCTCCACAAACCTTGAGGCCGTCTCGAGTCAGCTAGCCGTTCGGGTAGCTCAATGGGGTGGCCCCCTGAAATATTTCTGAATCCTGTAATTGCTTTGTCGTGACTGCCTCGTTGGGTTTTGATTTGGTTTTTCCGAGGCATATCGAGTGTGTGTTGCTATTTGTGCACCCCTGCAGGGTAAAACTTTCTGAAAGCCGTGTCTGCGGTTATGGACGACTTGGAGCACAGTTTCTCGATCATAGACAGGCATAACTAAAGTACCGCTTTTAATTTGACTAGACTAGGTACCTGACTAGTAAATAGTACAACACTCATGGAATGGATAATAAAACTGCCAATGGATGGGGGGGGGATGTTCATCCGCTTCCTCGTCGGTAAGCGAGGAGGAGGATGGATCTGTTAAGATTACCGTTATAACTGTTGTTAATTAATACACGGACATCCGTCTATCTCTGGTTAGGCGGATGGTTAGCGAGTATCTATAGAATTGCTAGGGTCTATCTTTTGCTGCAATTGCGTCACCCCAGGTTGTGTCCCCTTTAGAGGCATAAAGACTTGCTGAGTACCCCTAGGGTCTCACACGATAAATTATTGGTTCAGATGAACAGGTACACTAACAAGATGGATACTGGGTGGAAGAGACGGACGATGTGGGCAATGATCATTCGGTGTAGAGATTCCGGGAACGGGGATCCGTGAGATCTGTGGGCGGGTTCTGCTTATTTATGGGGCATCTTATGCCGATTTGCTTCTTATCCGTACTCGGATTTTGTCTTCCGCTTCCGCTTGATACTCTGTTGATTGATGTATGAGGAGATATCCTAAACTATTATATCTATCTAAGATTTTGGATCTTGCCGTATGGCGTTGCTATATTTCCTTTCTTTTTAGATGGAATGGCTCTGATGTACTGTTGTATGGTGGCTTGCATACATACTCATTTGTGTATGTAGTTGATCCTTACTTTGCCGATTACGCCCGTTCTTGTCCCGATGTGTGGAAATGGTTGGGACGGCCGAAAGGTCTACCTGTGAGTGGCATTTGGGCCCCACCGTACTATTTCAACCATTTCTGCTCATCCAGGCTTGTAACTAGGAGCGTAATTCACCGAGGTAGTAACACCACCAGTGTCATTGCATGTGTGTTCCTCTCATAGACCACACATGGATCCACCGGTGTCATCGCATGTCTTCTCTTTTCATGAACCACAGTTAGAGTCATTGCATGTGTGTTCTTCTCATCAACCACAGCTAGAGTCATTGCATGTGTGTTCTTCTCATTAACCACACATGGATCCACCAGTGTCATTGCATGTCTGCTCTTTTCATGAACCATAGTTAGAGTCATTGCATGTCTGTTCCTTTCACAAAACACAGATCACCAGTTTCATTGCATGTGTGTTCTTCCCATAGACCACACATGGATCCACTAGTGTCATTGCATGTGTGTCCTTCCCATGAACCACACATGGATCCACCAGTGTCATTGCATGTGTGTCCTTCTCACAAACGACATATGGATCCACCAGTGTCATTGCATGTGTGTTCTTCACACATACCACACATGGATCCACCAGTGTCATTGGATGTGTGTTCTTCCCATGAACAACACATGGATCCACTAGTGTCATTGCATGTGTGTCCTTTTCACAGACCACAAATGGATCCACCAGTGACATTGCATGTGTGTTCTTTTCACAGACCACATAAGGATCCACCGGTGTCATTGCATGTGTGTTCCTCTCATAGACCACACATGGATCCACCGGTGTCATCGCATGTCTGCTCTTTTAATGAACCACAGTTAGAGTCATTGCATGTGTGTTCTTCTCATGAACCACAGCTAGAGTCATTGCATGTGTGTTCTTCTCACAAACCATATCATGAACCACACCCAGTGTCATTGCATGTGTGTTCTTCTCATTAACCACACATGGATCCACCAGTGTCATTGCATGTCTGCTCTTTTCATGAACCATAGTTAGAGTCATTGCATGTCTGTTCCTTTCACAAAACACATATGGATCCACCAGTCTCATTGCATGTGTGTTCTTCCCACAGACCACACATGGATGCACCAGTGTCATTGCATGTGTGTCCTTCCCATGAACCACACATGGATCCACCAGTGTCATTGCATGTGTGTCCTTCTCACAAACCACATATGGATCCACCAATGTCATTGCATGTGTGTTGTTCTCACATACCGCGTAAGGATCCATTGGTGTCATTGCATGTGTGTTCCTCTCATAGACCACACATGGATCCACCGGTGTCATCGCATGTTTGCTCTTTGCATGAACCACATTTAGAGTCTTTGCATGTGTGTTATTCTCATCAACCACAGCTAGAGTCATTGCCTGTTGTGAGTGTCACGACTCACGAGTTGAGTGGGCTATATCCCAGTGTCACATCCCCATTAGTTCTCTTCCTCCCCGTACTTCTATTCCTTCCCCTCGAACCACTTTCCCCACTTCACTCCCATCCTGCCGTAGCTGCAAGCCAACGACGCCTTCATCCCAATCCCCTCTCCGACAGCCACCCCCTCCCCTCTCGCCATGGGTTCAAGGGGAGACGACAAGGACGGTGATTTCGATGTGAGTCGTCTCATCTCTATATCTATCATTCGCTCGTTGCTTTGTCGTCCTATTGTACAAATAGGAGGCGCCACAGCGCGTCGCTTCGTCGCCCATCCCCTCGCACTCTCCAATCTCCACCACACCATCGCTTCGTCGTCCACCCCCTCGCTCCCTCTCCAATCTCCACCGCGCCTCCATGGAGATGCCCTCGCTGAACTTCTACGAGGTGGTGATGTTCGCGCACTTCGACATCCTCGCACCGCCGGCCGCGACGGTGCCCCACGGATGGCGCATCAGCTATGCGGGGGTGCCGGTGGCTCCGCTCCTCGTCCCCGGCAGAGCCGTGATGGAGAGCGAAATCGGCGCGCCGCCGCCAGATGCCCGCGTGGAAGAGGGCGCTTCCCCGGTACGCGGCGGCCAGCCCGTACTAGCCGGCGCTGTTCAAGAAGGAGCGGAAGGCCAAGATTGGCAAACGCATCGTTTACGGGCGCGTGGTGCACCGGGATCTCCACAACCGAGAAGGTCGGGAGAGGTTCTGGTCCGTCCCTAGACGGACCAAGTTCACCGTCATCGCCGCTGCTCGCCGCGAAGAGGTGCTCCTTCTCACGAACAATGCGGAAATCGTGGAGGTTTCGTCCGACGACGACGAGGAAGCCGGCGGCTCGGAGGACATCGACAACGGAAGTGAAATTGTTGACTAGTGGTTGAATTAACGTAGGATGTGAAATCACACCTTTATTTAAAGAATTTGTGGTTGAATTAATGAAATGCCTCGATTTAGATCTCTATCTCGATTAATTTGTGGAAGAATTTTTGATTTAGATCAATTTCTGCCTCGATTTAGATCACTGTCCCGGATTGGGAACATGACCGTTGACCAAAGACCCCTTTTATACTAGTGTATTCTGACATTGGTGGTTTGTTTAAACGTAATCTACGTGGATTTGGCCGCATGCAAATGGCACAACCACAATTTATAAAGTGGAAGCACGTACACTCGGTTACTGGAGATCCGGGAGCTTCGCCAGATGCAGGGGATGCAGGAGCAGAGAGGCGGTGAGATAGACGGGCTCAAGATTAGGCCAGAAAGTTGTACCGATTTCCTCCTCATCAGGGTATTATCAGTGAGAACACTGCTATTTATGTTGCCACGTTGTTATGCAGCATCTTAAATAAGTTGCTGCTTCGTGGAGTGTGGCAGCTTAGATAATTTATTTCTGTGCCACTTACGTTCCGTCGTATTTGGAGACCTCCTGCCCCTCAGCAATCGTGGAACCGGTGGATCCTTGTTTTCAGATAGCAGTGGCACAATCACAATTTCGGATTCAACTACTAACTCGGGCATTTCCAAACCCTAAGTCGCGGTACATTTTACTCAGAGAACGTGGGTAAATTGTTTCGCACAACAACGTGCCACACATAGAGCTCCAGAATTTAACAGAATTACATATATAGGTTCAAGTTCAACACATTACTATGCATCTTCATTGCGGTGACCTTCTTCCGCTTTGGATGCCAAGCCTTCACGTCCACTGGCTTCTTCATTTCCTGCCTTCTTCCTCTTCCTCGGTGCCAATTTTCTTAGCTTCACGTACTCTACATCGTCGGGATAATGGGCACCAGAATCGTGTCCAACATCATCTTTCCACTCGTTTTTAATTTCTTCGGGCAGCAAAATGTCATCTTTCCACTCGTTTTTAATTTCTTCGGGCAGCAAAATGACTGACCCGGCAGTCATGTTTCTAACCTTGCGGCGCTTCCTGTCAAAGAAATAAGACTTTTGCATAACTACCCAATATCTACAGAGTAAATAAACAAAAATTATAATTCATCACAAACATGCGAACCCCAAGCGACCTTTGCTTACCAAGAGCTAATTGGGTTCGAGCAACCACCCTGTCCAAGAATAGAAGGGCGACTCCTAGTTGCAGCAGCTTCCACATCTAGTACATCACATTTCAGGTCAAACATGGCAGTCGAAGCATACCTTTTCATCAACCCAATTAGCTGACTGTCACACGTTTTAGGAACCATGATGCCACGTTCATCCATGAAGCTGAACTTTGCTGTCTGCTTTGGCCATAATTCAACATGATTACGCAGAGTAGCAACCATACCAGATATAGTGCAGATATGCGCAGGCGCTTCTTCCATCGTGAAACAATGGCTTCCATACCACTTTCCCTTAGAGTCGTACCTATAGAGGACTTCCGTAACCAGGTAAGGGGGGTCCACGCAGATCCCACTTGATAGAAAACTGTGGAGAAAATATGTTTGTCAGCGTTGGGCTAACAAACAATTTTAGGTTCATTAGCCAGCTAGCAATTATAATTAGTGCGAATAGCAAAGAGAAGGGTAGCTCCCCTGCTTGTAGCCAGAACTTCCTCTTCCGTGATAGTAGGATCTGCCATCCTCCGAACTGCTCGGCTCGTCGGTAGCAGAGGCGGGCTAGAGCCTCACAACGGCGGCTACGGCATGCGCCATTGGAGCTCGGGATCAGCGGCTAGGCGCAGCAACTGGGCGCAGCAACTTGGCCCCGGAAGTCAAATGTCCGAAGGGATCATCCTGCCTGGAGGGTGGATTCCGACGCTGCCGATGCTAGGGGAAAGCTGGGAATGGATTTGTGAAATTGGTTAACGCATCCAATCCACTTAGCTTCTCGATTTGCCTAAGAGGTTGCCGCGTTGGTGCCCGCGTCACGGACAGATGACCGACATGAGGGTCCCTACCGTCTACTTCACGGGGCGGTTTAATAGAATGTTTGAATTTGGCAGGGGTGAGATGAGTTTGCCTCGAAATGGCCCCTCTCAGTAGTTGGCGTCCCAACTTTTTGAAACGCGGTAATTTCAGGCAACTTAGGTACCGCCATGTGCTGGCCTGCGAACTTTGGTACCACAGATGAACAGGCCCCTTCTTGAGAACATAGTTGTCATTCTTAGTGTAATGTGCTTGTCTCAAAACTTGATTATTTGTGTTATGACTTTGATGCTTGTATCCTTGATATCTTTACTTCTAGTCTTCACCTGAACTTCAGAGGTGCCTTGGCATTCACAATCAAAGGCAAGCGAGATACCACTCTATCATACCTTGTTATGAGCACTGTAATGTTCCTTATGTTTATACTTCATGCTACTTATTATTTTTGAGTTGGAATCTCTTCATAACTTGCAATGCCGATTAAGTAAACTTAGTTGCACACTCTTTATTATGAATTGTCTAAGTAGTTGATCACATGCTGAGAATATATACATCATATGAAGCAAATGTGTTCGTGAAAGTTCTTTTACCGCACTCAGTTTTCAACTGAATTGCTTGAGGACAAGCAATAAGCTAAGCTTGGGGGAGTTGATACATCCAAAATGTATCTACTTTCCCGAACACTTTTGCTATTGTTTCTCCTCTAAACTTGTGTGATTTGGATGCAAATAACGCGGAATGACGCTGTTTTCAGCAAAATTGCCTTGGTGTCTACTTTTTGTGCAGAAAATCAACTATCAGGAAAAATCCTGGAAAATGTGCCAAAAATCCTATTTCACCAGAAGACTCCCAGAGTCAGAATAGGAGACGGAGGGGGGCTGGGCCCAGGCCACACCACCTGGCCGTGCGGGCTAGCCCAAGCCACGCCAGGGGGGTGGTCTGGCCGCCCCAGACACCCCCTCGGTCTCCCTCTTCGCCTATAAGAAGCCTTCTGGCCTAAAAACTCAGGAGGGTTCGATGTTTTTCTAGAAAGAGTTCCGCTCCGCCGCCACCACTAGATTCCACAAAATAGCACCAGAAACTATGGTCTGGCACCCTGTTGGGACAGGGAATTGGAGGAGATCATCGCCATCATCATCACCATCGCTTCTCCATCGACCATCCATGTTTCCCCCATCTATGAGTGAGTAATCCCCCAATGTAGACTATGGGGATGGTAGGGATTGGATGAGATCGTTCATGTAATGGCATCACATTGTTAGGGCATGGTGCCTAGTATCTTCTATTAGTGCTTTATGACTTTGTTGCGACTTGTTATGCTTAATGCTTGTCACTAGAGCCTGAGTGCCATGATTTCAGATCTGAACATGTTATTGATTCATTATGATAGTATTGTTTTTGGTATTACCTGCAAGTTGTATACACACGTTGTTGTCCGGAACCAAAGGCCCCGAAGTGACAGAAATCGGGATAACCGGAGGGAATGGCTTTGATGTGAGGATCACATGTGTTCACAGAGTGTTAATGCTTTGCTTCGGTGCTGTATTAAAAGGAGCACCTTAATTGCCAGTAGTTCCCTTGAGGCCCCGCTGCAAACGGGATGGCAGGACAAAAGATGTTATGCAAGTTCTCATTGCGAGCATGTATAATTATATATGGAACACATGCCTAGGATTATCTAGTACTGGGATGCTTTATCTTACTTATCTGCAATTGCCCTATGTTCTGATTGCCATGTGAATTGTCTTGTCCATGCAACGCTCTTCCATCCATCCCTATGCCTACCGCACTCTAATCATACTGTTTACTACTATTGTTACTATTGTCTTTACTTTACTACTGCTGTTACCTTACTATTCCTACTACAAAACTGTTGCTACTGATAAACTGCTGTGAGCAAGATTGTTTCCAAGTGCAGCTGAATTGACAACTCAGTTGTTAAGGCTTATAAATATTCTTTAGCTCCCCTTGTGTCGAATCAATAAATTGGGTTTCACTTCCCTCGAAAATACTGCGATACACCCCCTATATTTGTGGGTCAGCACTGTACGACTCCGACTATCACAGTTTAGCGGAGGAAGACAGTCTTCCGCTATATAAACATGGATATGTGCCCTCTAAATTTGTAGCGTTCGAAGGACGAAATGCAGACAGGAGGTTTTTACGGTGTCAAGGACATCGTGCTATGATGTAAGGCAGAACTTGTAGTGTTGTCAAACGGGTAGATCTAGAGTGGCCCAAATTGATGCAGAAAATGTTGGACAAACTATGGGATATGAATGTTGAGTTGAAAGAATTCATAGTCAGCCCACTTCTTGATAGTGCTGAGATGAAGCTATTTGACCAAGTTGACACAACCAAGCTTAACCAAGATCTCAGGAGGGTGCAAGACAAGGTTAGCAAAGTTAAGAAGGAGAGGGACGTGACGTTTTCCCTAAAGGCTAAAGTAGAGCAAGAATTGACTCAAGCAAAGAATGAACTTCACCAGGCCAAAGTCCTGCAGTTCACAACTACGAGTATTGACAAGTGCACGAGGATAAATGCAGAGAAACAATTGAAGCTATGCAAGGAACATGCTAAAAGGAAGGAGCAAACGATTCGATCCTTACTCTCGCAGGAAGATGCGCATCGGGCTAAGATTAGGAAGATCAAGGAGATGTGTGATAACTAGTTCTATTTAGCTTGAGCTCCATACTTTTTAAGTTGTAATAGTAGTACTTGTTGACCTACCGGTCTGAACTAGTGGTCTCGAAGTCCTGGGAGAAAAAATTGGCCGCCCGTTAATCTATCTTAACCCTGCATTACTTCCTTTTGTCTGATCATGGTGGTATTTTGACATTGGTGGTTTGTTTAAACGTAATATACGTGGATTGTGCTGCATGTAAATGGCACAAACACAATTTATAAAGTGGAAGCACGTACACCCGGTTACTAGAGATCCGGGAGCTTTGCCAGATGCAGGGGATGCATGAGCAGGGAGGCGGTGAGATAGACGGGCTCAAGATTAGGCCAGAAAGGGGTACTGATTTCCTCATCATCTGCGCATTATCGGTTGCTATTGCTATTTATGTTGCCATGTCATTGTGCAACAACTGAAATAAGTTGCTGTTTCATGGAATATAGCAGCTTAAATAATTTATTTCTGTGCCACTTACATTCCATCGAATTTGGAGACCTCCTGCCCCTCAGCGATCATGGAACCGGTGCTGCGTGTTTTCAGATAGTAGTGGCACAATCACAATTTCAGATTCAACTACTAACTCGGGCGTTTTCAAACCCTAAGCCGCGGTACATTTTACTCCGAGAATGTGGGTAAATTGTTCCGCTCGACAAGTTCCACGCGTAGAGCTCCAGAATTTAACCGAATTACATATATAGGTTCAAGTTCAACACATTATTATGCATCTTCATTGCTAGCAGCCTTCTTCCCCCGCCTGGGTGGAAAGCCTTCAAGTCCACTAGTTTCTTCATTTCCTGCCTTCTTCCTCTTCATCAGTGCTAATTTGCTTAGCTTCACTTACTCTGCATCGCCGGGACAATCAACACCAGAATCATGTCCAACATCATCTTTACACTCGTTTTTATTTTCTTCTGGCAGCAAAATGACTGACTCGGTAGTCATGTTTCTAACCTTGCGGCGCTTCTTGTCAAAGAAACATGACTATTGCATAACTACCTAATATCTACAAAGTAAATAAAACAAAAACTACAATTCAGCATAAACATGCGAACCCCAAGAGACTTTTGCTTACTAGGAGCTAAATGGGTTCGAGCGACCAGCCTGTCCAAGAATAGAAGGGCGACTCCCAGTTGCAGCAGCTTCCACATCCAGCACATCACAATTCAGCTCAAACATGCAAGCCAAAGCATACCTTTTCATCAACCCAATTAGCTGACTGTCACACGTTAGAGGAACCATGATGCCTCGTTCATCCATGAAGCTAAACTTTGTAGTCTTCTTCGGCCATATTTCATCATGATTATGCAGAGCAGCAACCATACTAGGGATAGTGCAGATCTGCGCATGCGCTTCTTCCATCGTGATACACTGGTGTTCATACCACTTGCCCTTCACCCTTGCTGATTTAGAGTCGTATCTGAAGAGGGCTACCGTAACCAGGTAAGGGTGGTCCGCGGAGATCCCACTTGACAGAAAACTATGGATACAATATGTTTATCAGCGTTGTTAACAAACAATTTTAGGTTCAGTAGCCAGCTAGCAGTTATAGTTAGTGCGAATAGCAAACAGAAGGGCAACTCACCCGCATGTAGCCAGAACTTCTTCTTCCTTGGTAGTAGGATCTGACATCCTCCGAGCTGCTCAGCTCGCCGGTGGCAGAGGCGGGCTAGAGCCTCGCAACAGTAGCTACGGCATGCGCCATTGGAGCTTGGGATCAGTGAATGGGCACAGCAACTGGGCGCAGCAACTTGGCACCGGAAGTCAAATATCTGAAGGGATCGTTCTGCCTAGAGGGTGGATTTCGACGCTGCCGGTGCTAGGGGAAAGGAGGGAATGAATTTATGTGATTGATCAACACATCCAAGCCACTTAGTTCCTAGATTTGCCTAAGAGGTTGCCGCGTTGGCGCTCGTGTCATGGACAGATGACCGACAGATAACCCACAAGTATAGGGGCTTGTGTGTAGCCTTTTCGATAAGTAAGAGTATCGAACCCAATGAGGACCTAAAGGTAGGATAAATATTCTCTCAAGTTTTATCAACCACTGATACAACTCTACGCACACTAAACGTTTGCATTATCTAGGAAACAAAACTAGAGCAACAATACGAGTAATAGAGATAGCTTTGCATGATAACAAATAACAATAAAGTAAAGCTAGTTGCTGCAGCAATAAAATACACTAAACTAACAAAACCATGAGTGTGGAATAGTGGTGGTAATTGTGGTGGCTTTGTCCCAGTTTAAATAGCGAATATATCAGGTTCATTGTCTTCGATGCAGTTTTCTATGTGGAGGAGGCTAAATATACATGCGCTTCACTACTTGGAATTACATGTACTATATGATTGGATTGTTAGCAAACATCTATAAGTACTAATCAATGCAGTAAGATTTCTCCAACCATAGCCTTAAGTTTAATGGTCCTCTTACTCACATACGTGCAACATTCCGATTTGCATCCTTAGGTTTCTGTCACTCCGGCAGAACTTCCCTATTCCTCTTACACATACTACAAACCCTATGATGTTTAATCCATGCGCGCAAAAATACAATGGACACCAAAGGACTGTACCATATCAACATACAACTCTAATGAACTAAAGACGTTTAACCATTCAATCTAAGAACAAAAAAAAGTACACAAACATGACATAGATCATAGTATTATAACTTATAGCAGCAAACACCATGTTTACATAGGACGGTACAGAGGTGTGTGGGAGGATGAACCACTGCATACTAGGAGGATTAGGTGATGGAGATGGCGGTGAAGATGGTGAAGAGGGCGGTGGCGGCGGTGGCGCGGGGGACTCCTTCCCCGCCGCCGGTATCATGGGGGAGCACCGCCCCTTAGCCCCTTCCTTCATGGCTTCTTGGGAGCCCTCCCCCATGGATATGGGATCCATGGGGGAGGCAAAAATGTGGATTTGGTGGCTGCAAATTCGTGGGTGGAGATTCCCTGGGCGAATTAGGTTTCCTCCCTTTATATATCTTCTCGGATTCCTATCACCCCGTCTTGGATTGTAGTAAATCGGGCCTAAAAGGCCCGTCTGGACTCAGAATCAGCTAAATTTGATGTCCAAAACATTTGTCGCGAAATGTCCAACAACTTTGTAGTTGAAGAGTTTTCCGTTTGACGCTGTCTTAGACCCGAAACGTGACCATCTTCAAAAAGAGTTCTGAGAGAGATTTCTGGAAAAACATTGTGTAAAACAAGAACATTGTGTAACTCCAACAAGGTTTCCACTTGTATTCTTGGTAATTCCTACATATCAAAGTGTAAAACAAGAACATTGTGCACTTTTGCAACTATTAGTAGGTTAGTCCAAATAAATCATAAACTTTATAAAAAAGGACTGTCAAAAGCATACTATTAGCATAAAACCATAAAAAATTATAGATACGTTATGGACGTATCAACATCCCCAAGCTTAGTTCCTACTCGTCCTCGAGTAGGTACACGATCAAAACAATATAATTTTTGATGTGACATGCAGACAACACAATCTTGATCATCATTATTGTAAAAGCATTGATAGCTGGGATTAAGGTACTCTAAACATGAATCATGAAAGATAGAGTTCTAACAATAAGACATAGCAACTATGTTGTAAAATGAAAAGGCACAAACAAAAGATTCATGAATAACAATGCATTGCAAGACATTTGTTTGTTTCACATAAAGAAAGCATAATGATAATAGTATTCAGCTTGTCCCTTATAGAGTAGCAAAACATAAATGCATAGGACACCTTCAAAGTTCACAAGGGTGACTAGATACAAATAGTTTAAGAACAAGAAATATCAAAGTTATGCATCAATCAACAAGTCTTGGGACAATGCACATTAAACTAAGAATGCCCACTATGCTCTCTTAATAGGTGCACAAAAATAGAAGATGGAGACTCAACATAAAAGTAAAATAAAGTCCTTCTTGAAAGGAAGCAGGGATTCAAGTCTCATAAAGAGCTTCCAAAAGTTATGGTACTTATTAGCTTTTAGCTCTCATTGCCCCTATCATAAGCATCTTTAGGTGATTAAGGTTAAAGTGACACAACTAAGAGGATATGCTTGACAAGTTATAAGTTGAAATCTCATGCCCCTTACTTACGAGTACCAAACATCATGCTAGTCAACTTCAGTCACAAGTAAGCTCTTGTCATTGTAAGTACATATGTATCATAGAGAATCGCCAATGGGGTACCCCTTGCACATGATATAGGAGCTATCCCATAATCAAAATGAAAGGCAAGCAGACAATGAGCATCTCAGTGATCTTTTTATTTGCTATTTGCATAGGTTTTTATTGAGGATGCTTCATAGAGTGCTCATTATGGTTATGCTGCAAGTTTCCACCATGATTAGGCATGGCTTAGGCTAGCGGCCCAGGCATTTCTCTAACACACATACAAACTCCATGATCTTACAAGTTCCCCTTTTATTTCACACCGCCGGGATCCATAAACAAAAGAATCATGATATCAACAGAATATAAGTGCAATGTTGAAAGCGTTCCCGATGATACATGGTTCTGCTAACTTCAACTTATAAAGAGCAAGCATATACGCAACAAAGATGGACACAATGGTTCAAGTTTATTAAGTGCAAGAAAATAAGGTGTACCATCAAGTTCATGAGAGCTTTAATCACTAATTTTCACATAATAAGTTTAATTCGGAAGGTAGATAAAAGCATGAATATACTTGGAATAGCAAATTCTAATAGGTAGGTATGGTGGACTCTTTGGGATAACTTGGTTTTATTTGGAGTTGGATGCATGAGTGGAACTCATACTTGGTTATGGAGGCTAGCAAAAGACTGGGAGCGACAAACTAAAAGAGCAATAATGGCCATAATCATGCAAAGCGACAAAACATCATTAATTAAAGCATAAAGTGATATTACAAGTCGAAAACTAAAGGATCATAAAGGCTATGGTGACTTGGGATAGTCATAACATGGTGTGAGCATGCGCCAAGTCAACCCAAATAAAGCATCAAAGGAGAATACCACAATACTACGCTTTAATATGCTTAAACAACGCATGATTCTTTCAAGGCACATTAAGCAATCTCAATTGTTTATAACATGCTATGCTACAACAAAAATCACTAAGAATAAATCCAAAACAATATCAAGCATGACATGACAAAGCCTAGGCCACCATAAAAACGAGCTCCTTTTACCACTTAAGCATGAACTTTTCCTACTCTTTTCCAATCTAAACCACACTTATTTGAAAACTAATGTATGAAAGAGGGGGTCCAACCAATTTATTCAAGAAAACTAAGAAAACCGAGGAAACAAAAACAAAAATGAAGACGCTCCAAGAACAACACAACTGTGCATGAAACAATAAAAATGAAGTGTTTGGAAGAAACTTGAGATTTTTATTGATGAAGAAGGGGATGCCTTGGGCATCCCAAAATTTGACGCTTGTACTTCTTGGATATTTCTTGGGGTGACACACGTGGCATCCCCAAGCTTGAGCTTTAGTTTGTTCTTCATCTCATTACATCACTCTTTCCATACACCTGAAAATTTTCCTTCATACAAAACTTCACACAATCTTTATTAGCAACATTAGTGCACTCAATATAATAATAAGTCTTTGGGTTCAGTTCCAACACCAATAAAACTTCCACTAAAACACAAGCTACTTTAGCACTTACCTCAAAAAGCTCAATTCCCCAAAAAGAACCCCAAAAGGAATCAACAATAAGCAAATGCAAATAATGACAGAAATCTATCAAAATAGACAAGCAGGTAAAGACCAATTTTTTCGAAGACCTTGTATTGCTCAAATAGAAAAGTGTTGAACTAACAAAGGTTATATAACAACCTGGGGCAGAAGCACAAAAATTCACAGCTCAAACCGACATACAGAGATTTTACACGAATGTTTACAGCGAAGCACAAAAATCTGTTTCGGGACAGCAACTTTCCCAAGCATTACTGCTCTCTCATTAGAGGTTACTCTTGGCACAAAAATCAAATAAAAAGGATAAGGAGCGGTTATTACAAAGGTAATAACTTCCAAGACTTATCTAAAACTTTTGGGTTATCTCCCAATAAGTACTTTTCTTTAACGGCTTTAAGTTAGGCATAGGAGCAAGATTCAAGTATTTTCAAATGAATAAGCATTAAGATCAATACCAGAAATATCTTTCTTTTTCAAGGCTTTATGCATTCCTACAAGTTTTTAACTGAAAATCTTCCTTGGAAAGATTTGTTTTGGTTTCATAGGCATGAACACAAGTGTTCAAGGTCGACCCCCACTTAACCATTACTCATCTTTCCAATCACTTTCCTTTTTGAAAACGTTTTTAGGTAACAAGTACAACTAATTTTTTTTGTAATTCACATTCCCTATCCATACTAAGATAGAGAACAACTTAAAACTGAAAGTAAAACCTACGAGATAAAGCAAACAAGTGCACACAAGAATATTCACCCACACGCTATTGCTCCCTGGCAATGGCGCCAGAAAAGGTCTTGATAACCCACAAGTATAGGGGATCATGTGTAGCCTTTTCGATAAGTAAGAGTGTCGAACCCAACAAGGAGCTAAAGGTAGGATAAATATTCTCTCAAGTTCTATCAACCACTGATACAACTCTACGCACACTAAACGTTTGCATTATCTAGGAAATAAAACTAGAGCAACAATATAAGTAATAGAGATAGCTTTGCATGATAACAAATAAGAAAAAAGTAAAGCTAGTTGCTGCAGCAATAAAATACACTAAACTAACAGAACCATGAGTGTTGTCGTGGAAATGGCGATGGCAGTCGCTGCCACTGGCAGCGATTGATTGTAATGTGAGGAAGAGTTGGCGGCCATCTGCGGTGCGAGATGGGGGCGGATGCACATGGGTTTACGCAGGTTCGGCCCCCCGGAGGGTAAAGACCTACTCCTGCTAGATTAGATTATTAGAGAGTGAGTTACAGGGGTGACGAGCTCGGTATCTAAGCAGCGAGTCGCTTGAGGGGGTGTATCATGGAACATAAGTCCTCAGGATACCCTAGGGAGGTTTATATATGAGGCACCTCGCTAGGGTTTACAAGCTACAATCAAACAAGATAAGGATTCAAAGGTTTTGACCTAATCCGACTGGGCTTCTGGTACGCTCCTAGGCCTTCAGTCTCCAGTCGCCAGGCCTCTCCTTCAGTCGTAGTCCAGTCGCCGTCCTTCAGGCGCACTCACAAGCCCTTCGGCCCAATCGAAACGTCCTGCTGGGCATACCCCCTTTGGCATATCCCCATCAAGTGTGGAATAGTGGTGGTAATTGTGGTGGCTTTGTCCAAGTTTAAATAGCGAATAGATCAGGTTCATTGTCTTTGATGCAGTTTTCTATGTGGAGGAGGCTAAATATACATGCGTTTCACTACTTGGAATTACATGTACTATATGATTGGATTGTTAGCATCTGTAAGTACTAATCAATGCATTACGGTTTCCCCAACCATAGCCTTAAGTTTAATGGTCCTCTTACTCCCATACGTGCAACATTCCGGTTCGCGTCCTCAGGTTTCTGTCACTCCGGCAGAACTTCCCCCTTCCTCTTACACATACTACAAACCCTACGATGTTTAATCCATGCGTGCACAAATATAATGGACACCAAAGGACTGTACCATATCAACATACAACTCTAATGAATCAAAGACGTTCAACCATTCAATCTAAGAACAAAGAAACTACGCAAACATGACATAGATCATAGGATTATAACTTATAGCATCAAACACCATGTTTACATAGGACGGTACAGAGGTATGTGGAAGGATGAACCACTACATACTAGGAGGATTAGGTGATGGAGATGGCGGTGAAGAAGGCGGCGGCGGCGCCGAGGGCGGCGTGGGGGACTCCTTCCCCGCAGCCGGTATCATGGGTGAGCACCGCCTCTTAGCCCCCTTCCTTCATGGCTTCTTGGGAGCCCTCCCCCATGGAGATGGGATCTATGGGGGAGGCAAAAATGTGGCTTTAGTGGCTGCAAATACGTGGGTGGAGATGCCGTGGGTGAATTAGGTTTCCTCCCTTTATATAGCTTCTCGGATTCCCGTCACCCCATCTTGGGCTGCAGTAAATCGGGCCTAAAAGGCCCGTCCAGACTCAGAATCAGCTAAATTTTATGTCCAAAACTTTGTCGTGAAATTTCCAACAACTCCGTAGTTGAAGAGTTTTCCGTTTGACACCGTCTTCGACCTGAAACGTGACCATCTTCAAAAAGAGTTCTTAGACAGATTTCTGGAAAAATCCAAATTTGACTCCAACAAGGTTTCCACTTGTATTCTTGGTAATTCCTACAAATCAAAGTGTAAAACAAGAACATTATGCACTTTTGCAACTATTAGTAGGTTAGTCCAAATAAATTATAAATTTTATACAAAAAGGAGTGTCAAAAGCATATTATAGCATAAAACCATCAAAAATTATAGATACGTTATGGACGTATCACCGACATGTAGGTCCTGACCATCTACTTCACGGGAAAGTTTAATGGAATGTTTGAATTTGGTAGGGGTGAGATGACTTTTCCTAGAAATGGCCCCTCTCAGTAGTTGGCAGCCCTACTGTGCGAAACGCGGCAATTACAGGCAACTTGGGTACCGCGATGCACTCGCCAGAAACTTTCGAGCCGCAAACCAACAAGCCCCGCTCCATTGTACCGGAAAACGGGGTTCTAGTCATCTTGCCCATAAGGAATGGCTCACATGTATCAAATGATTCAAAATCAAGTGATTCCAAATGTCCATCAGAATGGAGGTTCTTCATGCGTTTTACGCTAATATAACCTAGACGGCAGTGCCACATATATGCAGATATATCATTATCAAGTTTAATCCTTTTAGCATCAACATTATAAATATGTGTATCACTACTATCGAGATTCAACAGAAATAAACCATTCATCACATGTGCATGACCATAAAAGATATTATCCATATAAGTCGAACAACCATTGTTTTTGGATTTAAACGAATAACTGCTTTGCAATAAACATGATCCAGATACAATGTTCATGCTCAACGTAGGCACCAAATAACAATTATTTAGATTTATAACTAGTCCCAACGGTAGATGGAGAGGCAGCGTTCTGAGAGCAATAACATCAACTCTTGATCCATTGTCGACACACATCGTGACCTCATCCCTTGCTAGCTGTCGCTTGTTCCGCAACCCCTGATTCAAATTACATATATGAGCAACCGAACCAGTAACAAATACCCAGGTGCTATTGTGAGTAATATTCAAGTACACATCAATAACATGTATATCAAATATACCTTTGTTCATCTTGCCAGCCTTCTTGTCTGCCAAATACTTGGGGCAGTTGCGCTTCCAGTGGCCAGTCCTGTTGCAATAATAGCACTCGGTATTAGACTTAGGGCCAGCTCGGGTCTTCTTCTCAGGCGCAGCAACAAATTTGCCGCCCTTCTTGAAGTTACCCTTCTGTTTGCCCTTCTTGTCTTTCTTGAAACTGGTGGTCTTATTGATCATCAACACTTGATGTTCTTTCTTGATCTCCACTTCAGCAGTCTTAAGCATTGATAGAAGCTCGGGGAGAGACTTCTTCATGCCCTGCATGTTATAGTTCATCACGAAATTCTTGTAGCTAGGTGGCAGAGATTGGAGAACACAATGTATGCCTAAGTCAATGGGAATAATTATTCCCAAGGCACAAGCTTATTGGAGTACCCAGACATTTTGAGTACGTGCTCACTAACGGAGTTGTTATCTTCCATCATGCAGCTAAAGAACTTTTTAGAAGCATCATAACTCTCTACGGAAATATGGGTATCGAAAATCATTTTCAATTCACCCATGGTATCAAAGGCATTGCCATTTTCGAAACGCTTTCAAAGTTCCGTCTTTAGCCCATACAATATGCCGCAATGAACCACATTGTGGTCCTCCTGACGAATCAAGTAGACATTATTTTCCTCGTGAGGGGAACCAGGAGCTGGTGGGGGGCCTAGTGGCGCTTCTAGCACATATTGCTTTTGTGCAGCAGTGAGGAGAATCCTTAGATTCAAGGCCCGGTTGGTAAAGTTTCTACCATTCGTCGCAAGTTTCTCTTTCTCCATGAACACATTGAAATTAAAAGCAGGTGGTGCCATCTATAACAGAATCTGTAAAGTTTATTTAGACTAAGTTTATGATAGATCGAGTTCAACTAATCCGAATTACAAATCAATGCCCACTCAAAAACAACATCCCTCGTGTCTTTTTGGTGATTACATGAACCAAATACAATACACCAAGTCCGATCATCAAGTGAGTCGGTGTAGCTTCAAAGGCGAGTGTAACATCCCAAAACTTTAATACAAGGTTATTAAGATCCAAATCATCAAAATTAGGGTTAACAAAAACTTTTCCCTTTAAAAATATTAAAGCCTTCATATGTGTGTGCATATAAATAGGAGTTGATTTGAATTGCCTTGATTAAGTGATCCATTGATTATAAAATGATTCTTAGGTGAAATAAACATCATCTAGATCATTCCCAAACAAATCCCAAAGAAAAACAAATCAAAATGAATAAAGGAAGCAAATGGTCATTTGTGCCATTTTAATCAACATGCCTACTTTGGCTATTCCTAGGACTCATTCTTAACAAAAATAAATGTGGATCTTTGCACCCCTTGCTAGTACATGTAGTGATGTACCAAGGCCCACTTTGTGATCTACCAAAAACTTGCAAACACTAATTTTAAGTGGCATTTGAAAATTGAATCTAGTGTAGGTATCAAGATCACACTATTTCAAAAACCACTCAAATGAACTCCATTTTCAAATCCCAAGCAACCAGAGATGCTCAAGCATGTGATCAACAACTCCACCAAAATTCAGCCAAAAATTCAAAAATTTGGTTCATGTAGCCATTGTGTCGAACACCTTGCAGACAGAATCAAATTAGCCTAACTATTAATGTTTTTGATCAAATCTTGTCGAGCAATTTGAATGGCATTGATCACTCTTGTCTCCTGTGAGCCCAACCAGACCAAAACCCACCCTAGTTCTAGCCCCTGGCGCCAGTGCAATGCCGCCCCGACGCCATGCTCGCTGGCCAACGTTGTCAACGCAGCAGCAGACCGCCAGCCCCTCTCCGCCGCTCCAGGATGCTAGGCGCCACCCTACCGCCGCCCATGGTCCATCCCACGGCCACTTCCAGCCACTGGACCACTCCCCAGCCTCGCCGCCCATTCTCTCTGCGTGCAGCCAGAGCGCCCTCACTGCCAGCACGCCACAGACCGCCCCTCGACCCAATACCATGCACGCCGCTCCGCCTCGACCCCAGCACCCCGCCAGACATGGCCGTGCGCCGCCGCGCGACCCACAGTCACCGTGCGCCGCGTCGAGCACCGCCTCTGTCTCCCAGAGTGCGGGACGCTCTCGACCAAATGCCACCGCCCCTAGCATTGCCTTTACCATGTAGATGACCGCCAGGAGGCAGGCCACCGTCCGCCTACCCAACCCATGCCTCTAGCTGCCTGTATCAACGTCATCGACGAGCTCACCGTCGTGCCGTTCGGTCCCCTCGTCGACCTATAAAAGGAGGCCACCCCAGCACAAACTACTCACACCATCTCACTCCCCTCTCTCCACTGATCTTTCCACCCCATCCCTGGAGCAAGGCGAGCCACCATTCGTCAGAATTTAGCCAGAGCTTGCCGCAACAGAGGAGGAGAGGCGTCGTTGATTGCGACCACCCCAGGAGCCGCCGCGACCATGCCTGAGTCCACCGTCGACAGCACGTTCGATCGCCCCCATCGCCACGCTAGCTAGAGCCCTGGTATGCCCCCATTGCACCCCCATTGAGCCGCTAGGGTTAGCTCTTGCCGGCGACCTGTTTGCCGGGGACGACGATCCTCAGCCATAGATCTTCTTTTCAATCGCAAGGTCCACGTTGCCCCGTACCGCTTCGCGTTTGATGTGCCGCTGACCTGTGGGACCCCCTGTCAGTTGTCATCCGCACCGCGGAGCGCCACTGGGCCGGCCCATTTTCTTTCCCGTGCTAGCCCACAAATTCAAATATGGTTTTTTCTATTTAAGTTTGAACTCACTTTTGTCCCTTAGTTCAAAATTCAATTCAAGAAGATGTACTAAACCAAATTGAGTGATTCAAATTTTGTTAGAAAGCTACTGGAAAGATCTATCCAAACCCGTTGGATTTAATCCATTTAGAGTTAGAGATCTCTCCTAGTAAAAATAACAAGACAGAAGCATTTGCACCTTCAAACATTTTTATAAAATCAACCATGATAGCTTTTGAGTTGATTCCAACTCTCAAAGATCACATTTAACCATACATATCTGAATATGTAATAATATTAAGGTTTACATGTAGTGACTTTGGACTAGTACCAAAATAATGCTATATAGGAATTTCTAGTCACTTTAAATCATTAATTATTAAACTTAAACTTAATTAAATGTGATCCAACCTTTAAATCACATTCCCATATGTTAGAATATGTGGTGATGACATGTGTCCACATGATCCCATATTTTAATTGGAGAATATTAAATCTTAGTTATTTTCAATGAGTAGAAATTACTTTTCTCAAATAAAAAGAATGAAGATAGTCAACAAAACCTTGTGATGCTTGTGATGATAATAGATCATCAAATGTATGCCTTAGTATTCTAAGTAGCCTAGTTAAGTATTGTTTGGTGATTGTGTATTCCGTATGTATTTATAGACGATAGTACCGACCAAGCTTTCGAGGAGGAGGAGTTCTACCCGGAGGAAGAGGAAGAAAACTTCAACCACTGCACCAACCAAGGCAAGCTAACACTTGCAAGTATTATACTAGCAAGCCATCATTAACCCAGCAAGCTATTGTTAGCAAGCTAGAATTAAGCTAGATAACTTAAGCAAGATGCATTAGGCATGCTTTGGTTATACCACTTTGACTAGTACCTATTCAAAGTTTTTTTACTTTCAAGCTTTTACTTTCTTTACTTTACCAAAGTCCTTTACTTATTTTGAAGGTAGCATAAAAAGTATAAAACTTGACCTATCTAGATAACTTTAGATGTCATTCTATGGCATGAGATTGAGATTAGCATCCCACCTTAGTGAACAATCTTAACTTGGTAGCTTAGAGCTAGATCAAAACTTGAGTCACTTTAGATGGGAATACTTGGTGAAAATGAATTGTGAAAACCTTGGAATGATGAGTCATTCTATTGAGATGTTTTGACATGTGTTGAGAAACACAAATGGTTTATGATGATGAAAATGTTGAGGCATGAGCTTTAACCCTTTTACAAAAACTGATGGTTGGATTCGGATGCGATACCATTCCAATTTTACCGTACAACCACAATACCTGAATTGGGTAAGGCTTAGCCGGAAGTTTATATGCATTAGTATTAGTCCCCTCACGGGAGACGTTTGAGATGAGGCTACCTCTCAATGTTGTCCACCTATGAAGTGCCCAAGATGTTAGATGGTCATGGTTGGGAGGCCATGCTCATAGGAGAGGTGCTTATACTAGGGTGTGTAAAGGAAAGATTATGTTTGATTATCTACATACTAAGTATGATGATTCAGGGTTATCCCTGACAGATGTATCGAATCTTGTGGTGAAAGTGTACCACCTCTACAGAGTGTCAAACTATTCGAATAGTCGCATCCGCGGTTATAGACAGTTGGAGTGGCCATATTGTTTCATTGTCAGATGTTTCCAAAATAACTTATGAAATGAATGATGAATCTTGACTTGACCACAACAGGGTTATGACTATGACACTAGCTTCCCAACTTAAGTGATTCTAGAACTTTACTTTATCTTTCTTTGTTTCAGAACTCAGCTTAGGTTTCAAACTTAACTTTACAAATAAACATAGCGAGTTTTTCACCGTAGCACTATCTTACTTGTTAGTGGTAGTTTGCGAGTACTTAAAGAGTACTCATGGCTTTTGTCCCTGGCTATTCTCATGGCTAGACTATGAAGGAGACTACCAAGATGATGGGCAACAGGATGGCTATGATAACTAGGACTATCTGCCTTCGTCAGCATTGCCTGTGCCCCTGAAGATGGACCCCACCGCTACACTTATTATTTATTCTGCTGCTTGTAGTATTAAGACTGGATCATGAGATCCTTATTTGTGTAAGACCTTATTTATGGTTTGTAATGGATGATGTACTGTGATATCCAATCTATTATGTCTCGCAAAAATGGTAATCCTAGGATTGCGATGTATGACATAATAGGCATCCGGGATTAAAAATCCGGGTGTTGACAATTTGGTTTCAGAGCCATCCTGACCATAGGAGACCCTAGTTAGAATGGACGTCCGAACCAAAAACTTAATTTCAAAACCAAAGTGAGTATTTATGAAAAACTATTTCCTCTCTTACCCTCGGGAATTCATTCTTTCTCAAAAATTCATGCTCCTCAAATTCTTACATTACTACATAAAATTTGACACACTTGATCACCTCACTAACTTCCTCATCCTTAACTCTTGTAGATGGAGACTCAGTTCAGTAAGTTCTACCAGTTGGGCAACGGAGGCCAGCTGATCTTCGAGAGGGACCTAGATTCACTGTCGGAGTTATTGGGACGCCCACATCCGGAGTTTCTCGGAGCTCAACTTCCAGGACCCCTAGGAGGAGATTTATAGTGGCTAGTCACCGCTGATCTTCGAGGAAGCATAGAAGCACCAACATCCGGGAGAATCCAGTTCTCCGTAAGAGAGAACAACTGGATAGATGGATTAGCCAGGGCAATGCATGAGGCTCTCGCACGTCTATGTGCCCTCAGTGTCAACCAAATCCAAGGAATCCGCTTTGCACACTATGCAAGGCGTGACTTCATGGGAATGCCGATGGAGATGCCAAGTCACCCGGAGTTGAAGCGTCAAGTGGAGAATCTTGACTTCCTGCTGTACGATCACCAGAAGGAATTGGACAATTCTAGGGAGTTTGCCAACCACAACCGTGCCATTGCCGACCAGAAGGCCCAGACTTTCTCACTGCTAGTCAAGGACCATCAGTCTCTTCACCTCCAACGCGAAAATAAAAATCGCACCATCGCCCGTCTTCGCAAGAAGGTGTCCGACCTTGAGAAGACCGTCAAGGAGCAAGAAGCTCAGCTTGCAGCAAAGGAGGAAGAAGAGGAGGGGGAAGACATCCAGGGAAACATGGATTCTTACCTCACAATGATGATGACTTTCTAGAGGAGGATGCCGTGGACTTCTACACTGACGATGAGGATTCCGACTTCATCAACGATGAGTAGATGCACTAGAGCACTGTCGTAGCATGAGATGTATCAGTCCTACTGTATCGTAGCTTGCAGAATGGTTCTTAAAACCATCTGTTTTCCTTGTTGTGGTGTGTGTGTGTGTGTGTTTGTATCGTGTGCTTTGCTTGAATGAATGAAATGGAGTTAATTGCAAAACCTGAGTCAAACTCAAAGTTTTAGCTTTGAAACCAAAACTATGAACCCTAGAACTTTCCCTCTTACCCCTGTATCTACCTCAATCTTCAGATGACTCGTGGAAACCAAGGAGGGAGCAGCTCGTCGCAAGACCCAATGCTGCAGATCCTACAGAATCTCATCGCAGATAGAGAAGCAAGCAGGGAAGAGCGCCAAGCTAATCTAGCAACACTGCAGCAGATCGCCCAGATGGCTCTCAACAACCAAGGGCATGGAAATCAGGATCATCAAGGATCCAAGCTGAAGAACTTCTAGAATACTAATCCCCTAATCTTTAGCACTTTAGAGAACCCATTAGATGCTGATGACTGGTTGCAGACAATGGAGAACAATTTGGAGGTAGCCACAGTTGATGACAACGAGAAAGTTCTCTTTTCCACCCACTACTTGGCAGGAGACGCAAGAGCCTGGTGGAACAGCATCCGCCTGATGAACCATGGTCAAGTGATGACATGGGAAGACTTCAAAATCAAGTTCAGCCACACCCACATGCCGCAGGGTCTAGTCACCCGAATGAGGGATGGATTCAGAGAGTTGAAGCAGGGCAGAATGACTGTGGTGGAGTACCGTGATGATTCGCTGTAAACAGTACGCACCTGATGAGATCAACACGGAGGCAAAGAAGAAGGAGAGATTCCTGAATGGACTGCATAACGAGATGCAGACTGTCCTTGTCAACAGCCGCTTCGAGGATCTTGAAGAACTAGTCGACTCTGCCATTCAGATGGAAGGGAAGATTAATCAGGCAAACGACAACCACAAACGTCGTATGATGCAGCAATCTGGATCCAACAGTCACCAGAAGTACCGTCCCAACCCCTCACTAGGATATGCACCGAGAAACAACCGACCCCCAATGTCTCGCCCAAGATACCCCAACTGTAGCGGAGGCAATGTGAAGTCTGGAGGAAACAACAACAACTCCGGCAACACCAACAATTTAAACCATGCCCCTCCCAAGAGAAACAACAACAACAACAACAACAACAACAACACTGCACCCAGAACTGGCAGCAATGTTGTGCCTATCGCAGCAAAAGACAAGTCCCAGATAACTTGTTTCGGGTGTGGAGTGAAGGGTCACTATTCCAATGAGTGCCCCAAGAAGACTGCCGCCACTGCTAATATGAATGCCCCAGCTAAACATCAGCGTCGTGTTCAACCAGGGAGAAGGTTTGCCCCAGGGAACCCTCACAACCGCAACAACCGTCTCTTCCACATGAACGCCGAGGAAGCCCAAGAAGCGGCAGACGTAGTGCTGGGTATGTTTTCTGTCAACTCTATTTTAGCAAGGGTATTGTTTGATTCGGGAACATCGCATTCATTTGTCACCGAAGAATTTGCATGCACTAGTAAGATTCACCCAACCAACCTGAAGCATGTCATGATAGTTCAAATCCCCGGTTCAACTACAAAAGCTAGAAAAATTTACAAAGCTGTGCCTATCAGAATACATGGGATAGTTTTTTATGCGAACCTAATCATACTCGGAACCAAAGGATTGGAAGTAGTACTAGGTATGGACTGGATGTCAAGGCATAAAGGACTAATAGACTATTCTAAGAAGGCCATCACCATGACCAGTAGCTCTGGAGTCACAGTAGAGCATATATCTGAAACCTTACCTCGTCAATTCAAGTGCAACAAGAATCTAGTCCTGCCCACCATTGACCAAGTCAGAGTAGTCTGTGAATACCCTGACGTATTCCCAGATGAATTGCCAGGTATGCCCCTGGATAGGAATATTGAGTTCATTATCGAACTAATCCCCGGAACCGGACCCATAGCCTAGAGACCCTATAGCATGAACCCCTCAGAGTTAGTAGAGTTGAAGAAGCAGTTGGATGCTATGTTAGCAACATGCTTGATTCAACCCAGCGCATCGCCATGGAGATCACCAGTGTTATTCGTCGACAAGAAAGATGGAGGCAACCGTCTGTGCATAGATTACAGAAAGCTAAATGACGTCACCATCAAAAACAAGTACCCTCTACCAAAGATAGAAGATCTGTTTGATTAGTTGACTGGAGCCTAGGTATTCTCAAAGATTAATCTTAGGACTGGTTATCACCAACTTAAGATTCATGCAATGGATATTCCGAAGACCGCCTTTACTACTCGTTATGGTTTATACGAGTATACGGTTATGTCTTTTGGATTAACCAATGCCCCTGCTTATTTCATGAATCTCATGAATAAGATCTTTATGAATTTCTTGGATAAGTTTGTCGTTGTATTTATCGATGATATCCTTATCTACTCCAATTCAGAAGAAGAGCATGAGCAACATCTGAGAATCATCCTAGAAACCCTTAGAGAGCATAGGTTGTATGCCAAGTTCAGCAAGTGTGAGTTTTGGCTGAAAGAAGTAGGATTCCTAGGACATATTGTGTCTGCCTCTGTTGATCCCGCCAAGATCAAAGATGTCGAAAGAATAGGAAGCCCCAAACACTCAAACCCAAGTCCATGCATTTCTCAGATTAGCAGGATATTACCGCAAGTTCGTCGAAGGATTCTCAAGCATCACCAGACCCATGACCCAATTGTTGAAGAAGGACAAGAAGTTTGAATGGACCGACAAGTGTGAAGCCAGTTTCCAAGAACTGAAGAAGAGATTGATATCAGCCCCAATATTGATCATGCCAGATATCAAGAAGCTATTTGATGTATATTGTGATGCATCCACGATTGGTCTCGAATGTGTATTGATGCAGGAAGGCAAAGTTATCGCATATCTGTCTCGACAACTAAAGCAGCATGAGCAGAACTATCTGACCCATGATCTTGAATTAGCAGCTGTAGTTTTGGCATTGAAGACATGGCATCATTATCCTATGGGTAATCGCTGTAAGATTTACTCAGATCACAAGGGCTTGAAGTATATTTTCACTCAGAAGGAGCTGAATATGAGGCAAAGGAGATGGATAGAGTTAATCAAGGATTATGACCTTGACATTCACTATCACCCCGACAAAGCCAATGTGGTAGCGGATGCTCTTAGCAGATTGCCTTGCAGGCTAAACACCATGATCAAGGAGAAGCAGCCAAGTTTGTATGAGGAGTTGGAGCAGTTCAGAACTAAGCTAGTTAGCAAAGGATTCTTAGCTAGCATTGAACTTCAACCCACATTAATTAGCCAAATCAAGGAAGCCTAGAAGGGAAATGAAAGTATCGACAGAATCAAACGTCGTATTGGTACAGGAAAGGTACCTGGATTCACGGAAGACGAAGAAGGAGTTCTGTGGTACAAAGGACGTATCTGTGTGCCAGCAGATTCGGAGCTGAAGCAGGTTATCATGCAGGAAGCTCATGATACTCTTTATTCTATCCATCCCGGAGGAACGAAGATGTATCAATATTTGAAAGAGCAATTTTGGTGGCACAAGATGAAGAGAGAAATCGGGAGCTACATCGCCAAGTGTGACATCTGTCAAAGAGTCAAAGCAGAGCATCAGAGACCTGCAGGACTGTTGCAACCATTGTAGATTCCGGAATGGAAATGGGATTCTGTCGGAATGGACTTTATCACCGGTTTTCCTACTTATAGTAGGGGAAATGACTCAATCTGGGTCATCGTTGATAGACTGTCCAAGGTAGATCACTTTATACCAGTCAAGACAACCTACCAGAGTTTGAAGCCAGCAGAACTGTATATTCCTAGGATTGTTAGTCTGCATGGAACCCCCAAGACCATCGTATCAAATCGAGGAACCCAGTTTACCTCAAGATTTTGGACGAAAGTCTAGGAAGGATTGGGAACCAAGTTGAATTTCAGCACCGCTTATCACCCGCAAACTGATGGACAGACTGAGAGAGTCAACCAAATCCTAGAGGATATGCTGAGAGCATGTGTGTTGGAATACGGATCAAAATGGGAAGACTGTCTGCCCTTCGCAGAATTCTCATATAACAATAGTTATCAAGCTAGCTTGCAGATGGCACCATTTGAGTTCCTATACGGAAGAAAGTGCCGTACCCCTTTGAATTGGTCGCAAGTAGGAGAGAGTCAGATCTTTGGACCCGACCTTCTCCGAGAAGCTGAAGAGAAGGTTCACAAAGTCCGTGAGCACCTCAAGATCGCGCAGTCCAGACAGAAGAGTTATGCTGACAAGAGAAGGAGATACCTGACTTTCAATGTCGGAGATTTTGTCTATCTCAAGGTTTCGCCATTGAAGGGAACCCAACGCTTTAGTCTGAAAGGAAAGTTATCCCCTAGATATATCGGGCCCTTCAACATTCTGAACCATCGAGGAGAAGTATCGTATCAACTGGAACTGCCTGAAGAGATGTCAGCCATCCACAATGTGTTCCATATCTCGTTACTTTGCAAATGCCTAGAAGTGCCAGAGAAGACTGAAGTTTTCAAGAACATCGATCACCGAGCTGTTGAGATCAACAATGACCTGACATATCGTGAAGTGCCCATCCGTATCTTGGAGGAAGCCTACAGAACTAGGAGTATCAAGTTTCTCAACATTCAATGGAGCAACCATACCAAAGAGGAAGCCACTTGGGAGCGAGAAGATTACATTAGGACAGAGTTCCCAGATCTCTTTAGTTCCTAGTTTTCTTTCATAAATCTCGGGACAAGATTTTGTTTAAGGGGGGAAGGTTTGTAACATCCCAAAACTTTAATCCAAGGTTATTAAGATCCAAATCATCAAAATTAGGGTTAACAAAAACTTTTCCCTTTAAAAATATTAAAGCCTTCATATGTGTGTGCATATAAATAGGAGTTGATTTGAATTTCCTTGATTAAGTGATCCATTGATTGTAAAATGATTCTTAGGTGAAATAAACATCATCTAGATCATTCCAAAACAAATCCCAAAGAAAAAAAAAATCAAAATGAATAAAGGAAGCAAATGGTCATTTGTGCCATTTTAATCAACATGCCTACTTTGGCTATTCCTAGGACTCAATTCTTAACAGAAATAAATGTGGATCTTTGCACCCCTTGCTAGTACATGTAGTGATGTACCAAGGCCCACTTTGTGATCTACCAAAAACTTGCAAACACTAATTTTAAGTGGCATTTGAAAATTGAATCTAGTGTAGGTATCAAGATCACACTATTTCAAAAACCACTCAAATGAACTCCATTTTCAAATCCCATGCAACCAGAGATGCTCAAGCATGTGATCAACAACTCCACCAAAATTCAGCCAAAAATTCAAAAATTTGGTTCATGCAGCCATTGTGTCGAACACCTTGCAGACAGAATCAAATTAGCCTAACTATTAATGTTTTTGATCAAATCTTGTCGAGCAATTTGAATGGCATTGATCACTCTTGTCTCCCGTGAGCCCAACCAGACCAAAACCCATCCTAGTTCTAGCCCCTGGCGCTAGTGCAACGCCGCCCCGACGCCATGCTCGTCGGCCAACATTGCCAACGCAGCAGCAGACCGCCAGCCCCTCTCCGCCGCTCCAGGAAGCTAGGCGCCACCCTACCGCCGCCCATGGTCCACCCCGCGGCCACTGCCAGCCACTGGACCACTCCCCAGCCTTGCTGCCCATTCTCTCTACGCGCAGCCAGAGCGCGTCAGAGCGCCCTCACCGCCAGCACGCCACAGACCGCCCCTCGGCCCAATACCGTGCACGCCGCTCCGCCTCGACCTCAGCACCCCGCCAGACACGGCCGTGTGCCGCCGCGCAACCCACAGTCACCGTGCACCACGTCGAGCACCTCCTCTATCTCCCAGAGAACGGGACGCTCTCGACCAAACGCCACCGCCCCTAGCGTTGCCTTTACCATGGAGATGACCGCCAGGAGGCAGGCCACCGTCCGCCTACCCAAAAGAATATTTTTTGAGGTCATGCACCATTATAATCTTGATCAAGGCATTTGTAAAACATTGATAGCTGGGATCATAGTACTTTAACATAGCATGAAAGATATAGTTCTAACAATAAGACATAGCAACTATGTTGTAACATGAAAAGGTACAAATAAAAGATTCATGAATAACAATTCCTTGCAAGACGTTTGTTTGTTTCACATAAAGATAGCATAATGAGAATGGCATTCAGCTTGTCCCTCATAGTGTAGAAAAACATAAATGCATAGGACACCTTCAAAGTTCATAAGGGTGACTAGATACAAGTAGTTTAAGAACAATCAACATCAAAGTTATGAATCAATCAACAAGTTTTGGGACAATGCACATTAAACTAAGAATGGCCACTATGCTCTCTCAATAGGTGCATAAAGATAGAAGATGGAGACTCAATATAAAGGTAAAAGAAAGGCCTTCATAGAAGGAAGCAGGGATTCAAGTCTCATAAAGAGCTTCCAAAAATTATGTTACTTATTAGCTTTCAACTCTCATTCCCCTATCATAAGAATCTTGAAGTGATTAAGGTTAAAGTGAACAAACTATGGAGTATATGCTTGACAAAGTATAAGTTGGCAATCTCCTGTCCCTTGAATACGAGGACCGCTCCTCATGCAACTCAATTTTAGTTACCGGCAAGTCCTTGTCATAGTAAGTACATGTGTATAATAGAGAACCGCCAACGGGGTACCCCTTGCATGATGATACGGAATAATCCCCATATCAAAATGACAAGGTAAGCAGACAATAAGCATCTCAGCATCTTCTTATTTACCATGGGAAAATGGTGCTTTTTTATCTCTTTCCTCTTTTCTCATCTTTTTTCCCTAGTTTTTTCAATCTCTATCTCTTTTTTATAAGAAGGATTCTTCATAGATTGCTCATTATGGTTACGCTGCAGGTTTCCACTATGATTAGGCATGGATTGGACCAGTGGCCCAGGCGTTTCTCTAACACACATACATAACTCCATGGACTTACAAGCTCCCCTTTCATTTCACACCGACGATATCCATAAACAAAAGAGCATCCTATCAACTGGGCACAATGTACACGTGCAATGTTGAAAGCGTTCCCCATTACAGCATGGTTCTTCTAATCCCCAACATATAAGTGCAAGCATATACAACATAGATGACACAATGGTTCAAGTTTATTAGGGCAAGAAAAGTAAAGTGTTCCATCAAGTTCGTGAGACCTTTAATCACTATTTTTCACATAACAAGTTTAATTCGGAAGGTAGATAAAAACATGAATATACTTGGAATAGCAAATGCTAATAGGTAGGTATGGTGGACTCTTTGGAATAACTTGGTTTTATTTGGAATTGGATGCATGAGTGTGAGCATGCGCCAAGTCAACCCAAATAAAGCATCAAAGGTGAATACCACAGTACTATGGTTTAATATGCTAAAACAACGCATGATTCTTTCAAGGCACATTAAGAAATCTCAATTGTTTATAACATGTCATGCTACAGCAATAATCACTAAGCATAAAGCCAAAAAATATCAAGCATGACATGACAAAGCATAGGCCACAGTGAAAAACAAGCTCCTTTTTACCACTTAAGCATGAACTTTTCCTATTCTTTTCCAATCCAAACCAATCTTATTTGAAAACTAATGCATGAATGAGGGGGTACAACCAATTTATTCAAGCAAACTAAGCAAACCAAGCAAACGAAAACCAAAAACAAAGACAGAGACGCTCCAAGAACAACACAACTGTGCATGAAACAATAAAAATGAAGTGTTTGGAAGAAACCTGAGATTTTTATTGATGAAGAAGGGGATGCCTTGGGCATCCCCAAGCTTTGACGCTTGTACTTCTTGAATATTTCTTGGGGTGACACAGGGTGGCATACCCAAGCTTGAGCATTTGTCCATTCTTCATCTCATTACATCATTCTTCCCTTACACCTGAATTTTTTCCTTCATACAAAACTTCACACAATCTTCATTAGCAACATTAGTGTACTCAAGATAATAAGCCTTTTGATTCAGTTCCAACACAAGTAAAACTTCCATTAAAACACAAGCTACTATAGCACTTCCCTCAAAAATCTCAATTTCCCCAAAAAGAACCCAAAAAGGAATCAACAAGAAGCAAATGCAAATAATGGCAGAAATCTGTCAATACAGACCAGCAGGTAGAAACCGATTTTTTCGAAGACCTTCTATTGCTCAAATATAGAAGTGTTGAACTAACGAAAGTTGGATAACATCCTGGGTCAGTGTCAACGCCTGGATTTTTAATCCCAGATGCCCGTTATGCCATACCTCGCAATCCCAGGATTACCATTTTTGCGAGACATAACGGATTGGATATCACAGTACATCATCCATTACAAACCATACATAAGGTTTTACACAAATACAGATCTCATGATCTAGTCTTTAATACAACAAGCAGTGGAAATAAACGATAGCGTAGCGGAGGGGTCCATCTTCAGGGGCACAGACAATGCTGACGAAGGCAGATAGTCCTAGTTATCATAGCCGTCCTGCTGACCATCATCTTGATAATCTCCTTCATAGTCTGGCCATGATAATATCCAGGGACAAAAGCCATGAGTACTCTTTAAGTACTCGCAAACTACTACTAGCAAGGTTTATGATTGTAAGTTAAAGTGCTGAATTGAAAGAATAACTATCAAGTTAAGTTTGAAACCTAAGCTGAGTTCTGAAGCAAGAAAAGATAAAATAAAAGTCTAGAATCACTTAAGTTGGGAAGCTATTTTCATCTACACAACCCTGTTGTGGTCAAGTCAAGGTTCATCATTCATTTTAAGTTATTTAGAAAACATCTGACAACGAAACAGTATGGCCATTCCAACTGTCCATAATCATGACGCCGCTTATTCAATAGTTTGACACTCTGCAGAGGTGGTACACTTTCACCACAAGATTCGATACATCTGTCAGGGATAACCCTGAATCATCATACTTGGTATGCAGATAATCAAACATAACCTTCCCTTTACACACCCTAGTACAAGCACCTCTCCTATGAGCATGGCCTCCCAACCATGACCATCAGTCATCTTGGGCACTGCATAGGTGGACATCATTGAGAGGTAGCCTCAGCTCAAACCTCTCCCGTGAGGGAACTAATACTAATGCATATAAATTTCCAGCTAAGCCTTACCCAATTCAGGTAATGTGGTTGTACGGTAAATTTGGAATGGTATCGCATCCGAATCCAACCATCAGTTTTATAAAAGGGTTAAGGCTCATGCCTCATCATTTTCATCATCATAAACCAATTGTGTTTCTCAACACATGTCAAAACATCTCAATAGAATGACTCATCATTCCAAGGTTTTCATAACTCATTTTCACCAAGTGTTCCCATCTAAAGTGACTCAAGTTTGATCTATTCTAAAACACTAGGTTAAGAGTGTTCACTAAGGTGGAAAGGTGGGATCAATCTCATGCCATAGAATTACATCTAAAGGTTCCTAAATAGGTCAAGTTTTATACTCTTTATGCTACCTTCAAAATTAGTTAAAGAACTTTGTGTAAACTAAGGGGGTGTGATCAAAGTATGCTTAAGGCATCTTTACTAAACCACCTAGTTTTATTCTAGCTTGCTACAATATCTTAGTAAAGCATGTTTGCAAGGGTTAGCTTGCCACTAATAGCTTGCCTTGGTTGGTGCAGTGGTTGAAGTTTTCTTCTTCTTCTTCTTCTTGGTAGAACTCCTCCTCCTCGAAGGCTTGGTCGGTACTATCGTCTATAAATACATAGGGAGTGCACAATCACTAAACAATACTTAACTTAGGCTAGGTAGTATTCTAAACCACACAATTGATGATTTATTATCATCCCAAACATCATAAGTTTTAATTCAATAGTTTCAACCTTTTTATTTTGGAAAAGTAATTTCTACTCATTGAAAAATTAACTACAATTTAATATTCACCACCAAAATATGGGATCATGTGGACACATGTCCTCACCACATATTCTAACATGTGGGAATGAGATTTAAAGGTTGGATCAATTTTACTTTGGTTTAAGTTTATTATTTAATGATTTAAAGTGACTAGAAATGCCTATATAGCATTATTTTGGTAGTAGTCCAAAGTCACTACCTGTAAACCTTAATATTATTACATATTTGGATAGATATGATGAAATGTGATTTTTGAGAGTTGGAATCAACTCAAAAGCTAACTTGGTTGATTTTATAAAAATGTTTCAAGTTGCAAAAGCTTCCGTCTTCTTATTTTTATTAGGAGAAATATATAACTCTAAATGAATTAAATCCAACGGGCTTGGATAGAGCATTTCAATACCTTTCAGAAAAAATTAGTTTCATGTAATTTGGATTTGTCAAACTCACAGAATTGAATTTTGAAACACTGGACATAAACTATATTCTAACTAAAAGGAAAATTCCTAATTTTGAATCTACGGGATTGCGCGGGAAAGGAAATGGGCCGGCCTAGTGGCGCTACGCGGCACGGGGCTTAGCTGACAGGGGGTCCCACTTGTCAGCGACTCTTAAAACAGCAAGCAGCATGCCGTGGGGTCTGCGATTAGAGGCTAGATCTACGGCTAAGGGTCGTCGTCGACGCAGACGGGTCGCCCGGCTCGAACCCTAAGCGGCTCGGTGGGGTCTCTTGAGGCGTGCAGGGGCCCCAGCGGGTTGGCGATGAGCAAACAAAGTGGAAGACGACGGCGAGGCGAGGCATGGTCGCGGAGCTTGGTGGCGAATCAAGCACCCTTCTTCTCCAGGCGGCTCCGGCTCCAATTCCAGCGAGCTGATGCTCCACTTGATCCAGGGTGGGGTGGTTTAGGTTCACTGAGGTGTTGGGAGTGGAATGGTGTGAGTCTTTGGTGCTGGGGAGGGCTCCTTTTATAGGCTCGGCGTTGAGACCGGCGGGATGGGCGATCGACGGTGGCGACATGGTTCTGGCGAGCTAAGCGGCATGGCTGGGGATGGCGATCGATGGGCGGTCCCCTGGAGATGCTCTAGTGCTTCAATGACCATAGGCGGTGGCATGATCGGCGAGATGGCGCTCTTGGCGCAGCGGCTGTGTCCACAATGGCGGTGGTTGTGGGGCTTTGGGTGGCGAGCAGGGTGTGCAGGGTGTTCTCTAGGTCGAGGAGGCGGTGGGTGCGGGCTGGTGTCGGCGGCGGCTTGTGCTGCGTGGGGAGACGCTGGCGCTCTGCGGCGTCGGCATGGTTCGTGGCACTGGGCACGGGTTCTCCTCTGGTCCGTGGCTGGTCTTGGCTCGGGCAAGGGACAGAGAGGCGGTTGGTCTTGGCTACCTCCTAGACATGGAGAGGAGCGAGGAGGTGGTCTGCTGATGAGGCAAGTTTGGCTGGCCAGGGTGGTGCTCGGCATGGCATGGCATTGCTACTAGGGTGTAGGGGATGGGTTTCAATTGGCATGGTTTGATCAGAGGGGGACAAAGAGATTAAATGGAGATCAAATGGGGGCAAAACTCTATTCAAAACAGTGAGCTAGGATTAGAGGTGTGATTCTGCCTGCCAAGTGTTTGATGAAATGGCCGCAAGAGAAAAAGTTTTGAATTTTGAGTTCAAAATTTTTGGGTGATCTCCACTAGTGATAGGTAGTCTCTGGTTGCAAGGGTTTTGAAAATGGGGCTCAAATACATGGTTTTTGAAATAGGGGTGATCTATGCATATGCATTAGAATCAATTTAAACTGTCATTTAAATTAGTTTACAGAATGTTTTTAGTAGATCAAAAGGTGGGCCTTGGTACCTCATTGTGTGTACTAGCAATGGGTGTAAAGATCCATAATTGTTTCTGTTAAGAATTGAGTACTAGGAATAGCCAAATTAGGCATGAGAGTTAAATTTGTCCAAATGACCATTCCTTCATTTTAATTCTTTTTGATTTGATTTTCTTTAGGAAAAGTTTGGGAATGATGTAGATGATGTTTAAATCACCTAAGAAACATTTTAGAAGCAAAGGATCACACAATCATGGCAATTCAAAACAACTCCTATTTTAAATGCACACATATATGAATGCTTTCATTTTAAATATGGAAAAGTTTTTGTTAATCCAAAATTTGGATGATTTGATCTTTGATAACCTTGGGTTGAAGTTTTGGGATGTTAACCTCCCCCCCTTAAATAAAATGTCGCCCCGAGATTTACAAGAAAACGAGGAACTAAAGGGATTTGGGAACTCTGTCCTAATGTAATCCTCGCGCTCCCAAGTGGCTTCCTCCTCGGTATGGTTGCTCCACTGAATCTTGAGAAACTTGATACTCCTAGTCCTGGTGGTTCTGTAGACTTCCTCTAAGATACGGATGGGCACTTCCCGATAGGTCAGGTCATTGTTGATTTCCACTGCTCTGTGATCAATATTCTTGAAAACTTCAGTCTTCTCAGGCACTTCCAAGCATTTGCAAAGTAACGAGATATGGAACACATTGTGGATGGCTAACATCTCTTCCGACAATTCCAGCTGATACGATACTTCTCCTCGGCGGTTCAGAATCTTGAAAGGTCCGATATATCTGGGAGCTAACTTTCCCTTCAGACTAAAGCGTTGGGTTCCCTTCAATGGTGAAACCTTGAGATATACGAAATCTCCGACATTGAAAGTCAGGTCTCTCCTTCTCTTGTCGGCATAGCTTTTACATTCTGGATTAGGCGGTCTTGAGGTGCTCATGAACTTTGTGAACTTTCTCTTACGCTTCTCGGAGAATGTCGGGTCCAAAGATCGACTCTCTCCTACTTGCGACCAATTCAAAGTGCGACACTTTCTTCCATACAAGAATTCAAATGGCGCCATCTGCAAACTAGCTTGATAACTGTTGTTATATGAGAATTTCTGAAGGCGGCGATCTTCCCATTTTGATCCGTATTCCAACACACAAGCTCTAAGCATATCCTCCAAGATCTGGTTGACTCTCTCGGTCTGTCCATCATTTGCGGGTGATACGGTGCTGAAGTTCAACTTGGTTCCTAAACCTTCTGAACTTTCTACCAAAATCTTGAGGTAAACTGGGTTCCTCGATCGTCTGATGGTCTTGGGGGTTCCATGCGGACTAACAATCCTAGCAATGTATGCTCGCTAGTTTTGCAGTGTGGTAGGTTGTCTTGACTGGTATGAAGTGTGCTACCTTGGATAGTCTATCAACTATGACCCAGATTGAGTCATTTCCCCTACTAGAAGTAGGTAAACCGGTGATAAAGTCCATTCCGACGGAATCCCATTTCCATTTCGGAATCTGCAATGGTTGCAACAATCCTGCAGGTCTCTGATGCTCTGCTTTGACTCTTTGACAGATGTCACATTTGGCGATGTAGCTTCCAATCTCTCTCTTCATCTTGTGCCACCAAAATTGCTCTTTCAAATCCTGATACATCTTTGTTCCTCCGGGGTGGATAGAATAAAGAGTATCATGAGCTTCCTTCATGATAATTTCCTTGAGCTCCGAATCTGCTGGCACACAGATACGTCCTTTGTACCACAGTACACCTTCTTCGTCTTCGGTGAATCTAGGTACTTTGCCTATACCAATACGACGTTTGATTCTGTCGATACTTTCATTCCCCTTCTGGGCTTCCTTGATTTGGCTAATCAAAGTGGGTTGAAGTTCAATGCTAGCTAGGAATCCTTTGCTAACTAACTTAGTCCTGAACTGCTCCAACTCCTCATACAAACTTGGTTGCTTATCTCTGATCATGGTGTTTAGCCTAAACGGCAATCTGCTAAGAGCATCCGCTACCACATTGGCTTTGCCGGGGTGATAGTGAATTTCAAGGTCATAATCCTTGATTAACTCTATCCACCTTCTTTGCCTCATATTCAACACCTTCTGGGTGAAGATATACTTCAAGCTCTTATGATCTGAGTAAATCTCACAGCGATTACCCATCAAATAATGACGCCATGTCTTCAACGCTAGAACCACAGCTGCTAGCTCAAGATCATGGGTCGGATAGTTCTGCTCATCTTGCTTGATTGTCAGAACACGCGATAACTTTGCCTTCTTGCATCAATACACATCCTAGACCAATCTTTGATGCATCACAATACACATCAAACGGCTTCTTGATGTTTGGCATGATCAAAATTGGGGCTGATATCAATCTCTTCTTCAGCTCACAGGCGGCTTCACACTTGTCTGTCCATTCAAACTTCTTGTCCTTCTTCAATAATTGGGTCATTGGTCGGGCTATGCTCGAGAATCCTTCTATGAATTTGCGGTAATATCCCGCTAATCCGAGAAATGAACGAACTTGGGTTTGATTGGTTGGGGCTTCCCATTCTTCGACATCTTTGATCTTGCTGGGATCAACAGAGACTCCTCTGGCAGACACAATATGTCCTAGGAATCCTACTTCTTTCAGCCAAAACTCACACTTGCTGAACTTGGCATATAACTGATGTTCTCTCAGGGTTTCTAGGATGATTCTCAGATGTTGCTCATGCTCTTCTTCTGACTTGGAGTAGATAAGGATGTCGTCGATAAACACAACTACAAACTTATCTAGGAAATTCATAAATATCTTATTCATGAGATTCATGAAATAAGCAGGGGCATTGGTTAATCCAAAAGACATAACCGTATACTCGTATAAACCATAGCGAGTAGTAAAGGCGGTCTTTGGAATATCCGCTGCACGAATCTTAAGTTGGTGATAACCAGTCCTAAGATCAATCTTTGAGAATAACTGAGCTCCAGTCAACTAATCAAATAGATCCTCTATCTTTGGCAAGGGGTACTTGTTCTTGATGGTGACATCATTCAACTTTCTGTAATCTGTACACAGACGGTTGCCTCCATCTTTCTTGTCGACGAATAACACTGGTGATCTCCATGGCGATGCGATTGGCTGAATCAAGCCTGTTGCTAACATGGCATCCAACTGCTTCTTCAGTTCTACTAACTCTGAGGGGTTCATGGTATAGGGTCTCTGGGCTATAGGTCAGGTTCCGGGGATTAGTTCGATAATGAACTCTATATCCCTATCCAGGGGCATACCTGGCAATTCATCTAGGAATACGTCGAGGTATTCACAGACTACTCTGACTTGGTCAATGGTAGGCAGGGCTACACTCTTGTTGCACTTGAATTGACGGGGTAAGGTTTCGAAGATATGTTCTCTTACTCTAGAACTACTGGTCATGGTGATGGCTTTCTTAGCACAGTCTATCAGTCCTTTATGCCTTGACATCCAGTCCATACCTAGTACTACTTCCAAACCTTTGGTTCCAAGTACAATTAGGTTGGCATAAAACTCTATCCCATGAATTCTGATAGGTACAGCTTTGCAATTTTTTCTAGCTTTTGTAGTTGAACCAGGGATTTGAACTATCATGACATGCTTCAGGTTGGTTGGGAGAATCTTACTAGTGCATACAAATTCTTCGGTGACAAATGAATGCGATGCTCCAGAATCAAACAATACTCTTGCTAAAACTGAGTTGTGAAAACATATCCAGCACTACATCCGGTGCTTCCGGGCTTCTTCTGCGTTCATGTGGAAGAGACGACCGTTCTTGATTGTCGGGTTCCACTGGGAAAATCTCCGCCTAGTTGAACACGATGCTCTTGAGCTGGGGCATTCATAGGGGCATTGGCGGCGTCTTCTTGGGACACTCATTGAGTAGTGACCCTTCACTCCACACTCAAACAAGTGATCCAGGACTTGTCCTTGACTACAACAGTACAACATTGCTGCCCGATTGGGGCGGTGTTGTTGTTGCTCTTGGGAGAACACGGTTGAAGTTGTTGGTGTTGCGGAGTTGTGATTGTTTCCTCCGGCTTCATTTCCTCCGCTTCTGTTAGGGTAGCTTGGCGAGAATTTGGGGGTCGGTTGTTCCTTGGTGCATATCTGGTGAGGGTTGGGACGGTACTTACGGTGACTCTGGATCCAGCTTTGCATCATCTGACGCTTGCGTTTGTCGTTAGCTGGTTAATCTTCCCTTCCATCTGAATGGCGAGTCGACTAGCTCTTCAAGATCCTGAAGCGGATGTTGACGAGGCGATCGCATCTCATCATGCAGTCCGCTTAAGAATCTCTCTTTCTTCTTGGCCTCCGTGTTGATTTCATCCGGTGCATATCGGCAAGTGACAAGAATTTGTCACGGTACTCTATCTGATCAATCTTCCTTGCTTCAGTTCACGAATTCATCTCTCATCCTGTTGACAAGACCTTGCGGCACGTGGGTGCGGTGAACTTGACCTTGAATGCTTCCCGGTCATCACCGCCATGGTTCATGTTGCGGACGCTATTCGACCAAGCTCTTGCATCTCCGCCGAGATAGTGGGTGGCGAAGAACTTTCTCATTCTCCTCAACTCCTGCAACTTGAGGTTGTTTTCCATGGTACGTAACCATCATGACATCTAATGGGTTTTCAGATTGGTTGAAGATTGGGGGATTGGTGTTCTGAAAGTTTTTGAGTTTAGATCCATGGTGATCCTGATTTCCATGTCCTTGGTTGTTGAGATCCATTTGGGCGATCTGCTGCAATGTTGCTAAGTTGGCTTGACGCTCGGCCCTGCTTGCTTCACGGTCTGCGATGAGATTCTGCAAGATCTGCAGCATTGGGTCCTGCGATGAGCTGCTCCCTCCTTGGTTTCCACGAGTCATCTGAAGATTGAGATAGATATAGGGGTAAGAGGGAAATTCTAAGGTTCATGGTTTTGGGTTTTCAAAGCTACACTTTTAGTTAGACTCAGGTTTTTCAAATAATTTTACTTTCATTCATGCAAGCAAGCACACGATACAACACACACCACAACAACAAAAGGGGAAAACAGATGGTTTTAAGAACCATTCTGCAAACTACGATACAATGAGATGATACATCTCATGCTACGACAGTGCTCTAGTGCATCTACTCATCGTCGATGAAGTCGGAGTCTTCATCATCAGTGTAGAAGTCCACAGCATCCTCTGCCAGAAAATTGTCATCGTTGCTGAGGTAAGAATCCATATCTCCCTAGATGTCTTCACCATCATCATCTTCTTCTTTGGCGGCAAGCTGAGCTTCCTGCTCCTTGACGGTCTTATCGAGGTCGGCCACCTTCTTGCAAAGACGGGCGATGGTGCGATCCTTCTTGGCACGCTTGCAACGAAGAGCCTGGCAATCTTGGACGAGCAGTGTGAAAGTCTGGGCCTTCTGGTGGGCGATGGCATGGTTCTGGTTAGCTAATTCTCTGGCATTGTCCAGTTCCTGCTGTCGGTCATGAAGCAAGAAGTCAAGGTTCTCCACTTGACGCCTCAACTCTGGGTGACTTGGCATCTCCATTGGCATTCCCATGAAGTCACGTCTTGCATAGTGGGCAAAACGGGTTCCTTGAATCTTGTTGACGCTGAGGGCACATAGACGTGCGAGAGCTTCATGCATTGCCCTGGCTAATCCATCTAGCTAGTTGTTCTCTCTCACAGAGAACTGAATTCTCCCGGAAGTCGGTGCTTCAATGCTTCCTCGAAGATCTGCGGTGACTAGCCATTGTAGGTCTCCTCACAGGGGTCTGGAAGTTGAGCTCAAGAAACTCCGGATGTGGGCGTCCAGAATTACGATAGTGAATCCAGATCCTCTCAAGATCGGTGACCTCCGTTTCCCAACTGGTAAAACTTGCTGAACTAAGTCTCCATCTACAAGAATTTAGGATGAGGAAATTAGTGAAGTGATCAAGTATGTCAAATTTTAAGTAGTAATGTAAGAATTTTGAGGAACATGTATTTTTGAGAAAGAATGAGTTCACAAGGGTAAGAGGGGAAATAGTTTTTCATAAATACTCACTTTGGTTTTGAAGCTAAGTTTTTGGTTTGGACGTCCATTCTAACTAGGGTCTCCTATGGTCAGGAAGGCTCTGATACCAACTTGTCAACACCCGGATTTTTAATCCTAGATGCCCGTTATGCCATACCTCGCAATACCAGGATTACCATTTTTGCGAGACATAACGGATTGGATATCATAGTACATCATCCATTACAAACCATACATAAGGTTTTACACAAATACGGATCTCATGATCCAGTCTTTAATACAACAAGCAGCGGAAATAAATGATATCATAGCGGTGGGGTCCATCTTCAGGGGCACAGGCAATCTTGTGGCGAGATAGTCCTAGTTATCATAGCGTCCTCGACCATCATCTTGATAATCTCCTTCATAGTCTGGCCATGATAATAGCCAGGGACAAAAGCCATGAGTACTCTTTAAGTACTCGCAAACTACTACTAGCAAGGTTTATGATTCTAAGTTAAAGTGCTGAATTGAAAGAATAACTATCAAGTTAAGTTTGAAACCTAAGCTGAGTTCTGAAGCAAGAAAAGATAAAATAAAAGTCTAGAATCACTTAAGTTGGGAAGCTATTTTCATCTACACAACCCTGTTGTGGTCAAGTCAAGGTTCATCATTCATTTCAAGTTATTTAGAAAACATCTGACAACGAAACAGTATGGCCATTCCAACTGTCCATAATCATGACGCTATTCGAATAGTTTGACACTCTGCAGAGGTGGTACACTTTCACCACAAGATTCGATACATCTGTCAGGGATAACCCTGAATCATCATACTTGGTATGCAGATAATCAAACATAACCTTCCCTTTACACACCCTAGTACAAGCACCTCTCCTATGAGCATGGCCTCCCAACCATGACCATCAGTCATCTTGGGCACTGCATAGGTGGACATCATTGAGAGGTAGCCTCAGCTCAAACCTCTCCCGTGAGGGAACTAATACTAATGCATATAAATTTCCAGCTAAGCCTTACCCAATTCAGGTAATGTGGTTTATGCAGTAAATTTGGAATGGTATCGCATCCGAATCCAACCATCAGTTTTATAAAAGGGTTAAGGCTCATGCCTCATCATTTTCATCATCATAAACCAATTGTGTTTCTCAACACATGTCAAAACATCTCAATAGAATGACTCATCATTCCAAGGTTTTCATAACTCATTTTCACCAAGTGTTCCCATCTAAAGTGACTCAAGTTTGATCTATTCTAAAACACTAGGTTAAGAGTGTTCACTAAGGTGGAAAGGTGGGATCAATCTCATGCCATAGAATTACATCTAAAGGTTCCTAAATAGGTCAAGTTTTATACTCTTTATGCTACCTTCAAAATTAGTTAAAGAACTTTGTGTAAACTAAGGGGGTGTGATCAAAGTATGCTTAAGGCATCTTTACTAAACCACCTAGTTTTATTCTAGCTTGCTACAATATCTTACTAAAGCATGTTTGCAAGGGTTAGCTTGCCACTAATAGCTTGCCTTGGTTGGTGCAGTGGTTGAAGTTTTCTTCTTCTTCTTCTTGGTAGAACTCCTCCTCCTCGAAGGCTTGGTCGGTACTATCGTCTATAAATACATAGGGAGTGCACAATCACTAAACAATACTTAACTTAGGCTAGGTAGTATTCTAAACCACACAATTGATGATTTATTATCATCCCAAACATCATAAGTTTTAATTCAATAGTTTCAACCTTTTTATTTTGGAAAAGTAATTTCTACTCATTGAAAAATTAACTACAATTTAATATTCACCACCAAAATATGGGATCATGTGGACACATGTCCTCACCACATATTCTAACATGTGGGAATGAGATTTAAAGGTTGGATCAATTTTACTTTGGTTTAAGTTTATTATTTAATGATTTAAAGTGACTAGAAATGCCTATATAGCATTATTTTGGTAGTAGTCCAAAGTCACTACCTGTAAACCTTAATATTATTACATATTTGGATAGATATGATGAAATGTGATTTTTGAGAGTTGGAATCAACTCAAAAGCTAACTTGGTTGATTTTATAAAAATGTTTCAAGTTGCAAAAGCTTCCGTCTTCTTATTTTTATTAGGAGAAATATATAACTCTAAATGAATTAAATCCAACGGGCTTGGATAGAGCATTTCAATACCTTTCAGACAAAATTAGTTTCATGTAATTTGGATTTGTCAAACTCACAGAATTGAATTTTGAAACACTGGACATAAACTATATTCTAACTAAAAGGAAAATTCCTAATTTTGAATCTACGGGATTGCGCGGGAAAGGAAATGGGCCGGCCTAGTGGCGCTACGCGGCACGGGGCTTAGCTGACAGGGGGTCCCACTTGTCAGCGACTCTTAAAACGCGAAACGGTACGCACGCTGTGGGCCGTGCGATTAGAGGCTAGATCTACGGCTAAGGGTCGTCGTCGACGACGGACGGGTCGCCGGCGAGCTCGAACCCTAGCGGCTCGGTGGGGGTCTACTGGGGGCGTACCAGGGCCCCAGCAGGGTTGGCGATGCGGACGAACGAAGTGGAAGACGACGGCGAGGCGAGGCATGGTCGCGGCGGAGCTTGGGTGGCCGGAATCAACGGCACCCTTCTTCTCCAGAGGCGGCGGCTCCGGCTCCAATTCCGGCGAGCTGCTGCTCCACTTGCTCCGGCGAGGGGTGGTTGAGGTTCAGAGAGGTGAGGGGAGTGGAGTGGTGTGAGTCTTTGGTGCTAGGGAGGGCTCCTTTTATAGGCTCGACGTTGAGACCGAGCGGGATGGGCGGTCGACGGTGGCGACATGGTTACGGCGAGCTAGCGGCATGGCTGGGGATGGCGATCGATGGGCGGTCCCCTGGAGATGCTCTAGTGCTTCAATGCGGCCATAGGGGCGGTGGCATGCGGTCGGGGCGAGGTGGCGCTCTGCACGGCCGAAGCGGCTGTGTCCACGGCGAGCGTTGGCTGTGGGGCTTTGGGTGGCGAACGGGGGTGTCTAGGGTGTTCTCTAGGTCGAGGAGAAGCAGTGGGCGCGGGCTGGTGTCGAGCGGCGGCTTGTGCACGTGGGGACAGTGCACGCTCTGCGGGCGGCGTCGGCATGGTTCGGTGGCACTAGGCGCGGGTTCTCCTCTGTGGTCCATGGCTGGTCTTGGCTCGGGCAAGGGACAGAGAGGGGCGGTTCGGTGCTGGCTACCTCCTAGACATGGAGAGGAACGAGGAGGTGGTCTGCTGCAGCGAGGCAAGTTTGGCCGTCCAGGGTGGTGCTCAGCATGGCATGGCATTGCTACTAGGGTGTAGGGGATGGGCTGCAATTGGCATGGTTTGATCAGAGGGGGACAAACAGATTAAATGGAGATCAAATGGGGGCAAAACTCTGTTCAAAACAGTGAGCCAGGATTAGAGGTGTGATTCTGCCTGCCAAGTGTTTGATGAAATGGCCGCAAGAGAAAAAGTTTTGAATTTTGAGTTCAAAATTTTTGGGTGATCTCCACTAGTGATAGGTAGTCTCTGGTTGCAAGGGTTTTGAAAATGGGGCTCAAATACATGGTTTTTGAAATAGGGGTGATCTATGCATATGCATTAGATTCAATTTTAAACTGTCATTTAAATTAGTTTACAGAATGTTTTTAGTAGATCAAAAGGTGGGCCTTGGTACCTCATTGTTTGTACTAGCAAGGGGTGTAAAGATCCATAATTGTTTCTGTTAAGAATTGAGTACTAGGAATAGCCAAATTAGGCATGAGAGTTAAATTTGTCCAAATGACCATTCCTTCATTTTAATTATTTTTGATTTGATTTTCTTTAGGAAAAGTTTGGGAATGATGTAGATGATGTTTAAATCACCTAAGAAACATTTTAGAAGCAAAGGATCACACAATCATGGCAATTCAAAACAACTCCTATTTTAAATGCACACAAATATGAATGCTTTCATTTTAAATATGGAAAAGTTTTTGTTAATCCAAAATTTGGATGATTTGATCTTTGGTAACCTTGGATTGAAGTTTTGGGATGTTACAGTTAGAAGCACAAAAAATTACAGCTCAAAACGACGTACAGAGATTGTTCACGAATTTTTACAGCGAAGCACAAAAATCTGTTTCGGGACATCAACTTTCCCAAGCATTACTTCTCTCTCATTAGAGGTTAGTCTTGGGACAAAAACCACACAAAAATGATAAGGAGAGGTTATTACTGAAGCAATAACTTCCAAGACTCAACTAAAACTTTTGGGTTATCTTCCAATAAGTACTTTTCTTTAACGCCTTTAAGTTAGGCATAAGAAGCAAGAAAAGAATCAAGTATTCTCAAATGAAGAAGCATTAAGACCAAATTTCTTGCCCTTACCTCTCTTACTTTTGTTCTTATCCTTGGGGAACATATGATTATTCGGTGGAGACGCAAAGTGCATGATGCCCTTTTCCACATCTATTATTGCTCCAAGGAGTTTAAGTAGGGATCTTCCAAATGTAATTTGTCATTTTCCTACACATTTAATAACAAGATAATCAGTAGACACCACTTTCCCTAAAATCTTTATAAACACTCCTTTAGCTATTCCAATGGGTAATATTGTGGCATTATTAGCAAGAGATATTTCTTCTCGCCTTTTAGAAAGTCCCCAAAGATTCAAAGATTCATATATATCTTTAGGCATAAGACAGAATCCAGACATGATATCACAGCAGACATGATAGCTACTAACAACGGAAAGCATGCAAGATCACAAATAACAAAGACATGATAGAATCAATAATCAATCTGAAATAGCATCTCAATATCCATCGGATCCTTGCAAACACAACATGTATGATTACAAATAGATGATCTTGATCATGAACGAAGCTCACAAGATCTAAACATGAAAGCACAAAGGAGGAGAACCAGCCATCTAGCTACTACATGGACCCATAGTCCAGGGATGAACTACTCATGCATCACACCGGAGGCAGGCATGGTGATGAAGAAAGCCTCCAGGGTGATCTCTCCCCTCCAGCAGGGAGTCGGGAAGAGCTTCAGATCCCTCCCGATCTAGGGATGGAGATGGCGGTAGCTACAGACTCTTTCATGGAATTTTTATCGGGTACTTATGGTTTCTGTATCGGAGGCTTCTTATAGGTGAAAGGGAAGGCTGAGGGGGTGCTTGAGGCGGCTGCACCACCCCCTGGCGTGGGCCAGGCCTGGCCGCGCGGCCAGGTGGTGTGGCCGGCCCCTGGCCCCTCTCTGTCTTGTCTTCTGGCTCCGTGTTCCCCTCGGTGAAATATTGACTTTGGCTTTTGTCCCGTCTAATTCTGAGAATATTCATTTTCAAGCTTTCCTGGAACCAAAAATAGCAGAAAACAGCAAACTGGCACTGTGACATCTTCTTAATAGGTTAGTCCCAGAAAGTGTATAAAAATACTCCAAAGTGTGGACAAAACATAAGAAAGTAGATATAAAACAAGCATGAAACATCAAAAATTATAGATACGTTTGCATCGTATCAGTAGTTGGCAAATTTACAAAGTGGATTGAAGCAATGCCCATCACTAGTCAAGATGGAACATCGACTGTGAATTTTATCAAATCAATAGTGTTTCAATTAGGAGTACCAAATAGTATTATCACTGACAATAGAACTAACTTCACCTCCAACGAGTTCAAGGAGTACTGCAAGGAGATGGGTATAAAAGTAAGCTACGCTTAAGTTGCTCACCCGCAAACCAATGGGCAGGTAGAAAAGGCCAACGGGCTCGTCACCAGTGGTATTAAGAAAAGATTGTTGGCACCACTCGACAGAGCAAAAGGAGCTTGGATAGATGAGTTACCTTCCGTCCTATGGAGCCTACGTACTACCACAAACAATTTAACACAAGAAACACCTTTCTTTTTGGTTCATGGCACGGAAGCTGTCCTTTGTGTCGAAATAATTCTTGAGTCTCTCCGAGTCGCCAAATATGATGAAGCAGCATCCCAAGAAGCACTTTAGTATGACGTCGACGCACTCGATGAAGCCTGCAATGTTTCTTTACAAAGAGCAATTATATATCACTAGAATTTACACAACTACCACAGTCGACGATAATGACCCAGGTCTTTTATCGTCAGGGACCTGGTCCTTCGTCTCAAGCAAGACAGTCACCGAAAGCTGGAATCGCCATGGGAGGGGCCTTATATTGTTACAGAAGTAATCCTCGACAGGGCATATCGGCTGCAAAACAAGAAAACAAGAGTCAAGTACTCCAATCCATGGAGTTGCGCAGCTGCGATCGTTTCTATGCTTAGAATTTTTTATTTTTCTGCCATGTACATTAAATAAAGGCCAATGCCCAGGCAATTATGCCGAAACATGTACCTTCCCCTTCAACTTTACAATAAAATATAAGTTCTATTAAACTTAGCTTAAGTTTCTTCTTATTTTCTATAGTCGGGGGCTCCATCAATAGAATATATTGATGCTTGCATAAGTTGTTGCAATATCAAGTGAAACGGACAAAACGAGTCACAACCACGAGCCTATGTTCCAGTGGAAGCATCCATACATAGTCTCATAGGTTACTCCATTGGAAGAACTACCGCACACCCGATAACAGGAGCTATGCTGATTCTATAAAAATCAGACCCGAGTTGAAAATTTCCTTAGATGACTTGGCACGTGAGTGTACAATCGAATACTAATATTCAACTATAGTCTCAGGGGCTACTCCCATCGGAAGCGCCACCGTGCACCCGATAGAAAAACTTCGCTCTACATATGAGGTCAAAAGCATGACCCGAAAAATTATTATCCTTGTGTGTTGGAAACACACCCGATAATATAAAAACTCCAATGGAGTCATAAATATGAACCCATGAGCATTATATCATTATATCCTCAAACAGTTCCTTCCATCGGGAGCGTTTTTATACATTATCCGAAAGAAAACGGAAAAACTAACAACTTCAGCAACTCCAATAGCCAAACAAGGTAGTCGATAAAAACTTCAAAAATTCTCCGACCACGCCTGACACGATAATAAGTCGGAATGTTGTGTCCATGACATGAAGGTAAGACCCCAGGATTTATCTTGTGTGGCCTGGTAATCGCACATGAATGCGCTCTGCCAGTAAATTATCCGTATCAATGATACGATGAAAAATCCCAACAGACGCGTTGGGTTTCCAAAATAATAGAACTGGAATTCAGTATTCGATAAGACCTCAATAGCCCGAGCTGAATTATGCTAGCAAACTCCAAGATCAAGCCCGGGGACTTGAATTTGATGTAGGTTCATAGTGTATTTGCCCTGGAGCAATTAATTGATTCCCAATCCATCAGATGCATCAGGCCTATTGTACCAAATCCCTACAGTAACTAAAGCAGAAGAAACACGTTGGCTTACGATAAAAATTGTCATTGAGACTCAACCCAAATCTACGATTCGAATGGAGTCTCGAGGGCTACTAACATGGGTATGATTACTCGGGTTCTTATGATTAGTTACCCCGGTTACATGATGGCTCATAGCCCGCTAAACCAAAGGAGAAGGCTGAGGAAGCATTCGACAGAAAGTATGACTTGCTAGATAAGGAAATAGAAACCGACATTATATTAGTGTTGTAATTGTAAGATTGTAACATATACGGATATGGCCTCGGGACCCAGTCTATTATATATAGGCTGGAAGGAGCCAACGAAAAGGCACCAAAAAAATCCTTGATCAATCTATAATCAATTTGACCATAAGCAATCGGACGATTTCTACTCCCTTGTTTGTCTGATCAGCCGATGAAATCTCCAACATTATCTTTTCCACGAAATCCTAAGTCCATAACCATAGGTATTGCCGAGGTTACCCCTCGTCACCACCAAAGTAGCACCAGAAATCCAACAACTCCAAAATTGATGCCTCCAAGAAGGGAACAGTGCTCAAGCACCGTCATCGCCCTGATCAAATACCATAGGTCTTCACCCTGGAGAAAGTCTACACACACACAAAACAATGCCTTCAACAAGATCATTGTCAGGCACAACCAGTTAAGGCCAGATCTTGGGTTTTCACCCTACAGGTTTAGACACTGAATTCCTCATGTGTTGTTGCCCCCACTTGCCAATTCTGCTGCTCCAAGTCACAAAACACCAAGCCAGAATCCCTACATCCCCATGACTCAAACTTCCATTGCCAGTGTTCAGTTCTCGACTTCCATGCCATTCTCCACATCTGACTTCGCCGTGGAATCAATCCCATAATGGAAATAGACCACAAAATTTCACAACGCCACCTCTGAAACCAAATGGCTAGCAAAAACATGGTTATGCGCCACCAAAACGCCATCTGCTCTAGCAAACTCCACGCATGTCCATTTGGAATTCACCGATGGAGTCTTCCAGAACTCAGTAGTCCACCCAAGATCAATGACGACTGGCAACGAGTAGTTCTTCGTCATGGCGAGAGAGAGAGATCCAAGGATGACCACCTTTATTCAAGCCAATCTAGTAGTCCCCACCTCGCTGGCCGGCTCCCGGCGATCGGAACAAGCGGGTCATCCTCCAAACCAGACAATCCCGAGGAAGCCCCAGATACGGCCTGGAAATCGATCCAGAACCGCCGCCACCACAAAGGCAGCCGCCACCCCTAACTATCCATCTCCATCCTCCTCCGTGCCTCCCAACCGTGTGTCGCAGCGCGCCACCGCCCACCTTCGCGGCCATCGCTGCCCAGCCACATGGCCTCCGCCCACCCAATAGTTAATTCCTGTGTATAGTAGCCCAAAGGGGCATGCAGAGGACGCCCCCGCTTTCAGCGGCAAGGGCATGGCCGCCACCTCCAGCGCCGTGGCGGCAGCGGTCGGAGGAGTCAGCCAACGATGGCTGTATCTAGGGTTTTTTGGGGTCCTCCGGAGGCACCACGCGTAGTGTCCCTAGAGGAAAATACATATATGATTAGGAGTCCAAGGGTCTTCAAAACCAGGGGTTTGTTTCATATAAACCTCCTCTTTCAGAATGTCATGCAAAAACGCATTGAATTGGCGTAGACTCCATCCTCTTGATAGTGGAAGAGCTAGAACAAGGAGAATAGTTGTTGCTTTGACAACGGGATTGAAGGTGTCTTCATAATAAATACCTTATCGTTGTTTGAAACCTTTGGCTACCAATCGAGGCAACCATCTGCATTTTTCTTGATGCGATAAACCCACTTGTAATCAATAATATTTTTGTTGGATCTAGGTGGCATGAGATGCCATGTCTTGTTTTGCATCAATGCATTATACTCGTCTTGCATAGCACTATGCCATTTTTCATTAGTCAAAGCTGCTGAAATATCATGTGGTTCTCCTATAGATGTTAGAAATTCATAATGAATTGTACCATCCTTATAAATTTTTGGGTTAGTTATACCTTTTTGGAGTCTTGTCCGGGGTGCTGGGAGGTGGGGACGCAGGATCGGCATGCGCAGGAGATTCAGAGTGGCTAGAATTGGTATCTGACCAGCCAGATGCGAAAGCTGACATGGCGGGTGAATCTGGCACACCGAATCTGACAAGGGATAGTGTGGGCGCGATTGGCATGGTAGCCGTTGCAGAGGATCCGATCGATCCCGCAGCGCCCGACGAATTAAATGAAGTGGGGGACCAGGCGGGAGACGTGGCTGCACTAGAGCCGCTCGAGGGATTAAATGCACGTTAACGTCGCCTTCCATGAAGGGTGTGTCAGGCGGGTGATGGCTCTGAAATATAGCCATCTACGTACACATTTAAACTGGATATTAATCATATTTTTGATGAAATATCTCTCTAAACTCTGTCACTAATGCTAATATTCAGAGAGATATGCAATCCTTTGTTCTTGTATTTTTCCTACGCAAATAATATCGTTTAAAGGAGGGAATCACTACATTAAAGTCGAAGATACGAGATTTCCTTCAACCCGAAGAAACCAGTAGCCGTCCAACAAAGGCAGACGCCATAACGACCAACTATATGACCGAAGCAAAATTTCTAACAGTATAGCTCCGGTCGTATAGTTGGCGCCGCCACCGTTAGGTCAAACCGAACAACTTTCATGAAGGGATCCCTATATAAAGAAGCCTTAGGCGACGGGAAAACAACACTCACATCGCCCCGAAGAAGCCAGACTCCGCCAAAAAGCCGCCTTAGATCTCCAAACCCTTCTCCATCTCCATAGCCATCTTCCAACACTTGTAATAGTAGATCTCTTCTCCGATTAGCGACATTGTAAGACTATTGCTATCAATCTTATGATTTTCATTACAATGTTTATGATTGTTGATCTCATCTCTATGTGTGAGTAATTCTCCTTGGGCTAAGGGCTTCGGCCTAGCCATGTAGCAATTATGCATGTGATTTATCATAGATGGGATCATGTATTAGTTTGTATAACATGATGATTATTGTATCCTCTCTTGCCTCAATCTAAGGACTTGTCAGGTACCCAAAACCCCGAGGGTTGAGCTAGGTATATGGAGTATGAGTGATGACTGATCTGCAGGTTGGGAACCCCAGTGACAGAAGGGATAGTACGGCTGTATGTGAGGGATTTGCTTGGGATTAATGGTGACATCACTATGCATATCATTAGTTCTCTTTCTTCTATGGATGATACTAGTAGGTTATTGCTATAAGCGGTTGCGGAGGCAATATCAATTATGGATGCACTGCCCACATATAATTTATCTTGCTCTAACAAGTACACGCATACTTTATTTCTATCTTTTATTTTCATTAGATGTTTTTGCACAACTACAGGTGAAACCAAACGCCCTAGGCCCTCTCTCTCCATCATCATCAACAACAAAAAGATGCAAGCTACTGGTCTGGTAAAAACACAAAAGGAATTATAAAAACTCCCGAAGGTCCGTTAAAGTAACTTCACTACGCATTCGCTTCCTGTGGATTCGATAACCTAGGTCTAGTAGGGAAAAAGAGCTATACTGCATCCGTAATCCGGATCGAAGGTATCAACCCTTTTTTCTGGCACCATTGTCGGGGAAGCAATAGCTACCCTGGTGAGGTTATTAGGAACCTTGATAGTTTTAATTCTTGTTTTTAATTTTGTTAGTTTTTTTCAGTCTTTATTTGATAAACAAAAAAAATTAGTTAATCTTCAAATTCTTGTTTTTACTATTATAATTTTTAACCTAAGAAAACCCAAAAACATAGGAAGTATGGCTAAAAAGAAGCTTGGGGAGTTTGCTACTCGCAATAATGATTATTTGCATACTCCTATTACTCAGCCAGCAATTGATGCCGATGATTATGAAATTAAGCTCCATTACTTAAGTTTGGTTCAACAAAATCAATTTGGAGGCTCTGTTGTTGCAGACGCAGGTATGCACTTAAATACTTTCACTGAAATATGTGATATGGTGCGTATAAAAGATGTTGACCCTTATGCGATCAAGTTACGTCTATTTCCTTTCTCTCTAAGAGGAAGAGCTAAAGAATGGTTGCTATCTTTGCCTAAAAATACTATTACATCATGGGTGGGATGTACTTCTGAAGGGAATATGCCCGAGAGGCAATAATAAAGTGGTTATTATCTTATTCCATGTTTATGATAAATGTTTTTTTACATGCTAGAATTGTATTGATCGGAAACATCAATACATGTGTGTTTAATAAACAAAAAGGGTTCCTAGTTATGCCTCTCTTATAGACTAGCTTGTTGATTAACAAGATGATCAAGGTTTCCTGATCATGGACATTGGATGTTGTTAATAACAAGGTCACACCATTGGTGGAATGATGTGATGAACATTCATCCGAAGTATAGAATTACGATCAAAGTCATTATGTTTATATTGATATAATATCATACGAAGTAATCTTTATCCTTAGACCATGAGATCATGTTAATTGCTAACACCGGAAGAGTATCTTGATAACATCAAACGTCACACCGTAACAGGGTGACTATAAAGGTGAGTTCAGTGCTACGAAGGTGTTATGTTGAGGCTCATGGATAAAGAGTGGGATTTTCCCATCCCGATGACGGATAGATATACTCTGGGCCCTCTCGGTGATATCACATTGAAATAGCTTGCAAGCAAGTGATATGATCACTAGAATGTTATATCACGGGAACAAGAAAAGAGTGCATGTCGGTAACAAGATCAAACTAGGTATGGAGATACCGATGATCGAATCTCGGACATGTAATATATCGCGGGACAAACGGATTTAGTTACTAGCGTTAAAGGTTCTCACGATCACAGAAGTCATCGTTGAATGTGTAGGAGTCAGTATGGATCTCCAGGTCCGCTGATTTGATTATTGAGGAGAGGGGTCTCGATCATGTCTGCATTATTCGCGAACCATAGGGTGACACACTTAAGGGATCGACACCATTTGGAGCAAATATGTTTGAGATAAAGATTTAAGAAAGCTGGAATTATTTCAATAGACAAAAGCTGTTTCGGTGAAAATGCTGAAATTGGTTCTGCATGTAATATTGAAATGTTACAGGGGGTTTTATGTGAATGTTTGTTAATTAAAGTAATTAACAAAATTCTGAATAAAAATAATAAAAGAGTTTTATTAAATGAGAGAGCATTAAATTTTGAGAAATTTAATGCATTTAAAGTGGAGACTTTAAAAGAGAATGTGAAGGGGCATTTTAATGTGGAGGGGTTACCACCACATGAATGGAGGAGGTGAAGGGTCACCCTCCATGCGCTGCCATGAAGGAGGGGCACCCCCCCTCCTCCTATAAAAGGCCACCCCCTCCTCACTTCTCACTCACACCTCCTTGTGAAGGATCTCTCTCCCCCTCCAGTATTATTCCCCATGGTCTCGGATTAGCGAGATACATGTTCCCGATGGCTTTATCTGGAAAGGAGTTGCTGCTTCCACTGCTTTGCTAGAGCAAGGGACGGAGGTTGTCGGGGTACCGGACGTGTGTGCGATCACGGATGCACCGCTGCTTTGATCTTTGGACTTGAGTGCTGGAGCTGGATCGATGGACGTCTTTGGGCCGAACCTGCTGGACTTCATCACGATCTTGAGATTGGCAAGTGTACGACTACATCAACCACGAGTTCCTACTCGTTAACAAAGCTCGTTGTCTACGAGGGTAAGTTCTCGTTGGATGTATGTCCACCCGTTGCTTTGTACCTAGTAGATAGATCTTGGCGTGTAGTTCTCACCGTAGGAAATTTTTTGTTTTCTATGTTGCGGACCCAATAGTGGTATCAGAGCCTGATCTATTCGTAGGTGCTTAACACGGGTAGTACACATATGTTGATATGTGGGCGATGATGATCATGTTATTGCATCTTCTATGTATTTTGGATATTGGTGGCATAGTGGGATGAAGCGGCCCGGACCAACCTTACATGTCATCGTACATGAGACCGGTTCCACGACTGACATGCAACTTGTTTTGCATAAGTGGCTGGCGGGTGTCTGTCTCTCCTACTATAGTCAATATCTGATTTACAACGAGTTGCTAATAACTTAGTTATCCTCGTTGTGGTTCATGTTCGTAGGTAAGAACGGTTCTATCTTCGAAAGCCCAAAGCCACGTAAAACTTGCAATTGATAAATTAGAGGCGTCTAGTTTAGATCGTTGCTGGGCTAGTGTATTGATATGGTATTGTTGTAAGTAGATGTATGATAGATACTCTTACAACACACTCAACATGTAAGTTCCATAGACCTCGCCTTACACACAAAGGAATTATAGAGATCATACCACGATGCAAGTGATAGAGATCAAATGCATGGACCATATCATCTCACTTTACACATTAAATGTTAGCATCTTATACTGCTAGTTTGGCGATTTCTGTCGCATTGTAAGATGATCCCTCTTTTAGATATCAAGATAAAAATGTGTTCTTCCTTAAGTATGCACCGTTTTGTGGATCGTATTTCGAGACATCACGTGATGATCGGGTGTACTCGACTCTATGCTTTCATACAAACGGGTGTAAGACAGTTTTACACATGCGAGTACTAAGGTTCTTACTTGGCGAGCCTAGCATGTACAGACATGGCCTCGGAACACGGACCGAAAGGTTAAGCATGAATCATATAGTTGATATGATGCCCATATAGATGCTCGCCTTTGAAGCTACATCAACTCACGTGATGATCGGACTTGGTGTAGTGGATTTGGTTCATGTAATCACCAAAAAGGCACGAGGGATGTCGTTTTTGAGTGGGAGTTCATTTCTCATTTGGATTAGTCAAACCAAATTTGTCATAAATTAAATCAAAGTGAATTTGCATAGTTTGTTGTAGTCATTGGCATTTGTACCTTATGCTTAGTTTTTATTTGAGATAATAGAACTATAGAATTCTGGATATTTACTTTACGAACTGGTATCGTATTGTTTTGAATGTCAATTTAAAGTTTATAAGTCCTATTGCAAACATTCAGCAAACTCTATTTACTCCATGAAGTTTAATAAGTAGTATTAAATCAAGAGTAAGAATTCCAATGTTAGTATCTAAAGTATCATGTTTGCCTCCATGATTATTGATATTCAAAAAGTTGTTTTAATATCAATATTATATTGGAGCTGGAAATTGTTTCAGAAACCATCATGTGTGAAAGATATTGTGATATGTGAAACAATGTTTTTGGTTGCATTATGATAGAGTATAATTTAGCAAAATACATGTTCTCATATTGTATGAGAATTTGTGAAGGATGGAGATGCTAGGCATCCGAATCTACCAAAAAGGTTTTGGGAACTGATATTATACTCGTGATTCTTCCTTATAAGCTATAGTAGCTTGATCATGAAAGTTGTCATGATAAGGATGAATAGAAGATGTAAGTAAAATGTTTACTACACTAATAGATTACTAAAGAATGGATTTTTGAAAGAATGCCAAACATTTGATGATGGTGATCCACTTCAAAGTGCAAGTCCAAAGGTATTAGTATTTGACTATATACGCTTTGTACTATGTGTCATGTGAATGACACCACTATTGATGTTGATAGATTCTTTTAAAAGAAAAAGGAATTGCTGAAAGAGAATCTATAAAATATTTGGCAGAAAATATAAGGTTGGAGATGTCCAACTTGGGTATATAGAAGATATACATGTTATGGTTGTATTCCTTGCTTGTTAAAAAAATGTGGTTCTTAGGTATTGGATACCGAATTGGTTGGTATGAAGTGTCATACAGGACAAGGCAATTCATGAACTACAATGGCCTAAGTAAACCAGCGAGAGAATGAGTGATGATGTTCATCGAAAACAAATAAATTGTTATTGTGTTTTTCGTTGTCATCAAACCAAGCCTTCAAGATTTGTTTAAATAATTGTTATTTTGTTCCGGTATCATGAGAACAATGGTTGTTCAAATAATTACCGTATTCCATAAAGGATGGATGAACTTTTACAAGTCTAGTTGGAGAAATCACATCCATACACACTATTGCTAAAATGTCGCAAGACAAATGATTGAAAGATCACTTATGAAGTGACATCGCTGTTTAAATTATATTTGAAAGAAAACATGAAGAAACTCCATGTTGATGGATTTTTGGAGTCTTTGATTTTGATCAATTGACACATGTGAGACTTTCCTCGAGATAATTGAAACTCCGTCCATAGGCCAGAGAGGGACGGATGACTAGCTTATTGGAAATTGTGCATGCTGATGTGCATAGTCCATTATGTGTAGCCATATGCGATGGATCTTTTTGCTTCATATGCTTTCTCCGAAAATTTGAGTGAATATATCTGTATATTTACTTAACAAGGAAGAAGTATGAAACATTTGAAAATTGTTCAAAGACTTTTAAGATGAAGTGGAAAATCATTGTAACAAGAAAATAAAGAGTTTATGATTCGATCATAAAGGAAGATATTTGAGTTACATGTTTAGCAAAAACACCTAAGACTTGAGGAATTGTTCCATGATTTGTGTTTCCCGATAAACCATAGGAGTATGGCATATTCGAGAGATAAAATCAAACCATGTTTGACATGGTAAGATCAAGGGTGTCATTTATAAAACTGCCATTATGTTTTAAGGATTGAAGCTTTAGAGACTACCGCTTTTACACTGAAAAGAGCACCATCGTGATCCATTGAAATGACACCATATGAATTATGGTTTGGGATAAAACCCGAATTGTCTTTTCTTAAATTTTGGTATGCTATGCATAAGTAAAATGTTTACAACCAAAGTCGGATAAGCACGTCTTTGTAGGTTATCCCAAAGAATTTGTTGGGAATTTTTCCATAACACCGAGGACAAAAGAGTTTGTTACTTGGAACGTCAAGTTTGTTGAGAAGGAATTTTTCGTGAAAAGTTAAGCGGGAGGACAATAGAACTTTGATAAGGTTGTTGAACCTTAGCTATATGTGCTAAATGGCAAGACACGGAAAGTGTCCCGGTGGCGGCCACAACGCTCATGGCTCTCGTGATTACAAAAGGTGCGATCTCGGAGATTAGAGTTCCTATAGAACCGTGTGGGTCGGTAAGAATCAAATAGTAAGATTTGATAAGCAAGTCGTTATTGTTTTGACAATGATGAACCGACTACATGCAAAGAAGCGATGATGGGCCCTGACTCCATATAATGACTAGAAGTCATAGAATCCGTGATAGTATCCATACACGAGAAAACAAGTTTCTGAACTTGGAAGACCCTCCGGAAAGGCGTGAAGCCTATCGGTCGTGTTTGGATCTATAAAGAAATAAGACATGGATGTTTAACATATATGAAATAGTCGACATGTCGGAAAGAAGTTTACGACAATGTTCAAGGAGTTGACTATGACAAGATTTGATCTTTTATAGCGATATATAGTCTTGACGGATTAATGTAGCAACCACTACATATAATTTGGTATATGGTAGTTGAATAAACAAAACAAGGTTCTTCTAATAGAACGGTAACCTAGGACATGTACATGACATGGTCCGAAGGTTTTGTTAATTCAAAGGGTGCTAAAGGGCATGTAAACTTCAATAGTTGAAGTAAGCATAGCGTAGTTGGAATCTTCACCATGATGAAGCTTAAAGAGTTTAAATTCATCGGAGATGATGAAGATGCTTGCATTTGCAAGAAATTAAGTGGGAGCGTTGAGACATATTTCTAATACATTATGTAAAGGACATATTGTTGATTGGAAATGATGTATCTTGTATTGACACAAGTTAAGAATTTCATTAAAATAAGATTTCGATGAAAGACTTGGGCAAACCCGGAATATTAGGCATCAATATCTATATGGATAGATTAAGGCGCTAATATGGTTGTGCGGTTTATACATATATGAGATATTGAAAGGGTTCAATATGGAAACAACGAGAAAGGTTCTTGCTGCATGGAAAGGATTGTATCAAAATTCAAGTGTTTCAACACTTGGTGAGTAAAATCACATGAAGATTTTGATCGATTATACCATGATATGTATATATCCAGAATGTCCTATGCTCTAAATGTTATGAGCATATACCAGAATGATTCATAAGATGATCATTGGACAATAGTAAAGATATTCTTATGAGATTTGGAAGAACTAAGAATATATAATGTATAAGTGACAAATAGTTAAAGGTAGTTCATTTTAAAGTGTTACATTGATACTAGTTTTGTCACAAGATACAAATTAAATTTATCTCAATTTAGACTATGGGTGGCACAATGTAATGGAAAGGATGTTCCATGATGGATTTGAATGAGTTCCAAAGTTGAGACATGGTGACGGATACTACAACAAAAGGCTAAGTATATGACTGCTATAGTAGCAGCAAAGGAGGGCATTTGTGTTAAGTAGTTTGTTATCAAACTAGGTGTGGTTCAAAGTGGGCTAATACTATGAAGATATATTGTGTGACAATAATATCAACATATTTTGAGCCGAACGAACTAAAGGTCTCACCAAAGGACCAAATCTATACAATGCCATCTCATTTGAGAATGAGTGATGCGTAGAGGCAGAGACATGCAAATACACACGGACTGAAACCTGGGATCCAGAGATTATGTTAACCACTAGCAATAGCGTATATGCAACACCAGAAAGCCATAGGTGTTCAATACGCAAAGTTTTTCAAACTATATTATTGACTCTAGTGCAAGTGGGAGACTGAAGGGAATATGCCCGAGAGGCAATAATAAAGTGGTTATTATCTTATTCCATGTTTATGATAAATGTTTATTTTACATGCTAGAATTGTATTGATCGGAAACATCAATACATGTGTGTTTAATAAACAAAAAGGGTTCCTAGTTATGCCTCTCTTATAGACTAGCTTGTTGATTAACAAGATGATCAAGGTTTCCTGATCATGGACATTGGATGTTGTTAATAACAAGGTCACACCATTGGTGGAATGATGTGATGAACATTCATCCGAAGTATAGCATTACGATCAAAGTCATTAAGTTTATATTGCTATAATATCATACGAAGTAATCTTTATCCTTAGACCATGAGATTATGTTAATTGCTAACACCGGAAGAGTATCTTGATAACATCAAACGTCACACCGTAACAGGGTGACTATAAAGGTGGGTTCAGTGCTTTGAAGGTGTTATGTTGAGGCTCATGGATCAAGAGTGGGATTTTTCCATCCCGATGACGGATAGATATACTCTGGGCCCTCTCGGTGATATCACATTGAAATAGCTATATCGCGGGACAAAGGGATTTAGTTACTAGCGTTAAAGGTTCTCACGATCACAGAAGTCATCGTTGAATGTGTAGGAGTCAGTATGGATCTCCAGGTCTCGCTGCTGATTATTGATCGGAGAGGGGTCTCGATCATGTCTGCATTATTCGCGAACCGTAGGGTGACACACTTAAGGGATACCGACACCATTTGGAGCAAATATGTTTCAGATAAAGATTTAAGAAAGCGCTGGAATTATTTCAATAGACACCGAAACTGTTTTGGGTGAAAATGCTGAAATTGGTTTTGCATGTAATATTGAAATGTTGCAGGGGGTTTTATGTGAATGTTTGTTAATTAAAGTAATTAACAAAATTCTGAATAAAAATAATAAAAGAGTTTTATTAAATGAGAGAGCATTAAATCTTGAGAAATTTAATGCATTTAAAGTGGAGACTTTAAAAGAGAATGTGAAGGGGCATTTTAATGTGGAGGGGTTACCACCACATGAATGGAGGAGGTGAAGGGTCACCCCTCCATGCATGACCATGAAGGAGGGGCAACACCCTCCTCCTATAAAAGGCCACCCCCTCCTCACTTCTCACTCACACCTCCTTGTGAAGGATCTCTCTCCCCCTCTAGTATTATTCCCCATGGTCTCGGATTAGCGAGATACATTTTCCCGGTGGCTTTATCTGGAAAGGAGTTGCTGCTTCCACTGCAAGCAGCGAAGGATGGAGGTTGTCGGGGTACCGGACGTGTGTGCGATCACGGATGCGCCGCTGCTTTGCGGTGCTGGACTTGGTGGTGCTGGAGCTGGATCTGATGGACGTCTTTGGGCGGACTGCTGGACTTCATCACGATCTTGAGATCGGCAAGTGTATGACTACATCAACCACGAGTTCCTACTCGTTAACAAAGCTCGTTGTCTACGAGGGTAAGATCTCGTTGGATGTATGTCCACCCGTTGCTTTGTACCTAGTAGATAGATCTTGGCGTGTAGTTCACACCGTAGGAATTTTTTTGTTTTCTATGCTGCAGACCCAACAACTTCTTTATTTATGACTAAAATTTTCCCACCCGCAAAGACTATGCAACTCTGATCTAATATTACTGGGTTTAGATAGGAAGAGCGTGAGCCACTAGCGCTTGCACGGGAGAGGATGAAAGAATGCCTAAGAAACTGTCCTAGTCATGGGATGGAAGATTGGTTAATCCTCCATTTTTATTTTATAATGCCCTTAATCCTGTGTCTAAGTCTATGCTTGATACTGCAGCTGGAGGAACATTCACGGGTAAGCATATTACCGAAGCAAAGTAGCTGCTAGACAATATGCAAGACAACCATGCACAATGGCATGTGTAAAGATCGAACACGAAGAAGGTGAACTCTTTCTCACCGCAAGAGAACAAAGATCTCAATGCTAAGTTGGATGAGCTCATACTAGCCGTAAAAGGTAAGGAAACTCAGGTAAGAGCCACCCCTAAAACAAATATAGAAGAAATAGACTTCGTAGCTCGTAATGATTATAATCCTGCTTGGAAGAAGAGTTACAATCCTAATGTTTAGAAACATTATGCTAGTCCTACAAATAACTCTAATAATAATATGGGAACTAGTAATGGTAGTCTCCAAGAAACCCTTAAGTCTTTCATAGACTCACAGAATAACAAAATAATATTCTAGTCAAAATCACGGAGAACCATGATGCTATGCTTGGTAAATTATCTAACCAAGCTGTTAGTTTGAGAAATGATTTGCAGGCCCTTCAACAAAGAACAAGGATCGTTGAGGCACAGCTAGGTAAGATAACCGAGAGTCAAACTCTCATTCTAGCTAAATTTGCAGGTAAAGCTGAGCCCAATCATGTTGAAGAACTCAAAATGATGAGGATCCAAAGGGAGGAGCCTGAAGAACTTGATTATAGTAATGCCCCTTCACCAAGCTACACCATCGATGATCTCGTAAAAAGGATCAATGTCAAAATTCCAGTAAGTGAAGGTAACGACAAAGCCATGTATCAACACTTTTTTGATCAAGTAGAAATTAAGGTACACGAGTTGAAGAGGAATACAAGAAAATCGTTGAAAAGTTACCTGTTAAACTAGATGACATATTTGAGCCTACTATTAAGATAAATATTGGAACTAATGAGATAACTGCACTTTGTGATCTAGGTGCAAGCGTCTCAACAATTCCAAAGAGTCTTTTTAATAAGTTAAATCTTGGCTCCTTTTAAATTACTGAATTAAAATTGCATCTAGCAGATCCTACCTACAAACAAGTTGCAGGGATAAAGGAGAACACTTTAGTTTACATCAAAGGTTGTCCTGCTCTCATTGATTTCATTATTGTTGACATGCATGTAGATACTGTTGCTCCTATAATACTAGGCCGTCCTTTCATAAGAACTATAAAGGCTTTAATTAATCTTCATGAAGGGAACGTGAAGTTGCAATTGCCTTCGCGGGATCCTTTTGTTATTCATTTCCCCAAGAAAAAGAAAGCCAAACATGACGAGAAGGAGGCCATCACTTTGAAGGCCAATTACTTTGGTGTGGGGTGTTCCACTCATCTGTCCCAAGTGAGTATCATCAAGGTCAAGCTATTGACCATAAAAAGAGCGCTCCATGGGAGGCAAACCATGTTAAATTAAGGTTTGAGTTAAGTTTTTAGTTTTAGTTTAAGTTCATATTCAATAAAGAGTGCTAGAAAACTCCATTTGACAAGAAGAAATTTGGTAGTACTTGAATTTCTGCACTATTTATGCTATTGTTGGTCGACAATATTTTCTGTCAATTTTCTATCAAAAACAAGGTATATTGCTAAGTTACAGGAAAAGAAATAGTTTATGAAGAAACAGAATTTTTTTGATGCATACAGACGGTTTAACAACCAACTATACGACGGGAATAAAAATTCTAGCCGTATAGTTCCGGTCGCATAGTTATCTTTGCCATCGATTTTTTTCTGCAATATGTACTGAGAGTTTAACGACCAACTATACGGCGGGAATAAAAATTCTGGCCGTATAGTTCCGGCCGTATAGATATCAATGCCTCCATACAATTTCTTTTCTTATATACTGGGAGTTTAACGACCAACTATACGGCGGGAATAAAAATTCCGGCCATATAGTTCTGGTCATATAGATATCTATGCCTTTGCAAATTTTCTTTCGCAGGGATAGATAGTTTAATGACCAACTATATGGCCAGAACATTTTGTTCTGCCCGTATATTTGCGCTTGTATAGCTGCGCTGCTAGGAGGAAGACCTAATATTTTGATAGAACGCCAACTATACGGCTGGAACGCATGTTCCGCCCATATAGTTGCGCCCGTATAGTTGCGTCCAACCACAAAATTGCACGGGGAGGTACTCCCAACTCCAAAACTTCAATCCTTTTTCTTTCTTCTACCTCCAAATTCTCTCAAAACCTCAAGGGATCTTCATCTCCACTCAATTTCGTTCGATTTCCTCACGCACAAGTGATCTATGGTATGTTTCTCCTCTGATCCTCCTATTACTTTTTGCAAATTCATCTTCGATCTATTGTCATTATCAATCTAGGGTGAGACCTACTATGAATAATTTGCCATGATTTTCTTACCTAGATTATTATGTTGAGGAGATTCTTTAGTGTGTGTAGATTAGGAATATATTATACTTACTGTTGTTGGATCAAAAAGTTTTATTTTTGCCTTTCTTCAATGTTTTAGAAGATGAACACAAGGAGCCAAACTTGTGCTCATGCCACCGCTAGCGCTTCTCAAGCAATCACCCAGGAACGCATGGGGATATGGTTCAGGGATGAGGCCCATCGCGAACGCTTCAACAAGATCAAGAACTGCAAAGTGAAGGCCACCAAGTGGGATTGCCCCATTATATTGAACCAACTCAGTATTTTTGATGACTTTAATTTACTTTGCAATAGAGCTGGCCTGCAAAACTTTGTGTACAATGATGTACCTACTTATCGCCGCTTAACCATTGAATTCCTAAGTTCATTGTAAAGCACGGTTAAACTGTGGCAAGGAGAGGATACTATTTCTTTTCGCCTGATGAACAACAACTACACCTTAACATTAGATGAATGGTGTTCATGCTTTAATTTGCGAAACAATGATGTTCATGCTCTACGCCCATCCTTTACTAGCTTAATTCCTTCCCCTGATCAATACTATAATGGAATGAGCTTCATTAGTAGAGTGAACAAGGGGAAGAATATTGAACATCCTACAATTCGCTATTTGTTCTATGTTATTGCTAACATCTTGCAGGCACGTAATGAGTTCATGAGACTCAACGAGGAGGACATCCTAGTCCTTGCAAAGGTTGCTTACATCAACTGCAACCTGTCACTCAACTTGGTCGCCATCCTTATGCGCTACCTGGAGAACCAAGCCTCCCAAAGCCAAGGGCCAATCACATGAGGAGGCATCATCACCGTGCTTGCCACTTCCCTAGACATCGATCTAGGTGAGTTGCAACCCATACTAGGTGAGACACATGTTGGTTTCTCCACCTTGAGGGCTAGTGGAATGCTCACTAGGAGAGGTGGTGTTTATTACCTGCATATTGCTGGAGCTGGGCGTATCTACCCCTCTTCTTTGCCTAATCGTTTTTTTCTCTATAAAGGAAGGACGTTTGCTATATGATGTGCAGGTTGAGCAGCACCAACCCGAGGAGGAGATTCCTGAAGAGGATGACAACCAAGAGGAGGAGCAAGAAGTTCCTCATCAAGAGGCGCAGCCACAAACCCGGTTCGCCACATACCAAGATTTCCAAGGACTTGGAGGGACTGTGGAGGGGATGCACAACCTCTCTTTGAACCTCCGAGAATCAGCAAGTAACCTCTCCACTCAATTCGCGAACCGAATAATGACTTTTCCCGCCACCACAATTATTTGAAGGGCTTGCAAAAGCCTAAGCTTGGGGAAGTTTCCTCATGTATCTTTATTTGGCATTAATTTGCTTCTATTTTATTTTCGAGGTTACTTTTTTATTTGAGTTTATAAGCACTCATGTTGGTTTCCCCAACACTTTATTTTTAGTTCTTTCAATTTTCTTTCAAAATTTTCTAGCCGAGCTTTGCCGCCAATTTTCTATTCTTTATTTCCCTCTCTTAAAAATCACAAAAAGGTTTCTCCATTTCTCCATTTTTACTTATTTCCCCTCTTTCTTTTCTTTCCGCCTCGAGGTCTTCGTATATTTGCAGGAGAGTGATCGACTTTGAGTTTCCAAGAAACAAAGAAAAAAGGAAGAGAGAAGTGGAACCAAACATGAGAGGTATGCCTTATGACTCCCCACTTTTGAAATTTGAGAAACCCATGCTAGTTAGTAGTGAATGTTGAGATATTATATTGGTGGAGTGAGTCTTTGTATCATAGTAAGATTGTTGTTTGCATGGGTATTTAATTGGCCTCATTTTGGTCCAGCTCTCATAATTAACCAAGTCTTGCCTAAAAATTGCTAAATAATTGTAATAAGAAAAGGTCTCACAATTGAAGGCTTGGGTGTTGTACTGCTTAGACTTGAAGGCTTATTTCTAGAGACACTCGACAACACTGAAAATATTGATTGACTTGATAGCTCTCTTTGAAACTATTTGTTTAATTGAATTAATGTTTAGCGGTTTTTGTGAGCATGCCAAAGTTTGACTTGTTAATCATAAGAATGATATAGCTTTACGCGTGTCAAACTTCATGGGATGCCAACAGCTCCACTGGCCTACGAATGATCTTCATGGAGGAAACTCCTTGTTTGGGATACCCGGGTCAGATCACGCTTGGGGTATAAAGGCGAGTTAGCAGTGCACCGCAGTCAAAGCAAGAGCTGGCCGGGTCATCTCAAGGCAGGCCGACTTACGGAGTAACCCGGCCTGGTGGGTATCTGCCTAGCATTAATCCGGCCGACATGAAATATATGTCGGCCATATTTGTTCATCGATTGTGCAGGTACCCTCGTAGCCGGGTTAGCCAGGCGCCAGCCGGGTTACAACTTGGCTTCTAAGAGAAGGAAGGAATCTCCCGTTGGTCAAAAGGTGACCTTTGACCACTGTAGCATGAGCAAAGCAAGCAGAGGGAAGGACCAGCTGGGCATGGCCGAACAAGATGACGCGGGCAGTGTCGGCTGATGTTGCCTGTGTCTGGTGACGCTTAAAGGCATGGAGTACGCAGAGGGTTATGTCCATAGTCCGGATTAACCAATGGACATATTCAGGGAATATTCCTCCACGTATGCCCTAACTTTGTAACTCGGGATCGCCTATATAAGAAGCACCAGGGCCTCCATAGAGGGGGATCAATCATTTTCTCTGTCTAAGGTAGAACTCTAGAGATTAGTTGTGGGGGCGGGGGGGTAAGAGACCTAGTCTCCTTCTCACGAACAGCTCGAGGAACACTTGTAACCACCATTGATAGAGCTAATACATCAACACTTGTGCATGGAATCACCACGCTATCCCTCCCTGGATTCCCCTAGCACTCATTGGCCCCATCTTTAGCCTATCCATGGCATCTTCCGTGCCACCACCACGACAGTTGGCGCCCATCGTGGGGCTAGCGGCGCTAGCAAGGGTGAAAATCGAGACGGGAAGCATCTCCAGCACCGGCGAGCGCGTCGTCTCCGGCCTGGTTTAGCGCTTTGGAGCGCTGGACTATGTCAGCGACAATGCAGGGAGATTTGGAAGGCGTCCTCCTCCATGCAACGGTCTCTTCATCAAGCTTGGCACGCATAAGATTTACGTAGGCGTGGACGAGTCCTGCGTCCATCCACGACACGTCGTCAAGGGAGGCGAACCGCCTCTCAGCGTAGCTCGCGGTGTGCGTATCGCTCGCCCCGCCAGCAGCGTTGAGGTCATGATGGCCGTGCCAGATGCAGGAGCAAGCAAGGACCTGGTGCCAGATCCGGAAGTCACACAAAAACATGCAAGGTCTAGATTTCCATCGCTAGAGAGGCCAGAAAATGTACTCCAGCAAGCAATAGATAGCCTAGCAATGCCAATAGATCCTGTAGTAGATCCGGCTCAGGCGCAAGCTGAGTTAGAAGAAACTAGGCAAAAAATACTAGATGGCGCGAAGAAGGTAGCAGAGTTACAACAGACTTTGACCATCACTTTGAGGGAATATGCAAAGGCAAACCGCATAGATGGGGTGAAAATCCGAGGTAGAAACCTAATCACTGAAATTGACAAGGAGTATGAACCTAGGCCGGGTCAGACAACTACGATCGTAACAGGAGGGCTAGAGAGGTACAGTACCCCGGCGAAGAACCTCAGGGCAGCAAACGCAGCTGCATCCGAGTTAGAGGGTCTAACACGAGAGGCCCGAGAAAGGCAATAGGAGAGGGTGAACCACTTGCTGAGGGTGGCTTGCCAGCAAAATGAAGAAATGAACAAGGCAAACCCGGTGCCACCTAGAGTATCACACGTGGTTCATTCGGCCAGAAATAACCCGGCCAAATCTGTCGGTGCCACATCATCTCCAGGTAATAACCCAAGGAGAGAGGAAGTGGTAAACTCTGGGAGAAGAGACAAACATATGGTCCCATATGACCCGATGAGATCTTGATAAGGCAAAGCAGTGCAAGTTGATGAGGATCGCCACAGTACCAGCTGAGGTGAAGCTGGCCGAGGTAACCGTGACCAAGGCAATGCCGTTCAAATGAACAATGCCAATGACAATGCTGGACAGCGTGATCCGACAAGAGCAGGGAAAAATGTACCTCGGCAACAATAGCAGCAATACACACCTCGGTAGGAGAGAAGTGCTGGCCAAGTGATACAACAAGAAAATGCTTATCTGAATCAAGGGAGATACAATGATGGTTACTCGGTGATGGTCAATGATGGGTACCCAAGACCGGAGCACCACGTGATTGGATCAAGGCTGGGGAGCAAAAACTTGCAGCCAGATGATGCAAGGCTGAAACTTGACCGGATTTATAGGTCGGAGATGATCGAGGTACAGGGACCTCTGGGCCTAGCATGTTTTGGGCCCCGGATCATGAGAGAACCGCTTGTGTCGAACTTCCAGTTGGCAAGAGGAACAAATACCTACGACGGTAGCACCAAACCAGAAGATTGGCTTATTGACTATGCAACAACAGTGAAAATTGCAACGGGAAATTTGAGATGGGCAGTGAGGTGTGTGCCTCAGATGTTGGAAGGACCTGCAAGAGTTTGGCTGAACAACTTGCCACCAGGGAGTGTCAACTGTTGGTTGGATTTTGAGGAGTTATTCGTTAGCAACTTCTCAAGCACCTACAAGAGGCCCAATAGGTCGCAGACTTTGGCGTTATGCCGGCAGAAACCGAATGAGCCTGATCGAGATTTTCTAACTCGGTGGTGCAACGTGCGCAACTCATGTGAGGGGGTAATTGAATCACAAGCAATTGCGTGGTTCGCCCAAGGCTACGGATATGGAAGTATGTTGTGGCAAAGATTGCAGCGAGATATGCCAACCACTTTGGCTGAGATGATCTGGATCGCGGATTCGTATGCTCTAGGAGACCCAACTCAACCCCGACTAATGTCAAGCGAGGCAAATGAGGAGTATTACAACCGAGATGGCTCTGGGTCATGAAGGAGAAACGATTTCTGAGGAAAAAGAAGGGACGAGCATCTGGATTACAGGTATAACTCGCAGTAGGTGGCAGCGGTAGACCGAGATCAGCCCAATGCCGGAGCCAGCCAATGCCAAAAAACTAGAGGACAGAACTGCCAGCAAAAGGGTGAAGGTAAGAAGCCCTGGACCCTGGAGCAGAAAAAGCAATGGCAGGAGCGAAAGGATTGTCCGAGGTATACATTTGAGTCTTTGTTGGACCAGCCTTGCAAGTTTCATACGCCAAGTCCAAATAGCCCAACGAATCATACGACCCGGGAGTGTAAGTGGATGAGGAAGCTAGAACATGGCAATTCGGGGAAGGCTTAGGCACCTCGGAACGAAGCTCCTCAGAGTGAAGCACCTCGGCAGCCATTACTCACAGGGGGAAATGGACAACAACTAATGTCGCCTCCATCTCCACCGAGGTACGAAAATCAAGAGAGAAGGGATGCGGTGCATCAGGTGAATAACAACCAGCAGCAAGACCAAGGTTAACGTGCTAATGAGGGGCAAAACGAGTATAGGGAGCATCACCAAAGCTACTGTGTCTTTACCATGGAAGAAATTGACCGAAAAAGCTTACATCGCCGGCATATGGAGGTAAATGCGGTAATGTCGGCAGTGGTGAGGTATATGCCTTGGTCAGATCCGGAAATTACTTGGAGTATCGAGGATCACCCGAAAATTATGCCAAGTCCCATGACCTACGCACTGGTCTTGGATCTGACATTCATTGGGCCGAATCTCAATGTGAGGTTCTCCAAGGTGCTGATAGACAATGGAAGTAGCATTAACGTAATGTACAAGGATACCATGCACAAGTTGGGGATATCAGAGAATATGCTTCAAGCAACTAGGACCACTTTCCATGGCATTATGCCTGGTATCTCCTGTGAACCCATTGGAAGGGTTCGGGTTGACGTGTTATTCGGCACGAGAGATAATTGACGGACTGAGAACTTGGAATTTGAGGTGGTAAAATTGGAAAGCGCATATCATGCGTTACTCTTTTTTTTTGCGGAAATATCACGCGTTACTCGGCAGACCCACTTTGAGCAAATTCATGGCAAGTACTCATGTCAGCTACTTGAAGATGAAACTACCTGGACCAAGGGGAGTGATAACCATAGCCGGGGACTTCAGGCGCTCTATTGAATGTGCGTATGCCGGGTCTAATCAGGCCGAGTCACTCGTGATTGCTCAGGAGAAGAGGAAAATCATGGAGGTGGCTGCACTGGCTTAGTCCGCACAGCAGCATATGCCGGCCCTGACTAATCCACATGGTAGTGTGTAATTTCAAGCAACCAAGGACACTAAGAAAGTGCCAATCGATGATCAGCTCCCACAGTGCACTGTAACCATTAGTGCTAGGTTAGGCGACAAATAGGAAAGCGAGCTCATCAACTTCCTCCGTGAGAATCAGGATATCTTTGCTTGGTCCACACAGGATCTGCAAGGTGTGCCGAGCGAGTTGGCTGAGCACTCTTTGAATGTAAGACCCGGGGCTAAGCCGGTGAAGCAACCTCTCCGCCGCTTTGCCGATGACAGGAGAAAAGTCGTTGGAGATGAGATAGCTAGGCTCCTTGCAGCCGGATTTATCATGGAAGTACTTTACCTGGATTGGCTCTCTAATCTGGTGCTAGTGGAAAAGAAGAAGGATGATCCGAATGTGGCAATGGTATGGCATATGTGCATTGACTACACGAACCTGAATAAGGCATGTCCAAAAGATCCATTCCCACTGCCAAGGATAGATCAGGTCATAGATTCAACTGCGGGGTGTGAGTTATTGTCATTCATAGATGCATATTCTGGTTTCCACCAAATACCCCTGAATCCGGATGATTAAATAAAAACTGCGTTTATTACCCCATACGGGGCTTATTGCTATCGCACTATGCCATTCGAATTACGTAATGCAGGAGCAACGTACCAGCGGTGCATGCAAAAATGTTTACATGACCAAATAGGTCGGAATGTGCAAGTTTATGTGGATGATGTTGTGATAAAAACCAAGGAAAGAAATACGCTCCTTGATGATATCCGGCAGACATTCGCCAACTTAAGACGGTTCCGGATGAAGCTTAACCCGGAAAAATGCACTTTTGTTGTGCCTGCGGGGAAATTACTCGGTTTTCTAGTGTCTAGCCGAGGTATTGAAGCTAACCTGACAAAAATCCGGGCTATAGAGAGAATGGAACTGCCAAAATACCTTAACAATATGCAGAAGTTCACTAGTTTCCTGGCATCGTTAAGCCGGTTTGTATGTTGGCTGGGAGAGAAGGCCTTGCCCCTCTACCAGTTAATGAAAAAGGCAGATAAATTTACATGGACACCGCAAGCAGATAGTGCGATCCATGAGTTAAAAAAGATGTTGTCCACGGCACCAATATTAGCCGCGCCACTGCCCAAGGAGGTAATGTTGCTCTACGTAGCCGCGACCAACCGAGTCATAAGTGTAGTAATTGTAGTGGAACGTGAAGAGGAAGGAAAGTCGATCCAAAGGCCGGTGTATTACTTAAGTGAGGTATTGTCGACCTCAAAACAGAACTACCCACACTATCAAAAGATGACGTATGGCGTGTATATGTCAGCCAAAAAACTCAAACACTATTTTGAGGAACACCCCATCAAAGTGATATGTGAGGCACCCATATCAGAGATTATGAGCAACAAAGATGCTAGCGGCCGGATAGCAAAGTGGGCAATTGAACTGGCCCCATATGCACCATAGTTCGACAGAAGAGATGTGATCAAATCATAGGTTGTGGCAGATTTCTTTGTGGATTGGGCCGAGATGCAATACGAACCACATCTGCCGGACTCCAACTATTGGCGAATGCATTTCGACGGGTCAAAACTGAAAGAAGGCTTGGGCGTCAGAGTAGTACTTACCTCGCCTAAGAAAGATCAGTTGAAGTATGTCCTTCAAATCCATTTCAGCACCTCGAATAATGTTGTGGAATATGAAGCACTTGTGCGTGGGCTCAAAGTGGCAAAAGAAGTAGGGATACGTTGGATACAGTGATTTGGAGACTCGAATTTGGTAGTGCAGCAAGTATCTGGCAATTGGGATGCCTTGGATGCCAACATGGCCCTTTACAGATTCCATGTTCAAAATATCAGTGGATTCCTCGAGGGATGTGAATTTCATCACATACCTCGGATTGAGAATGAGGTAGCCGATGTATTGTCCAAGTTGGGCTCATCCCGGCAACCAATCCCGCCAAATGTTGCTTTGGAGCACTTAAGAAAACCATCTATTACACCATCACCGGAATCCGAGTCAATCTATATCCCGACTCTCTCCGGGTCAGAAGCTACACCTATGGAAATAGACTGGGGAGGCACTTCAGCAAACCCGAGGACTGCTTCGGTGAACCTAGGGACTGTTCAGCTAAACCCGACAAGAGTTATGTCGGTGGAGGCGATGGAAATCGATGAAGAACTTTTCCTAATCCGACCTATACCCACTTGGGCTAAGCCAATATTTGATTTCCTGAAAGAAGGAATTTTGCCGGATGATGAGGTGCTCTCAAGGCAAATCCAGAGAAGAGAAAAGGCCTACACCATTATCAATGCCGAACTATACAAAAGAAGTGTAACCACTGTGTTGCAACGATGCGTTGATCCGGAAGAAGGGCTTGACATTATCCGGGATATCCACAGAGGAGAATGTGGCCATCATGCATCTTCAAGAGCATTGGTGGCAAAGGATTTCCAGCATGGATTTTATTGGCCAAATGCTTTGGAACAAGCAGAGGATCTGGTGAGGAAATGTGATGGATGTCAGAGGTATGCCACCAAAACCCATGTACCAATGTCCGAACTGAAGACCATCCCCATTACTTGGCCATTTGTTGTGTGGTGCCTTGACATGGTAGGACCATTTAAGCCAGCTAAGGGCAGAATGGCCCATATCTTGGTTATGGTGGACAAATTTACTAAATGGACTGAAGTGAAGCCAATCAGGAAATGTGATGGGGCAACAATAGTAAAGTTCCTCAAGGATATAATCTTGAGATATGGCTATCCCCACAGTATCATAGCTGATAATGGCACAAATTTTGCTGAAGGAGCATTCGTAAGGTTCTGCCAAGAGAAGAAGATTCGGCTAGATGTTGCCTCAGTGGCCCACCCCGCAGAACGGACAAGTGGAAACATCCAATGGACTAGTCTTGTTCGGGATAAAACCCCGGCTCATAGAGCGGCTGCAAAGATCAGCGGGGTGCTAGATAGAAGAACTACCAGCAGTACTGTGGAGTTTAAGAACAACTATGAATCGATCAATAGGCTACATGCCATTCTTTCTAGTATATGGGGCAGAAGCTGTACTACCAGCCAACATAGAGCATGATTTGCCAAGGGTCACCCAATACACAGAAGTGCGCGAAGCCCGGCAAAATGATGTTGATCTGCTGGAAGAAGCGAGAGAACTGGACTTGTCCAGATCCGCCATATATCAGCAAAATCTCCGACGCTACCATAGCCGGAAAGTAAACCCCCGAGTCTTCCGGGAAGGTGATTTGGTACTCCGGCTAGTGCAGCGCACTGCTGGCATGCATAAGTTATCCCCTCCATGGGAAGGACCTTTCATTGTAAGCAAAGCTTTGCACAATGATTCCTACTATCTTATTGATGCACAACCACAGGAAAAGAAGAAGGCGGACATGTCTAGAGAGGAATCCAAGCGACCATGGAATGTAGCACTAGTTCATACTTTTTACACCTGACAAAGAGATGAATGTATTCGTACTACTCATATGTCAGTATGTATGTCAGCAATGGGTTTATTAATGAAACTTCGGCACCCCAAGTAGAAACTTGGGGACTGCCATAATAATTGTCTTTCTTTCTTTTATGTTTTATATACGTCGGCTGGGTTAGGTTGCTTACAACTTAGTCGGATTAGTAATGTGTGAGCACCAAAAACCCAACTCTTCGACTTTGCTACTGTCCAACAAGAATTGGCTTCATGGAAAGCAAGAGAACAAGTTTGGAATTGCAAAGCACATGAAAAACGACTAAGGAAAAGAACGTAAGCGAGCCGACATTTTTTATTTGAACTAACCCCTTGTTTACTTTACTCGTCTCCTGCCGGATTATTTTGAGCTAATCTCAAAGTTTCAAGTATTGTTAAGTCAATTTTTTGAACCTCGGACTCGTAAGTCAGAAAATCGAAACAAGGTAGACACGAGCCGAGTCATGAAATTGGGGGAACAAGAAAAGGAAACTCGAGGACTTCGCCCATGATAATCCTACATTAAGACCTTAGTAGCAAGCGACAATAATTGTAGCGAAACCAAATCATAGTGCTTAAATACATCTTCACCCGGCATTCCGGGGATCTGACAAATATCGTTAAGTGTTTTTCACGCTCAAGGAGCAGGAGCAGAAGCCGAATCATCGGCCGACGGAGGAGGTACTTCAGCGTCTATGGGAGGGGTGCTGGCCCCGGCTTCATCTTCAGGATCGGCCTCCTCATCTCCCGAATTTTCCGCATCATCGCCAAGTTCGGAGGCCTCGTCTTCACCTTCCTCGTCATCTATGCCCTTAGAAACCTCGGCATCATCAAATACATCAAGATAGATTGGCTCCTTGTTCCAAGCGTGGCAGAAGGCATATGGAATGAGCTTGTTGGCTCGAGCCTTGTGCTGCGCAATGCACTCCAGATCATTGGACCACTTTGACCCGGTGCACAAGCACTCAAGTAGATTGAGGTCAAGCTCATCATACCAAGAGAGAACAAACTGCAGGGTTGTATCAGCTCCGGCCCGTGCAGTAGATTCCCGTCATAGGTTCAGCTGAGTCTCACACTCCATCAATTTTGCTATAAAAGCAGCATTTCCCTTGGGAGTGGGCTCAGTGGGCTAGAGAGAATTAAACATCCACATTGCGGCAGGCATGATATCTGCGCCATAGTTCTTCACAGGTTCCATGCGAGCAGTGAGGCTCACCAGCAGATCCTCCGTCCCATAAGGGATTGACTCGGCGGCAGGACCTGTTGGAATACCATGTTTCTGGCGAGACCTGGCCACGGCACTGGCAGCAATAGAGTTGCCCTCAGGGAACTTGCCTGAGAATAGAATGAGGAATCTCAGTGAGCAACAATGCATAATCCGGAGGAAAAAAATTAAAAAGAGGAAGGGAACTCACGAGAAATCTGGAAAAGGAGACGATGGAGCTCGGCATGAACATTGGCGCTGCTGGCCTGGAGTCTTACATATTCAGAGGTCACTGACGTAAGTTTTACATCGGCTTCCTACAGTAAGTCCTTGTCCTTGGAAATTTGCATGGCCAGACGCTCCTTTTCCTCGGTAAACTCCTGATCAGCCTTATCCACCTCGGATTTATGAAGGTCCTTAAGACTTTGGATTTCAGCATTCAGCCGAGTAATCTCTGAGTCCTGGAGGCGCATCCGAGCAATCTCGTCATCCTTTTTCTTTAGTTCAGCTTGGTGCTTCCTTGCTTGTTCGAGAAAATGTGTCATCATATCAGGAATAGGCATGATATCTTCAAGTGTAGCTGCAATAGTGAGTTAACCCGGTGTAACCGAGATATAAATATCTACCAAGTCAAGGGAAGAACGCGTAGTGGCCAAGAAAGTAAGACAAGTTACCTTGGATTTCAGCCAAATTTTTGCACATGATAATGTTTTCAGCCTCAACCTCGGCTGCATAGTTCGGATAATAAGTTAATACAGATAAAGAATATCCCCAAGGAAGGTAGCTGAAAAGAACTTAAGCAAAGGGATTTACCCTTCTTGTGGTGGTCCACCAACAACTTGCCATATCTGGCCGAAGATCTTTGTATGAGTCCAGCAGGCGCTGGAACTCAGCTGTTCGGCGGTTGGTGGTGATCTACAAAAACGAGCCACTGTTAGTTAATAGGTAAAAGGAAGTAATTCGAAGTATGCAAGATCCCTGCCAAGTGGAACTTAACTCGGCTCTAGATGTGTGGATATTTGAAGTATTCAAGATCTAGGCCAAGTGGAATTTAACCCGGCTATAGGTGTGTGGATATTCGAAGTATTCAAAATCCAGGCCAAGTGGAAATTAACCCGACTCTAGGTGTGTGGATATTCGAAGTATTCAAGATTCGGGACAAGTGGAACTTACCATGGCTCTAGGTGTGTGGATATTCGAAGTATTCAAGATTCGGGCCAAGTGGAACTTAACCCGGCTCTAGGTGTGTGGATATTTGAAGTATTCAAGATCCAGGCTAAGTGGAACTTAACCTGGCTCTAGGTGTGTGGATATTCGAAGTATTCAAAATCCGGTCCAAGTGGAACTTAACCCGGCTCTAGGTGTGTGGATATTCGAAGTATTCAAGATCTGGGCCAAGTGGAACTTAACTCGGCTCTAGGTATTTGGATATTCGAAGTATGCAAGATCCAGGCCAAGTGGAACTTAACCCGGCTCTAAGTTTATAGCTATTTGAAAATGCTAAGTACTTACGCTAAATTCTATAGAAGCATCCGACCGAGTAATAAATTACTCCCTCAGAGGCTCGAGGACTAGTGGATATATCTATAAGTATATGTTTACCTAAAGCAGCATAGTAGAAGAAAAGGATTACCTCCATCATTTGGCCAGCCAGAGAGATAACCTTGGTGGTGGAGTTCATCTGAGTGCTAAACTCCGCCGGGCTGAACTTCTTTGGCAGATTGTCTTGCGGGTCGATGAACTCCGCATTGTTCCAATTGTCCACATATTCAATAAGCGCTGGGTTGTAGCTCTCGCCGCTAGGAGAATGCCTCGTCACCAAGCCCTTGACTTGGCCTCCCGCCTCGCGGACTGAGAGCAGCGGGACTAGTATGCAGGAGCAGTTGCTTACTGCCCTCTGATCTGGTAGCTGGAGACCCAGAAGCGGAATCCTTAGAAGCCTTGGCGACCTTGTTGATCTTGTCGGATAAGGCTGGGTGCTAGAGAAGAGCTAGGGCTGCAGATCCAGACTGCGCCTGGGGAGCTGGCTGGAAGATGTCCGCAATGGACACCATTGATCCGGAGGCAGTGGATTGAGGCTTTTTCTTTGGCAGCTTGGTTGCGGCTGTTGCTGGCTTTGGCGCTAGGGCTGGTGCTTTAGTTGTTGCTGGTGCTGCTGGTGCTGATGTTGTTGCTGGTGCTACTGTTGCTGTTGTTGGTGCTGCTAATGCTGGTGCTGGTGGTGCTGGAGCTGGTACTGCTGGTACTAGTGTTGCCGATACTGAAGAAACTGGAGTTGAAGAAGAAATTGTTTGGGGCGGTGCCAATGAAGCTGGCACCTCAGAGCTGGGTGGTGGCAGCCAAGCAGAGGAACTGGGAAGATCCAGCATTGCCATATCCTAGGCTGCTCCGCTTCCCCCCATGTTGATGTTGCCCTCCTCATGGCAAGGTGGGCTCTAATCAGGCGCAGCCACGGAGTCCTCGTGGATAGGACTCAACGGGTGAACGTCGTCATCGTGGGGGAGAAGAACCACTCCGGATCAGAGAAGAAATGTTGGGGCCGCTCTGGGGAATAACCCTGGGAGCGTTGCAGAGATGAAAAAATAGCAAGTCAGGAAAAGAAAAAGAAATAGATAAAAGAACTCAAAGGCAAATAGGAAAGGAACAGCGACTTACTTGTCCGAGGTTAGGGGCGCCCGAGGTTTGGGTGCCCTCCGGACTGTGCTCTTGGCCGCGGGCTTGGCCGAAGCCTTGTCCCTGGATTTCTTCTACCTCTTATTGGGCGGTGGCGCCTCCGAAGCTGCGGCCGAGGTAGCCGCGCGCTTCCTGTGGCGAGAGGGGGAACCTTGAGGAACTAACCGGCCGGGTTAGCTGAAGATTCGGACATAACCAGGAATGCGTAAGAGATAGGCACCGGGTCAAGTACCTCTAGAACCTCAACATCCGAGTCATCATCATCCGGCCAATCCCTTAAAGAAGAGGCCTTACCAGAGGTACGCTTGGTGGTGTCCGGAGTAGGCAAGAACCTCTCCGAGTCACGCTCCACCTCGTCCGGCTCAGCACGATCTGCCACCCACTTCCTCGCCAGCTCCTTGCCATCCTCAAGTGGTTGCTGGAGGAATCGCTGAGAGCAAAAGTAATAGTGGCTAAGTTAGAAACATTGTTCGACATACCAATAAAACCCGAAAAAAATGGCAAGAGAGGGATTTACCTTAGGAGGAGGGTTGACCCGGGTAAAGGGCTCAAGCCCCCATTCCCAAGCCTCGGAGAACTCCTTCTCCACATTAAATATGGCCTTGACCCGGCGGAACACCTTGGACTTGCTAAGCTCGAAGGAGGAGGTCCGATGGGGGTCGAGGGGGCGCTCAGGTAGAAGATCTTGTGGGCGTGCTTCTGAAGGGGGAGACCTGGCTGCGGACGAAGGTGATCATGATATCCTTGCCCCATAACTTCTCCTTGACCATCTCCTTGATCCGGCGATCCACCTAATTCGCCAAGGCAGTGGGCCTCTTAGGGATTTTCTCCCACAAAGAGGTGTCCAGGACACCACGCTTGAAAGGGAGGAGCCGGATCAAGTCTATGTCCGTGGTATTCCGGACGTAGAAGAAGGTCCGGTCCCAGCCTTTGCAGGACTCGAGGCCGGTGACCCGGGGAAAAGCGGAGTGCTTGCGGGGAGAGATTGAGGTGGTACCACATTGGGTTAAGTGTTTTTCGGCGGGGGCAAGGTGCTTGTCAGGGACAACATTTTTCCACAGACCAAAGAATTTGATCCACATCTCCTTGGAGGGACAGAGGCCGACGTACCCCTCGACGCCGGAGGCAAAAGTGGAGAGAGAGGTAATGGCATTGGTGGGGAGATGGTGCGGTTGCAGTTGATAGATGGAAATGAAATCATGGAATAAATCAAAAACGGGCAAACCAAAGCTGTGTTGAGAATGAGAGAGAATAACAACGTACTCCCCTTGATTGGGAGAGGGAGTAATCTCTTGAGCGGCGAGGCGGCAGGCGACGCCCGCGGGGATGCGGCGCATCGCATACAACCAGTCAATGTCGTCCTAGCAGACGAAGGCGTCGGCCCAGCCCCCGCGCTCAAGGGCTTATTCCCCTTCTTCTTCCTAGGCCACGACGGCAACCTCCTCTTCAGTCATGGTGAGGTCAAGATCCTCCAGAGCAAAATCAGAGAAGAGGTAGCCGGCCGCGGGGAACCTAGAAGCGCAGGGCCCCGTGGTGAAGAACTCGAACGGAGGCGTCCACGTGGACGCAAGGAGCGGCTGGGCACGGTCGCGGCGACGCAACACTAGCATAGAAGCGGTGGCGACAGAGGCGTTGTAGTGGAGAAGAGATGCAAGGGAGCTCACGGAGTGGGGAACTTCCCCAAGGTTGCCCTGTCCCCTATTTAACTACGCGTCGCGAGCGCATAGTGGGATCAATTGCGGTGTCCCAACCACACACAGTGGCCGTGTACGTAGCAAATCAACCAATCAAGCGCAAGCCACAGCAAGGGACACAAGGAGAAGAGGATCCCGTGACGTGATGCAATGATACAGTTAACGAGGCGCTACCGTGACGGGACGTGCTGGGCAGTTATTCCTGACATTACTATAGTAACCGGCACAGTAAACTCGCGCGACCCTTAAAATGAGGCAAAGTGATGATTACCCTCCATGTAGGATGTGGGGAAGCATATGGGAGAAGGAAAGATGACCCGGATATGCGGGCAAAAACCCGACCAACAAGAAAAAACTCAGAAAAAGCCAAGGGAACATCAAGGCAAAGGGTCCGGATTACGGAGTAACTCGGTTGAAGAAGCACAGATTCGGATAAGGGGAACCTGCTATGGCCTTAACATCTGAAGTTGCTAAGACCGCACCAGCTTCGGGGACTAATGTTGGGGGGATACCCCCGGGTAGGGTCACACCGGGGTATAAAGGCTGAGTTAGCCGAGGTACGACACGGTCAAAGCAAGAGCTGGCCGGGTCATCTCAAGGCAGGCCAACTTATGGAGTAACCCGGCCCAGTGGGTATCTGCCTAGCATTAATCCGGCCAGCATGAAATATATGTCGGTCATATTTGTCTACCGATTGTGCAGGTACCCTCGTAGCTGGGTTAGCCAGGCGCCAGCCGGGCTACAACTTGGCTTCTAAGAGAAGGAAGGAATCTCCCGTTGGTCAAAAGGTGACCTCTAACCACTGTAGCATGAGCAAAGCAAGTAGAGGGAAGGACCAGCGGGGCATGGCCGACCAAGATGATGCGGGCAGTGTCGGCTTATGTTGCCCAGGTCTGGTGACGCTTAAAGGCATGGAGTACGCAGAGGGTTACGTCCATAGTCCGGATGAACCGTTAAAGTGACTAAAGAAGCATTTAGCTTTAACCAATGGTCATATTCGAGGAATATGCCTCCACGTATGCCCTAACTTTGTAACCTAGGCTCGCCTATATAAGGAGCACCAGGGCCTCCATAGAGGGGGATCGATCATTTTCTCTATCTAAGGTAGAACTCTAGAGCTTAGTTGTGGGGGGTAAGAGACCTAGTATCCTTCTCACGAACAGCTCGAGGAACACTTGTAACCATCATTGATAGAGCTAATACATCAACACTTGTGTGTGGAATCACCATGCTATCCCTCCCTGGATTTCCCTAGCGCTCATTGGCCCCATCTTTATCCTATTAATGGAACACATAAAGATAATTTGGTCAACATACTGTAAGTCTATGGTTTGATTTACAAAGAGAAATTATCTATACAATTAAGTTGAAAAATAAACCTTGAACAAGGGAAAATGAAAGTGTTGTCGAAATTGAGTGAGAACAAGTCATGGTAGAATCTCCAAGTCATAAGAATGCTTCATATATAGTTGGAATTTGATAATTGAGATCGTTGAACTTTGAATTCCTACATAAGGTGGAATATATGGCTAGCTCCTTTGCACAACACTTAAAACAAAAGTGTGAGCATATATGCAAAAGAAAAGAAAAAGAAAGAAGAAAAAGAGCGAATGTGCAAAGAGCAAATAGGGATATACCACTTTATTGTAGTATGATAAAGAGACACTTTTGAGATTTTGAGTCCCAAGTGAATACGTTGATCCTAAAACACTTGGTACTACCTCGTTAACTCATTCGGTTGAACCAGATACTTTTATATTATGTTGAGATTCATCTTTTATGAAATGTTGATAACTAAGGTGTGGAAGCCTTCTAATACTATTCAGATGGTTCGAGTAAGGTACTATTCACGAACTTATTCATGTGTATCGTATATGATAAACACATGCTGCAACTGCCTCATTTATTTTAATCAACTCAGCTTCGTGAATATGAGGATCACATCCATTAAGCTAAAACTTGCTCGGGACGAGCAAGAATCTAAGCCTAGGGAAGTTGATGAGTGCATATTTGCATCATGTTTTACATTATTATTTTGCATTGTAGATGTAGGATCTTGGTATTTCACGGTGCTCGCGCGCACATTTTATGTCTGTTTTCACCAGGATCAGGACAGATGATGGATCCAATGGATACAATTCTCGGAGCAGTTGTACTGTGGAGAAAAGGAGTCAAAAACAACGTAAATCGCTTATTCAGGAAATTTTAATAATACCAGAAGAAAATCAGAAGCGAATAAGGGAGGCAGAGAGTCCAACGGCCAACTATACGACCGGAGCAATTTTTCCGGCTGTATAGCTCTGGCCATATAGTTGGCACCGCCTCTAGCTCGTCAAATAGTTTCACCCTGTGCAATTGGTTCGAGGAGACGACATACAGAACACCTAGAAATCACAGAAATCTCACCTCCGCAAGGCATCTGGAGGGGGAACTCATCCACAAGGGATCCATCTTCGCCCTGCGCAGATTCGGGAGGCTAAGGCATCGATCATCATCATCCACCACTGCATCACCACCATCTCCATCCATCCCATCTACATCTTGTCTAGATCTTGTTGTAATTCCTATACTCGTTGTGGATTTATACAAGTGTTATTCATCTATGATTGTTTCCATTACCATTGTCATGATGTTGATTGCCTCCATGCCTGCGTAGATCTTTAGTTCTTGGGGAGATGGAGAAACCCTAGTATGAGATTGAAATAAGATAAAGTCTATTATGATATTCATCACTATGACCATGTGTTAGATTTTCTACATCTTGATGTTGAGAGAAGTCGACCTCTCAATATTTGCCTCTTGTGGGGACTTGATGGAGGAAACTAATTGTTGGTAGATGGAGGCGTGCTAGCACTCACAATGACTATAAAGTTGTTGGCACCCCTTACATATCAACTTGGGAAACTGAGGAAACTCACGGAACACTATCAATGCCATGGGATACATCCTACGAGATTACATCCCTTAATAGCACAGTAATTCGATTGATGTCGATTGCTGACTGTTGTGGTTATGAGGATGATGTGAGAAACTCTTGTTGCCTATTCGTCCAAATACGGAGTTCCTCCCACACATACATAGTTGAGAATGTTCATGATGATAATCTTTATCTTAAATCTTTACAATACTAGTGGTGTATCCGCTACTCCCTGAGAACGCCTTTTCCCTACTGCAGTTCCAACATCTCTTACATATGCGATATACTTTATGTATTAAGTTATTTTGCTTTACTTTATTATTTCTTATGCCTAAAACCCAAAAACACCTTTTTACACAATACTCGCATTTTACCTTGTCACTTAGAACTTTATCTAGCATTTCTATTCTAATATTTATTTCAAGAGTTATTAGACTTTAGACTCCTACTCCCTATGGGATCGATATCTTTATTTTGAAACTAGCTACAAATGATCTGTGCACTTGCAGTCATCAGCGGCCGATGTGGAGGACGAAGCAGAGCCTGCCGAGGGAGCGCCTCCACTAGATGATGAGGATGAGTTGATGTTTCTTGAATTGGTAGGTAGATTCAGTAAATAGGCACTATATGATCAATACACGTAGGAATTGGCCCACGGTGCCAGACACTGATGAAGAAGAGAACGAGGAGAACAATGATAGTGTCGTTTTAGCTGAGTACGATGGTGAGGACATGCCAGTAATTGAGTGGGACAAGAACAATCCTAAGATTTCAGAAGGCACCGTATTTGAAACGATGTGGGATTGTCATAATGCCCTTACTACATACTGCATCTGCACCAATAATGATTATGTTGTTATTAAGAGTGAGTCAGCAAGGTTCACAGTGAAGTGCCCATACAAGAGGTTTAGGTGGAGGACGCATGCATCCACTATGCTCAGGAGCAGTTGGCTTCAGGTATTACAACCAATTGTGTATTTTAGATCATTGTGTAGAATTTGTTAACTGTACCTCACATTTTCATTATGTTTCAGATAAAAGGTAACTGGTTCAAATATTCTTGTCCACCTCAAGGGGGACAACCAAAGGACAAAACAAAACTAGCAAAGACTAGGTGGTTGGCAGATGCAATCATGGATTGGATGAGAGCAAACCCATCACTTGGTGAAACAACACTCATAAAAAAGTTTCTGAAAAGTTTAATATTACAGTACCTTACATGAGGATGTTCCATGCAAAGGAAATGGCTCTTGATAGGATCAACGGTCCATGGAATGAAAGTTTTCAGTTGCTTTATAGCTTCAAAGCTGAAGTGGAGATGGCTAGTCCAGGTAGTGTTGTACAGATAGACATGCATACAGCTCAATACAAAATAAGAGGGAAGACAATGGCGAAGGAGTGCTTTAGAAGGGATTTTGTTTGTTTCAAAGCTTGCTGGCAAGGGTTTCTGGATGGTTGTAGGCCTTATTTGGCCGTGGATGCAACAACTCTTCATGGAAGATTTAAAGGATAGCTAGTAGCTGCTACTACAGTTGATGGCCACAATTGGATGTTCCCTGTTGCTTTTGGAGTTTTGGAGATTGAGTCAAAGGAAAGTTGGACTTGGTTTCTGGAGAATTTGCACGACCTTATAGTTCATCCACCAGGACTTACTATCCACACGGACGCTTGTAAAGGTTTGGAGAAAGCTGTAGAAGCAGTATTCATCAGAGTGGAGCATAGGGAATGTATGTGACACTTAGTGCAGAATTTTACAAAGAAATTCAAGGGTAAAGTTTATACTAACAACCTATGGTCAGATTCATACACATGTAGTTTGAGGAAGCATCTGTATCATTTGGAAGTGTTGTATAAACAAAAACCTATGGTGAAGGAGTACTTGGATGCACATCATGGAATGGTGTGGTCAAGAAGCCAATTCAATGAAATTTGCAAGGTAGACTATGTGATAAGTAACCTTGAAGAGAGTTTCAATGCAAAGGTCAAGTCATTTAAAGGGCTTATGATGTGGCAAATATTTGATAAGATTAGGCAGATAATCATGATAAAGATCAATTTGCATCAAAGAATTGCATCAACAGTATATGCTGGCTATCTCATCCACCCATCTTTGATTAAGGCTTTGCATGCTAGTGCAAAACAATTGAAGATGATGAAGGGAATATGCTCGAGAGGCAATAATAAAGTGGTTATTATCTTATTCCTTGTTTATGATAAATGTTTATTTTACATGCTACAATTGTATTAATTGGAAAAGTTAATACATGTGTGTTTAATAAACAAATAAAGGGTTCCTAGTAATGCCTCTCTTATAAACTAGCTCATTGATTAACAAGATGATCAAGGTTTCCTGATCATGGACATTGAATGTTGTTAATAACGAGGTCACATCATTGGTGAATGATGTGATGAACATTCATCCAAAGTATAACATTATGATCAAAGTCATTGTGTTTAAATTGCTATAACATCATACGAAGTAATCTTAGTCCTTGGACCATGAGATCATGTTAATTGCTAACACCAGAAGAGTACTTTGATAACATCAAACGTCACACCATAACAGGGTGACTATAAAGGTGGGTTTGGGTACTCTGAAAGTGTTATGTTGAGGCTCATGGATCAAGAGTGGGATTTGTCCATCCTGATGACGGATAGATATACTCAGGGCCCTCTCGGTAATATCACATTGAGATAGCTTGCAAGCAAGTGATGTGATCACTAGAATGTTATATCACGGGAACAAGAAAAGAGTGCATGCCGGTAACAAGATCAAACTAGGTATGGAGATACTGATGATCAAATCTTGGACACGTAATATATCGCGAGACTAAGGGATTTAGTTACGACGTTAAAAGTTCACACGATCACTAAAGTCATTGTTGAATGTGTGGGAGTCAGTACGGATCTCCAGGTCCCATTGCTGATTATTGATCGGAGAAAGGTCTCGATCATGTCTGCATTATTCGTGAACCGTAGGGTGACACACTTAAGGGATACCGACACCTTTTGGAGCAAATATGTTTCAGATAAAGATTTAAGAAAGCGCTAGAATCATTTCGATGGAAACTAGAATTGTTTCGGGTGAAATTGCAGAAACTGGTTCTGCATGTGATATTGAAATGTTGCAGGGGGTTTTATGTGAATGTTTTTTAATCAAAGTAATTAACAAAATTCTGAATAAACTAAATAAAAGAGTTTTATTAAATGAGAGTTTGCATTAAATTTGGAGGAAATTTAATGGAGGTGAGTGGAATTTTGAGTGGGAGGCTAATTATGTGAGTGGGAGCTCCACCCACATGAATGTGGAAGAGGTGGGGGCACCTCCCTTGGCCGCTGGACATGGTGAGGGGTTGCCCCCATCTCCCTATAAAATGCACCCTACTCCCTCCTCTCATCCCACACCTCCTCGTGAAGGATCTCTCTCCCCTATAGAAATTATTCCCCACGGTCTCGGATTAGCAAGATACATGTTCCCGGTGGCTTTATCTTGAAAGGAGTTGCTGCTTCCACTGCATCACTAGAGCGAGGACGCGGAGGTTGTCAGGGTACCGGACGTGTGTGCGATCACGGATGCATCACTGCTTTGCGGTGCTGGACTTGATGGTGTTGGACCTGGTGGACTCGCTGGACTTCATCACGATCTTGAGATCGGCAAGTGTATGACTACATCAACCACGAAATCAGTTTCATTAACAAAGCTTTGTCGATCTTCAAGGGTATGTTATCTATGGATGTATATCCATTCGTTGCTTGTATCTAGTATATAGATCTTGGCGTATAATAGTTCCCATTGTAGGAATTTTTTGTTTTCTATGTTGCGAACCCAATAGTGGTATTAGAGTCTGATCTATGAGTAGATACTTTGCACGGGTAGAACACATATGAGTATGTGGGCATTTCTGATCATGTTATTGCATCTTCTATGTATTTTGGATATTGGTGGCATAGTGGGATGAAGCGGTCCGGACTAACTTTACATGTCCTCGCACATCAGACCCGTTCCACGATTGGCATGCAACTAGTTTTGCATAAGTGGCTAGCAGGTGTCGGTCTCTCCTACTATAGTCAATATCTGATTTACAATGAGTTGCTAATAAATTTTTTATCATCGTTGTGGTTCCATGTTCATAGGTAAGACCGGTTCTATCTTTGAAACCCATAAGCCATGTAAAACTTGCAATTGATAAATTAGAAGCGTCTAGTTTAGATTGTTGCTGGGCTGGTGTCATGATATGGTAATGTTGTAAGTTGATGTATAGTTGATACTCTTACAACACACCTAACGTGTAAGTTCCATAGTCCTTGGCCTTATACACAAAGGAATGATAAAGATCCTACCACGATGCACATGATAGTGATCAAGTGCAAGAACCATATCATTTCACTTTTTGCATATGATGTTTGCATCTTATATTGCTTGTTGGCATTTTAGTAGCATTATAAGATGATCCCTCATTTAAATATCAAGATAAAAATGTGTTCTTCCTTAAGTATGCACCATTCTATGGATCGTGTTTCGAGACATCACATGATGATTAGATGAACTTGACGTCGCGCTTTCATACAACGGGTGTAAGACAGTTTTACATACACGAGTACTAAGGTTCTTACTTGGCGAGCCTAGCATGTACAGACATGGCCTTGGAACACAGACCGAAAGGTTAAGCATGAGTCATATGGTAGATATGATGCCCATATGGATGCTCGCCTTTGAAGCTACACCGACTCACGTGATGATCGGACTTGGTGTAGTGGATTTGGTTCATGTAATCACCAAATAACTTGAGGGATGTTGGTTTTGAGTGGGAGTTCATTTGTAATTTGGATTAGTCAAACTCAATTTATCTTAAACTAAAATCAAAGTGAATTTGCATAATTTGTTGTAGTCATTGGCATCCGTTTACTACCTTGCGCTTAGTTTTAATTGAGATAATAGAACTATAGAATCCTGGATATCTACTTTACGAACTGGTATCGTATTATTTTGAATGTAAAATTAAAGTTTAGAAGTCCTATTGCAAACTTTCAGCAAACTTTATTTACTCCATGAAGTTTAATAAGTAGTATTAAACCAAGAGTAAAAATTTAAGTGTTAGTATCTGAAGTATCATGTTTGCCTTCATGATTCTTGATATTCAAAAGTTGTTTTAATATCGAGGTTATCTAGGAGATGAAAGAATTGTTTCAAGAACCATCATGTGTGGAAGATATTGTGATATCTGAAACAATGTTTATGGTTGCAATATGATAGAGTATATAATTTGGAAAAATACACATTCTCATATTGTATGAGAATTTGCGAAGGTTGGAGACGCTAGACGTCCTAATCTCCCAAAAAGGTTTTGGGAACTGACATTATACTCATGATTCATCCTTATAGGCTATAGTAGCTTGATCATGAAAGCTGTCATGATAAGGATGAATAGAAGATGTAGGTAAAATGTTTACTACACTAATAGATTACTAAAGAATGGATTTTTGAAAGAACACCAAACATTTGATGATGGTGATCCACTTCAAAGTGCAAGTCTAAAGGTATTAGTATTTGACTATACACACTTTGGACTATGTGTCATGTTTATGACGCCACTGTTGATGTTGATATATTCTTTTAAAAGGAAAAGGAATGTTGAAAGATAATCTATAAAATATTTGGTAGAAAATAAAAGGGCTGGAAATGTCTAGCTTAAGTAGATGATATACATGTTATGGTTGTATTCTTTGCTTGTTAAAAAATGTGGTTCTTGGGTATTGGATACCGAATTGGTTGGTATGAAATGTCATACAGAATGACGCAATTTATGAACAACAATGGCCTAAGTAACTAGCAAAATATTATGTGATGATATTCATCGAAAACAAATAAAGTGTTATTGTGTTTCTCGTTGACATCAAAGCTTGTCTTCAAGATTTGTTTAAATAATTGTTATTTTGTTCCTGTATTATGAGAACAATGGTTGTTCAAATAATTACAGTATCCTATAGAAGATGGATGAACTTTTACGAGTCTAGTTGGAGAAATCACGTCCATAAAAAATAATGCTAAAATGTTGCAAGACAAATGATTGAAAGATCACTTACAAAGTGACATCACCGTTTAAATTATATTGGAAAGAAAACATGAAGAAATTCCATGTTGATGGGTTTTTTAAGGCTTTGATTTTGATCAATTAACGCTTGTGAGACTTTCCTCGAGATAATTGAAAATTTGTTCATAGGCCAAAGAGGAACGGATGACTAACTTATTGGAAATTGTGCATGCTGATGTGCATAGTCCATTATGTGCAGCCATATGCGATGGATCTTTTTGCTTCATATGCTTTCTCCGAAAATTTGAGTGAATATATCTGTATATTTACTTAACAAGGAAGAAGTATGAAACATTTGAAAATTGTTCGAGGACTTTCAAGATGAAGCGGAAAATCATTGTAACAAGAAAATAAAGAGTTTATGATTCGATCATAAAGGAAGATATTTGAGTTACATGTTTAGCAAAACACCTAAGATTTGAGGAATTGTTCCCTGAATTTGCATTTCCCGACAAACCATAGGAGTATGGTATGTTCGAGAGATCAAATTGAACCTTGTTTGACATGGTAAGATCAAAGGAGTCATTTATAAAACTGCCATTATGTTTTAAGGACTAAAAATTTAGAGATTACCGCTTTTACACTGAAAAGAGCACCATCGTGACCCGTTGAAATGACACCATAAAGGCTATGGTTTGGGATAAAACCCGAGATGTCTTTTCTTAAATTTTGGTATGCTATGCATAAGTAAAATGTTTACAACCAAAGTCATATAAGCATGTCTTTGTAGGTTATCCCAAAGAATTTGTTGGGTATTCCTCCATAACACCGGAGACAAAAGAGTTTGTCTCTTGGAATGTGAAGTTTCTTAAAGAAGGAATTTTTCACAAAAGTTAAGTGGGAGTACAATAGAACTTTGATTAGGTTGATGAACCTAAGCAACATGTGCTAAGTAGAACAGCACCAGAAAGTTTCCTAGAGGCGGATAAAATGCTCATGGCTCCCTTGATTACAAAGATTGTGATCTCAGAGATTAGAGTTTCTATTGAACCATGTGGGTCAGTAAGAATCAAATAGTAAGATTTGAAACAAAAGTCGTTATTGTTTTGACAATGATGAATCGATAGCATGCAATAACTCCATAAAATGACTAGAAGTCATAAAATCCGTGATATTATCCACACACGAGAAATCAAGTTTCTGAACTTGAAAGACCCTCTGGAAAGGTGTGAAGCCTATCAGTCGTATTTGGATCTATAGAGAAATAGACACAGATTTTTGACATCTATTAAATAGTCGTCATGTCGGAAAGGAGTTTACGACAATGTTCAAGGAGTTGACTATGAGAAGATTTGTTCTTTCATAGGGATATTTAGTCTTGACGGATTAATGTAGCAATCACTACATATAATTTGGTATATGGTAGTTGAACAAATAAAACAATGTTCTTCTAATAGAATGGTTACCTAGGACCTGTACATGACACAGTCCGAAGGGTTTTGTTAATTCAAAGGATGCTAAAAAGGGCGTGTAAACTTCAATGGTTGAAGTGAGCATAGCGGAGTTGGAATCTTCACCATGATGAAACTGTTAAAAGGTGTAAATTCATTGGAAACAATGAAGATGCTTGCATTTGCAAGAAGTTAAGTGGGATCGCCGAGACATATTTCGAATACATTATGTGGACGACATGGTGTTGATTGGAAATGATGTATCTTTTATTGACACAAGTTAAGAATTTCATTAAAATTGCATTTCAATTAAAGACTTGGGCAAAACCAAAATATTTGGCATCAATGTCTATATGGATAGATTGAGGCGCTAATATGGTTGTGCCAGATGTACATATATGAGATATTGAAAGGGTTCAATATGAAAATGACAAGAGAGGTTCTTGCTACATGGAAAGGATTGAATGATTATTCAAGTGTATCGACACTTGGTGAGTGAAATCACATGAATATTTTGATCAATAATACCATGATATGTACATATATAGATATGTCCTATGCTCTAAATATTGTGAGAATATACCAGAATGATTCATAAGATGATCATTGGGCGATAGTAAAGATATTCTTATGAGCTCTGGAAGAACTAAGAATATATCATGTATAAGTGACAAATAGTCAAAGTAGTTCATTGTAAAGTGTTACATTGATAGTAGTTTGTCACAAGATACAAATTAAATTTATCTAAATTTAAACTATAGGTGGCACAATGTTATGGAAAGGAGGTTCCATGATGGATTTGGATGAGTTCCAAAGTTGACACATTGTGACAGATACTACAACAAAAGGCTAAGTATATGACTGCTATAGTAGCAGCAAAGGAGGGGATTTTGTTAAGTAGTTTGTTATCAAACTAGGCATGGTTCATAGTGGGCTAATACTATGAATATATATTGTACGACAATACTATCAACATGTTTTTGTTGGGTCCGCAGCATAGAAAACAAAAAAATTCCTACGGTGTGAACTACACGCCAAGATCTATCTACTAGGTACAAAGCAACGGGTGGACATACATCCAATGAGAACTTACCCTCGTAGACAACGAGCTTTGTTAACGAGTAGGAACTCGTGGTTGATGTAGTCGTACACTTGTCGATCTCAAGATCGTGAGGAAGTCTGAGCGCCGCAACTCAGCAGCACATCCGCACTCGCACACACGTTCAAGCCACCGGACAACCTCCACCTCCTTGCTCCAGCGATCCAGCGGAACCAGCAACTCCTTCCAGACGAAATGCCACCGGGAACATGTATCTCGCTAATCCGAGACCATGGGGGAATAATTCTAGAGGGGGAGAGAGATCCTTCACAAGGAGGTGTGAGGATGAAGGAGGGAATGGGTGGCCTTTTATAGGAGGAGGTGCCCCTCTCTCCATGGCCGGTGCATGGGGGTGACCTCACCTCCCCCATTCATGTGGTGGTAACCCCTCCACATTAAAATGCCTCTTCACATTCCCTTTTAAAGTCTCCACTTTAAATGCATTAAATTTCTCCAAATTTAATGCTCTCTCATTTAATAAAACTCTTTTTATTAAATTTATTCAGAATTTTGTTAATTACTTTAATTAACAAACATTCACATATAGCCCCTAGCAATATTTCAATATCACATGCAGAACCACCTTCTGCAATTTCACCCGAAACAATTTCCGGTTTCTATTGAAACAATTCCTGCGCTTTGCAATTCTTTCGTCTGAAACATATGTGCTCCAAAATGGTGTCCGGTAACTCTTAAGTGTGCCACCCTACGATTCGCGAATAATGCAGACATGATCAAGACCCTTCTCCGATCAATAATCAACAGCGGGACCTGGAGATCCGTACTGACTCCTACACATTCAACGATGACTCCTGTGATCGTGAGAACCTTTAACGCTTGTAACTAAATCCCTTTGTCTCTCGATATATACATGTCTGAGATTCGATCATCGGTATCTCCATACCTAGTTTGATCTCGTTACCGACATTCACTCTTTTCTTGTTCCCGTGATATAACATTCTAGTGATCACATTACTTGCTTGCAAGCTATCCTAATGTGATATCACCGAGACGGCCCAGGGTATATCTATCCGTCATCTGGATCGACAAATTGCACTCTTGATCCATGAGCCTCAACATAACACCTTCGTAGTACTGAACCCATCTTTATAGTCACCCTGTTACGGTGTGACGTTTGATGTTATCAAGATACTCTTTCGGTGTTAGCAATTAACATGATCTCATGGTCTAAGGATAAAGATTACTTCGTATGATGTTATAGCAATATAAACATAATGACTTGATCGTAATGCTATAATTCGGATGAATGTTCATCACATCATTCCACCAATGGTGTGACCTTGTTATTAACAACATCCAATGTCCATGATCAGGAAACCTTGATCATCCTGTTAATCAACAAGCTAGTCTATAAGAGAGGCATGGCTATGAACCCTTTTTGTTTATGAAACACACATGTATTGATGTTTCCAAAACAATACATTTCTAGCATGTAAAATAAACATTTATCATATATAAGGAATATATAATAACAACTTTATTATTGCCTCTCAGGGCATATTTCCTTCAGTTTTAACCCAAAGGAACTACATGTCTCACCAAAGGACTAAATCTATACAATGCCATCTCATTAGAGAATGAGTGATGCGTAGAGACGTAAAGACATGCAAATACACGCGGACCTGAGATCACTACAACATATGTGATATTTATTGACAAAATGACTTGTTGACAAAGTTGTGAACCATCATATATTATCTTAATCCCTAACGGTTTGGTTATGGCGTCAACGATTAAGCATAAAATGCACGACGATTTACTATTTTGTCATTGTTATATCGTCATGGATTACTCTCCCTGGTGGTTTGTCGATGTTGGTGACAAAATTTTATCGTCGTGCATTTAAATTTTCACTTAAAATCACACGAAACCAAGTTGTCAATAGGGGAAAATAGTTTATCAAAAACAATGAGGCAAAGAAATTGAATGTAAAATATTGTCTTGCGCGGGGTTTGAGCTCGCGACCACGAGTTGATTACTGTTGCTGCCGCTATGGTAGATGGTAGATGTAATGATTTTTTGATGTAAAGTTGTTGATTAGTTTTAGGGTGGTTTAGTGCGTATTTGCTGGGCCACGTTTGTGTTGCACCAGCGGGCCACTGTGCGCCACCGTGCACGTGAGAACCGTGCAGTAGCATAGGCATGTCCACGGTGCACTGTGCGAGCGGTTGGTTTTTTAGAACGAGCAATTTTTTTAGATAATTGTGGGAGCAGTTGCGCGTGCGTACACTGTAGAACCGTACACGTGTGAACCGCAGGGCACGAAACGCGGCGGCTTGCCATATTCTGATCGCTCTCTCTATGATGTTCCATCATTCACTCCCTCACGCCACCGGTTCTAACTCCCCTACCCCACTCCTCTCTCTCTGCCGAACAGGAAAAATCCTCTCCACTTCCGCTCCCCTTCGCATTCCGGCAATGGAGCACCCATCTGACGCCATCGCTGTCATGAAGTCAAAGGCCGCAACGCTAGCCTTAGCCACACAGGAGGCGTCCATGGCCGCGACGGAAGCGCGCAAAAGCCGCAGTGGATGCTATCATAGTTACAGCGGAGGCCAAAGACAAAGCGGACGCCCTCGCCAAAGGACGACCATCGGTCCCTCCTCTGCTCCCACTGCTATGAGCAGATACATCTACAATTATGGCAAGGAGCCGCACGAGGTCGACGAGAACCTCGAGCTCATCATCATCCCCCTGCCACCGGCCTTCGATGAGAACATCATCGACGAGCAGGAGGAGGTAAGTTCCATGTAATACATGTTTAGGATTGATGACTAGTGTTTTCAATTAGCGTCAGGTGCCTAGAATTTTCAATTAGCGTCAGATTCACTTTATATCTATTACGACTACTCCGTAATTAATGGATATGTTGTTATTGTTATCTAGTGTTCGATTATAGACAGATTCGATTAATATTTGTGGAACTATGTGTTCAAACGCTCAATATGGTGTACGTTATTTCTTTAACCATCATAGTCTATCCACGAACGACTCATGGTACTTGTACTCGCTGTAACCGAAACAATCTCATTGAAAATAATATCACAATTCTACTCTATGGATAGTTGTTTTCATATATGTGGATTAGTGCTAGCTTATTGGCCGATGGAATTGGATTTTCTGCTTGATCCCCTGATTACTTTCTGTTGTTACTAGTTGTCTGAGTGTTATCTGTTGCTTCCTTTGTTAGGCATTAAATTTTAGTTGCAGTTTCTACATATTTGTTTCACATGTGTATTTTGCATGTTTATGTTGTACGTTATTTCTGTAACCATCTTACTGCCCACGAATGACACCTGGTACTTATACTCGCTGTAACCGAAACAATATCATTGAGAATTATATCGTAATTCTGCTCTATTGATTATTGTTTTAAGGATGCAAATGGGTATCTTCTACGGTACCCTCTACCCTCTTTAGTACAAAAAAGTGAACTATATTTTCACAAATCATCACTTTTTTAGAAATCCAGTTCATTTGTTTGATCTAGACTAATATAGAGGGTATCCTAAAGGTTCCAAACTTGTATCTCTAGTTGTTTTCATATTTGTGGATTAATGTTATCTTATTGGCCGACAGAATTGGATTATATGCTTAAACCCATGATTACTATTTGTTGTTGCTAGATGTCTAAGTGTTATCTCTGTTGCTTCCTGTGTTAGGAATTAAATTTTATTTATAGTTTATACATATTTGCTTCACATGTGTATTTTGCGTGTTTCAGGAGGCTACTGATGATGTTAACAGCAATGTTGAATCCAGCCACAGGAATACGAGGGCCACTCTGAAGAAGCTGAGGGCGGGGATGTTCGACGCCTTCTTGAGTGAACCCTGGACTCATGCCATGAACCGCTTCCCCTTATGCCAAAGGATCATCAACATGGACTTCCAAAGCATCCTCCAGCATGCGAAAGGCTGTGGATCCGGCCATGTGAAGGTCTGTGAAACTGTCAACGTCCACGGCTTCCACGCCAATCACAAGTCCTATGGAATCTTCCTCAGGGAGAAACTGAACCGAGATATTGAGCTCACTTGTGTTCCTGCTCCCATGCGCAGGCCTCCAAAGGTTCCGGGTATGGGCAGCAAGAAGTAGAGGAAGAGGGACCAGGAGGAGGCGGCGGCAGCGAGGAGGCAGGTGGCGGCAAGGAGGCAGTGAATTAGTGATGTTTTGGTTGTTTGTGTGCTGATGCTGCATTAAGCAGCATGTTTTGTTGAACTATGTTATGTTGGCTGCTGAGCAACGTTTATGTTGAACACTATCGTACCTAGTATCTAATCTGATCCTTGGTATATTATTTGCCTGTCATGTTTCTAGATTATAGATGTTTAATTATGTCTGGTGGGATTTCATATTTGGGTAAAGGTATGGTGAAGGGAAATAGTTAGGAAATTGAGATATAGAAGTTGGTGTAGATTTCCTACTAGATTGGGCAAAACGGAATGAATGAGGTGAGCCAGGTAGAGATAGAGACAGAAAGTGGTGCATCGATTTGTTTCTAGAAGGAGACAAACCGAGAGAGTATAGAAGCTGGTGTAGATATCCTACCAGATTGGGCAAAAAGGAATGAATGACGTGAGCCAAGCAGCGCTAGAGATAGAAAGTGGTGCATTGATTTGTTTCCAGAAGGAGAGAGACACAGAGAGAGAGAGTAGAAGATGGTATAGATTTCCTACAAAATTGGGCAAAGAGGAATGAATGAGGTGAGGCAGGTAGAGATAGAGACAAAAAGTGATGCATGGATTTGTTTCCAGAAGGAGACAGACGGAGAGAAGGTTCTCTGATTTGTTGCTCTTCTTTCCTGTTTTCTTATAGTTTTTTATTTACAAATTTTTATCGTGGTGCATCTAAATATTTTTTTACTAAATTTTCCCATTTTTCATGCAAAGTATTTGCCACACAGTGATCAAATTCGAAGGTTTCAATAGATTTTGAGAATTTCTCATTTTTCTATGAATTTCACATGGTTTGGTCAAACTGGGTTGACCAGAGACTTTCGAGAGATTGCGAAAGCATCTAAAAGGTACAACTGTTGTTATGTGGTCCCAATGTGATGTACAACCACTCAAGCATGCAAATTGAAGGTCTCAAATTGTATTTTGGTACTTGCTTCACAAATGGTTCCATGTTTTTGAGTTTGAGGGTTTAATTTTTGAATTTTTTAAACCAAAACGGCTAGATACAATGCTAGCATCACTAGCCACATGGTGATACACCCTTGTGCAAAATTTGTGTCCATTTGAAGATTGGTATATGAAAACATGGTACACAAGTGGCTCTTTCTAGTTGTCGGACATGATCATTGACCAAACTACACCACATTTGAGAGTGGACTGCTAGGGGACATTTTTTTCTTCAAATTTTATCATTTTTCATGCAAACTATTTGCCACACAGTGATCAAATTCGAAGGTTTCAATATATTTTGAGAATTTATCGTTTTTCTATGAATTTCATAAGGTTTGGTCAAACCGGGGTTGACCAGAGACTTTCGAGAGTTTGCGAAAGCATCTGAAAGGTACAACTGCTGTTATGTGCTCCCAATGTGATGTACAACCACTCAAGCATCCAAATTGAAGGTCTCAAATTGTAGTTTTGGTACTTGCTTCATAAATGGTTCCATGTTTTTGAGTTTGAGGGTTAACTTTTTGAATTTTTCAAACCAAAAGGGCTAGATACAATGATAGCATCACTAGCCACATGGTGATACACCCTTGTGTCAAATTTGACTCCATTTAACTTGCATCAATAGATCAAAACATGGCTTATAAACTTGTAAGTTAAATAATATGAATATTTCAATTTTCTTAGATATGATTTAGGGATGGGTAATGTATGCGTCATTCAGGTGTAATAATAGGACTTTGTAATGTAACATTAATTTCCAACTTGTTAGTACATCATTTCGTTTATTTATACCAACTGTGTAAAACTTACATATACGAAGTAAACCAAAATTTTGAAGAAATGTTTTGCCTCTAATGTCAAAATTAACCACTAAATAGAACCTCCCTCCAAAATTTTCGACACATTTTCGTTCCTTCCTTTTTCCACCTCACGCCACAGCCAAAATTTAAAACGCCGCAACATTAGAGCGGTGCACGAATCCCTCCCACAATTTGCGTCTCATCTTAACTCCCAAAACCCATCCCCCTCTGGAGCCTCATCCTTCTCCTCCCCTAGATCCGATCTTGTCCACAGAGGATCAGAACTCATCACCGCATCTGATGAGCGATCTCCTTGGCTGATGCCATGATCGAGACTCTTCACAGCGATAAGGCACGCGAACCATTGAGGTCTACATGGAAGAAGAAGTCCAACGTCAAACGACCGTCAGGTGATAATTCAATCCCCCGATCCTTCTCATATGTAGTACATCTGCTAGAACCATTCATTACAAAGTGGTTAAACATCTTGTTTCCATCATTCCAGTTATAGTTTTAGTGATCTAGTCCCTACATTGTTTACTCGCACACACGCAATAATATTGTTTCAGAGTAGACAGATTGAGTTCAATCTACTCCCTATATCTACTCCCTAGAGTAAATCATATTTGTAGAGATAAAAACAGTAAAGCTCACTCCTATGCTCATAAGGTACAGATAACTACTTCTACTGTACCTACTTTAGTTTGCTCTTCAATGGCACACTCTTGTATGCCCTTTGGTAGGTTATTTTAGAAATGAAAATTGTCGGGACTTTGTAATTCATCATGTAATCTACTTTTGAGATGTAATACAATTTTGATCACCCTTTGTCAGGAACCGAAAAAAACCAACTAATGCATATGAGGCAAACAAGTACAAAAATTTGGAAGAAAATAAAGCTTGTATGATGGAAACTTTCAAAGAAGCGCAAGCCGCCAGAGGTTTGCCTATAGAAAATATAGAAGAGGTAGCACATAAATTCGTGTACAACGGCATGTGCAAAGTGACAGATGCCACCAAAAAAGGTGAACAAAAGGATGCAAACCAAACACAACCAGACCCTACATATGAACCCAATGCAGAAGAAATGGCCACAGCTAAAGACGAGCCGACTTTAGATGACGAGGTCCGTAACTACGGTAACCCTAAAACAAAGGTTATCATATCTAGCTATGTAACTACATAATAGATATTTATATTGTCTACCTATGTAACTACATAATATGCATCTCCATTTTTCAGGGTAATTTTGAAATGGACAGAAATGATGTATTTACCAAGAGAGTGTGCACTAATATTTTACATAGTAGTATGCGCCAGCTATGCTACAAGCTTAAGAAGGATAATTGGGACAAGATTAAAGATATGAGCCCCCAAGAAGCATATAAGATGAAGCCATCAAATGCAGTAGAGAGAAGTTTGAAAGATCTTGTGGACAGATGCTTTGATGCCCACTATTAGGTACTAACATTTACACTTACAAATACTCAACACATAAAACTCTGCTGCATAGAAAACTCACAAGTTCATACTCAACTTTAGGAAATGTGTGTGAAGAATCAAGTGAACAGAGAAGCTATGAAGAAGAACTATACAACTGGATCGAGATGCTTCCTTGCACACTACGAAGCTCTTGTACATTTTTAAGTTCATATATGAAACAATTGTTCTACCAAACTCAGTATAAATTTTCCAAACTCATGTCCTTAATTCCAGTTTTTCTATAGAACTCGGAGAACTTGGAGGAGGTGACATCTCCAATTGAATTCTATAGACTTACACACACTAACAAGGAAGGCATCATGACTATAGAAGCCAAAGATGCTTATGTAAGACATTTTTAATACTGATAATATTCTGTAATGAATAAGCTTTCTACTTCAATATTTCTTATGCTTTCATTTGAACATATTTGCAGGATTCAATGATGACCATGAAAAATATACCACGCCTACAAGATGAGACTGAAAAATAGAATTGTAGATTACTAAAGAAGTCTTGAAGGAGAAGAGTACAATGAGCTCAAGCACATGCACGTTCCTCTCAAATTTGGGAGTTGGATCAATCTCAAGGAAGAGCTCTGTGTCCACAGAACGCATCCAAGAACTAGAAAACAATCTTGCTGAACAGGAAGAACAATCACTCCTCGCAGCTAAAAGGTATAAACAAGAGATGCAGGAAAGGATGGAAGCCTAGGATAAAATATTTGAAGAAATGAAAAAGAAACAAGAAGAGGACCATGCATCTCTGATAAAGGCACAGGAAGAGAAACATAGAGCAACTGAAAAGAAGTAGCAAGAATTAGAAGCCACACTTAGTTTCATCTTAAGGACATCACAGCAGCAAGGACAGGGCAACAACTCAACAACACCTCCATCTTGATGAAATTGTTCATCAATGTGATTTACTTAGTTGTATCTTCATGTTTAAACTATTGCACAATATTTTATCGCTGCTATTTTATATGTTGGTTCTAAATTTTATTTGTCTATATGATATTTTTTTCATTTTCTGCATAATTATTAATGTGACGAAATTACAGACATTGTCATCAACGTGTGGACCCACGTGTCAGAACCATCTCGGTCCCACCTGTCCGAACCGTCTTGGTCCCACCTCTCTGAACCCTATGGGTCCCACCTATTAGAACCCTCTTGGTCCCACCTGTCAGAACCCTATGGGTCCCACCTGTCCGAACCCTCCAGGTCCCACCTATCCGAGTCGTCTTGGACCTACCGTTGGTCCACCTATAAGAACCGCTGGGTCCCACTGGTCATAATGCCACGTCAGTAAATTGCACTAAATTAACAAAATGCCATGTATGTAATTATGACCTGTCGTACACTCCCTTCTAATTTATGATGACAAACTTTTCATATATATCATGACAAATATTTCAGTCATAGATTGCACACAATTGTTTACAAAACTAACATTGTCAACTAATATAAGTTATACAATGATAAAAAAAATGCAAACCATGGTTATGGATTTTTTATGTCGCGGCTTTTATGACAAAATTAGTGACAGCCCATTTTTATCAATAACATATATTCATTGAAAAAATACGGATAATAAGTGACAAAAGGGGTCTGTCAAAAAAAATACCATTTCTGTTGTAGTGAATGTCAGATCCGGAGATTATGTTAACCACTAGCAAACGCGTATATACAACACCAAAAAGCCATAGGTGTTGAATGCGCAAGTTTACAGACTAGATTATTGACCCTAGTGCAAGTGGGAGACTGAAGGGAATATACCCGAGAGGCAATAATAAAGTGGTTATTATCTTATTCCTTGTTTATGATAAATGTTTATTTTACATGCTATAATTGTATTAATTGGAAATGTTAATACATGTGTGTTTAATAAACAAATAAAGGATTCCTAGTAATGCCTCTCTTATAAACTAGCTCGTTGATTAACAAGATGATCAAGGTTTCCTGATCATGGACATTGGATGTTGTTAATAACGAGGTCATAGCATTGGTGAATGATGTGATGAACATTCATCCAAAGTATAGCATTATGATCAAAGTCATTGTATTTAAATTGCTATAATATCATACAAAGTAATCTTAGTCCTTAGACCATGAGATCATGTTAATTGCTAACACTAGAAGAGTACTTTGATAACATCAAACGTCACACCGTAACAGGGTGACTATAAAGGTGGGTTTGGGTACTCTGAAAGTGTTATGTTGAGACTCATGGATCAAGAGTGGGGTTTGTCCATCCCGATGACGAATAGATATACTCAGGGCCCTCTCGGTGATATCACATTGAGATAGCTTGCAAGCAAGTGATGTGATCAATAGAATGTTATATCACTGGAACGAGAAAAGAGTGCATGTCCGTAACGAGATCAAACTAGGTATGGAGATACTGATGATCGAATCTCGGACATGTAATATATCGTGAGACAAAGGGATTTAGTTACGAATTTAAAGGTTCACACGATCACTAAAGTCATCATTGAATGTGTGGGAGTCAGTACGGATCTCCAGGTCCCGCTGCTGATTATTGATTGGAGAAAGGTCTCGATCATGTCTGCATTATTCGTGAACCGTAGGGTGACACACTTAAGGGATACCGACACCTTTTAGAGCAAATATGTTCCATATAAGGATTTAAGAAAGCGCTAGAATCATTTCGATGGAAACCAGAATTGTTCTGGGTGAAATTGTAGAAACTGGTTCTGCATGTGATATTGAAATGTTGTAGGGGGTTTTATGTGAATGTTTGTTAATAAAAGTAATTAACAAAATTCTGAATAAAATAAATAAAAGAGTTTTATTAAATGAGAGTTTGCATTAAATTTGGTGGAAATTTTATGGATGTGAGTGGAATTTTGAGTGGGAGGCTAATTATGTGAGTGGGAGCTCCACCCACATGAATGTGGAAGAGGTGGGGGCACCTCCATTGGCTGCCGGCCATGGTGAGGGGTTACCCCCTCTCCCTATAAAAGGCACCACACTCCCTCCTCTCATCTCACACCTCCTTTGTGAAGGATCTCTCCCCCCTCTAGAAATTATTCCCCATGGTCTCGAATTAGCGAGATACATGTTCCCGATGGCTTTATCTGAACAGGAGTTGCTGCTTTCTCTGCATCACTGGAGCGAGGACGTGGAAGTTGTCGGGGTACCGGACATGTGTGCGATCACAGATGCATCGCTACTTTGCGCTGCAGGACTTGCTGGTGTTGGACCTGGTGGACTCGCTGGACTTCATTACGATCTTGAGATCGGCAAGTGTACGACTACATCAACCATGAAATCACTTTCGTTAACAATGCTTTGTCGATCTTCAAGGGTATGTTCTCTATGGATGTATATCCACCCGTTGCTTGTATCTAGTAGATAGATCTTGGCGTATAATAGTTCCCATCGTAGGAATTTTTTTGTTTTCTATGTTGCGAACCCAACAGATGAAATGCATTAGAAGTGGAAATGAGGCTGAGGTAACGTACACTAACAGTAAAGATAGGCAATGGAGGTATCTAGTGAGTTTGGTTGATAGGACATGCCATTGCAGGCAATGGCAGCTCCGTGGGAAACCTATATACATGCATTTTTTTCATGGGTGTTCTAGGAGGTGAAGAGGGTGAAGTTGATTAGTACGTGTTGGAGTATTTCTCTGTTGCCAAATTTAGAGCAGCATATGCTCAGAATCTTCCATACTTTTTGGGAAAAGACCAATGGATGGAAGTGAATCCAGGCTTCAAGCTATACCCTCCAGTTTTTACTAGACCAGCAGGTAGGCCAAGGAAGAATAGGATGAGAGCTAATGCAGAGGGTGGTGCACCACCTCGACGATGTAAGTGCAAACGTTGTGGGATCCTAGGGCACGTTGCTAGGCTTTGTAAAAATGTAGTGGACCCATCTTATGGAATGGATGATCAGGCGGGAGCAGCAAATGCAGATGAAAATGAATTATCTGAACCAGAGGAGAATGAAGCAATGGATACATTGCAGATTGAACCAACAGATTGAGAGGAGATTGAACCAAATGCAGTCGAGATTAAACCAAATGTAGGGGAGATTGGACCAGATGCAGGGGATATTGAACCAATGGATCGAGAGGAGATTGAACCAAATGCAGGGTATATTAAACCAATGGATCGAGAGGAGATTGAATCAAATATAGGGGAGACTGAAACAAATGCAGGGGATATTGAACTAATGGATCGAGAGGAGATTGAACCAAATGAAGGAGAGATTGCACAAAATGCATGGTAGATTGAAGAAATTTATTCATTGGAAGAAGAGTTCAAAAGTAAAGGAATTACACAAGAGGAAATTGAAGAAATGATGTCAATGCATTTTGAACCGTATGAACCAATGAATCAAATCATGGTTGAACCAATTGTACGACAGACTGAAGCACTTGATTTATTGGATGGAGAGAAAAAACAAAGGGAACAAACAGAAGAAGATGATGGTGGACTCCGAGAATATTCCAGCCAGAATCACCCGTTGCAAGGTGGTGAACTCCGAGAATATTCTAGTGAAAAACACTAGGAGTAAGAAAAAAATGAATTTGAATTGTTAATTTGAATTTGTATGATGATTTTGAACTACTGTCAATGTTTGTATTGAATTCGAACTAGTGTGACGCTCCCAAGTTTGTATGTTGGATAACCCGATAATGTATGTGTTATTGCAAGTTTCTATTGTCATCCACCTAGTTGCTTAGCACTGCTCAGTTTTGCCCTTGACATGGGGTTTAGCTAGTTTATAGCTTAAACCATAGCAAAGACCAATTGATCCAAAATTTGGCACACTTGCGTATCCTGGATTGATTTACCATATGAAATTGGAAATTTTGGATTTACTTATAATAAGCCACATTTTTCTTTTTCTAAGTGATTAAATTCAAATAAATGGTTTTAGGTTAGTTTAATTCAAAAAAGAAGTCAGAACATAGTACAACCTTGGCATGGAGTCTTGTTATGTTACCTACAACCTAGCATGAATAATAAAGGAAAAGGAAATAAAGAGAAATGGAATTCTTCCTAAAACCACTTAAATCCTTCTTAGAATGAGCTACTAGCTATGAAGATGCATGGCTTTCTACTCAGTCAACCTCCAAGATAACCCATCCCAAAACATACTTTGTCTAAATGAGGCCAAATTTGGCACACTTGTGTATCTTTGAGTTGCAAACAATATAATGCCGGCCAAGATGGATTATTTTATTCAAATAACGCATTTTCCATTTGTTATGCCAAAAGCTTGAATTTCCCTTAGTCATTTTTTTATCTGAGCGCCCTTGTTTTCCTTGGCTCTACTCGGTTTTCCCCTCCCGCTAAAGTTTTCCTCACTTTTCCCCTCCCGCTAAAGTTTTCCTCACTTTTCCCCACTCTCATGTCTTAGTTTGGTTGTACTCTGATTGGTCGAGATGTATGTCACATGGATCTTGGCCAACCATCATTGGATACATCATGATCCGACGGGCTAGAGGTCTCTCTCTCCCGATGGGCGCACCTAACCTTGTACGGCGAGGAGAACCCGACAGGCTAGATGTCTCTCCCTCCCTTTCCCTGACGCACGTATACCAGCCACATCAACTAGCGCTCAGTTTGGTTGCGCTCTGATTGGTCGAGATGTATGTCACACGGATTTTGGCCAACCACCGTTAGATACATCATGATCCGACGGGTTGGAGGTATCACTCTCCCGTTGGGCTACGGAGAGGAGAGCCCGATGGGCTGGATGTCTCTCCTTCCTTTTCCCTATCGTATATATACCAGCTGCATCTTCCTCCCCTCCTATCGATGTACGGCTGCACAATAGTACGAACGGCGTGCGGCGGCGTGGATCTAAGCATGGCGGTCCGAACAGCGTGCAGAGCCACGAACCTAAGCATGGTGGTTGGAACAGCGTGCGGTGGCACATACCTACACATGGGGGTCGGAACAGCGTGCGGTGGCACAGATCTAAGCGCGGCTGCTAGAACGGCGTGCGGCGGTGAGGATCTAACCGTCTAATTTTTTTGTCTCTGTCTATCTCACTTCCGTTCACATCCTTAGATTTGTTGCTGATGAAAGATGATACATTGCAAATGTATCTATAATTTTTTATGTTCCATGCTTTGTTTTATCCACTTTCTTGTGTTTTGTTCCAACTTTGGAGTACTTTTCATATGATTTCTTGGACTAACCTATTAACAAGAGCCACAGTGCCAGCTGCCTGTTTTCTGCTGTTTTTGGTTCCAGGAAAGTCAGAAAATGAATATTCTCGGAATTGGACGGGACAAAAGCCAAAGTGCCTATTTTTCTGGATGTCATCAAGTGCCAGAATACGAGACAGAGAGGGGCTAGAGGGCGGCCACACCACCTGGCCGCGCGGCCAAGCCTGGCCCGTGCCAGGGAGTGGTGTGGCCAGCCCAGGCACCCCCTCGGCCTCCCCTTCCGACTATAAGATGCCCTCGGGACGTAAACCCTAAGTGCCAGATCAAATATCCACGAAAGAGTCTGTAGCCGCCGTCATCTCCATCCCTAGATCGGGAGGGATCTGAAGCTCTTCCCGGCACCCTACCGGAGAGGGGAATTCACCTTGGAGGCCTTCTTCATCACCATGCAAGCCTCCAATGTGATGCGTGAGTAGTTCATCCTTGGACTACGGATCCATGTAGTAGCTAGATGGCTGGTTCTCCTCCTTTGTGCTTTCATGTTTAGATCTTGTGAGCTCCGTTCATGATCAAGATCATCTATTTGTAATTCTGCATGTTGTGTTTGCAGGGATCTGATGGATATTGAGATGCTATTTTAGATTGATTATTGATTCTATCATGTCTTTGTTATTTGTGATCTTGCATGCTTTCCGTTGTTAGTAGCTATCTTGGCCAAGTAGATGCTAGCAAATCCAAGAGTTAGTATTTATGCTCGATAGTGGGTTCATGCCTCTGGTAATCTGGGGAAGTGACAGAAATCTCTAAGGTACTAGATGTGCTGTTGCTACTAGGGAGAAAACAACAATCCTTTGTTCATATAACAATCGTATTGTTTACTTTACACGCAGTTTGTAAAGCAATAATCTGTTGCTTGCAACTTAATACTGGAGGGGGTTCGGATGATAACCTGAAGGTGGATTATTAGTCATAGATGCAGTTTGATGGCGGTCTATGTATTATGTTGTAATGCCTAATCAAGTCTCAAAGGAGTCAAGATGATTAGTATATGCATGTATTGCTTTCTCGGTGTTTGTCAATTGCCCCGCTGTAATTTGTTCACCCAGCATGTTATCTATCTGAGGAGAGCCACCTCTAGTGAACTATGGATCCCGGTCCTTGTCTTTTACATACAATCTGTAAACTGTTTACTTATTTGTGTTTACTTTCTGCAAACTTTTACTTCTTTCCATTCGATACGTTTAATCCTTTGTTTTCCGCAAAACACGGTGAGATTGATAACCTCATCGCAAGTTGGGGACAAAGTTCTGTGGTTGTGTTGTCCAGGTCTCCACATTGCTACTAGCACCGGTAGTGCGCCCTGCCAAGGCTCAGCTAGTAACACCTTTGGGGTGTTTCCTTTCTCCTACTGGTTCGATTAAACCTTGGTTTCATAACTGAGGGAAACTTGCTGCTATGCTCATCATACCTCTTGGGGTTCCCAACGAGCTCTACATCAACACCGCCATCAAGCATTTTTCTGGGTGCCGTGCATTGAGCCATCAAGCATTTTTCTGGCGCCGTTGTCGGGGAGTCAAGGACATCTTCACAAGGGGAGTCCCTCATAACCAATCTCTTTACTTTGTTATTTTTGTTTTGCTTAGTTTCTTTTTGCTTTGTTTGCTTGTTTTGTTATTCAAAAACACAAAAAAATAGTTTTACTAGTTTGCTTTCTTATTTGAAAACACACAAAAATGACTACACTTGAAAACACTAAGTTGTGTGACTTCACTAGCACCAACAACAATGATTTTATGAGCACACCTATTGCTCCACCTGTGCCTAAAGATACTTTCTTTGAGATAAAACCTGCTTTGCTCAATCTTGTTATGAGAGAACAATTTTCTGGTATTGGTAATGAAGATGTTACTTCCCATCTAAATAACTTTGTTGAACTTTGTGAGATGCAAAAGCATAGGGATATAGATGGTGATATTATTAAGCTGAAATTGTTTCCTTTCTCTTTGAGAGGAAAAGCTAAAGAATGGTTGAATTCCTTAACTAGGAATAGTATTGATTCTTGGACTAAGCGCAAAGATGCTTTTATTGGAAAATACTATCCTCCTACTAAGATTATATCCATGAGAAGTGAAATAATGAAGTTTAAACAACTTGATAATGAGCATGTTGCTCAAGCTTGGGAAAGAATGAAATCTTTGGTTAAGAATTGTCCCACTCATGGACTAACTGCTTGGATGATCATCCAAACTTTTTATGCAGGATTGAACTATTCTTCAAGGAACCTATTGGATTCTGCTGCTGGAGGTACCTTTATGACCATCACTTTGGGTGCTGCAACAAAACTTCTGGACAATATGATGGTTAATTATTCTGAATGGCATACTTAGAGAGCTCCACAAGGTAGGAAGGTAAATTTTGTTAAGGAAACCTCCTCCTTGAGTGATAGGATTGATATTATTATGTCTATGTTTGCTAATGGGAAAGCCCACATTGATCCAAATAATGTTCCTTTAGCTTCTTTGGTTGTTCAAGAAGAGCAAGTTGATGTGAACTTCATAAGAAATAACAATTTTGGCAATAATGCTTATAGGAACAATTTTGGTAACAACAATTATAAGCCATATCCTCCCAACAATGGTAATGCTTATAGAAATTATTACAACAATAATAGGAGTGCTCCCTCTGAACTTGAAGTTATGCTTAAAGAGTTTATTAGTAAACAAACTGCTTTCAATAAAACTATTGAGGAAAAACTCTCTAATGCTAAAAGAAATATAGCATCTTTGGTTGAAGCTCAATCTTCTTTGAATAAAATGGCTGCTAAACCTGAAACTAATGAGAATCCCTTTGCAGCTACCAATGCTATACAAGTAAGAATTGATGAAAATGTTAGACTATTAGCTGAATTACATGCTAAGTGGGAAAGAGAAGATGAAATTGCTAGAAACATTAGTGTTTCTACTATCACCACCACTAGTGTTGAGGATAGTAATAGCTCTACTACTTTAGATGATAAATTTGACTTTGATCTTGATGGTTGCAATATCTCTGAAAGTTCCTACAAAAGCTTGCTAAAAGTCCTAATGCTAGTGCTATGAACATGGCTTTTACAAAACACATTACTGATTCTCTCATAAAGATTAAAGAAGAAAAGATGAAACATAAAGCTTCTATTCCTATAAAACAAGAAGATGGTTGGGAACCCATCATTAATATGAAAGTGAATGACTTTGATTTCAAAGCTTTATGTGATCTTGATAGTAGTGTTTCTATTATGCCTAGAAAGATTTATGATATGCTTGATTTTCCTCCACTTGAAGATTGTTATTTGAATGTCCCACTTGATGATAATGCTAAAAAGAAACTCATGGGGAGTCTTAATGATGTCCTTATTATGGTTAACAATGCTTATGTCCCTGTTGATTTCTATGTTTTGGATGTTGAATACAATGCTTCTTGTCCTATTACTTTGGGAAGACCTTTTCTTAGAACTGTTGGTGCCATTATTGATATGAAAGAAGGCACCATTAAATATCAACTCCCACTCAAGAAAGGTATAGAACACTTCCCTAAAAAGAGAGAAAAGATTTCTTTTGCTTCTCCTATGAAAACAAAATTTGGTCTTAATGCTTCTTCATTTGAGAACACTTGATTCTTTCTTGCTTTTTATGCCTAACTTAAAGGCGTTAAAGAAAAGTACTTATTGGGAGATAACCCAAAAGTTTTAGATGAGTATTGGAAGTTATTACCTCTGTAATAACCTCTCCTTATCCTTTTTATTTGCTTTTTGTGCCAAGAGTAACCTCTAATGAGAGAGAAGTAATGATTGGAAAAGTTGTTGTCCCAAAACAGATTTTTGTGCTTCACCGTAAAAATTCGTGTAAAATCTCTGAACGTCTTTTTGAGGCGTGCATTTTTTCGCCTCTGCCCCAGGTTGTTATCTAACTTTCTTTATTTCAACACTTTTTTATTTGAGCAACAGAAGGTCTTCGAAAAAATTCGTCTTTACCTGCTGGTCTGTTTTGACAGATTTCTGCCATTTTCTGCATTTGCTTCTTGTTGGTTCCTTCTTGAGTTCTTTTGGGGAATTGAGATTTTTGAGAGAAGTTATACAGTAGATAGTGTTCTAATGGAAGTTTATTTGGTGTTAGAACTGAACCTTAAGACTTATTTATCTTGAGTGCACTAATGTTGCTAATAAAGATTTTGTGAAGTTTTGTATGAAGGAAAAATTTCAGGTGTATGGAACGAATGACTAATGAGATGAAGGATGGAGTAAAGCTCAAGCTTGGGAATGCCACACATGTCACCCCAAGAAATATCCAAGAAGTACAAGCGTCAAAGCTTGGGGATGCCCAAGGCATACCCTTCTTCATCAATAAAAATTCCAGGTTTCTTCCAAACGCTTCATTTTTATTGTTTCATGCATAGTTGTGTTTTTGTTGGAGCGTCTTCTTTTTCGTTTTCATTTTGGTTTTTCTTTTGCTTAGTTTTCTGAATAAATTGGTTGGACCCCCTCTTTCATACATTGGTTTGCAAATAGTTTGGTTTGGTTTGGAAAAGAGTAGGAAAGTTCATTCTTATGTGGTAAAAAGAGCTCATTTTTGACTGTGGCCTATGCTTTGTTATGCCATGCTTGATATTGTTTTGTCTTTATGCTTAGTATTATTTGCTGTAGCATTACTTGTTATAAACAATTGATATTGCTTAATGTGCCTTGGATGAATCATGCATTGTTTTAGCATATTAAAGCATAGTATAATGGTATTCTCCTTTGATGCTTTATTTGGGTTAACTTGGCGCATGCTCACACCATGTTATGACTATCTCAAGTCACCATAGCCTTTATGATCCTTTAGTTTTCAACTTGTAGTATCACTTCATGCTTTGATCAATGATGTTTTGTCACTCTTCATGATTATGGCCATTATTGCTCTCTTAGTTTGTCGCTCCCAGTCTTTTGCTAGCCTCCACAACAAAGTATGAGTTCCACTCATGCATCCAACTCCCTAAACCAAGTTATTCCAAAGAGTCCACCATACCTACCTACTAGCTTATGCTATTCCAAGTATATTCATGCTTTTGTTTACCGTCCAAATTAAACTTGTTATGAGAAAACTAGTGATTAAAGCTCTCACGAACTTGATGGCACACTTTACTTTTCTTGCCCTTAATAAACTTGAACCATTGTGTCATCTATGTTGTATATGCTTGCACTTATTTGTTGGGAATTAGCAGAACCATGCTTTCATGGGGAACGCTTTCAACATTGCACTTGGTACTTGTACCTAGTTGATATCATGCTCTTTTTTATATGGATGTCGTCGGTGTGAAATGAAAGGGGCTCTTGTAAGTTCATGGAGTTATGTATATGTGTTAGAAAAATGCCTGGGTCGCTGGTCTAATCCATGCTGACATGGTGGAAACCTGCAGCATAACCATAATGAGCTGTCTATGAAGCATTCTTCTTATAAAAAAAAGAGTCCTATATTGAGAAAAAAAGAGAAAAGAGAAAAAAAGATACTATGAAAAGAGGAAAGAGAGAAAAAGGCACCATATTCCCATGGTAAATAAGAAGAATGCTGAGATGCTTGTTGTCTGCTTGCCTTGTCATTTTGATATGGGGATTCTTCCGTATCATCGGGCAAGGGGTACCCCATTGGCGGTTCTCTATGATACATATGTACTTACAATGACAAGAACTTACCGGTGACTAAACTTGAGTAGCATTAGAGGCCTCATTATACAAGGGACATGAGATTTCTGACTTATACTTTGTCAAGCATGTACACCATAGTTTGTTCACTTTAACCTTAATCACTTCAAGATGCTTATGATAGGGGCAATGAGAGCTAAAAGCTATAAGTACCATAATTTTTGGAAGCTCTTTATGAGACTTGAATCCCTACTTCCTTTTATAAAAAGGCCTTTCTTCCACCATTATATTGTGTCTCCATCTTCTACCTTTATGCACCTACTTTGAGAGCATAGTGGCCATTCTTAGTTCTATGTGCATTGTCCCAAGACTAGTTGATTGATGCATACTTTGATATTACTTGTTTTAAACTAGTGTATCTAGTCACTCTTATGAACTTTGAAGGTATCCTATGCATTTATATTTGCTACTCTTTGAGGGACAAGCTGAATACCATTATGCTATGTTTTCTTTATGTGAAACAAACAAACGTCTTGCAAAGCATTGTTATTCATGAATCTTTTGTTTGTGCCTTTTCATGTTGCGTCATAGTTTCTTTGCTTATTGCTAGAACTTTGTCTTTCATGTTATGATTGAAGTACTATGATCCCAGCTTTGAATGCTTTACAAATACTTTAATCAAGTCTTTGATGGTGCACTCAAAGCATTACTCCGCACCTGAATAAGAAAACCATGCAACCCAACTACCGAAACAGACTGAAGGTATTGACAAGGATAACTCATGGAACTCCGTTAGCAAACCAGGATAGATGCAAACGATACGCCGGATTCAAGATAGATAAGGGTGATGATGTTGTCGTCATACCTGATGTAACAAGCCACCGGAAAGATATGAAGGAAGATTACGGAGAACAACTGCCAGATTCCACAGGTACAGAAGAAGATAACACCAACTGATTACGAAAGATCTGAAAAGTCTTCATGGCCTCCGGTGGATTGAGCATCGATGATAGAACGAGACGGTTTCAAAAGATCACTTAACGAGATAGAGGTGAAAAGAACTCCATGTTCTTCTTGAAATGATTGAGAGAGATCTAGCAGCCTTGAGGAAACCTCAGCGAAACGATGATGATAACTTGTCAACAAGGAAACTCCGGGTTTGATTGAAGATGGAAGATGGAATTAACAATGAACTTGCTGATTCCAGACTTGAAGAAGATGCACTGGAAGAATAGATTATCTGGTCCTTCGGAAGAAAAAGAGATGCCGCCTGATTCACATTGTCGATCGGATCACCGGTTACAAAGATAAAGAGATCTTGGACAAGAAACGATGATATAGCTTTGCTTATGGTATGAGCTATCAGAGACGAAAAGATGTGCAGATATGGAGTTCAAAAAGATGTGAAGCATGATAAACAGGTGATAGACCGCCGTGGTGCCTTGAGAAACTACGGATTTCCAAGGATGCTTGAATTTGCATAGATATGATCACGGTGTACTCCAAATCACAGGAGATAACCGTATCCATCTAGAGGATAGAGTTGATAGCATTTTCCATATTCCAATCGACACTTATCATGAGTGGGATATAGCTTTGCTGAGAACCAAATTACAATCACCGACATCGGATCGACACATGTTATGTAATTAGCCCAAGAGAAAAGAAGATGAAGTGAAAACTCGAGGATTAAGCGCCGGTGACAAAAGAATGAGTTAGCATGGACATGCTGATAAAAGAGATAGATAATGTTTCACACACGATGAAAAGGTGTGGAAACACAGATGGATCAAAGAAAAAATTTCCGCATTTTTCGCATTAAAATACCGATAGATGCGCATAAAATCACTTAGCGATAGGGATTAGCATCGGATGCCCGCACGTAAGAACACCCTTTAAGAAGATGGCACCGTCAACAAGGAGTCGATAGATCGCCGGTTTTCAAAAGCCCGTCGATATGGAACGTACCAAGTTGATAACCAAAGGCAGATTGTGATAACAAAAGGATGCAACAGATAGACAAGGAATTACACACACGCACTTTCTATGGTACTACGGAAACCCGTAACACGTGAATCCTAGTTTGAATTTTAAGAAGAGGATTGAAAACGTTACACTTCCTTACCGTAAAAGGGTGGGTGGTTGGGTAAGAAGAAAAGTGGAAAGTCCTACTCTCGCGTTTTGTTTTTCCCTAGTATACATAACTACCAAAAATATTTGCTAGACAACGACCATTTGGCTGAGACCACGAAGGTCGGGATGGCTCGATACCAATTGTAACTACCTCGGTGAATTACGCTCCTAGTACAAGCCTTGGATGATCGAAATGGTTGAAATAGTACGGTGGGGCCCAAATGCCACTCACGGTAGACCTTTCGGCCGTCCCAACCATTTCCAAACATCAGGACCAGAGCAGGCGAATCGGCGAAGGGATCAACTACATACACAAATGAGTATGTATGCAAGCCACCATACAACAGTACATCAGAGCCATTCCATCTAAAAGAAAGGAAATATAGCAACGCCATACGGCAAGATCCAAATATCCTAGATAGATATAATAGTTTAGGATATCTCCTCATACATCAAACAACAGAGTATCAAGCGGAAGCGGAACACAAAATCCGTGCGGATAAGAAGCAAATCGGCATAAGATGCCCCATAAATAAGCACATCCATACAGATCTCACGGATCCTCGTTCGGAATCTCTACACCGAATGATCGTTGTCCACATCGTCCGCTTTCTTCCACCCAAGATCCATCTTGCGAGTGTACCTGCTCATCTGAACCAATAATTTATCGTGTGAGACCCTAGGGATACTCAGCAAGTCTTTATGCCTCTAAAGGGGACACAACCTGGGGTGGACGCAATTGCAGCAAAAGATAAACCCTAACAGTTCTATAGATACTCGCTAACCATCCGCCTAACCAGAGATAGACGGATGTCCGTGAATTAATATCAACAGTTATAACAGTTATAAAGGTAATCTTAACAGATCCATCCTCCTCCTCGCCACCGACGAGGAAGCGATAACAACCCCCATCCGCTGGCAGTTTTATTATCCATTCCATGAGTATTGCACTATTTACTAGTCGTACCTAGTCTAGTCGATTAAAAGCGGTACTTTAGTTATGCTTGTCTATGATCGGAAACTGTGCTCCAAGTCGTCCATAACCGGACACGGCTTTGAGAAAGTTTTACCATAGGGGTGCACAAATAGCAACACACACTCGATATGCCTCGGAAAAACCAAATCAAAACCCAACGAGGCGATCACGACAAAGCAATCACAGGATTCGAGAAATATTTCAGGGGCCACCCATTAAGCTACCATAACGGAGTTAGCTGACTCGAGACGGACTCAAGGTTTGCGTAATGGTCAGTAACGACAATGAGATCCCAAAACTGGACTGTCGATACACAAAAACACTCCGCTTCCTAAACGATGACAGTGCTCCTCACACAATCGTAAATAAAGCAAAGAAGCATGGCATAAGTACAGGATAGTAAATAAATCCTCAAACTAGTTTGTGGCCCCAAGAAATAAGAATGAATCAAGCTCGCTCGGGGGTCCATAAGCCTCCCGGATGTGGATAGCGAATATTCTTGGAACAGGAATCAAGTACTGGGTCTTCTGGGACACAAGTGAGCCTGAAAACCAAATAGCGAATATGGCTCACCGATGCCACTTTCATTAGTTATCCCATTACTACTCAAGTTAAGTTGTTTAGGTACCTCGTTATCCATCAGACACTCACATACCCTACACATGCTGTTCTACGACTCGCATGGCTCAAACAACTCCTGTAGTAATGGCTCATGGGGTGGAGGAACAAGCTTCGGTGGGGTTTAAAAATAAAGGCTATGCAATACTTGGGATTCAATTTAATGCAATCGCGACTCAATGATGCAAGAATAAGATAGAGGCAATAGGTCTTGTATGTATGCAAGCATGTGGTAGTGCTTGCACAGCTCGCTTGAAGCAAGGAATGGATCTGGTAGTGCTCCTGGTTCTCTTGATATATCCCCCGCCTTTCTATTCAAGAAGAACCAAACAAACAAGGGCCAACATAAATAAAGAGCACAAGCATATGAATAAATGCATCAAGCAAACAATCATGCCATGATGAATGATGCACAATTTGCATGGCAATAGGTAGCATGGCATGGGTGAGGTGTGAAGTACAAGATTAAATCATTTTATGGGGTTTTTGTCCCATTTTATACTCATATTAGTTGCTGTACCCTTTATATTTATATGATGCATGCTTTAAATCAAACCATGGAATGCATAAACAGAAAGGTCTCGTCGAGCTGATCATTTTAGACATATTATTTGTTAAATTTGGATTTATAAATCAAAAGTTATTAATTATTTAAGAAAAAGGGGCATTTATTATAATTTAAATAAACTTGGAAATTTAAGTGTTCAAAATATATTTTGGATAGCATATTTGAATTCCTCATATTTTCTGATTTGAAAACATATATTATTTGTATTATTTTGATTAATATTTGAAAAGTTATTTAAAAACAGAATTTAAATTTGAATTTGATTTAATTTGTAAAGATTTGAATTAAAACCGAATTGGACAGAGACTTTTCTCACTCAGACAGACATAGGCCCAGTCACTGTCGGGTGGGCCTCTCTGCTGGCCCGGGACACCAGCCACAGCGTGTTTTTCTCACATGATCTAGGTTAGCTCAGAGAATGACGAGTGGGCCGAGCAGCGCTGGTCCACGCGCCGAGCCGGGCTCGAGGTTGGCACGTGGGAGAGCTCGGGAGCTGGGTTAAGCGCTTAAAACCGGGGTGGTTTTTGCAAAGGGAGCAGACGTGTCTGGTGGGCGGAAGGGCGAGTTAAGCAAAACAAACGTGGGGGTATCATAAAGAGCTTGCCTACTATTTTTCTTCTCGCGCTGGCGACCGATCGGTCTGTGGCGAGGCGGATCGAACGCTGGTCGCGAGGGTGCGTGAGGCCGGAACAGTCTTGATGGGCGGGGTTGGTCCGGGAGGTAGGTGAGGACTAGCGAGGGTTTAGCGCGACGCGGGGAGCGAGCAGACGCACGCGACGCCGGCGCACAGAGGCCGTTCGTCGAATGGTCCGGCGCGACCAGCGCAAGGATGCGACGACGAGGATGTCAGGGTCTGGGCTCACCGGGAGGCGTCGGTGCAGGCGGATCGGGTCGAAAGCAGCAGCGACGATGATCTGACAGACCGAGCGAGCTAGGGTTTGGTCGGCGTCGCGAGTCCTGCTCGGTCCTCTTCCTCGACGACGGGTACTAGGTGAAGCAGGGGAGGCTTGCGGTCTTCCTCGACACCAGCGAGCGCGACGCCACCGGCTAGAAGCGACGGGGTGGTGGAGGCCGAGGGTTTTTGCCGGCGGTGGGGGTAGACGGTGGTGAGGGACGGCAGGGAGAGGGGAGCAGGATCTGGGGGACGAGGAGAGCCGGGAGGTGGTAGACAGTAAAAGGAGGGGGTGCCGTGGGGAGGCGGGCAGATGGAAAAGGTGGCTCGGTGCCACCTTTTCTCCTCCACCACGTGCTCGGGCTGGCTTAGGTAGGCGAGGCAGGGCAGGGCTGGTGGTGGGGTAGGGCAGGTGGTCAGGGGGTGGTTCGGGCTGGGGCCCCTAGGGCAGAGAGAGAGCAAGAGAGGGAGAGGGTGGAGTAGCCTCGGGTAGGGCTAGGTTTGGATCTAGGGTAGGAAGGGGAGGGGTATGGCTCGGGTTGGTAGCTAGGGCAGGGGTGAGGTGGCCAGGGAGAGAGGGTGGCCGGTGGGGCCAGCTAGGGTAGGCCATGGTGGGGTGGCTCGGCTTAGAAGGAGGAGAGAAAGAGGGGGGGTGCTTAGGGTTTAGGTTTAGAGAGGGGTATGGTAGATTAGATGAGATGGAGAGGTAGGTTTAGGGTTTGAAGAGAGGGGGAAAGGTTAGTTGCTAGGGTGTTCATTTGTCAAGCCCAAGCCAAGCACAAACCAAACCCCAACAAGATCAAGACTAGGAAAGAGAGGACAAGGTGATGTGGTTTGGTAAAAGACCCTCTCAAAATGCAACAAAAATCCAAATGACAAGCAAAAGGTGGTACTTGCATGGGCCATGCATAATTAATTATTACCATGCTTATCTTTGTGAGACAAGATTATTTGCATGGCATTTTCTTATGCACTCCAAAGTGTGGAGTAAGGCTCAAGCAAAAGGATTACAAGGAAGTTTCCAGTGGAATAGATGGAGATGATCATGTTTGAGTTAGCTTGGGACTTGCTAGTGTGTATGTGCCACTAGGCATTTAATAAGCCCTCAAAAATATCCCAACATGATGATAACCCCAAACAAACATATGGAAGCTAGGAAAAAGGTTCCACTCACAAGGCATGCAAAGGTGACCATGTGGCTCTCATGTTTCAATATTGTGAAAACAACATGATGCTAAGATGAGAGCATGTGGAAAAGAATTGGATCCATCCCACCCCACATGAGCTAGAGGTAAAACCCAAATAAAGTGCAAAGCTCATATTTGTTTGGATGGTGGAATTATAAGGTGGTGAAGGAAAGGTGGTGGAGTTAATAAGAGATATGCCCCCAACTCAACTTGGGCATCAGACAATATATCAAGAACCAAATACAATATCAAGAGGCAAATACAATTAATAATGCATGTGAGATAAGAACCAAATCAAAAAGGGTTTTATATGATGCTCAAATGCAAGGAGGCATGATGACATGAGCATGATATCATGATGATGCTACAAATATATGTTTGAAGGTAGCATTATATAGACTAGGCTAGTAGCATTGCAATTGTTAGACAATTGGGATGCTACAACTCTCCCCCACTAAACAAGAATCTCGCCCCGAGATTCCTAGGAAAAAGAAAACAACACAAGGAGAGGCGGGTGTTCGGAACGAAGGTGATCCTTGCGTTCCCAAGAAGATGAAGAACGGAATGGTGCGACCACTACACCTTGCAAAACTTGCTAGACTTGTTGCGAGTCTTGCGTTTTGCTTGAGAAACGACGGGTCAGAAGAGTTGAAGGATTGTCGTGAGACAAGAAGGATAGGATGGACATAGCTCCGGGTTTTCTCAAGAAACATGATAAAAGAAAAGAACCAGTTGTGAAAGGAAGGGGAAGATGATGCATCGTGGATAAAGAAAGACACGCCGTTAAGATTAAAGATTTACCGATACTAGAGAGGATGAATCTTTGTCTCGCCGGAAGGAAAGAGCTAGATTGGAGAGGTTTTGAAGCACTATGACAATAGCATCGTACCTTCTCTCGGATTGGGGAAAAGAAGTACGGAAACAATATTGCCTTCAAACAATAGAGTCCCTTGATATCAACAGAAAGATTTAGATAGACATCGTCGGATTAGATTCTTGTTGCGCCGGTAAGAACTAATGATCACGCAATTGAGGTGCGCGGATATAACCTCCAGAGACGGATGTGTAGCCAGATCATGGGGGATAGGTTCCTTTCATCTTGTTTGGGGATGTAGAGCTCCGGTAGAAAGACGAGGATAGAAAAGAATTTGCGTTTGTTTCCACCAGATAATCGAGGATTTTGCTCCGTGTAGAAAGGACGAGATCACCAACAAGAGATTATCGATTACTTTCTTCGAGAGAGCACTCCGGAAAAACAAGGACGGAAGTAAAAGTATCAAGGGATAAAGGTCACTTCTAACTTCCGTGGAATGAGTGAAATCACATAAATTCCCCAATTCAATGTACAAGAGCGAATGATAAGAGTAGTGGTATGGTAGCTACTCCATCCCGCACTCAAAGCATTACTCCGCACCTGAATAAGAAAACCATGCAACCCAACTACCGAAACAGACTGAAGGTATTGACAAGGATAACTCATGGAACTCCGTTAGCAAACCAGGATAGATGCAAACGATACGCTGGATTCAAGATAGATAAGGGTGATGATGTTGTCGTCATACCTGATGTAACAAGCCACCGGAAAGATATGAAGGAAGATTACGGAGAACAACTGCCAGATTCCACAGGTACAGAAGAAGATAACACCAACTGATTACGAAAGATCTGAAAAGTCTTCATGGCCTCCGGTGGATTGAGCATCGATGATAGAACGAGACGGTTTCAAAAGATCACTTAACGAGATAGAGGTGAAAAGAACTCCATGTTCTTCTTGAAATGATTGAGAGAGATCTAGCAGCCTTGAGGAAACCTCAGCGAAACGATGATGATAACTTGTCAACAAGGAAACTCCGGGTTTGATTGAAGATGGAAGATGGAATTAACAATGAACTTGCTGATTCCAGACTTGAAGAAGATGCACTGGAAGAATAGATTATCTGGTCCTTCGGAAGAAAAAGAGATGCCGCCTGATTCACATTGTCGATCGGATCACCGGTTACAAAGATAAAGAGATCTTGGACAAGAAACGATGATATAGCTTTGCTTATGGTATGAGCTATCAGAGACGAAAAGATGTGCAGATATGGAGTTCAAAAAGATGTGAAGCATGATAAACGGTGATAGACCGTGGTGCCTTGAGAAACTCCGGATTTCCAAGGATGCTTGAATTTGCATAGATATGATCACGGTGTACTCCAAATCACAGGAGATAACTGTATCCATCTAGAGGATAGAGTTGATAGCATTTTCCATATTCCAATCGACACTTATCATGAGTGGGATATAGCTTTGCTGAGAACCAAATTACAATCACCAGCATCGGATCGACACATGTTATGTAATTAGCCCAAGAGAAAAGAAGATGAAGTGAAAACTCCAGGATTAAGCGTCGGTGACAAAAGAATGAGTTAGCATGGACATGCTGATAAAAGAGAGATAGATAATGTTTCACACACGACTGAAAAGGAGTGTGGAAACACAGATGGATCAAAGAAAAAAATTCCGCATTTTTCGGCATTAAAATACCGATAGATGCGCAAAATCACTTAGCAGATAGGGATTAGCATCAGATGCCCGCATGTAAGAACACCCTTTAAGAAGATGGCACGGTCAACAAGGAGTCGATAGATCGCGGTTTTCAAAAGCTCGTCGATATGGAACGCATACAACAGCTTGATAACCAAAGGCAGATTGTGATAACAAAAGGATGCAACAGATAGACAAGGAATTACACACACACGCACTTTCTATGGTACTACGGAAACCCAGAACACGTGAATCCTAGTTTGAATTTTAAGAAGAGGATTGAAAACGTTACACTTCCTTACCAGAAAAGGGTGGGTGGTTGGGTAAGAAGAAAAGTGGAAGCAGTCCTACTCTCGCGTTTTGTTTTTCCCTAGTATACATAACTACCAAAATATTTGCTAGATGACAACCACCATTTGGCTGAGACCACAAGGTCGGGATGGCTCGATACCAATTGTAACTACCTCGTGAATTACGCCCTAGTACAAGCTGGATGATCGGAAATGGTTGAAATAGTACATTGGGGCCCAAATGCCACTCAGGTAGACCTTTCGCCGTCCCCAACCATTTCCAAACATCGGACCAGAACGGGCGAATCGGCAAAGCGAAGGGATCAACTACATACACAAATGAGTATGTATGCAAGCCACCATACAATAGTACATCAGAGCCATTCCATCTAAAAAGAAAGGAAATATAGCAACGCCATACGGCAAGATCCAAATATCCTAGATAGATATAATAGTTTAGGATATCTCCTCATACATCAAACAACAGAGTATCAAGCGGAAGCGAAGACAAAATCCAGTACGGATAAGAAGCAAATCGGCATAAGATGCCCCATAAATAAGCACATCCCGCCCACAGATCTCACGGATCCCGCTCCGGAATCTCTACACCGAATGATCGTTGTCCACATCGTCTGCTTCTTCCACCCAAAGATCCATCTTGCAGTGTACTGCTCATCCGAACCAATAATTTATCGTAGTGAGACCCTAGGGGTACTCAGCAAGTCTTTATGCCTCTAAAGGGGACACGACCTGGGGTGACGCAATTGCAGCAAAAGATAAACCCTAGCAATTCTATAGAAACTCGCTAACCATCCGCCTAACCAAAGATAGACGGATGTCCGTGAATTAATATCAACAGTTATAACAGTTATGACGGTAATATTAACAGATCCATCCTCCTCCTCGCTTACCGACAAGGAGGCGGACGAACAACCCCCATCCGTTGGCAGTTTTATTATCCATTCCGTGAGTGTTGCACTATTTACTAGTCAGGTACCTAGTCTAGTCGATTAAAAGCGGTACTTTAGTTATGCTTGTCTATGATCGAGAAACTGTGCTCCAAGTCGTCCATAACATGACACGGCCAGAAGTTTTACCGCAGGGTGCACAAATAGCAACACACACTCGATATGCCTAAAAAACCAAATCAAAACCCAACGAGGCATCACGACAAAGCAATCACAGATTCAAATATTTCAGGGGCCACCCCATTGCTACCAACAACGGAGTTAATGACGGACTCAAGGTTTGCGTCAATGGCTGTAAACGCAGCAGATCCCAAACTGGACTGTCGATACAGCGAAACACTCCGCTTCCTAAACAAAGACAGCTCCTCACACAATCGTAAATAAAGCGGTAAAGCATGGCATAAGTACAGGATAGTAAATAAATCCTCAAACTAGTTTGTGGCCCCAAGAAATAAGAATGAATCAAGCTCGCTCGTGGGGGTCCATAAGCCTCCGGATGTGGATAGCGAATATTCTTGGAACAGAATCAAGTACTGGGGTCTTACGGGACACAAGTGAGCCTGAAAACCAAATAGCGAATATGGCTCACCGATGCCACTTTCATTAGTTATCCCATTACTACTCAAGTTGTTTAGGTACCTCGTTATCCATCGACACTCACATACCCTACACATGCTGTTCTACGACTCGCATGGCTCAAACAACTCCTGTAGTAATGGCTCATGGGGTGGAGGAACAAGCTTCGGTGGGGTTTAAAAATAAAGGCTATGCAATACTTGGGATTCAATTTAATGCAATCGCGACTCAATGATGCAAGAATAAGATAGAGGCAATAGGTCTGTGTATGCAAGCATGTGGTAGTGCTTGCACGGCAGCTCGCTTGAAGCAAGGAATGGATCTGGTAGTGCTCTGGTTCTCTTGATATATCCCCTGCTCAGCGTCTATTCGAAGAAGAACCAAACAAACAAGGGCCAACATAAATAAAGAGCACAAGCATATGAATAAATGCATCAAGCAAACAATCATGCCATGATGAATGATGCACAATTTGCATGGCAATAGGTAGCATGGCATGGGTGAGGTGTGAAGTACAAGATTAAATCATTTTATGGGGTTTTTGTCCCATTTTATACTCATATTAGTTGCTGTACCCTTTATATTTATATGATGCATGCTTTAAATCAAACCATGGAATGCATAAACAGAAAGGTCTCGTCGAGCTGATCATTTTAGACATATTATTTGTTAAATTTGGATTTATAAATCAAAAGTTATTAATTATTTAAGAAAAAGGGGCATTTATTATAATTTAAATAAACTTGGAAATTTAAGTGTTCAAAATATATTTTGGATAGCATATTTGAATTCCTCATATTTTTCTGATTTGAAAACATATATTATTTGTATTATTTGGATTAATATTTGAAAAGTTATTTAAAAACAGAATTTAAATTTGAATTTGATTTAATTTGTAAAGATTTGAATTAAAACCGAATTGGACAGAGACTTTTCTCACTCAGACAGACATAGGCCCATCCAGTCGGTGGGCCTCTCTTGGCCGGGACACCGCTACCGACGTGTTTTTCTCACCGCGATCTAGGTTAGCTCCAGAGAATGACGAGTGGGCCAGAGCAGGCGCGGGTCCACGCGTCAGAGCCGGGCTCAGGGGGTTGGCCACGTGGGAGAGCTCGGGAGCGCGGGTTAAGCGCTTAAAACCGCGGGGTGGTTTTTGCAAAAAGGGGAGCAGACGCTGTCTGGTGGGCCGGAAGGGGCGCAGGTTAAGCAAAACAAACGTGGGGGGGGTATGCGCAAAAGAGCTGACTCATCGCTTTTTCTCGCTGACCGATCGGCGTGAGGCGGGGATCGAACGCGGGTCGCGAGGGTGCGCGCGGAGGGCCGGAACCAGTGCGGTGGGGCGGGGGTTGGTGCTGGGGAGGTAGGTGAGGACTAGCTAGGGTTTAGCGCGACGCGGGGAGCGAGCAGACGCACGCGACGCCGGCGCACAGAGGCCGTTCGTCGACGGCGCGACCAGCGCAAGGATGCGACGACGAGGATGTCAGGGGGGTTCGTGGGCTCACCGGGAGGGCGTGGCAGCGGATCGGATCGGTCGGGCGAGCAGCAGTGACGATGATGCAGACCGAGCGAGCTAGGGTTTCGGGTCGCGAGGTCCTGGCGGTCCTCCTCCTCGACGCTGGTACTAGGTGAAGCAGGGGAGGCTTATGGTCTTCCTCGACACCAGCGAGCGACGCCACCGCTGGAAGCGACGGTGGTGGAGGCCGAGAGTTTCGCCAGGGTGGGGGTAGACGGTGAGGGACTACAGGAGAGAGGGGAGCAGCGGGGTAGATCTGGGGATGAGGAGAGCCAGAGGGAGGTGGTAGACAGTGAGGGGAGGGAGGGGTGCCGTGGGGAGTGGATGGAAAGGTGGCTCGGGTGCCACCTTTTTCCTCCTCCACCACGTGCTGGGCTGGCTTAGGTAGGGCAGGACAGGCGAGGTGGTGAAGGGAGGCTGCCAGTGGGGTAGGCAGGTCGGGGTGGTTCGGGCTGGGGCCCCTAGGGCAGAGAGAGAGCAAGAGAGGGAGAGGGTGGAGTAGCCTCGGGTAGGGCTAGGTTTGGATCTAGGGTAGGAAGGGGAGGGGTATGGCTCGGGTTGGTAGCTAGGGCAGGGGTGAGGTGGCCAGGGAGAGAGGGTGGCCGGTGGGGCCAGCTAGGGTAGGCCATGGTGGGGTGGCTCGGCTTAGAAGGAGGAGAGAAAGAGGGGGGTGCTTAGGGTTTAGGTTTAGAGAGGGGTATGGTAGATTAGATGAGATGGAGAGGTAGGTTTAGGGTTTGAAGAGAGGGGGAAAGGTTAGTTGCTAGGGTGTTCATTTGTCAAGCCCAAGCCAAGCACAAACCAAACCCCAACAAGATCAAGACTAGGAAAGAGAGGACAAGGAGATGTGGTTTGCAAAAGACCCTCTCAAAATGCAACAAAATCCAAATGACAAGCAAAAGGTGGTACTTGCATGGGCCATGCATAATTAATTATTACCATGCTTATCTTTGTGAGACAAGATTATTTGCATGGCATTTTCTTATGCACTCCAAAGTGTGGAGTAAGGCTCAAGCAAAAGGATTACAAGGAAGTTTCCAGTGGAATAGATGGAGATGATCATGTTTGAGTTAGCTTGGGACTTGCTAGTGTGTATGTGCCACTAGGCATTTAATAAGCCCTCAAAAATATCCCAACATGATGATAACCCCAAACAAACATATGGAAGCTAGGAAAAAGGTTCCACTCACAAGGCATGCAAAGGTGACCATGTGGCTCTCATGTTTCAATATTGTGAAAACAACATGATGCTAAGATGAGAGCATGTGGAAAAGAATTGGATCCATCCCACCCCACATGAGCTAGAGGTAAAACCCAAATAAAGTGCAAAGCTCATATTTGTTTGGATGGTGGAATTATAAGGTGGTGAAGGAAAGGTGGTGGAGTTAATAAGAGATATGCCCCCAACTCAACTTGGGCATCAGACAATATATCAAGAACCAAATACAATATCAAGAGGCAAATACAATTAATAATGCATGTGAGATAAGAACCAAATCAAAAAGGGTTTTATATGATGCTCAAATGCAAGGAGGCATGATGACATGAGCATGATATCATGATGATGCTACAAATATATGTTTGAAGGTAGCATTATATAGACTAGGCTAGTAGCATTGCAATTGTTAGACAATTGGGATGCTACAACTCTCCCCCACTAAACAAGAATCTCGCCCCGAGATTCCTAGGAAAAGAAAACAACACAAGGAGAGGCGGGTGTTCGGAACGAAGGTGATCCTTGCGTTCCCAAGAAGATGAAGAACGGAATGGTGCGACCACTACACCTTGCAAAACTTGCTAGACTTGTTATAGTCTTGCTTTTGCTTGAGAAACGACGGGTCAGAAGAGTTGAAGGATTGTCGTGAGACAAGAAGGATAGGATGGACATAGCTCCGGGTTTTCTCAAGAAACATGATAAAAGAAAAGAACCAGTTGTGAAAGGAAGGGGAAGATGATGCATCGTGGATAAAGAAAGACACGCCGTTAAGATTAAAGATTTACCGATACTAGAGAGGATGAATCTTTGTCTCGCCGGAAGGAAAGAGCTAGATTGGAGAGGTTTTGAAGCACTATGACAATAGCATCGTACCTTCTCTCGGATTGGGGAAAAGAAGTACGGAAACAATATTGCCTTCAAACAATAGAGTCCCTTGATATCAATGTAAAAGATTTAGATAGACATCGTCGGATTAGATTCTTGTTGCGCCGGTAAGAACTAATGATCACGCAATTGAGGTGCGCGGATATAACCTCCAGAGACGGATGTGTAGCCAGATCATGGGGGATAGGTTCCTTTCATCTTGTTTGGGGATGTAGAGCTCCGGTAGAAAGACGAGGATAGAAAAGAATTTGCGTTTGTTTCCACCAGATAATCGAGGATTTTGCTCCGTGTAGAAAGGACGAGATCACCAACAAGAGATTATCGATTACTTTCTTCGAGAGAGCACTCGAAAACAAGGACGGAAGTAAAAGTATCAAGGGATAAAGGTCACTTCTAACTTCCGTGGAATGAGTGAAATCACATAAATTCCCCAATTCAATGTACAAGAGCGAATGATAAGAGTAGTGGTATGGTAGCTACTCCATCCCGCACTCAAAGCATTACTCCGCACCTGAATAAGAAAACCATGCAACCCAACTACCAAACAGATCAAGGTATCGACAAGGATAACTCATGGAACTCCGTTAAACCAGGATAGATGCAAACGATACCGGATTCAAGATAGATAAGGGTGATGATGTTGCCATACCTGATGTAACAAGCCACCGGAAAGATATGAAGGAAGATTACGGAGAACAACCGCCAGATTCCATGTGTGTAAGAAGATAACACCAACCGACACGAAAGATCTGAAAAGTCTTCATGGCCTCCGGTGGATTGAGCATCGATGATAGAACGAGACGGTTTCAAAAGATCACTTAACGAGATAGAGGTGAAAAGAACTCCATGTTCTTCTTGAAATGATTGAGAGAGATCTAGCAGCCTTGAGGAAACCTCAGCGAAACGATGATGATAACTTGTCAACAAGGAAACTCCGGGTTTGATTGAAGATGGAAGATGGAATTAACAATGAACTTGCTGATTCCAGACTTGAAGAAGATGCACTGGAAGAATAGATTATCTGGTCCTTCGGAAGAAAAAGAGATGCACCGATTCACATTGTCGATCGGATCACCGGTTACAAAGATAAAGAGATCTTGGACAAGAAACGATGATATAGCTTTGCTTATGGTATGAGCTATCAGAGACGAAAAGATGTGCAGATATGGAGTTCAAAAAGATGTGAAGCATGATAAACAGGTGATAGACCGCCGTGGTGCCTTGAGAAACTACGGATTTCCAAGGATGCTTGAATTTGCATAGATATGATCACGGTGTACTCCAAATCACAGGAGATAACCGTATCCATCTAGAGGATAGAGTTGATAGCATTTTCCATATTCCAATCGACACTTATCATGAGTGGGATATAGCTTTGCTGAGAACCAAATTACAATCAACAGCATCGGATCGACACATGTTATGTAATTAGCCCAAGAGAAAAGAAGATGAAGTGAAAACTCCAGGATTAAGCGCCGGTGACAAAAGAATGAGTTAGCATGGACATGCTGATAAAAGAGAGATAGATAATGTTTCACACACGACTGAAAAGGAGTGTGGAAACACAGATGGATCAAAGAAAAAATTTCCGCATTTTTCGGCATTAAAATACCGATAGATGCGCAAAATCACTTAGCAGATAGGGATTAGCATCAGATGCCTGCACAGAAGAACACCCTTTAAGAAGATGGCACCGGTCAACAAGGAGTCCGATAGATCGCCGGTTTTCAAAAAGCCTCCGATATGGAACGTACCAACAGTTGATAACCAAAGGCAGATTGTGATAACAAAAGGATGCAACAGATAGACAAGGAATTACACACACACGCACTTTCTATGGTACTACGGAAACCCAGAACACGTGAATCCTAGTTTGAATTTTAAGAAGAGGATTGAAAACGTTACACTTCCTTACCAGAAAAGGGTGGGTGGTTGGGTAAGAAGAAAAGTGGAAGCAGTCCTACTCTCGTGTTTTGTTTTTCCCTAGTATACATAACTACCAAAAATATTTGCTAGACAGACAACGACCATTTGGCTGAGACCCTGAAGGTCGGGATGGCTCTGATACCAATTGTAACTACCTCGGTGAATTACGCTCCTAGTACAAGCCCGATGATCGAAATGGTTGAAATAGTACGGGGCCCAAATGCCACTCAGGTAGACCTTTCGCCGTCCCAACCATTTCCAAACATCGACCGTAACGGCGTGAATCGGCAAAGGAAGGGATCAACTACATACACAAATGAGTATGTATGCAAGCCACCATACAATAGTACATCGAGCCATTCCATCTAAAAAGAAAGGAATATAGCAACGCATACGGCAAGATCCAAATATCCTAGATAGATATAATAGTTTAGGATATCTCCTCATACATCAAACAATGAGTATCAAGCGAAGCGAAGACAAAATCCGAGTACGGATAAGAAGCAAATCGGCATAAGATGCCCCATAAATAAGCACATCCCGCCTACAGATCTCACGGATCCCGTTCCGGAATCTCTACACCGAATGATCGTTGTCCACATCGTCTGCTTCTTCCACCCAAAGATCCATCTTGCAGTGTACCTGTTCATCCGAACCAATAATTTATCGTGTGAGACCCTAGGGTACTCAGAAGTCTTTATGCCTCTAAAGGGACACAACCTGGGTGACGAATTGCAGCAAAAGATAAACCCTAACAGTTCTATAGATATTAGCTAACCATCCGCCTAACCAGAGATAGACGGATGTCCGTGAATTAATATCAACAGCTTATAACAGTTATAAAGGTAATCTTAACAGATCCATCCTCCTCCTCGCCATCGACGAGGAAGCGGACGAACAACCCCATCCGCTGGCGGTTTATTATCCATTCCATGAGTATTGCACTATTTACTAGTCGGTACCTAGTCTAGTCGATTAAAAGCGGTACTTTAGTTATGCTTGTCTATGATCGAAACTGTGCTCCAAGTCGCCCATAACCATGACACGGCTTTCAGAAAGTTTTACCTGCAGGTGCACAAATAGCAACACACACTGACATATGCCTGAAAACCAAATCAAAACCCAACGAGGCGGTCACGACAAAGCAATCACAGGATTCAGAAATATTTCAGGGGGCCACCCCATTAAGCTACCCGCAACGGAGTTAGCTGACTCCGAGACGGACTCAAGGTTTGCGTCAATGGCTGTAAACGACAGCAGATCCCAAAACTGGGACTGTCGATACCGCGAAAACACTCCGCTTCCTAAACAGTACAGCGTGCTCCTCACACAATCGTAAATAAAGCAAAGAAAGCATGGCATAAGTACAGGATAGTAAATAAATCCTCAAACTAGTTTGTGGCCCCAAGAAATAAGAATGAATCAAGCTCGCTGTGGGGTCCATAAGCCTCCGGATGTGGATAGCGAATATTCTTGGAACAGGAATCAAGTACTCGGGGTCTTACGGGACACAAGTGAGCCTGAAAAACCAAATAGCGAATATGGCTCACCGATGCCACTTTCATTAGTTATCCCATTACTACTCAAGTTAAGTTGTTTAGGTACCTCGTTATCCATCAGACACTCACATACCCTACACATGCTGTTCTACGACTCGCATGGCTCAAACAACTCCTGTAGTAATGGCTCATGGGGTGGAGGAACAAGCTTCGGTGGGGTTTAAAAATAAAGGCTATGCAATACTTGGGATTCAATTTAATGCAATCGCGACTCAATGATGCAAGAATAAGATAGAGGCAATAGGTACTGTATGTATGCAAGCATGTGGTAGTGCTTGCCTGGCAGCTCAGTTGAAGCAAGGAATGGATCTGGGTAGTGCTCCTGGTTCTCTTGATATATCCCCTGCTCAGCGTCTATTCGAAGAAGAACCAAACAAACAAGGGCCAACATAAATAAAGAGCACAAGCATATGAATAAATGCATCAAGCAAACAATCATGCCATGATGAATGATGCACAATTTGCATGGCAATAGGTAGCATGGCATGGGTGAGGTGTGAAGTACAAGATTAAATCATTTTATGGGGTTTTTGTCCCATTTTATACTCATATTAGTTGCTGTACCCTTTATATTTATATGATGCATGCTTTAAATCAAACCATGGAATGCATAAACAGAAAGGTCTCGTCGAGCTGATCATTTTAGACATATTATTTGTTAAATTTGGATTTATAAATCAAAAGTTATTAATTATTTAAGAAAAAGGGGCATTTATTATAATTTAAATAAACTTGGAAATTTAAGTGTTCAAAATATATTTTGGATAGCATATTTGAATTCCTCATATTTTTCTGATTTGAAAACATATATTATTTGTATTATTTGGATTAATATTTGAAAAGTTATTTAAAAACAGAATTTAAATTTGAATTTGATTTAATTTGTAAAGATTTGAATTAAAACCGAATTGGACAGAGACTTTTCTCACTCAGACAGACATAGGCCCAGTCACTGTCGGGTGGGCCTCTCTGCTGACTGGGACACCCGCGCGCCGACGTGTTTTTCTCACCGCGATCTAGGTTAGCTCCAGAGAATGACGAGTGGGCCAGAGCAGGCTGGTCCACGCCCGAGCCGGGCCTGGGGTTGGCCACGTGGGAGAGCTCGAGCTGGTTAAGCGCTTAAAACCGGGTGGTTTTTGCAAAAGGGGAGCACGCTGCGGTGGGCGGAAGCGCAGTTAAGCAAAACAAACGTGGGGGGTATGCAAAAGAGCTTTGCTCGTTTTTCTTCGCTGCCGCCGGCGACCGATCAGTCTTGGCGCGAGGCGGGGATCGAACGCGGGTCGCGAGGGTGCGCGCGGAGGGCCGGAACCAGTGCGGTGGGGCGGGGGTTGGTGCTGGGGAGGTAGGTGAGGACTAGCTAGGGTTTAGCGCGACGCGGGGAGCGAGTATGACGCGACGCCAAGACAGAGGCCGTTCGTCGAATGGTCCGGCGACCAAGCGCAAGGATGCGACAACGAGGATGTCGAGGGGTTCGTGGGCTCACCGGAGGCGTCGGCAGCGGATGGTCGGCGAAGCAGGCTGACGATGCAGCGATGAAAGTCAGCGAGCTAGGAGGTCCTGCGGCTCCGGTCCTCCTCCTCCTCGGCGGGTACTAGGTGAAGCGGAGGCTTGCGGTCTTCCTCGACACCAGCGGCAGCGCGCCACCTGGAAGCGGAAGCAGGTGGTGGAGGCCGAGTTCTGCCCGGCGGTGGGGGTGACGGTGGTGAGGATGGCAGGGAGAGAGAGGGCGTGAGGGGTAGATCTGGGGGGAGGAGAGAGGGGGAGGTGGTAGGCACAGAAAAGGAGGGGTGCCGTGGGGGAGGCAGATGGAAAAGGTGGCTCGGGTGCCACCTTTTCCCTCCTCCTGCGATGCTCGGGCTTAGGTAGGGCAGGGGCAGGCGAGGTGGTGAAGGGGAGGCTGCCAGTGGGGTAGGGCAGGTCGGGGTCGGGTGGTTGATTTGGGGCCCCTAGGGCGCAGAGAGAGCAAGAGAGGAGAGAGGTGGAGTAGCCTCGGGTAGGGCTAGGTTTGGATCTAGGGTAGGAAGGGAGGGTATGGCTCGGGTTGGTAGCTAGGGCAGGGGTGAGGTGGCGAGGAGAGAGGGTGGCCGTGGGGCCAGCTAGGGTAGGCCATGGTGGGTGGCTCGGCTTAGAAGGAGGAGAGAAAGAGGGGGTGCTTAGGGTTTAGGTTTAGAGAGGTATGGTAGATTAGATGAGATGGAGAGGTAGGTTTAGGGTTTGAAGAGAGGGGAAAGGTTAGTTGCTAGGGTGTTCATTTGTCAAGCTTCCAAGCACAAACCAAACCCCAACAAGATCAAGACTAGGAAAGAGAGGACAAGGTGATGTGGTTTGGTAAAAGACCCTCTCAAAATGCAACAAAATCCAAATGACAAGCAAAGGTGGTACTTGCATGGGCCATGCATAATTAATTATTACCATGCTTATCTTTGTGAGACAAGATTATTTGCATGGCATTTTCTTATGCACTCCAAAGTGTGGAGTAAGGCTCAAGCAAAAGGATTACAAGGAAGTTTCCAGTGGAATAGATGGAGATGATCATGTTTGAGTTAGCTTGGGACTTGCTAGTGTGTATGTGCCACTAGGCATTTAATAAGCCCTCAAAAATATCCCAACATGATGATAACCCCAAACAAACATATGGAAGCTAGGAAAAAGGTTCCACTCACAAGGCATGCAAAGGTGACCATGTGGCTCTCATGTTTCAATATTGTGAAAACAACATGATGCTAAGATGAGAGCATGTGGAAAAGAATTGGATCCATCCCACCCCACATGAGCTAGAGGTAAAACCCAAATAAAGTGCAAAGCTCATATTTGTTTGGATGGTGGAATTATAAGGTGGTGAAGGAAAGGTGGTGGAGTTAATAAGAGATATGCCCCCAACTCAACTTGGGCATCAGACAATATATCAAGAACCAAATACAATATCAAGAGGCAAATACAATTAATAATGCATGTGAGATAAGAACCAAATCAAAAAGGGTTTTATATGATGCTCAAATGCAAGGAGGCATGATGACATGAGCATGATATCATGATGATGCTACAAATATATGTTTGAAGGTAGCATTATATAGACTAGGCTAGTAGCATTGCAATTGTTAGACAATTGGGATGCTACACCTATTAACAAGAGCCACAGTGCCAGCTGCCTATTTTCTGCTGTTTTTGGTTCCAGGGAAGTTAGAAAATGAATATTCTCGAAATTGGACGGGACAAAAGCCAAAGTGCCTATTTTTCCGGATGTCATCAAGTGCCAGAATACGAGACAGAGAGGGGCCAGAGGGCGGCCACACCACCTGGCCGCACGGCCAAGCCTGGCCCGCGCCAGTGGGTGGTGTGGCCAGCCTAGGCACCCCCTCGGCCTCCCTTTCCGACTATAAGATGCCCTCAGGACATAAACCCTAAGTGCCCGATCAAAAATCCACGAGAGTCTGTAGCCGCCGTCATCTCCATCCCTAGATCGGGAGGGATCTGAAGCTCGTCCCGGCACCCTGCAGGAGAGGGGAATTCACCCTGGAGGCCTTCTTCAGCACCATGCAAGCCTCCGGTGTGATGCGTGAGTAGTTCATCCTTGGACTACAGCGTGCGGTGGCACATACCTACACATGGGGGTCGGGACAGCGTGCGGCGGCACAGATCTAAGCGCGGCTGCTAGAACGGGGTGCGGCGGTGAGGATCTAACCGTCTAATTTTTTTGTCTCTGTCTATCTCACTTCCGTTCACATCCTCAGATTTGTTGCTGATGAAAGATGATACATTGCAAATGTATCTATAATTTTTTATGTTCCATGCTTTGTTTTATCCACTTTCTTGTGTTTTGTTCCAAATTTGGAGTACTTTTCATATGATTTCTTGGACTAACCTATTAACAAGAGCCACAGTGCAAGCTGCCTGTTTTCTGCTGTTTTTGGTTCCAGGAAAGTCAGAAAATGAATATTCTCGGAATTGGACGGGACAAAAGCCAAAGTGCCTATTTTTCCGGATGTCATCAAGTGCCAGAATACGAGACAGAGAGGGGCAGAGGCCACACCACGCCGCGCAGCCAAGCTGGCAGCGCCAGGTGGTGTGGCCAGCCCAGGCACCCCCTCGGCCTCCCCTTCCGACTATAAGATGCCCTCGGGACGTAAACCCTAAGTGCCAGATCAAATATCCACGAAAGAGTTCAGAGTCGTCATCTCCATCCCTAGATCGGGAGGGATCTGAAGCTCTTCCCGGCACCCTACCGGAGAGGGGAATTCACCTTGGAGGCCTTCTTCATCACCATGCAAGCCTCCAGTGTGATGCGTGAGTAGTTCATCCTTGGACTACGGATCCATGTAGTAGCTAAATGGCTGGTTCTCCTCCTTTGTGCTTTCATGTTTAGATCTTGTGAGCTCCGTTCATGATCAAGATCATCTATTTGTAATTCTGCATGTTGTGTTTGCAGGGATCTGATGGATATTGAGATGCTATTTCAGATTGATTGTTGATTCTATCATGTCTTTGTTATTTGTGATCTTGCATGCTTTCCGTTGTTAGTAGCTATCTTGTCCAAGTAGATGCTAGCAACTCCAAGAGTTAGTATTTATGCTTGATAGTGGGTTCATGCCTCCGTAACTGGGAAGTGACAGAAATCTCTAAGGTACTAGATGTGCTGTTGCTACTAGGGAGAAAACAACAATCCTTTGTTCATATAACAATCGTATTGTTTACTTTACACGCAGTTTGTAAAGCAATAATCTGTTGCTTGCAACTTAATACTGGAGGGGGTTCGGATGATAACCTAAAGGTGGATTATTAGTCATAGATGCAATTTGATGGCGGTCTATGTATTATGTTGTAATGCCCAATCAAGTCTCAAAGGAGTCAATATGATTAGTATATGCATGTATTGCTTTCTCGGTGTTTGTCAATTGCCCCATTGTAATTTGTTCACCCAGCATGTTATCTATCTAAGGAGAGCCACCTCTAGTGAACTATGGATCCCGGTCCTTGTCTTTTACATACAATCTATAAACTGTTTACTTCTTTGTGTTTACTTTCTGCAAACTTTTACTTCTTTCCATTCGATACGTTTAATCCTTTGTTTTCCACAAAACATGGTGAGATTAACAACCTCATCGCAAGTTGGGGACAAATTTCTGTGGTTGTGTTGTGCAGGTCTCCACGTTGCTACTAGCACCGGTAGTGCGCCCTGCCAAGGCTCAGCTAGTAACACCTTTGGGGTGTTTCCTTGCTCCTACTGGTTCGATTAAACCTTGGTTTCGTAACTGAGGGAAACTTGCTGCTGTGCTCATCATACCTTCCTCTTGGGGTTCCAACGAGCTCTACATCAACACCGCCATCAAGCATTTTTCTGGTGTTGTGCATTGAGCCATCAAAAGACACCGATGGAAGCCATCATACACAACATAAGTGTGATGGCGGTGGTGCCAACAGTGGTCATCGATGAAAGACACCGACGGAAGCCATCATCAACATCTACGGCTGTGGTGGCGACATTGGTCATCAACTCGAAGACAATTGAAGCCATCATCCGCAACATCACTCCGACGGCGCAGATCAAGCCCTCGTGAACCGAAGCTATGGGAGGCAGGCCACAGCTGGCATGTCGAAGTGCACTTTGATGGAGAAGGCCGAATGGGAGCACTTTGCCCGTACTTATTGGAGTACACATATGGCAGGAAGGGCGGCTAGCTCACCGTCCACTTAAAATTGGGACAAATTTAAGCCCAATTTGAGCCAAAATTCTATGACTTAAAATATATGTATGATTTGAATAAATTTGACATGTATTTGAGTCGTGAGACCGGTGGATATGCTCTAAAGCTGATTCATAAGTAGTAGTACTTGCTTTGACAATCTCCGGTGGGCTTGTATAAATTTGATCAAAATATGTATGATTTGAATCAAAATTGATATGTATTTGAGCAGTGAGGACGGTGGATATGCTCTAAAGCTGATTCATAAGTAGTACTCCCTCCGACCCAAATTAGTTGATTTAGATTTGTCTAGATTCGATTGTATCTTGAGGAATTTGAGTCAACTAACTTGGATTGACAATCTCAACCACTAATTTGGAACAGGGAATGGATGCTGCCGCCAACGATGTAACTCTACATGGCAGCCACAATGGCAGCGACAGAACAGTCAAAACTGATAGGCCCCAACTTGACTGACTAGGCATTTGGCATGCCAACTATGGGCAGCTAGATCCAATGGCAAGCAACTCGGGTCCCGCAATGCATTCTCTCGACAACTTTGGACCTCTAGATCCAATGGCAAGCAACTCGGGTACCCCAATGCATTCTTGATACATTGCAAATGTATCTATAATTTTTGATGTTCCATGCCTGGTTTCATCCACTTTCTTGTGTTTTGTCTACACTTTGGAGTACTTTTCATATGATTTATTGGACTAACCTATTAACAAGAGCCACGGTGCCAGCTGCCTGTTTTCTGCTATTTTTGGTTCCAGGAAAGTCAAAAAATGAATATTCTCGGAATTGGACGGGACAAAAGCCAAAGTGCCTATTTTTCTGGAAGACTCGTGGAGCCAGAATACGAGACGGAGGAGGGCCAGGCGTGGGTCCCCCCAGGCTGCGCTAGGGCATGGTGTGGGCCCCCCCAGGCACCCCCTTGATCTCCCTCTTCGCCTATAAGAAGCCTTCTGACCTAAAAACTCCGGGGGGTTCGACGTTTTTCCAGAAGGAGTTCCGCTCCGCTGCCACCACCAGATTCCACGAAACAGCACTAGAAACTCCGTTCTGGCATCCTGCCGGGACGGGGAATTGGAGGAGACCATCGCCATCATCATCACCATCGCTTCTCCATCGACCATTCATGTTTCCCCCATCTATGAGTGAGTAATCCCCCGCTGTAGGCTATGGGGATGGTAGGGATTGGATGAGATCGTTCATGTAATGGCATCAGATTGTTAGGGCATGGTGCCTAGTATCTTTTATTAGTGCTTTATGACTTTGTTGCGACTTGTTGTGCTTAATGCTTGTCACTAGGGCCCGAGTGCCATGATTTCAGATCTGAACATGTTATTGATTCATTATGATAGTATTGTTTTTGGTCTTACCTGCAAGTTGTATACACACGTTGTTGTCTGGAACCAATGGCCCCGAAGTGACAGAAATCGGGATAACCGGAGGGAATGGCTTTGATGTGAGGATCACATGTGTTCACGGAGTGTTAATGCTTTGCTCTGGTGCTCTATTAAAAGGAGACCTTAATTGTCAGTAGTTCCCTTGAGGCCCCGCTGCAAACGGGCTGGCGGGACAAAAGATGTTGTGCAAGTTCTCATTGCGAGCACGTATGACTATATATGGAACACATGCCTAGGATTATCTAGTACTTGGATGCTTTATCTTATTTATTTGCAATTGCCCTATGTTCTGATTGCTATGTGAATTGTGTTGTCCATGCAACGCCCGTCCATCCATCCCTATGCCTACCGCACTCGAATCCTATTGTTTACTGCTATTGTCACTACTGTCTTTACTTTACTACTGTTGCTACTTTGCTATTCCTACTACAAAACTGTTGCTAGTGATAAACTGCTGTGAGCAAGATTGTTTCCAGGTGCAGCTGAATTGACAACTCAGTTGTTAAGGCTTATAAATATTCTTTCGCTCCCCTTGTGTCGAATCGTGGGTTTAACTTCCCTCGAAAATACTGTGATACACCCCCTATACTTGTGGGTCATCAAGACTATTTTCTGGCGCCGTTGCCGGGGAGCATAGCTTTATTTATGAAGTTCACTTGGATTCACTATTGTTCAAGCTTAGTTTATTTCCGTCTTGTTTGCTTGTTTCTTTATCAAAAATACAAAAAATATATTTCCTACTCTAGTTGTTATTTTCGTTGGTTTGTTATTGTCTTGCTTTATCATGCTTTGTATCAATGGTTGGTTTCTTTGAAACTGAAGCTTATTGGGAAGGTGGGTTCACGGAAGAACAAAAATATTATTTTAAGGAACACCGCTTGTCACAAAAAGGGAAACACTCAAGGGAACAAATTGATAAATTATATACCATTGCTAGAAACATGTGCTCTACTTATAATGTTACTTATTGCTTTGATAAATCTTGTTGCTGCAAGAGGTATAAACACCTCCCTTTTCAATGTGAGTATAATGATAATGTTACCATATCTTCTTATGTTAAAGGAAATTATGACTTTTATGATGTGGAACAAATTTAAGAGTTTATTGCTTGGAAGGGGGCATTTGAACTTCCTAGTTTGCTTGAAAATATTGATGATTCACCTTATAAATATGAGGTTTATGATATACTTAGATTTTGCTTTGATAATTACAAGGAAGAAAATGGCTATATTCTTGAATATATTAATAGATGCTTTCCACAAATGGAAGAGACTAATGCCTTGCAGGATCTAATGGAAGAAGAAATTGATGAACCTGAAATCTCATTAGATGAAAAAGAGGAGGAGAGTGATGAACAAAAGGAGGAAAAATGGATTAGCTACCCATGCCTACCTTCTAATGAGAGTAACTCTTTATCCCTTACATTATTTGATTGTCCCCCATGCTTACCAAAGGAGGATGAATGTTATGTTCCTGAGGATTCTTTTGAAAATGTTTATGATAAAGCTCTAGTGCTTGTAGATCATGAAAAGCATGCTTTATGTGACAGTTATATTGTTGAGTTTATTCATGAGGCTACTAAAAATTATTATGAGAGAGGAAAATATGGTTGTAGAAGTTTTCATGGTATTGAAACACCTCTCTATGTGCTGAAAGTTTTGAAGTTACTCTTGTTTTATCTTTCTATGCATGTCACTTTGTTCTTTGTGAATTTATTTGCATACACGATTCCTAAGCATAGGAAGTGGGTTAGACTTAAATGTGTTTTGAATTTGCTTCTTTGATTCTCTCTTTCACTTCAACTCATATTTCTTATGTGAGCATCCTCTCAAACTAATATGCCTAAAGATTATAATATGTCTATTATTCTTGGGAGACCTTTTCTTAATACTGCAGGAGCTGTTATTAATTCTAATCAAAGAAAGGTGACTTTCAATGTGAATGACAAGGAACATACCGTCTATTTCCCCAATAAGATTGAAAGGACTTATGGTTTGAATTCAATTGAACATGTTGAGGGCATTCAAGTTGGAGAAATATATTGTCCCATACCAAGAGAAAAATTTGAAACTATTATGATTGGGACCATTGTTATCAAGGTTGAGGTAACATAATCATTAGTGGAATACAAAGTTTTGTCTCATATGAAATTGTTTTGGTAACAAGACCTGATCAACCTTGTTAACAAAAGGATTTCATTGAACAAAACAATGTTTTCACTATGATTATCTCTGTTTACTTCTATTCTATCCATTTTAATTTTCGCTTATGCCTAACTTAAAGGCGTTAAAGAAAAGTACTTATTGGGAGATAACCCAAAAGTTTTAGATGAGTCTTGGAAGTTATTACTTCAGTAATGACCGCTCCTTATCCTTTTTATTTGCTTTTTGTGCCAATAGTAACCTCTAATGAGATAGAAGTAATGATTGGGAAAGTTGCTGTCCCGAAACAGATTTCTGTGCTTCACCATAAAATTTCGTGTAAAATCTCTATACGTCCTTTTGAGGCGTGAAGTTTTGTGCTTCTGCCCCAGGTTGTTATCTAACTTTCGATAGTTCAACACTTTTTGATTTGAGCAACAGCAGGTCTTCAAAAAAATTTGTCTTTACCTGTTGGTCTGTTTTGACAGGTTTCTGCCATTTTCTGCATTTGCTTCTTGTTGGTTCCTTTTTGAGTTCTTTTGGGGAATTGAGCTTTTTGAGGGAAGTGCTAAAGTAGCTAGTGTTCTAATGGAAGTTTATTTGGTGTTAGAACTGAACCTTAAGACCTATTATCTTGAGTGCACTAATGTTGCTAATAAAGATTGTGTGAAGTTTTGTATGAAGGAAAAATTTCAGGTGTATGGAAGGAATGAGTAATGAGATGAAGGATGGACTAAAGCTCAAGCTTGGGGATGCCACGCGTGTCACCCCAAGAAATATACAAGAAGTACAAGCGTCAAAACTTGGGGATGCCCAAGGCATCCCCTTGTTCATCAATAAAATCTCAGGTTTCTTCCCACCACTTCATTTTTATTGTTTCATGCACAGTTGTGTTGTTCTTGGAGCGTCTTCTTTTTCGTTTTCGTTTTTGTTTTGGTTTTTTGTTTGCTTAGTTTTCTGAATAAATTGGTTGGACCTCCTCTTTTATACATTGGTTTTCAAATAGTTTGGTTTGGTTTGGAAAAGAGTAGGAAAGCTCATGCTTAAGTGGTAATGAGAGCTTGTTTTTTATTGTGGCTTATGCTTTGTCATGCCATGTTTGATATCATTTTGGCTTTATGCTTAGTATTATTTGCTGTAGCATTACTTGTTATAAACAATTGAGATTGCTTAATGTGCCTTGGATGAATCATGCGTTGTTTTAGCATATTAAAGCATAGTATAATGGTATTCTCCTTTGATGCTTTATTTGGGTTGATTTGGCGCATGCTCACACCATGTTATGACTATATAAAGTCACCATAGCCTTTATGATCCTTTAGTTTTCAACTTTTAGTATCACTTTATGCTTTGATCAATGATGTTTTGTCGCTCTACATGATTATGGCCATTATTGCTCTCTTAGTTTGTCGCCCTCTTTTTGCTAGCCTCCACAACCAAGTATGAGTTCCAATCATGCATCCAACTCCCTAAACCAAGTTATTCCAAAGAGTCCACCATACCTACCTATTAGCTTATGCTATTACAAATATATTCATGCTTTTGTTTACCTTCCAAATTAAACTTGTTATGAGAAAACTAGTGGTTAAAGCTCTCACGAACTTGATGGCACACTTTACTTTTCTTGCCCTTAATAAACTTGAACCATTGTATCGTCTATGTTGTATATGCTTGCACTTATTTGTTGGGAATTATAAGAACCATGCTTTCATGGGAACACTTTCAACATTGCACTTGGTACTTGTACCTAGTTGATATCATGATCTTTTGTATATGGATGTTGTCGGTGTGAAATGAAAGGGGAGCTTGTAAGTCCATGGAGTTATGTATATGTGTTAGAGCAACGCCTGGGGCGCTGGTCTAATCCATGCTGACATGGTGGAAACCTGCAGCGTAACCATAATGAGATGTCTATGAAGCATTCTGATTATAAAAAAAGTCCTATATTGAAAAAAAAGATTATGAAAATAGGAAAGAGAGAAAAAACACCATATTCCCATGGTAAATAAGAAGATTGTTGAGATGCTCGTTGTCTGCTTGCCTTGTCATTTTGATATGGGGATTCTTCCGTATCATCGGGCAAGGGGTACCCCATTGGCGGTTCTCTATGATACACATGTACTTACGATGACAAGAACTTACCGGTGACTAAACTTGAGTAGCATGAGGAGCGGCCCTCGTATACAAGGGACATGAGATTTCTAACTTATACTTCGTCAAGCATGTACACCATAGTTTGTTCACTTTAACCTTAATCACTTCAAGATGCTTATGATAGGGGCAATGAGAGCTGAAAGCTATAAGTATCATAATTTTTGGAAGCTCTTTATGAGACTTGAATACTTCCTTTTATAAAGGCCTTTCTTCCACCATTATATTGAGTCTCCACCTTCTATCTTTATGCACCTACTTTGAGAGCATAGTGGCCATTCTTAGTTCCATGTGCATTGTCCCAAGACTAGTTGATTGATGCATAACTTGATATTGCTTGTTTTAAACTATTTGTATCTAGTCACTCTTATGAACTTTGAAGGTGTCCTATGCATTTATATTTGCTACTCTATGAGGGACAAGCTGAATACTATTATGCTATGTTTTCTTTATGTGAAACAAACAAACGTCTTGCAAAGCATTGTTATTCATGAATCTTTTGTTTGTGCCTTTTCATGTTGCAACATAGTTGCTATGTCTTATTGCTAGAACTTTGTCTTGAATGTTTTATGATTGAGGTATTATGATCCCAGCCTTGAATGTTTTACGAATACTTTGATCAAGTTTATGATGGTGCATGTCACCTAAAAAATTATTCTATCTTTTTATCACTTACCTACTCGAGGATGAGCAGGAGTTAAGCTTGGAGATGTTGATACATTGCAAATGTAGCTATAATTTTTGATGTTCCATGCTTGGTTTCATCCACTTTCTTGTGTTTTGTCCACACTTTGGAGTACTTTTCATATGATTTCTTGGACTAACCTATTAACAAGAGCCACAGTGCCAGCTGCCTGTTTTCTGCTGTTTTTGGTTCCAGGAAAGTCGGAAAATGAATATTCTCGGAATTGGACGGGACAAAAGCTAAAGTGCCTATTTTTCCGGAAGACTCTTGGAGCCAGAATACGAGAGGTAGGAGGGCCAGGGGTTGGCCACAACCCCCCAGGCACAAGTCCTCCCAGGCCACGCCAGGGCATGGTGTGGGCCCCCAGGCACCCCCTCGGTCTCCCTCTTCGCCTATAAGAAGCCTTCTGACCTAAAAACTCCGGAGGGGTCGACGTTTATCCAGAAAGAGTTCCGCTCCGCCGCCACCACCAGATTCCATTTAAAGCACCGAAACTCCGTTCGGCACCTGTCGCGGGAATTGGAGGAGATCATCGCCATTATCATCACCATCGCTTCTCCATCGACCATCCATGTTTCCCCCATCTATGAATGAGTAATCCCCCGCTGTAGGCTATGGGGATGGTAGGGATTGGATGAGATCGTTCATGTAATGGCATCAGATTGTTAGGGCATGGTGCCTAGTATCTTTTATTAGTGCTTTATGACTTTGTTGCAACTTGTTGTGCTTAATGCTTGTCACTAGGGCCCGAGTGCCATGATTTCAGATCTGAACATGTTATTGATTCATTATGATAGAATTGTTTTGGTCTTACCTGCAAGTTGTATACACACGTTGTTGTCCGAAACCAATGGCCCCGAAGTGACAGAAATCAGGATAACCGGAGGGAATGGCTTTGATGTGAGGATCACATGTGTTCACGGAGTGTTAATGCTTTGCTCCAGTGCTCTATTAAAAGGAGCACCTTAATTGCCAGTAGTTCCCTTGAGGCCCCGCTACAAACGGGCTGGCAGGACAAAAGATGTTGTGCAAGTTCTCATTGCGAGCACGTATGACTATATATGGAACACATGCCTAGGATTATCTAGTACTTGGATGCTTTATCTTATTTATTTGCAATTGCCCTATGTTCTGATTGCTATGTGAATTGTCTTGTCCATGCAACGCCCGTCCATCCATCCCTATGCCTACCGCGCTCAAATCCTATTGTTTCCTGCTATTGTCACTGCTGTCTTTACTTTACTACTGTTGCTACTTTGCTATTCCTACTACAAAACTGTTGCTACTGATAAACTGTTGTGAGCAAGATTGTTTCCAGGTGCAGCTGAATTGACAACTCAGTTGTTAAGGCTTATAAATATTCTTTGGCTCCCCTTGTGTCGAATCAATAAATTGGGTTTAACTTCCCTCGAAAATACTGCGATACACCCCCTATACTTGTGGGTCATCAATTCTCTCGACCACTTTGGGAGCCCTAGATCCAATGGAAAGCAACTTGGGCACCGCAATGCATTCTCTCGACAACTTTGGGACCGCAAAGTGACTAAATTAGCAGGAACTCACAACCATCTATTGGATAACAATTCTACTCTCTAAATTAGTTATCTATTCAACTAATCATTACACGTGCCACCCTTTACCACAGTTGCATACTGTAAGTGCTAGGACGCGGATGACAACTACTCAAACTGGCCACATGAATCTACTATTCTCCTCTCTCTTCACTTGAAGTTCATGTTTTAGATTTTCTACGACTTGATCAGATACGGCAAGATCAACCTCAGGAGTCAACTTCTCTTTATGAATAAGCTCTAAATTCTTCCTCGACAGTATGCTTCATCTCGAATATCGACAGGTTTTTACGAGCCAATTCATCACCTAACTTGGCAACCATCTCCTCCAAATCCATCATATGGCTAGACCACTGACTTGATTCATCTTGGTATGCAATGTACCATGTATCATCGGCCTGCATAACACACTGTAAAAATCCTAAGACAAACCAAATTGTAATGAGTCCGACAGGCCTTGTCAGCACTTCAAATTCAACGGTAGTACAAAGAGAAGGAGCTACATGCACTTCCGATGTGGTAGGAGAAGGAGAATGTGGCCACGACATGATCGATTCCCCACCCTCGCCGGTGTACCCGCTATGACCAGACATTGAGGACTAATTTGCACCTACAATATCGAGGAAATTACGGGAACCAAATCGATTAGGGTGGGCGGAGCAGGAGCGGAGGTCTTAGCAAGCACTACTAGACATTGTTGCGACTGTTCGTCGAGCTATGGCGGCGGAACCAAATCCTGGTCGTTATGGGAGGCGGACCTGCCTGCGGTCGGTACTGCCTCAACGTACAATCCATACAGACGAAACAGGTACCGGAGCCATGGTTGAGGTGCAGCGCGGTAGTCCGTCCAATACCGCGGTAGGACAGATCCAATGACGCACCGATGATGGCTACTCTGTCCGCCGGTGGGATAGGAGCTGCTCTGGGCTGGGGCTGGGATCAGATGATAGAGAGAGTCGATGTGTCATACACGACCCCACCTGTCAATTTTTTCATATTTGCCAATTTTGCATATCTGCCAAACTTTTTCTTTAAAATTTGCATATTTGTCACATGACCACCACATGTCAGTGACACACAAAATGGCAAATATGCAAGTTGCAAAGTAAAACATGGAAAATATACAAATCCCCCTCTAGCCCCACATGATGGCCCCACCGGTCATTAGCTATGATGGCCCCACATAACGGCTCCACATAGTGGCCCTATCATTTATTGGCTTCGACGGCCCCACAGAATGGCCCCATTTGTCATTGGCTGCACCAGCCACACAATCAAGAAAAACGGGGCCCAAAAGTCAGCGAGAGACGCATGGCTGGTCCACCGTGTATCCTGGCCCCACCCGTCAGCATGTAACGGTCAAGATTACGTAACATAACGCTCAACGCAAGACCCGCTCCAACGCGGTCCCACCTGTCATCATGTAACGGTCAAGCCTTTGACCTGACGACATCCCCCGTCCGAGCACATGTGAGGGTTTCAAAATGGAGGAAGGGGAAAAGTGAGGAAAAACTACACGGCTGGGAAAAACTAAGTACAACTAATGAACCAGGGGCACGAAAATAGAAATCCCTTTTATAAAATATTAGATTCATTTTTATATGCAAAAATGATTATTTCTTCATTTTAGGACTTTTCCTTATTTTATTAAATTTCACTTAAGATTTAATAATGTTTATATTTATTTGCATTTTATTTGTTTCAAACAAGTAATTTTATATTTTTCCTAGGCATATATTATTCTTGTGATCATTTTGATATATCATACATATTTTTAGGAATCTGCTATATTTTTCTAGAGTGTAAATTATGTTCAAGGGAATTGGGTCATTTAATGATTGGGATATTAATTTATTTTGTAATAAGCTTTTGGAATTGGGCCTGGCCCATAGTTGCCTAACTTAGGGCCAACTCGGCCCAGCCTAGCCTGGGGTCAAGCCCCTAGGCTCTAGTGGTACTGGCCCATACACGCCCATTACCCCTCCCCCTCTCGCACACGTACTCGTATTTTCCTCTCTCGTTCCCCGCAGTGGCGATGTGGTGCCGCCGCCGTCGCCGTGTGATTCCGGTGGCCTCTAGCCTCTCTGGCCGCCACCATGATGCAAGACGAGACAGTCGATGACACTCCATCGACTGGTCCCGCTCGATTCATTGCTAGGTCTCTCTCCTGACCATGTCGCCTCCACCCCGAAACCTAGGGTTTGATGGTCGTCGGTGATTCGGTGCTCCGCCGTCCTTGTGGTGATGCTCTAGTGCCCTTGTAGCTATGTGGTGCCGCCGTGCTTGCGTCCTAGCATGGGTTGCAGTGCCTCTAGTGCTCTTCGTGCCACCGTGTGTATGCTCGTCGGCTGTTCTGCTTCCTCTACTAACCACAGCGAGGACCACGGGTGAGTTCTTCCCTTTCCCCCTGCCTATTCTCTGTCTTGCCTCGCTGACCTCTGTTTGCTTGCTACGCATGAACCCTATTAAGTGTTGCCCATTGTACTAGGGTTCATCCCACTATGCTAGGGTTCATCCCTTGGTACTAGGCTTATTTGAGGTGATTACCCACTGACTCTAGTTGTGTAGAGTGCACTGTTATGCTGTGAGCTTGGTGTTGACAGTGGTTCCTGTCAATAGGCTATTAACTGAATCTTTAATTACTGCCCTGTATTGGATTGATGATACTATGGTTATGAGCTAAATTGGGATTATCTCACTGGTCCTGATTGATATTTTTTAATATGAATTTGGATCTCTACTCTAATTGTTCTCTGATAACTTCAGATTATCGAATGTGTAGATGACAAAAATGATTCTGGTTGTTATCAAAGGAAAATGATTAAGTCTATATTTGAGAAGATTTGACTATGTAGTCTGCGTATATGAATTTCTTATCAAGCATGGTTATTGTGACACCATCTATTGATTGGTACATAGTTCCTGTCTTTGGATAGGCTTTTCATGCTCTACTGTGGTTTGTCTTAGATTGCAAGTTTGGAAAGATTTCTGTTTTCTATAGAGCTTTCTTGGATGTATCCTTAAGTCTATGATGCTGGTCTGAGACTCTGCTAGGTAGAAACAAAGCTTTTTACCTACTGTTTCCTATCTCACATATCCTATGATGGATAATTCCTAGGTATGATTCCTATAGAGTTTAGGAAAATGATTTGATAGGCTTTTGTAAGAATAGTATGGTGGATTCTTACTATTTAAGATGAAGTTATAAGATAAAATCATGACAGAGGTGCTACTATCCATAGAATGTGCCTAGTAATGGTTATTCAAGGAGTTCCTTTGTATCAAGTTTTAAAACTAGAGAGTTTTATCCAAGATCAGTGATGCAAAGGCTGAGATCTTGGTTATAGTTGTAAAGGTTTATTATTGCCTTTTTATCTTTCTTCTAGGATGGATATACACCTCACTTGGGTGTTTTTCTAAGAAGGATATGTATAGAGCATAACATGTTCCGATGAAATAGATAAGATCAATGATGGTTTTGTATGAACTCACCACTCAGCTGTTGTTGGTGATGTTTCTGTGCTGGTTGTCCTTGGGGGCCTGATCCTGGAGTGGTGATCACTCACTGGACCTTGTCCTGCACCTCCTGGTACTTGTCTAGCTCCTTCGGGTACTTATCATGCTCCTCCTTGCTCCTATGAATGGCTGCTTGACCTTGCTATCCTCCTGTACCACTTCTCCTAGATTACCATTATGTGGATGATCTAATTGGTTTGCTATGAGGATTAACTGGTGAATTGGTTGGATATTTGGCAAGATGTGTGGTGTTCTTGGCTGTGTTCTTGAGAGCTTGGCGGTGATATGAGATAGATAAAAACTAGTGTAGTAGCTAGCAGCTATGCAACGACTATGTGATCTCTTTTAGGTGTATTGGACTACTGATGTTGTGTTGACAACACAAACATGCATGCAGTGACCAAGCTGATTACGGGAGGGTTCCACTTGACTCAAGTTCCAAAGGTTGAGATATTCTCTTGTGGATTCGTTCGAATGGTAGTTGATAATATCCTGTGATGGCCATTTGTTGTGTTGTTATGGTGAAACTTGCCCCAAGCCCATGATCTTGTACTGAGGCAAAATATACTAATAAGAACAGACATTGAGTTTTGGCCTCCATTCAAATTACTCAGTGATAATCTAGCAGTGCACCTCACTGCAATTCTGAGAGTAAAAAACTAACCCTAACCCCTCTTTTATTTTTGGTTTCTTTCTTTTGTGTTACAGGTACAAAGCTACTGATAGAAGATCAAAGAAGACTAGATTAAGAAATAGATAGATTGTAGTGTAGTATTTACATTTGATAAATTTTTGTAATTTTTATTTCTTTTCCTTGTAAAGAACAATGTAATATCTTCTTATTATTCAATAAGGTTTATTTTTCTTATTACAATTATTTCTGTAATGTAATCTTTCATTTATTACTTCCATTTGATTTGTTGTTACCGAATAAGAAAATAACAAGAAATATCCTTGCTTATATAAATTATTTTTCCTCTTACATTCTAAATGTTTAGTAATTACATGATTAAATGTTGTTGTATTTAAGTTTACTTCATTATTTAAATATAATCCTTTCTTAATATTGGAACATTCAAATTTGAATTTCAATTCAAATTTTAAATATGAATTTAATTTTTTCCCAAAGCACAAAAATATAGGAGAGGTCATGTCGAAATCCATAACACTTGTGCTAACGTTTCCATCAGAACAAGAGAGATCTCAATCCATCTTTAGCTCTTTTAGTTTTGCCTGAAAATTCCCCGTATTTTCTTATGCATCAATGCAATGCACACATATGTGTCCTCTCTAATTCTAGGTGTTAATCCTTGGATGTTACAAGTAGAGACAATTATTGTATCCATGTTGTGGTTTGAAGTTCGTAGGTAGAAACAGTTATGTCACGAAAAGCCTAACAACCACGTAAAATCTACAATAGATAGAATAGAGGCGTCTAACTTTATGTTGCTGGGAAGGTTTTGTGATGTGATATGGTTGCGAGTCGTGAAAAGGTAAGGTATTTTAATTTTCCTATTGCTAAGTCATATAGTAGTAGTCACCATGAAGATGAACGACAAGCCGGTGGTGTCGTGGACTTAGCGCCAAACCGGAGCACCTGACGGAGATCATGGAGCGGGAAGACAACCATGTCACGTCACATTTTGATTAGATATGATTTAATATTTGTTTGCATCTTGTTTGAGTGATGGTATTAGATACACAACGGTAGCATTTAAAGAGGATGATCCCTAATTAAATACCAACAAAAAACTGTTCTCCCATTAGTGTGCACCACCAAGAAAGGTCTTTGTTATGAGACAGGTTGTGACGATCGGATATTAGACATATTTGCGTTCGCATACGGTGGGTGCAAGCCATGTATGCATAACGAATACACTATGGTTGAGTTGGCGACCCTAGCATATATAGATATGGCCTCGAAACATAGCGATCGAAAGATCAAGCACGAGTCACATGGATGATGTGATCGACCGATAAATTCCACCCTAGAACCCACATCAAGGGCCGTGAAACTCACGGATGCTATGGAGAAAAGGGATCGTGTAATCACTAAAACTGTCTTTAGGGATGATAGTTTAAGTGGGATTTCATCTGAACTCCATATTGTGAACTTGGTCTAAGTCCTTTTGCAAATATCTTGTAGATTATGGTCGTTCACTTAGTTCAGGACATCTTTAGTCCATTAATGAACAGGAATAAACTTAAGTTAGATGAGTCGAACTTCATCAAATAGTACCAATGCCTAAGTAGGATCCTCATAGAAAACCATCTCCTCTATATCGTTTTGTGAACCCCTAGAAGATTTTCCTGATGAATTCGACGACGGAGAAGATACGACTCTTCGTGATCGTCGTGATATCTTCACCAAGGTTGAACCCAAAATATGGGATCATCGTCAACGGAAAAAGTTTATATGTGATATACAAGCAACAAACGTTTCCATGAAACACTTGTGTGGTTTTCAAGTATTGGATACTTAATCTTGTTTTATTGAAAACAGGACCCTCTGCATGAGAGTTACATAATGGAACAAGGCGATGATGGCATGATGATAGCAAACAAGCTAATTGATGGCCAACGACACTCCTTCCCTCGAAGTTTATCATTATGATTAGTAGATTTGGATAAAAGATTTGTAATCAAGTTTGTCAAACATATTTGTGTGTCTTGCTTATTGCGAGATGGTTGTTCATATTAATAAGAAACAATTCAGTTGTTCTGTTTTTATGAATGGTCTCTTTTATGATTCACATTGGGATTATAAAGAAGTTATTCTAGTCTTTATTAGTATGATAAAATGACATTTATGAGAATTGCCAAACGATATTCAAGTCTAGGTAATGAATAACACTATTTTTAGGTCATTATGGTTACTGCATGTTTTTCATGTTAATGGAGATCGGGGTCTTAGATATTTGATCTAGAGACTTTGCAAAACCATGCCTCGTTCGGCAGAATGACTAAAACTCCGCATTCTGGTAAAAGAGTGATATGCGAAGAAGTGTTGAATTTTATACATATGATGTATCGTATTTTCAACAGATAGTGGAAATCATTATTTTGGTGAATTTAGGTAAATATGTGTATTTACTTAATGAAACACAAGTTTGAAACTATTTGAATTGTTCATCTGATTTCAGAATGAAGTGGATATAAGATTAACAAGACTCCAAAGTCTTTGCATTTTGATCCAAGTGATTTCGAATTCAAGTTAATAGCAAATTGGCACGTATAAGGGACTTGTGAAAATCAGTTTCAAAAATTGTGGTGATTGGACTAATCAAATAGTATTGATATGTCTAAAACATCATATTGTATAAGATACATGTGGTCCAAATGATCTTCGAATGGATTAACATTAGGAATTAGAGTTAGAGATTGAATTAGTAAACACTCAAAAGTACTAGGAACATCTAAGATTCGAAAAACAACACCATATGAGATATGGGAAGCTCAAGTTTCTAGAGATATCGAGAATAGTAAGTCTTTGTGGTACATTCTTAGTAAGACTATGAACACAAATTCCAAACTAATACCCAAAGAAAACAAAGTTTGTATTGTCTCAGTGAGGTACTTCTTTGAGAAATTGTTTTCTTATAGAAGTGTTAGTGGAAGGGAATAAAGTGTAAGGTGAAGTTTTAGCAAATGCTTTATGAAAGTAGGATTCAAGAATTTGTTCTGTCATTTGTAGAATTTCATTCTTGATTCACTTGTGATATTATTGGAATAAGATATTCCTACGAACTACAAAGAAAGATTGATGGACCTAAGTACAAGAAATGAGCTAGAGTTATCAAATTAGCAAAGGACTGATCAAAACTACAAAGTCTTCAAAAGGTTAAAGTAAAGGTTGTAGCTAGTACAATGTAGCATCCCATCTGTCTAACATCTGTAATGCTACATGGTCTAATAATAAAATGCTACTTCCTAGATAATTGTTGCATCATAATTATATCATGCTCATGTCATCATGCCACCTTGCATTTGAGCATCATATAAAACCCTTTTTCTTTTGGATCTTGCCTCATATGCATTTATTAATTGTATTTGCCTCTTGATATATTGTATTTGGTTCTTGATACATGCTTGGTGCCCAAGTTGAGTTGGGGGCATATCTTTTATTAACTCCACCACCTTTCTTTGCCACCACCCCATAAATTCCACCATCCAACTATATGTGGGCTTTGCATCTTATTCGGGTTTACATCTAGCTCATAAATAATTGGGATGGGTCCCTTCTTTTGTTCTACATGCTTTCCTCCTTGTTTTCACAAGGTGTTATGTGGAAGCATACATGGTCACCTTTGAATACCATGTAGAGTAGAAATATCATTCTTTCTACCTTGTATGCCCCTAGTTAAAGCTATGGCTATGCTTGAACTCATGGTGGCTATATTCACATTAGTGGCACATACACACTACCATGGCCACCTTGAGAATTGATGCATGACCATTCTTTGATGTTGCTACATGAGGTGAAGAATCTTCCATAAATGTTGTGGAGCCTGTTGGAATAATAGGAAGCTTGTTTAAATGGCATGGTTAAGCATTTTTCACAATGCATGGGCCATGCACACATGTTTCCCTCTCATGTATTTTCTCTCTTATTTGGCCTCTTTTGTTTTGTTTGAATTTAACTCAAACCCACCTTTTAAACCTACACTTACCTCTTGTGCATGTATGTGGGCCTCCTTATTCCACATGCCATAATACCTATCTATCTCCTCTCTCTATCTACACCTAACTAAAGACCCTAACCCTAATTTTCTTTCCCTCCTAGCTATGCTCCTTGCCGAGCCATCTCCCCTTCCTAACCTGGCCACCACCACCCTGGTTCGGTCTAACCCCAACCCCCTTCTACCTAGCCGGACCACCCCCTCTAACCTAAACCTAGGTCGAGCCCTTCCTCGACATCCCCTGGCCGAGTCTCTCCCCTCTCTGTTCTACTCTCTCGCTGCCAAGGAGACCCCGAGCCACACCTGCCCGTCCCTCTGGCCCCACCTGCAACCACCCAAGCTCCTCCCGAGCCGGTCTACCACGTGAGCAGAAGGAGGAGGAGAAAAGGTGAGCGCCACCTTTACACCCGAGCCCCCATGTGCTGTCCCTCTGCTCGATCTTATCTACCCCCCTCTCCCCCCTGCCTTGCGTTGCGTCCCCAGATCCACCCAGGGCCCTGCCCTTCCACCCCTCCTTCCCCACCTACCGCTACCCCCTCTCTTCCATCTCTGTCGGCCACTGTCGGCTTCGGTTCTCCACCACCGTAGCTAGGAGGCGGGCGGGCATTGAGGCGTTGGGAAAGACCGAGGAGTCCCTCTGGACCGTCCCCGTGCACAGCAGCGAGGAGGAGAAGGACCGGAGCCGGAGATCACCCTCGAGCCCGACGCAAACCCTAGCTCGCCGTCCGCCAGCATCGTCGTCGCTCTCCTGCGTGCCAAGCCGATCCAACGCCACTGAGAGCCCCGCGGTGAGCCATTGACCCCATAGACATGCCCTCGTTCATCTTTGCGTCCGCTGTCGTGTGCACGGCGCGCGCTGGTCCCTTCGTCCGCTGTCGTGTCGCAGTAGGTCATCTCGCCGCGCCACCGCTAGCTAGCATCACCCCTTAGCCACCGCAGTGGCTTCAACCTTGCTGCGCGAGCGCGAGGTCGCGCGTTCGATCCCCGGCCGCGCCTCTGTGTCCATCGCACGCGCGTCGTCAGTTCCGTCAGAGAGCGGAGAAGAGAAACAGGAACCCCCTCCCTTTTTGCAGATGCCTCCCTGGCGTTTTGTTTCCCTCAACCCGCGGTCCAGCCCGGGCCCACGTGTCATGCACTGTGCCCATTTTACAAAAAGGTGCCCCGGTTTTTGTTTCTTCAACCCGCGTCGTCCGTCGCCACGCGTGGCTGCCGCCAGCAGGCCCCGCATAGTCGCCCGCGCATTCGGCCCTACAACCAGACAAAGTTAGATTTTCCCTCGGTGAGAAAAGCCCCGCGTAGAGCCGCTGCACCAACTGGCGCTGAATCAGCGCCTGGCCCACTCGTCACTGACTCGGGCTAGACCCACCTGAGTACAAAAAGTTCTGTGAGCCTTTTCCAAATAAGAATAATTCCTGGAAATGTTTAATAGGTTTTATAATCCAGAAATTAATAACTTTTTATTAATAAATCCAAATAATACAAATGATATATGTTTTTGAATCAGAAAAATGTGAGGATTCCAAATATGCCATCCAAAAGAATGTTTGACTATTTTAAATTTTCGAAAATGTTTAATTGCAATAAAATGCCTTTTCTTAATTAATTAATAACTTTAATTCTATAACTCCAAATTTGACAAATAATATGTCTAAATCGATCAGCGCGACGAATCCGTTCTGTTTATGCATTCCATGTTTTGAATTGAAGCATGCATCATGTCATTATTAAAAATCAGAACTGTTTATGGCAATAAAACTTGACCAAATAAATAATAAAATGATTTATTCTTGTCCCCACACCTCACCCTTGCCATGCTACATTATTGCCATGTAATTTGTGCATCATTCATCATAGCATGATTGTTTGCTTGTCGCATTTTATTTATATGCTTGTGCACTTTATTCATGTTGGCCCTTGTTTGTTTGGTTCTTTTTCGGATAGACGCCGAGCAGGGGAAATATCAGGAATCCCAGGAGTACTACCCAGATCCACCTCTCGCTTCAACTGAGCTGCCAGGCAAGCACTACCTCATGCTTGCATACATATAGTACCTATTGCCTCTATCTTATTCTTGCATCATTGAGTCGCGATTGCATTAAATTGAATCCCAAGTACTGCATAGCCTTTACTTTTAAACCTCACTGAGCTTGTTCCTCCATCCCATGAGCCATTACTACAGAAGTTGTTTGAGACATGCGAGTCATAGAACAGTATGTGTAGGGTATGTGAGAGTCAGATGGATAACAAGGTACCTAAACAACTTAACCTGAGTAGTATGGGATAACTAATGAAAGAGGCACCGGTGGGCAATATCTGTTATTTGGTTTTTCATGCTCACTTGTGTCCCATAGGATCCCGAGTACTTGATTCTTGTTCCTTGACTGTTCGCACTATCCACATCCGGGAGGCCTTATGGACCCCCCTGAGCCAGAGCTTGATTCATTTCTATTTCTTGGGGCCACAACTAGTTTGGGGTTTTATTACTATCCTGTACTTATGCCATGCTTTACTGCTTTATTACGATTGTGCGTGGAGCACCTGTACTGTTTTGGATCGTGACACGTTTTCGCTGTATCGACAAGCCCAGACACACTTTCGGGTTCCCAGTCGTTTACCGCCATCCACACAAACCCTGGGTCCGTTCCGGAGCCGGCCAACTTTGTTGCGGGTAGCTTACTAGGGTGGCCCCCTAAAATATTTTATGAATCCTGTGATCGCTCTGTCGTGAATGCCTCGTTGGGTTTTGAGTTGGTTTTTCTGAGGTTGATCGAGTGTGTGTTGCTATTTTTGCACCCCTGTAGGGTAAATCTTTCTGAAAGCCGTGTCCGCGGTTATGGACGACTTGGAGCACAGTTTCTCGATCATAGACAAGTATAACTAAAGTACCGCTTTTAATCTGACTAAATACCTGACTAGTAAATAGTGCAATACTCATGGAATGGTTAATAAAACTGCCAACAGATGGGTTGTTCATCCGCTTTCTCGTTGGTAAGCGAGAAGGAGGATGGATCTATTACTTTATACTGTTATAACTGTGGTTTCTAATTAACGGACATCCGTCTATCATTGGTTAGGCGGATGGTTAGCGAGTATCTATAGACTTGTTAGATATTATCTTTTGCTGCAATTGCGTCACCCCAGGTATATGTCCCCTTTAGAGGCATAAAGACTTGCTGAGTACCCCTAGGGTCTCACACGATAAATTGTTTGATTCAGATGAACAGATGTATTCGCAAGATGGATACTGGGTGGAGGAGATAGATGATGTTGGCAATGATCACGCGGTGTAGAGATTCCGGGGATGGGGATCCGCGAGATCTGTGGGCGGGATGTGCTTACTTATGTGGCATCTTATGCCGATTTGCTTCTTATCCGTACTCGGATCTTGTTTCCCGCTTCCGCTTGATACTCTGATGTTTGATGTATGAGGAGCTATCCTACACTATTATCTCTATCCTAGGATATTTGGATCTTGTCGTATGGTGTTGCAATATTTCTATTTCTTTTAGATGGTATGGCTCTGAGAACTGTTGTAAGGTAGCTTGCATACATACCCACTTGTGTATGTATTTGATCTCTTCGCCTGTTGCCTACGCCGCTCGCTCTTGTCCTGATGTCTTGAAAGTGGTTAGGACGGCCGACGGGTCTACACGTGGGTAGCCCCTGGGCCCCCGCTGTACTATTTTAACCACTTTCGGTTCATCCAGGCTTGAACTTAGAGCGTAGGGTCCGAGGTTGTTACAATTGGTATCAGAGCCATCCCGCCCTTCAGGGTCTCAGCCAAATGGTCGTTGTTAGTCTAGCAAATATATTGGTAGCTATGTATACTAGGGAAAAACAAAAACGCGAGAGTAGGACTGCTTCCATTTTTCTTCTTACCCACCCACCCACCCTTTTCTGGTAAGCAAGTGTAACGTTTTCAATCCTCTTCTAAAATTCAAACTAGGATTCACGTGTTCTGGGTTCCGTAGTACCATAGGTTGTTTGAGTGTGTGTGTGTGTGTGAATTCCTTGTCTATCTGTTGCATCCAACTTGTTGTCGCTATCTGCCTTTTGGTTATCAACTGTTGGTACATTCCATACCGACAGGCTTTTGTAAACCGACACGATCTATCTGATTTGTTGTAAACCAACGCGATCTGTCTTACTCTTTGTTATCCGACGCTATCTTGTTTGGGGTGTTTGTTTCCGTAGTTGCTAATCTTTAGGTTCATCTTAAGAAAGAAGGAAGTTGGGATATGTGTTTTACTTATTCATGTGCGGAGTAATGATTTGAGTGCGGGATGGAGTCGCGACCATACCACTACTTTTATCATTCGCTCTTGTACATTGAATTGGTAGAGTTACTAATCTTAATTCGTTAAGTGGTTTTGCGCATATAGTGGTATTTTAATACCGAAATTTGCAGAATTTTTTTTCTTTGATAGCTTGTGTACCACACTCCTTGTTCAGTCGTGTGCGATATGCTTAATATCTTCTAGGTGCTTTGAACTTTGTTGATATTTTAATATCATCTTAGTAATTTGTATCCTTAATCTGGTTAATTCTATTTTGGTACTATTTTGGATTATTATTATTCTCCATTATGGTACTGACTTGAGTTTTATATCAATCACAGGATGGCACCACCACGCCTTTCTGAGGAGGACATACCACCTGAACTGGGGGCTGTGTTGGCAAGTATTGCTAATGCCTTGGGAACAATGCAGCAGAACCAGCAGCGATTTGAAGAAAGTGTCAGGAGGAATGAGTTTGTTCCGCTACCTCTACCTCCCAAGCAAGGAGACATCAAAAGTTTTCTAAAGTTCAACCCGCGCACTTTGAGGTGTCTGATCGGCCACTGGACACGGATGATTGGCTGCATGAGATGTCAAGGTTGTTGATGACTGCTGATGTTCCTAAGCAAGAATGGGTAAAATGTGTCACTCACCTTCTGAAGGGAGACGCAACTCTGTGGTGGGAGAATTACCTGAAGGCAAACCACTCTGGTTTTCAGCCTACTTGGGAGCAGTTCACTGGGGCTTTCAAAGAGCAATATCTGTCAAATATTGTCATGGAAAGGATGAAGGAAGTGTTTCTCAACCTCAAGCAGGGCAATGACAATGTCAATACCTATATCAAAAACTTCATGAATCTTTCTCGGTATGGTGGCGATGAGATCTCTAATGACAAGAAGAAGCAAAAGAGGTTCAGGCAAGGGCTCAATGCATCTATCAAGTATGCAATCACTCATGCAAGGCCGGTGTCTTTTCTGGAACTCCAACATACAGCTCTACAGGAAGAAGCAAGTAGACAAGTGTTTTAGGAGTCCAAGAAACACAGCCGTGACGCAACAAGCTCTTCAGCTATGACAGCTCCTTCTAAGCGCCGCGTGTGGGTCCCTAATACCGCACCGCCGCTCCTGGCTCCACCAAGACCTTCAAGCTACACGGCAAGGCCACCAAACTCCTTCACCGCGGCTCCTAGGGGCTACAACCACAACTACCCTGGAGCGCCTGGCAGAGTCCCTGGCTACGCTGCTCCACGTCCACCTGGTGCTTGTTACACTTGTGGGAACACTGGGCATCAACACTAGAGTTGTCCCATGAACAACAAAGCTCTTCCTCCGCCACCTCCAAGGCCTGCAAAAGTTCTTCTATGGTTCATGCACCTCCACCTCGGGCTCTCAACATCAACACTAAGCCCGGGTCCATTGTTTCTCGTGCCAACTGTGTCAACGTCGCTCAAGCTGAGCATGCACCTAGAGTTGTGATGGGTATGCTTCCTGTTAACTCAGTTCCTGTACGAGTTTTATTTGATTCTGGTGCATCACATTCATTCGTGTCATACAAGTTTGCGGAGAGTAATGGGTTACCTTTTGATGCTTTACCAACTCGCCTCATGGTGCAATCTCCTGGATCAAACATGAGGGCTTCTAAAATCAGCCACGGCAATCAAATTGAGATTGGTGGTTCTTCGTTCCCGGCTTCCTTAATTATTCTGGGCAATTCTGACATTGATGTTATCTTGGGCATGGATTGGTTAACAGCAAATGCAACTGTGATTGATCGTGCTGAATGCTTGGTTTCTCTAAAAATTCCTAAAGGCCATATAGTCTATTCCCCAAGTCTGACTCCTGCAATTCAGCTTTTCTCTTTGGTGGCTCTGAATGATGATGTTATGGAGGCTATTCAGAGTGTTCCGGTAGTCTGTGAGTTCCCAGATGTTTTTCCTGAAGAGTTACCAGGTATGCCTCCTGACCGAGAGGTCGAGTTTGTGATTGAGCTTGAACCTGGTACCGCTCCTATCTCCAAGCGGCCTTATAAAATGGGTCCTGCTAAATTGGCTGAACTCAAATGTCAGCTTGATGAACAAGAGAAGTTGGGTTTCATTCAGCACAGTACTTCTTCTTGGGGTAGCCCAACCATCTTTGTGAAGAAGCGAGACAAGACTGATAGACTTTGTGTTGACTATCGGGCTCTCAATGCTAAAACCATCAAGAATAAATATCCTCTTCCACGGATTAATGATCTCTTCGATCAGCTAGCTGGAGTTGTGGTATTCTCTAAGCTTGACTTGAGAAGTGGATATCATCAAATCAAGATTCGCAAGGAAGATGTTCCCAAAACAGCTTTCACCACCCGCTATGGCCTGTATGAGTACATGGTCATGTCTTTCGGCCTCACCAATGCACCTGCCACCTTCTCGAGGCTTATGAACTCGGTTTTCATGGAGTATCTTGATAAGTTCGTCGTGGTCTATCTGGATGACATTCTAGTCTATTCTAAGTCAAAGGAAGAACATGAAGAACACCTTCGGTGTGTCCTAAACAAACTGCGTGAGAACCGCCTGTATGCAAAGTTCTCCAAGTGTGAGTTTTGGCTGCCTGAAGTCACCTACCTTGGTCACGTCATCTCTGCCAAGGGCATTGCCGTTAACCCAGAAACTGTTTGGACAATTATTGACTGGCTTCCACCCAAAAATGTCAAAGAAGTCTGGAGTTTTCTTGGTTTGGCTAGTTCTTGCCGCTTGCTCGTTCAGAACTTCTCAAGATTGAAGCCTCTTACCGATCTCCTCAAGAAAGGCAAGAAATACCTTTGGTCTCCTGCATGTCAAGCTAGCTTTGAAACACTCAAAGAGAAGCTCACTTCCACACCAGTCTTGATTCCTCTAGATACATCAAATCCTTTCCAGATATTCTATGACGCCTCATTGCAAGGATTGGGTGCGGTCCTTATGCAAGGAAAACAAGTTGTTGCGTATGCCTCTCGACAGTTGAAGACGCATGAGATCAACTATACTACACATGACCTCGAACTCGCAGCAGTTGTTTTTGCTTTGAAAGTATGGAGGCACTACTTGCTTGGCAACCGTTGTGAGATCTTTTCTGATCACAAGAGTCTGAAGTATATCTTCACACAACCTGATCTCAACCTTCGTCAGAGGAGGTGGATTGATGCAATTAATGATTTCGATCTGACAATCAACTACACTCCGGGCAAAGCTAATGTCATGTCCGATGCTCTTAGCCGAAAAGCTTATGTCAACAACCTCATGGTGGAAGAACAACATCCCCTCTTGTGCGAGGAATTCCACCAGCTCAACCTTGAAATTGTGGATCAAGGGTATCTTCTGAACCTTCTGGCAACCCCTCTCTTGGAAGAAAAAGTTCGCTCCATTCAACTTGGTGATCCTTACACTAAAAAGATCATCTCCAACATTCAGCTTCGGAAGTATGAGTCCTTCCACGTCGACGACCAAGGCGCTCTATTCTTTGAACACCGGATGTTCGTTCCGAACTATCCGGGTTTGAGAGAGCAAGTTCTTAAGGAGGCGCATGATTCTGTTCTTTCTATCCACCCTGGTAGCACTAAGATGTACATGGACTTGAAAACACAGTATTGGTGGCCTGGGTTGAAACTATATTGTGCCAAGTATGTCTCAGAGTGTGATGTCTGCCGTAGAGTTAAAGCGGTCCATCAGAAACCTTCCGGTCTTCTACAGCCATTGAAGCCTCCGGAATGGAAATGGGAGAAAGTAGAGATGGACTTCATAACTGGTTTTCCAAGGTCGCAGAAGGGCAACAATGCAATCTTTGTTGTCATCGACAGGCTTTCTAAAGTGGCTCACTTCTTTCCCGTCAAGGAAACAATTTACGCAATTCTGGGCTATTGAGCTCTATATCAACAGAATCGTCTCTCTTTATGGGGTTCCTCTTGAGATCAGTTCAGATCGTGGAAGCATCTTCACTTCCAAGTTCTGGGGAAGTTTCCAAAATGCTTTGGGAACAAAGTTGAACTTCAGCACTTCCTATCACCCTCAGTCGCAAGGACAAGTTGAAAGGATCAATCAGATTCTGGAAGATATGCTCCGTGCTTGCGTCATCTCTTTCGGCATGAAGTGGGGAGAATGCCTTCCTTATGCTGAATTCTCTTACAACAACAGCTTCCAGAAGAGTCTAAAGATGGCACCATTTCAGGTTCTCTATGGCCGCAAATGCAAAACTCCGATTGGTTGGTCGGGCGCAGGTGAAAGAACATTGTTTGGCCCCGACATTGTAACTCAAGCAGAGGAGAAGGTTCACATCATTCTTGAAAACCTGAAGGTTGCTCAAAGTCGCAAGGAGAGCAACTATGACAGAAAACACACGGACATGGAGTATGTCCCTGGTGATCTCGTTTACCTTCGTGTCACTCCCATGAGAGGCACGCACCGGTTTGGTATCAAAGGAAAGCTGGCTCCTAGATACATCGGTCCTTTCAAAGTTCGTGGAAGAAGAGGAGAAGTTGCTTATGCTCTTGAGCTCCCTGAAAAACTCAAGGTACATGATGTTTTCCATATCTCTCAACTCAAGAAGTGCTTCAAGGATCCCGGCAGGACCGTGGACCATGAACTCATCAATCTCCAAGAAGACCTGTCTTATCAAGAACACCCCACAAAAATCCTAGAAGTCGCAGAAAGAAGGACTCCCAACAAGTCCATCAAGTCCTGCAAGGTGCAGTGGTCGCACCATTCTGTTTATGAAGCCACTTGGGAACACGAGGATGAGCTCCATGCCAAGTATCCTACCCTCTTCGTGTCTTCTTCTTCCTAGAATCTCGGGGCGAGATTCCTATTTAGTGATGAGAGTTGTAGCATCCCATCTGTCTAACATCTGTAATGCTACATGGTCTAATAATAAAATGCTACTTCCTACATATAATTGTTGCATCATAATTATATCATGCTCATGTCATCATGCCACCTTGCATTTGAGCATCATATAAAACCCTTTTTCTTTTGGATCTTGCCTCATATGCATTTATTAATTGTATTTGCCTCTTGATATATTGTATTTGGTTCTTGATACATGCTTGGTGCCCAAGTTGAGTTGGGGGCATATCTTTTATTAACTCCACCACCTTTCTTTGCCACCACCCCATAAATTCCACCATCCAACTATATGTGGGCTTTGCATCTTATTCGGGTTTACATCTAGCTCATAAATAATTGGGATGGGTCCCTTCTTTTGTTCTACATGCTTTCCTCCTTGTTTTCACAAGGTGTTATGTGGAAGCATACATGGTCACCTTTGAATACCATGTAGAGTAGAAATATCATTCTTTCTACCTTGTATGCCCCTAGTTAAAGCTATGGCTATGCTTGAACTCATGGTGGCTATATTCACATTAGTGGCACATACACACTACCATGGCCACCTTGAGAATTGATGCATGACCATTCTTTGATGTTGCTACATGAGGTGAAGAATCTTCCATAAATGTTGTGGAGCCTTTTGGAATAATAGGAAGCTTGTTTAAATGGCATGGTTAAGCATTTTTCACAATGCATGGGCCATGCACACATGTTTCCCTCTCATGTCTTTTCTCTCTTATTTGGCCTCTTTTGTTTTGTTTGAATTTAACTCAAACCCACCTTTTAAACCTACACTTATCTCTTGTGCATGTATGTGGGCCTCCTTATTCCATATGCCATAATACCTATCTATCTCCTCTCTCTATCTACACCTAACTAAAGACCCTAACCCTAATTTTCCTTCCCTCCTAGCTATGCTCCTTGCCGAGCCACCTCCCCTTCCTAACCTGGCCACCACCACCCTAGTTCGGTCCAACCCCAACCCCCTTCTACCTAGCCGGACCACCCCCTCTAACCTAAACCTAGGCTGATCCCTTGCTCGACATCCCCTGGCCGAGTCTCTCCCCTCTCTGTTCTACTCTCTCGCTGCCAAGGAGACCCCGAGCCACACCTGACCGTCCCTCTGGCCCCACCTGCAACCACCCAAGCTCCTCCCGAGCCGGTCTACCACGTGAGCAGAAGGAGGAGGAGAAAAGGTGAGCGCCACCTTTACACCCGAGCCCCCATGTGCTGTCCCTCTGCTCGATCTTATCTACCCCCCTCTCCCCTCTGCCTTGCGTTGCCTCCCTAGATCCACCCAGGGCCCTGCCCTTCCACCCCTCCTTCCCCACCTACCGCTACCCCCTCTCTTCCATCTCTGTCGGCCACCGTCGGCTTCGGTTCTCCACCACTGTAGCTAGGAGGCGGGCGGGCATTGAGGCGTTGGGGAAGACCGAGGAGTCCCTCTGGACCGTCCCCGTGCACAGCAGCGAGGAGGAGAAGGACCGGAGCCGGAGATCACCGTCGAGCCCGACGCAAACCCTAGCTCGCCGTCCGCCAGCATCGTCGTCGCTCTCCTGCGTGCCAAGCCGATCCAACGCCACCGAGAGCCCCGCGGTGAGCCACTGACCCCATAGACATGCCCTCGTTCATCTTTGCGTCCTGGTTGCGTAGATCGTTTCATCAAACACTCTCTGTGCACGGCGCGCGTTGGTCGCTTCATCCGCTGTCGTGTCGCAGTAGGTCATCTCGCCGCGCCACCACTAGCTAGCATCACCCCTTAGCCACCGCAGTGGCTTCAACCTTGCTTCAGCGCGTCGCCGCAGCGTCGCTCGCTTCGATTAGGCGGAGAAGAGAAACAGGAACCCCCTCCCTTTTGCAGATGTCTCCCTGGCGTTTTGTTTCCCTCAACCCGCGGTCCAGCCCAGGCCCACGTGTCATGCACTGTGCCCGTTTTACAAAAAGGTGCCCCGGTTTTTGTTTTCTGAACCCGCCGTCCCCGTCTGCGCCACGTGGCTGCGCCCCGTTCGCGCGCCCGTGCGTGGCCTCGCGCACAGTCGGCCCCACCTGTCAACCGCATAGGCTAGATTTTCCCTCGGTGAGAAAAGCCCCGCGTAGAGCCGCTGTGCCAACTGGCGCTGACTCAGCTCCTGGCCCACTCGTCAGTGACTCGGGCTAGACCCACCTGAGTGCAAAAAGTTCTGTGAGCCTTTTCCAAATAAGAATAATTCCTGAAAATGTTTAATATGTTTTATAATCCAGAAATTAATAACTTTTTATTAATAAATCCAAATAATACAAATGATATATGTTTTTGAATCAAAAAATGTGAGGATTTCAAATATGCCATCCAAAAGAATGTTTGACTATTTTAAATTTTCGAAAATGTTTAATTGCAATAAAAATGCCTTTTCTTAATTAATTAATAACTTTAATTCTATAACTCCAAATTTGACAAATAATATGTCTAAATTGATCAGCGCGACGAGCCCGTTCTGTTTATGCATTCCATGTTTTGAATTGAAGCATGCATCATGTCATTATTAAAAATCAGAACTTTTTATGGCAATAAAACTTGACCAAATAAATAATAAAATGATTTATTCTTGTCCCCACACCTCACCCTTGCCATGCTACATTATTGCCATGTAATTCGTGCATCATTTATCATGGCATGATTGTTTGCTTGTCGCATTTTATTTATATGCTTGTGCACTTTATTCATGTTGGCCCTTGTTTGTTTGGTTCTTTTTCGGATAAACGCCGAGCAGGGGAAATATCAGGAATCCCAGGAGTACTACCCAGATCCACCTCTCGCTTCAACTGAGCTGCCAGGAAAGCACTACCTCATGCTTGCATACATATAGTACCTATTGCCTCTATCTTATTCTTGCATCATTGAGTCGCGATTGCATTAAATTGAATCCCAAGTACTGCATAGCCTTTACTTTTAAACCCCACTGAGCTTGTTCCTCCATCCCATGAGCCATTACTACAGGAGTTGTTTGAGCCATGCGATTCGTAGAACAGCATGTGTAGGGTATGTGAGAGTCTCATGGATAACAAGGTACCTAAACAACTTAACCTGAGTAGTATGGGATAACTAATGAAAGAGGCACCGGTGGGCAATATCTGTTATTTGGTTTTTCATGCTCACTTGTGTCCCGTAGGACCCCGAGTACTTGATTCCTGTTCCTTGAATATTCGCACTATCCACATCCGGGAGGCCTTATGGACCCCCCTAGGCCAGAGCTTGATTCATTTCTATTTCTTGGGGCCACAACTAGTTTGGGGTTTTATTACTATCCTGTACTTATGCCATGCTTTACTGCTTTATTACGATTGTGCGTGGAGCACCTGTACTGTTTTGGATCATGACACGTTTTCGCTGTATCGACAAGCCCAGTCACACTTTCGGGTTCCCGATGCATCGCTGTCCACACAAACCCTGGGTCCGTTCCGGAGCCGGCCAACTTCGTTGCGGGTAGCTTAGTGGGGTGGCCCCCTGAAATATTTTATGAATCCTTTGATCGCTCTGTCGTGAATGCCTCATTGGGTTTTGAGTTGGTTTTTCGAGGTTGATCGAGTGTGTGTTGCTATTTGTGCACCCCTGCAGGGTAAATCTTTCTGAAAGCCGTGTCCGCGGTTATGGACGACTTGGAGCAAAGTTTCTCGATCATAGACAAGTATAACTAAAGTACCGCTTTTAATCTGACTAAATACCTGGCTAGTAAATAGTGCAATACTCATGGAATGGTTAATAAAACTGCCAACAGATGGGTTGTTCGTCCGCTTTCTCATTGGTAAGTGAGAAGGAGGATGGATCTGTTACTTTATACTGTTATAACTGTGGTTTCTAATTAACGGACATCCGTCTATCATTGGTTAGGCGGATGGTTAGCGAGTATCTATAGACTTGTTAGATATTATCTTTTGCTGCAATTGCGTCACCCCAGGTATATGTCCCCTTTAGAGGCATAAAGACTTGCTGAAAACCCTAGGGTCTCACACGATAAATTGTTTGATTGATGAGCAGGTGTATTCGCAAGATGGATCGGTGGAGGAGGCAGATGATGTTGGCAACGATCACGCGGTGTAGAGATTCCGGGATGGGGATCCTTGAGATCCGTGGGCGGATGTGCTTACTTATGTGGCATCTTATGCCGATTTGCTTCTTATCCGCATACTCGGATCTTGTTTCGCCCGCTTGATACTCTGATGTTTGATGTATGAGGAGCTATCCTACACTATTATCTCTATCTAGGATATTTGGATCTTGCCGTATGGCGTTGCAATATTTCTATTTCTTTTAGATGGTATGGCTCTGAGAACTGTTGTAAGGTAGCTTGCATACATACCCACTTGTGTATGTATTTGATCTCTTCGCATGTTGCCTACGTCGCTCCCTCTTGTCCCGATGTCTTGAAAGTGGTTAGGAAGGCCGACAGGTCTACACGTAGGTGGCCCCTGGGCCCCCGCTGTACTATTTTAACCACTTTCGGTTCATCCAGGCTTGAACTTAGAGCGTAGGGTCCGAGGTTGTTACATACAATAGGCACGTTTTGACCAATCTGTAATTGCTATAGTCTTGCAGCAGAAAATACTCGATTTGATATAAGATCAAAGAATTTTGGATTTACCAGGATTATCAAGAGAAGTCTGCAAGTTGAGTGGGAGCTATGAGGTTTTCTCAATAGAATATGCGGATGACATATTTGAGTGGGAGATGAGTGTCATCCTAGAATATCAAATATTGATGAAATATTTGAGTGGGAGCATGACAATGTTCTTGAATATGGAATCGACATATTAGTGAACAATGTGTTTGCTATTAGGAATGATTAGATCATTAGATGGATGAAATTCATCATATATTAAATATAGTGGATCTATGTGATTGGATCAGGATGTTTAATGAACATTAAAATGTCAAAATGCTTGGAGAATTCTGAAAGTAGTTCAGAAGTACCTAGTTGAGATTCCGAAAAGAGTTTAGAATGGATTCAGGCAAATAACTGGTTCTTACTTGAACGACTAGGAGAAGTATTGAGTAATGACTCAGTATTTACGACAATGGTTAAAACAGGGAAAATGGATGCACTGCATCAACTATGCTTGGCCATAGTTTTTCCAAGGTAAAACCTATGTTGTTTATACTTGACATAATGTGACCCATGTTCTTAGTTGTAAAGAACAAAGATTCTAGAGTGATTTCTGGATCAATCATTGAATCAGAGTTAAGTTTGAACACAGCGAATATAGAACTATAAGGACACTTCACTGTTAGAAAGTACAATTTTGGTCTAGGGAAAGTCCGACTTTCGACTAAGTGTGTTTTATAGTTATACATGACATCTTGAAAGTTCTATTGACTGATAGATTGTCATTGTATATACTAGAAAAAAAGTCTCACTTTTTTTCACCAAAATGCTACAACACATTACATGATAATGGTGTGAATGTCAAACAGTTGACATTAATGATTTGCAAAATAGGACCTTATGAATCTGGTGAAACAGATTTAGGACAGGAAGTCCTCCATGAGCAAGCATGATCAATAAACGTATATGAGATATGGTTTATGATTAGTAGCAATGCAGCTAGATTATTTGTACTCTAGTGCAAGTGGGAGACTGAAGGAGATATGCCCTAGAGGCAAATAATAAAAGGGTTTTATTGTCATATCTCATTATTTTATAATAGTTTTATATCATGCTATAACTGTATCAACCGGAGACATTGATACATGTGTGGTATACAAACAAACTCAGGTCCCTAGTAGCCTCTATTCAGCTAGTTCATTGGGTATACGATGATCAAGGTTTCCTGATCATGGGCTAAACAAAAGTCACTGACAATAAAGTCATATCATCTGGAATGATGTGATGGACACTTCCCACCAATGATTGTTGCAACACGATCATGTCACTTAGTTCACGCTGCAATTGTCAAAAATAGATTGTCCATATCTTTAGACTGTGAGATCATATCAATCACTGTTACCGGAGGATTCTTTGACTGCATCAACCGTCTCACGTAAATGGGTGATCATAAAGGTGCACGTTGAGTTATCCGAAGGAGCATATAGATGCAATATGCTTCAAGATCGGAATTTGTTCTCCTGCATGACGGGAAGATACAACTGGGCCCACTCGATGAATTACATCCATGTTGCGCAACACATGACTAGTTCATGGGAATGGTATTTCACGGGAATGAGTAAAACAGTACTTGTTGGAAACGAGATTAAACAAGGTATCGTGACATCGAAGATTGAATCTCGGACAAGTCTTGTATCGCGTAACAAAGGGAATTGGATATATCATTTCAGGTTCGACACGATGGTGATTCATGGAGTGCATAGGGGTCAACATGGGCATCCCGGTCCTACTGTTGATCATTGATAGAGATCATGTCTATAGCATTCTCAAACGACAGGGAACCATGCTTAAGGGCGATACGACGCTTGGAGATCCTCCTGTTAGATGGAATCATATAAGATAGAGAAATCAGAATCGTTCTAGAGAGATCCGAAGTTATTCGGAGAAAGAAGGAAAGGAAAAGGCCGAAAGGAGTTTCGAATAAATGACAATTTATTATATATATTTATTATATGTTAATTATGAATTAATTCATATCAAATAAATATTTAAATTAAGATTTATAAGGCAACTTTCTTATTAGGCCAGTACCCAGAGGGAATTAACCTAGAAGAAAAACTGCAGAAAAAAAGAAAGAAAAAATAGCAAAAAGGACTAGTTTTGACCAGCCCACGAAGTGAGCAGCGGATAGTGCACGCCGCACGGGGAAGGCGCTAGCCACCGGCTGCCGCAACCGACCTAGCTTGACCCCGGCCCAAGGAGCTCGCGGGGGAGCTGGCCAGGCGACGAGCCGGGGTGTTGCGGCCACCCGGGCTAGCAAAAGCCACTGCTGTAGTGGGGGGGCAGCTGGGCCGTAGGAGGTAGCCGATCCACCCGGTTCACCTCCCCTCAGCCACACTAGGCTGACTGGGGTAGGGGCGTGAGGCCGGCCTGCCTTGGCCGATGCTGCCACACTGCTTCTTCTTCTTCACGCTTGTTGCATGGGCAACACTGCCCATCGTGGGTGTAGGCCGTTGTAGCTACAGTTGTTGTTTGCTTGGTGGGCTAGCTTCGGCTGGCCCAGCCGGCTAGGAAGGTTTTCCCTGTTACTTTCCTTTGCCTTTTAGTCCCACATGGGACACCTAAAGGGGAGGACACACCTCCCTGCCCCTATATAAAGAGGTGTACATAGGAGGATTAAAACACACTGAGAAAATATTCTCTGAGGCTAGTATATCCCCCCTCTATCTCTCTAGTTGTCTATGCGGTGGCATGGTCCGAAGAAAGGATTGTACATGCAAAGTCAACGCATCTGTGGCACGCCATTGTGCCGCAGGGATTCCGCCTGGAGGTCTACCTTCGCAACCCCACCAGGGATCAAGGAGTTCGGGAGTCGTCGCATCGTACCGTATGCGTGTGATAACTCGGGGAGCTGCCCTTGCAGCGACCGGACCGTCGTGCAAGGACCTAGACAAAGGGTGACGTGCGAGGAGCTTCGTGACCTTGAGGTCGTACGGGTACGAGTACATCATCCACACTTCTGCATGAGTGTAACGCTCTCTCAGTCTTCAAGGGTATGTTACCTTCAAGGGTACGTTACCATTGTCTTCCTCCATTACTGCATTACTTCTAGATAGATCCTTGGGCATTCAGGGAGTTCCGCGTAGTAATTTTTTTGTTATCTTCTCCAGAAACTCTACACTTTATATCAACATATCATGTCCTGCTTCCTTAACAACATATTCCAATGTGGACTAGGCACATTGTTGAGGCACTCGTCGATCTACTTCATGATGCTATGTTTTCTAGGCAATAATTTGATCTCGTGGTTCTCAAAACGTCAGCTTATCGTATCTCGTTCGTTCGTCGAGGTTGAGTACCACATAGTGGCTCACACTGTTGCTGAAACTATTTAGCTACCAACTTGTGACTGAGCTGCATCAACCTATTTAGCGGGTCACTATTGTTTATTGTGATAACATTTCAGTGGTCTATATGTCCAGTAATCTAGTACATCATTATAAGACAAAGAGTATTGAATCGACATTTATTTCATCCATGAGAAGGTTGCACCATGACATCTCCGGATTCGACATGTACCTTACTACTGCAGAATTTGTGTATATCTTCACCAAGGCTCTTGCGTCATCCCCGTTCACTAATATTCGTCTCAGTATCAACATCGTTGAACCCACCATTTATATTGTGGGGGTATGTTAGCCCTTGGATACAGATTCTAATACAAGTAAGTCTTTGGTTTAGTCAGTTGTGATACAGCTTGGCTTCTACTATATAAACATTGTAATCGTATAAATCTAAATCAATCAAAATATTATCTCAAAGTTTACAACTGTGTCTTGCCACCGCCATTTCCCTAGGAGATAAGGTGGAGCCTATTAAAACAACTCTTTGGACCAAGTTTAAGCCACTACCACAGCCCCGCCCTAGGTCGCGCATCTGCTCCCTCATTTACTTCATTAACAACCAACAAATTGACAAGTCCCAACCTCCTTTGGCTGTTGTTATAGCGGTGGGATGGGACAAGGACCTCATAAGTGCGCTATAGTTAGATCCTTAGAGTTAAGTTTTCATGAACTCACAACGGCACTATGATGATAATGGTCCCGCCATGAGAAAATAGAATAAGTCGTCCCTGACTCCTCATCCACCTCGTAGCGGAGTTGAGGATGGTGGGGTAGCGTGTGGTAGATTCTCTCTTGGAGCGGTGGATCTAGTTATGTATTTATGCTTCATAGGTAGTCTATGTGTCTCAGTTCATTGGTTTCTTATCCGACTAGCGAGGTTCGTCCAACTTCGGCTTTGTCACGTGCCAGTGTATCATATCTCATTAGATTTGTGCACTCGGATCACATGAGGTCATCCAATCTCTTCATCAATTTCTTCTCTGAGACAACATTATGTTTCTCATAGCACTAACATGGTGTTTTCTGGATCTAACCAGCCACTTCCTTTTTTTGACAAAGAGTATATATTAATATTACGGAGATACCAATTACACCCAGCCTCGGTATTACGGATGTACATAGCCAAAAAATTTACAAAGAAAAGCCCCGCTAGAGTGATATGTTCCTTGAAACAACAACACTAACACCACAAAGACAACACCGGAAGTACATCTTCTCCAAAAGCGACGCCTCCAAGAAGGGAACAATGCACAAGCGCCGTCGTCACCCGATCATAGATCTTAGGTTTTTACCTTGAAGGAAGTCCTCGCTCTCAAAACAATGCCTTCAACAAGGTCATTGCTAGACACAACTATTTAAGGTCAGGCCTTGAATTTTCACCCTGAAAGGTAAGACTTTTAGAGTTCTCCTATGCAGTCGCCCCCACTTGCATGCCAGTGCTTCAAGTCATGAATCACCAAGCCAATTCCTCCTTGCCACAAAGACTCAAACCACCATTGCTAGTCCTCAGATCTCGGCCTCCATGACATTCACTACCAACACCAAGGAACGAGAACATGCTCAATGGTAATAACAACTAGTAGAGTTTTGAAGCGCTCCTCCTGAAACGAAATAGTCAAAGAAAAACACGGGTGCAAACGATCGAATTCCACCCGATCCAGCAATCTCCAGGCATGAATCAACAAATGGGATATGCTGACGGAGCCTTCCAGAACACGACATTGCAGCCAAATAGATGAGGACATGCATCCAGCAGATCAACTCCCGGCGCAAGTTGCAATCCTAGGACCACTAGCTTTATTCAAGCCAAGCTAGTAGAGGAGATGATAGCCCATAGAGCCGCTGCAGAATGTCACCAGCGTGGTCAAGCCACCATCAGATCCCCCGCATCATGTCCTGGCTGAGACCCCATGGCCCAGATCTTGGTCCAAAGACCAGATCGTGGCCCTGCAGCCCAGATCCCCGTTGTGCGCAACACTGGCGGATCGCCTCCACCTACTCGTCGTTGCTCAGCCGGGGGTGACCAGCCAGTGAACGGCCGTATCACCCCAAGCCCCACCATGCCGCCTCATAGCGACGGACCTAGGCGGGGAGCCTAGACCCACAACTTGCCTCCACCACCCGCTAAAGCCGTGGTAGATGCCGCCGCCGCCTGGCCAGGATCTTCGCTTGGACCACCGATCACGATCTTCTCCGTCGACGTCGCCCATCCGCCCCTACGAAGAGAAACGTCGCTAGCTCCACCCCTAGCACCATTAGGCACCAGGGGGCGCCGCCACCGCGTTCGACGCTGGCGGCAGTATCAGTATCAAAGGGAAGGGCAACTAAGGAGGGTGGAGTTGGGCGGCGGGATCTGGCCCCCCGACGACGCCTGGGGTGTGCCGCGGGAGGGAGGAGTTACCGGATCTACCAAAATGCACGTGTCAACAACGTTTGTCTAGTTTCGACATTGTTCTAAGGCACCATCAAGTTCCGCTCATGGCACGTGGATGACGAGTGTAGGAGGAAGATGACCTTGTTTTTCCTTAGACGAATATGTGTATTTTTGTTCAATTCAATGATGGTCCTGTAAGGCTAATTGATCTTAAATGTGCTTTTTGGCTCTTGTCAACAAATAAAGTCATTAGAAATACTAATAAAAGAGGCTCATGTTACACGGAGGTGGTGTTTTAGTTCCTAGATGCAAATGAACCTATTATGAAAAATACATAAAAATAAAATTTAAATTGTAAAAAAAATCTGTACAAAAAATTCGCTTGTTTATCCAGACATTCTATGTCTGTACACAATTTTTTTTGAAAAAAATGAACATTTTATGTAGCTTGTGTAAAAAAGACAAAAAATATGTTGAATGGACACGTTGGAGCACTGAAATTTGTCTTTTTTACATGGGACAACTAAAATGTTCTTTCTCATATAAACTTGTGTACGAACATATAATGTCCGGATATACATACTTTTTTTTATTTTTTTATAGTCTAAAAAAATGTTTTCACTCTGTGGATACATTTTAAGCCTGCAAGTGGTCACGTCCACGGCTGCTCGCGGGCACGCCTTTTGTTCACGTTTGATTAATCGGAGCTTGTCTGTGATTGAGAGTGCTTGCTTGCAAGAAGAATAGCTATTGCCCTTTCTTTTTGACTAGTAAGCGTATGTGCAACACACGTTTTATAATGTATAATATGATCAAATATTTTAAATCTTTATTTCCTTTTACCGAGTTTATATCGAGGTCTCGTGATTTAGAACACGAAATGAACCCAAAAAACATGGCTTACTCCAATAAAGAGAGATCATCAATCATGCTGATGTATAAGTATAGTTCATATATTAGGTTGTTGTTTTTTGGAATTAATAGGAGAAATGATTGCGAGATGAGCTAAACATCTAATGATGAGTTTGATGCTTCAAGTTTCTTAGGAGGTATATCCTCAATCGTACGATCCGTGCAATCTATGTTGATTACATCATCTTCATGTTTTGATTTCTTATGACATCATCATTCGGCTCAGAGTTAACTAAAACAACAACTAATTTCGCGGGTTCCCTAGTCGGTTTTGGGATTGGATTGCCGCACTGCTCGCCACGTCCTCTTCTCGGGTCCTTCTCAATGGCATCGCCGGTACCCCAATATCCCATGGTCGTGGCCTTAGGCAAGGAGACCCGTTGTCTCCCCTTCTTTTCGTCATCGCGATTGACCCTATTACGCAAATCTTAGAAAGGGCAACCTCTCTTGGACTTCTCCATAAGCTTCGTGGGAGAGGAACAATTTTAAGAACCTCTCTATACGCGGACGACGCTGCGGTTTTTGTGGCGCCAATCAAACATGACATTGTCAACTTAGCCACCATCCTGGAGGGTTTTGGAGAGGTGACGGGGCTGCGCACAAACTTTCACAAGAGCTATGTTGTTCCCATCCGGTGTGATCAAATTAATCTAGATGATATCCTCCATGACATACCGGTGTCCCGTACTACCTTTCCCCTGAGATACTTGGGCTTGCCTCTTTCGGTTTGGAAGCTCAAGAGGGTGGATTTCCAACATCTTGAGGACAAGTGCGCTGCCAAGCTCCCTACTTGGAATGGTAAATATATCACCATGGCTGGGCGGACTGCGTTAATAAAATCGGTCATCGCTTCTCAAGCATTATACCAGTTGACGGTATTGCCCATTCCCCCGGGAACTATTAAGTTCATGAATAAATTGGAACAAGCCTTCCTTTGGTCGGCCAAGGATAAAACTACCGGGGCTAAGTGCAAAGTAAATTGGGACACGGTTTGCCGCCCAAAGAAACTTGGGAGGCTTGGGATCCTTCACACGGACAAGTTTGCGACGGCTTTGCGTTTGAGGTGGCCATGGTTCGAATGGAAAAATCCAAACAAGCTTTGGGCTAGACATAGAAATCCATGCACAAAGGAAGACATGAACATTTTCTACGCTGTCACGACCATCACGGTGGGTAATGGAGACAAGACTCCATTTTGGCATGCTCCTTAGATTCTAGGGAAGAAGCCGATTGAGGTTGCCCCTCTAATTTTTGCCTTATCTAAAAGAAAGAGCTGGACCGTCAAACAAGCCTTGCATGACAATGCTTGGATTAGGAACGTGAGGCTGGAGGATAATTTCACAATCGAGCATTTTAAGCAATTTGTGGAGCTTTGGGTCCTTCTTCGTGAGGTGGAGCTTGACCGCAATGTAGATGACGACATTTCTTGGAAGCTTACGGAGGATGGAGAATACTCCACGGCATCGGCTTATGAGGTGCAATTCCTTGGGGCAACGCTATCCAATATGAATGGAATGGTCTGGATGGCTTGGGCTCCCCCCAAAGCGAATTTTTTTGCTTGGCTTGCGTTGAGGAATAGAGTTTGGACGGCGGACCGTTTGGAAAAGAGGGGATGGCCTAACTGTGGGTTGTGTCCTCTATGCAAGCAAACTACGGAATCGATTTCACATCTCCTTGTTGCTTGCCGATTCACCACGCGCATTTGGAGTTATCTCAAAGATTGGTTGGGGCTCCACAATATTTATCCAAGGCATTGGGCGGGGCTCTCTCTCAAGGATTGGTGGTCTACGATGGCGGAAGGGCGTAAGGCAATGGCATCTTTAACCTTGTTGGTTTCTTGGGAAATATGGAATGAAAGAAATGCCCGGATTTTCAATAATAAGCATGCGCCGTCTTTAGTTGTGCTTCATAAGATTAAGAAGGAGGCCCGGTTGTGGGTGTTAGCGGGCGCTAAGCATTTAGGTAATGTAATACCGGGAAAGTAGACTTGTTTTGTACTTGTTACCCTTTTAATTTCTGTAAACTCCTTGCTTAATTAATATAGTGGGGCAAAGCTTTTGCCTCTCTTTAAAAAAGAAAAAACTAATTTTCTTCTAAAATGTGTTATATGACCCTATCTAGTAATAATCAAGAGTTAGCTTTCAAATAATGGTACACAATGACTAATCATTATGATAATAAATAGTAAAATATACCTGCTCAGGGCTATCTGATAAAATATCGTCCATAAAGGACTCTATGAAATTTATCATCTACGAAACCCGCAGGACAGGATAAACATATATGGTGTAAAAATTTGGCGATACAGAGTTCAATATATATGACAAAAATAATTATAAAAATATTTGATTATAAGGAAAATCTTCAAATTTCCACACTTTACTCTACTCTACTCTATACGTTTGTCAAAAATAAAAAATTGATAACGCACCACACTCTCCTCTCAATTCTCCACTCTGTAGCCCCTCTCTTTGTCTCTCCGTCAAGCTCCCCCTCACTTACCTATCCAGTATCCACCGCCCCTGCCTGTCTCCCCGCCGGCGGCTAGTCTCTGTTCACCTTCCCCAGCTAGCTCACTCAACCTCTTCAGGCCGGCCCTCCCCTTCGTCCCCACCGCCGGCTCGAGGAGTCGCACACCCCTACCCATCTCCGCCATCCTTGTTGAATCGGTTGCTGAAGAGCCCAGGAGGCGTTCAAGCTTGGCATGCTTGCGGGCGACCTAGAGATAGGTGCCGATGGAGTCGAACGCGAAGGCGTGGGCCTCGTATCCACTGGATTGGCGGATCCGGCAACACTGCTTTGGAGGGCTCGCCAGCGCCAGTCTCCTCGTTTCGCTGTATAAGCCGATGAATCGGATCAATTGTTGAGGGACGCCGGCGATGATGCTCTGCTCCGGCGAGCTTGTCGTGTCGCGAGCGTTCTGGGCATCAGACTCGTGTGCAGGTAAGGAGTTCCCCTCTTTAGAAAAACTCAATCCTACCATGGGTGTGGACAAGCATCACTCTGAAGTTAGACGCATGGGTGTGTTCTTGTTAAATACTGTATACTTTTGTTCAAAAAATATACTGGATACTTTGGTACCATCACTATATATTACTTTGGCACATACATGATGTAGCTCTTTTTTTTGTATTTGTTCAAATGTGTAGTTGGTACTCTCATCATCAGCTGCAGTTTATGGATGGCCCAAGAACTCACCCTGTACAGAAGAGTTTCCTCTGACTACAAACATCCATATGGAGAAAACAAGGTCTGAGGCATGTCATTTATATTTCTATGTCTGAATCGTGTATGCTCATAAGATGGTGACGCTTTCACTCCCATTCACATGACCCGTTTGATTAGAAATTAACAGGTGAGCTGCTAAACATAACTTATTTTAGAAAAGAATGATAAACAATTGGAGATTAACAAAACACTAAAAGCACCTTTTATTACTCTCTCCAATAAACCCAATTGACTTATATGGCTCGAGAGCTGCTGGAAGGAGGCCAACCTATATTTAGATGACGAAAAGTTCCATTCCCATTCACCTTACACCATAGCTAACATTTGTACAAGTACGTGCAACAAAATTTTGTCTTGCTTAAATCCAAACACAAAATAGTTTGAGAGCTAGGAATTAAATAAATGTTACACAACACATTGTTCAGTAACACACTTTCTTGCTCTGAAAATAACTGAACTTCGTCGAGATAAGCTGATTTATTATCCTGTTCCATCTCCCTGAGATAGATTTGTAGGCATCCTGAAAAGCGACATTTAATGAACTGGTTAGTAGATCATCTCGTTGGAACTGCAACTTGCAGTGATGGTACACGAATAATCATATTTGCACCTCAAATAAGCCTAGAATAGCACTCCGAAACTATAGTTCTTGAAAACCTTTCTTTCTTTGGCGAACCAAGCACCAGAAACTTAAGATGTATATGTTGACATTAACTTCTGTACATGAATTTGCTCCTTGTTATTTCAGGTTCTAACGTTCTGCTTTGATGGTGAACACCCTTTGGAAAGGAAATCTAAAGCTATAATTGTAGGCCGCTAGCAGAAATTGGAAGCAGAATCAAATCCATCAGATATTTAGGGTACTAACGTTGTTGCTAACGTCTACGGGACACAGTTATATGTATAATTTCTACTCCATTCAGAGTAAACTTACTATTTTAATTCTTAGTTTGTCGAGACCACCACAATTTACAATTGCTTATATAATTATCTAAATTGCAGTCCTCCGCCCAGGACTCCAAGAAAAGGAAGGGTTGGGTGTGATTTTTTAATGGAAGTGTTTAAAAGAAATGATATTTGGATGTGGTTTGGTGTTTTTTTGAAGCTAGTCTCTTTAATCTTCTTATTATCTCACTGTTGTATGCTCCTAGTTTTTTGTTCGTACATTACATGACATCAGGATGATTTTGATGTGGCATTTTTTTCATCATGCTCCATGTATTTGCTAGGTCACTGGTCAACTAAGTGTGATAGTATCATCATAATTGGAGCGACCTCCAAGGATGCCCTATCCTGCAGGTTCGAGCAAACCAAAGCATCCCAAGTATGGCATGCTCCCAGAGTATATGATCCACACCCCTCCCTATGTCTATAGCGACTGGTAATTCCTCGCCCACCTTCATCTCGATTTTTCTCGATTCCTCTCATATTTTTTTCTACTTTACAATAGTTATATTGGAAATAACCAGTAGCAGTGGATTAATTGAATCATTGTATACTTGAAATTAGTAGTAGCATTATAGTGACAAGCCAGGGGACCAAGTTCTTTCACATTGGTGCAGACACATATTTTACCAGTAGAATTATTCATAGATCCATGGTACTTGGCAAGTGCTTTATTTGTAAAGTAAGATCTGAGAAACACAAGAATGGTTAGAATGTACTCCCTCCGTTTCAAAATATAAGATGTTTTAGATTTGTGAAGGAAGTGTATCTAGACCCCTTTTAATGTGTAGGTTTACTCTAAATCTAGATGAACCTACACACTAAAAGGGGTCTAGATACACTCTTTTCACAAAGCTAAAACATCTTATATTTTGAAACGGAGGGAGTACATAAGCTACTATGAATGTTTGGCTTCATATAAATATTGCATAGGCTGGCAAATCATGCATGCACCCTTGTCAATCCAAGAATCATAAGATGGTGTGTGTGTTCAGTTGCCTATACAGTAGCAGTGTTGATCAGTAAAAGATAACAGGTTTGTTTGAAAATATCAAACCTATTTGAGCCATCTATTGATCTCTTACCCTACAGTTATTTTCTCAAATCATGATTTGCAGCAGACATATCAAGTATTGAAATATTTTTAAGTTGCGTCTTCTTGTGTGCAGTGCCATCTTGGTACACGATCACATGAATGTGCAATATAGGCAGTACAAGACTACTTTTTGTATTTTTGGTTGCACAAACTTGTATGATCCATGTAACATAGCTTGAGTGGAGATACTCTACTCATACGTCTATAAGAAATTTTATGTTGGCTAGTTCAGTTTTGGTTGCCTAATTTTTGAGCACTTGAGTGCCGGAGATAGCTGCGTAGAGAAGGCTGGTATGAATTTTTGAAAAATGTAAGTATGAAAAATCTGAATTTGGAAGATCCTCCATTGCTATCTCCGTATGTAATTCAAAATTGACACATGCTTTTCTATATTTATCCAGAGGAATTTTGAACGGACATCAATCGAATCTTCTGTCCAGAAAGTACAAGTATGACTATATGGAGGGAATTATACTTGCAGCAAGGCCACGATAAGGAAGCAAATGGACTCAACTGGAAAGACAAACATCAATCGAATGTCCTGAATGCCACGCACCTGCACCACAACGGCGATTGCAATGCGCTGATTGTAATATGACTACCCATCGAAGAGGAACTCCAGCGATGGGGGCTGGTTAAGTTGTATTCCGGCGGCGGCGCGCCCAGGCAGACGACGCGGGCAGATGGCGTCGTCAAGGAACGTGGCTCATATGGTGTCGTCAAGGTTCTGTGCGAGGGCGTCGTACTGGATCTGGGAGAGGACATAGAAGGTCGCGATAGGTCGATCGCGAGCGGTGGTGGCGAGATTGGCGGGCGAGATTGGCGTGATCAGTTTCCATATTTCCTGAGATTGCCGTGATCGTTTTTTTCAAAGCAGACAAGCATGGGACGTTTTATTTTGCTATGTGGGGATAAGTAGTCCGTCCGGTGTTGTATAAATTGCTAAATGCACGCGGGATCTGATTAGTGTGCCCGATTGTATGGTTTTAGTCTGTTTGTGTACAGTTTGTGAGGTGCCTTTAGCAAATTTATGTTTGCTCTTTTGTAAATAGTAGAGATAAAGTTTAATGGGACACGGGCATCACCAAGCGGATAATAAGTAGACAAAATCGTAGTTCTAATTAATTAAATGGGAACAAAGGGTAAGTCTAAGGCAGCTATGGATGTGCCCACTAGTTCATTTGTACCCGTGAGCCCAATTGAATTTCTATTCCCGTTACTCTATCGAGCAGGAATGAACGGGGACATACATTTGAACGCGCGACGAGGAAAGGAATCACAACGGCCACAAACAGATAACAAAGCGATAGGCAAACATCGGTTCGTCCCCGTTGTTCAATCAACGCACGCCCTGGCTACCTAAAAAAAAAACCGTCCATCGGTCTACGGACGCTCCTACCGCCGACGCACAACCACCGTGTGATGGTGAAGTACAACATGAACTGTACTATCCATGGATCAAGCGATATAGTTTATCTTCTCTTGTTGCATCGCGTCGACGATCTTGGACCATTTGGTGCGGATGGTGATCACCACCAGCGTGCTTGTCTGGCAGGTCAGCCCGCAGATGAGACCCGACCATAAACCCTGCACAACAAATTAGAAAGACTTGTTCATCAGTCAAGTGCTCTAGCTCCTTGTTTTTTCAGATTAGAATTCGAGATGCATGCTTTAGCGCATTGACGCATGGGCAAGGACGATCGAGTGCTTCATCAATTGTAGTGGAGTACATACCTTTGTGTAGAAGTTGAGCTTGAAGGCAAAGAGGATGGCCAGCGGCATGCCGATGCAGTAGAACGCCACCAGGTTCGTCATCGCCGCCTGGTGCTGCCATCCGCAGCCCCTCGCCACCCCTGCCACACGCGCGCCAATTCATTTGTCAGTTTGCTCAATTGTTGGTGCATTCCGGTCACTGATTTTGTTTCCATAATTAGGGTGGCTGGTTTAGCTAGCTGACGGATCTTTCTCACCTGACAGCACGCCCTGGGCGGAGTCGAGCACGATGGAGATCATCATGAACGGGGTGATGGCCGCGAACTCTGCCGCAATCACCGCGCTCCCGCTGAAGAGGCTCGCCCAGATGCCGTGGCCGAAGCCCAGCAGCAGGATGAAGGAGAGGGCGAGGAACACCGACAGCTTCAACGTCACCGTCACCGCGTTCTTCGCCCTGTCTATGTTCCCGGCACCGATCTCGTTCGACACCCTCGTGCTGTAAAATGGTGCAAGCAAATATACAACATAAATCGCTATAACTTTATATACACACTTACTAAAGGGAAAGAAGAACATGGGATCGGCCTGGGTCTGAAAGTGAGGAAAAGTACAGTACGTACCTCACAGCGGCACTGAACCCGTAGGTGATCATGTAGGCAATGGCCTCCGTGCTCACGCTGCATTCAGAAATTAAACACGAATGAAGTTGATTCACAGCACGGATCATAGATCTTGGCCTGCGTATAACACGACTGAATAATGTTTCTCGAGCTTTATCGGTCAGAAACTCAGAATCCAAGAGTGACGTAACGTACCACATGGCGATCAATGACGTGCTCACGGTGGAGTTCGGCAGCAAGCCTGCAAGCAGCACCAGGAGCTCAAACGCCCAGTACTCCAAGCTGCAGTCAGTACCAATGCCAGGTTAAACCAAGTACTAGTACATGTGTGTGCTTGAGAATAACATGTGTGCAAGGTGCAACAACAATGTACAGACCAGACCATGATGGCGGAGGGCGTTGCGAGCTTGATGGTCGGCAGCACGTAGCTGAAGGCGTCGACGGAGAAGCCCTTCCACGTCTCCTCGAACTCCCTGGACCACATCACGTAGCCGAGCAGCATGAGGCAGGAGAACCAGAGCGTGGCGGAGATGGAGGCGGACGCGCCGGCGAGGCCCAGGCCCAGCACGTTCACCAGCAGGTGGTTCAGCGCGACGTGGAGCGCGAAGGGCACCACGGAGCAGACGACGAGCGGCAGGACCACGGACTGCGTCTGCAGGTACCGCAGCCCGCACTGCAGGAAGGAGTAGGCGAACAGGCCCGGGATCTGGTACCGGATGAACACCGCGGCGGCGCGGGACACCTCGGCTTCCTGACGCAGGCACAGCAGCAGCGGCTCCGTGAACAGCCACAGGACGGAGATCACCACCGACACCACCGCCGACATGATGAGCGACGACTGCAGGTACAGGCCCAGCATGCGGTACAGCCGGGCGCCGTAGGCCTGACCGCACAGCGTCTCCAGGGCGCCGCTCATGCCGGTCTGAAACGTTGTTCAAGTTTTTGCACATTTGGCGTTACTAATCAAGGTGCATCACATCGCGCTGCACGTACGATTCAGGTTAATACTTCGTGTGCAATGCAAGATACGTACAAGATACTTCTTCCTCCGTCTCTCAAACATTTTGGTAGTAAGTAAAACAGCATGCCAAGTACGACGCGCAGAACGTTTGCCAGCAACTGCTGCCAAAGATCAGATGAGACCGTACTGACACGTATCCACCGATCTAACCTCTCAATATCTCACATGGCAACATTGCAGTCTTTTCAGAAAGAAAGAAAGAAAAAAAAAATCCACGTTCAAAACACGACTTTCGCCTCGTCGAGGTTGCTAGCCCCATTGGCGTGACCATCTAGAACGACCATCTGTTATCTAACGAATTACTAGTGCTCACGAGTCACGTGTGCTGATGAATTATGAATCGAAACTCTGGAGTTCCAGACTAAATTCGCTAAGTTGGAATGGAGACTACGGAAATTTATGGTCATTGACCTCGCATGTACTCCAGCAGGAGTTGATATGTCATCTTAGTGCCTAATTGGGGGCTGAAATGATACGTCTGCAACTAGCTTAATTATTATACTGTAGATTAGTTGGCACTCTGAAATAGTCTCTGGAGTATGGCACGGAAATAAATAAAATAGTTGCAAAGCATATCTAGCACAGGGTGGGAGTTGCGACTCGTGACTGGTTCAAGTCCAAAAGGATTCCAGGCTTGAGAACGCCGGCACCGGTTCTGAACTAGTCCACCGAACCATTTCGTTTTCTGCATATCCAGAGATATTGCAGAGAACGTGCTTCCTGGTTTTGATCGTTCAGCTCAAAGGGGCTTGGTCTCCTCTATTTGACCTATTTTTGAATTACTGTATTATTATTTTTCTACTTATATATGTTTAGAACCAATTTCTGTTGTGTGCATGCAAAATCAATATCTTTAGAAACTTGCCCATCTGTTTCTTGTGGGCAAACGACGAAATCAATACGTGCCAGAAAGGTTGCGCTCTGGCCGTTGCCAATTCAAGTCGCAGCCACAAATCTACTACAACGACCGTGCTATATATCCACTCGCACGTATACGTATTCTGCTTTTCTTCGTGTACTCCGACAAGTTGCGGGCGGTGATCGATGTCCGGAGAAAAGCGACTGCTCTCTCGTCGGTTTCTCTACCCTGATTGGCGTAGAAAGATCGATTTAGCCGAAGGAGGAAGCAGATGAATGGTGGCATTGGACAGGATCAAACGACCAGACCCTAGCATCAGTGGACGCCAGCAAATGGCGCCGCCGAAGCGATGAAAAGATAAGTACCACTCCCTAAAAAAAAGATATGTACGTACTCCCTCCGTCTCAGAAATTTGTCTAAATTTGTCCGAATTTGAATGTAGGGAGCAGCATAAGTGTGTTTTGTGGTGGAGATGAGACCAGAACCGTGGCCGTTAGCGATACTCTAGTTAGCTTCTGCAAACTAGAGTCATTTCAGGCGGTTAGTATCTTAACTTACACGACAAGATGTAAAACCGAAATCTGTATAGGTGCTACTTCTTCCGTGTTTCACATTATAAGATGTTTATTTTTTTCCTGAAACGTATGTGTGTACTTCCACCGTCTCAAAATAGATGTTGCAGATTTATTAAACTTTAGATGAATTTAGACACTATTTGGTATATATAGATTCATCTAAATTTTGATAATCCTACAATATCTATTTTGAGACGGAGGGAGTAGATGCATTCTAATATGTATAGGTTCACTCATTTCGATCCTTACGTAGTTCATAGTGAAATATCTAAAATATCTCATAATTTAGAAGGGAGGGAGCAAATAGATATTATTGTAGTCCTAGATCAAACTGCGTACTAGCAGTAGCAGAACACTGAAAATGATAATGAAATAACGATGAACTCCCCGAGTTCCAACCTGACAATAAAGAAATGGAGTAGTAAGGTCAAATACACCATCTAGCGCAGCATTGGAAAATATCGAGCGGAACGATTCCCATACATTGAAAACTGACTTGCAATGTGTATCGTCCATACTGCTACTGCCAATGCTATCTCGCCACGACCCACGTACTACAGTAGTATTACTAAAAGCTAGTACAGTTGTATCAACAACTGTGCAGCGGGATATGCATAGCACGGCGGGCGGGCACGTGGGAGTTGCGACGTATGGATGCATCGTCAACCATGAATACTACCTTACAGGGGTGCAGTTAATGTACGGTCGAACCAAATCTGGCAAAGAGTGGGTGGTAGCAGTACGTACGACGAAGGCGTAGCCGGTGACGGTGGCCCAGGAGTTGCCGAGCGTAGCGCCGGCGAGGTGGACGTCGCCGAGGTGGCCGGAGAACATCACGGACACCAGCGGGATGGCGTAGTAGGACATGTTGGTGAGGACCATCGGCAGCGCGAACTGCAGCTGCGCCCACGCCTCCTCCGTGTCGATCACGCGGCGCAGCCACGCCGGCAAGGAGCGCGGCTTCGCCTCGCCGCCCTTGCCGTCGGTGGGTTCGCCGGCGAGGAGCAGCGGACCCGAAGACATGTCGGCGTCGGCGTCGGCAAGCCGGACGATAGCGGGGAGGAGCTAATTGGGGTTTCGTGGCGGGCTAGCGACCGAGACGGGGATTCGATGGGGATCAAGGAATGTGATGTGGAGGGTGGAGACTATATATAGCGGGTAGACCCGTAGGGGCCAAGCTTTCCCCTTGCTCACGTTTTATGTCAGGACTGAGGTCACGAGGTGTCCACATCTCGCGGAATGCGTGGTCGCGGGTATGCGGGGAAACGGGAGAAGAAGATAGGGTGGGCAGGAAAATTGGGTGAAGAGAATTACAGATCCTCCCCGTCAAAGAAAATTCTCTGGGATTTGACACAAAAGCAATTCAGAAACTATAATCCAATTTAAACTAATACTCCGTCCGATTCCAAAATATAAGATGTTTTAAAGGAGTGTATCTAGACCCTTTTAGTGTGTAGATTGATCTAGTTTTGGAGTAAGCCTACACACTAAAAGAGATATAGATACACTCATTTCACAAAAATAAAAAATCTTATATTTTAGAACGGAGGGAGTAGCATCTTTCGTAGAGGTTAGAGGGTTCTAAAACTTAATAGATCCATTCTCCATATGTTTACTATACGGGTCATTGGTAGAAAAAGGCTTTTTGGTCCAGCACCAAATGTCATTAGTCCCGGTTTGTTTTCTTAATCAGGGCCAACGCCAGACACAAGTCCCGGTTCATGTCGTCTGGGCATTGGTCCCGGTTCATTTCTAAGCATTGGTCCGGTTCGTGGCATGAACCGGGATCAATGCCACCGCGACGCACACGTGGCGCTCTGCGGAGCATTGGTCCCGGTTCATGCCACGAACCGAGACAAAAACCCCTCGACGGTTTGCAATCCGGGACAGAGATCTAAATTAAATCGGGGCAGAAATTGAATTGATCTAGTATTTTTGAATTTTTTTTCCACAAATTAATCGGGACAGAGATCTAAATTGAGGCATTTTATTAATTCAACCACAAATTCTTCCTAAACAAAGGTGCGATTTAACAAATTTTTCCTCCGAACCGCCGGTTTTCTCGTCGTCGTCGGACGGAACCTCCACGATTTCCGCATTGTTCGCGAGACTGAGCTCCTCTTCGCGGCGAGCGGCGTCGATGACGGTGTACTTGGTCCGTCCAGGGATGGACCAGAACCTCTCCCACCCTTCTCGGTTGCGGAGATCCGGGTGCACCACGCGCCCGTAAATGATGCGGTTGCCAATCTCCTTCCGCTCCTTCTTGAATAGCGCCGGCCAGTACGGGCTGGCCGCCGCATACCGAGGCAGCGCCCTCTTCCACGCGGGCATCTGGTGGCAACGCGCCGCGATTTCGCTCTCCATCTCGGCTTCGCCAGGGACGAGGAGCAGAGCCACCGACACACCCGCGTAGCTGATGCGCCATCCGTGGGGCACCGTCGCGCCCGGTGGCGCAAGGATGTCGTAGTGCGCGAACATCACCGCCTCGTAGAAGTTCAGCGCGGGCATCTCCATGGCAGCGCGGTGGAGATTGGAGAGGGAGGGGAGGATGGACGACGCCACAGGTGGAGAGATTGCAGAGGGCGAGGCGATGGCGCAGTGGAGAGATTGCAGAGGCCGAGACGCTGGCGAAGCGACGCGCTGTGGCCTCCTATTTGTACATGGGGACGACGAAACGATGGTGCTTGGCATTGGTCCCGGTTCATGCCACGAACCGGGACCAAAGCCCCTCTCGCGACACGTGGCGGCCCAGCAACCCCCCCCACCCAGGTCATTGGTCCCGGTTCATGCCATCAACCGGGACCAAAGCCCCCCCCCCCCGCCCCCCCCTCGTCCCGTGCGTGCCCACGTGGAGACCCATTGGTCCCGGTTCATGCCTGAACCTGGACCAGCATTAGTCCCGAGTGATTGGTCTCGGTTTAAAAACCGGGACCAATGGCCCTTATGAACTGGGACTATAGGCCCTTTTTCCACTAATGGGTGCAGGCTCCACTGCTCGTTATACATCACATGGATGGTTCAGAGCTTTAATATATAGGGATGGGGATCGAAGTGCACGATGCTGTAGAACAATACATCCTAATTACTTCTACTGCAATCTGTTTACACAATATGTCTGCAGAACATTGAGAAATTTAATTGGGTTCGATCCCCTTTTGGCAGATTTCATTTCACATGCAGAGAGTGTGTGTTTGGACTTTTGATGGCTTTCCAGTGCAAAAAGACAGAAAAACTAGCCAAACGGCACAATTGTGCAGTCGGTTTCGGCCGAAGTGGTGCTCGAAATAGGCAATCCCGGGAAGCACGTCCGGAGGTGCTTCCCGCGGCTTCCCGGGACTGCGAGCGAAGCGTTTTCGGTTTCAGACATTTGCTTGGAGGACATTACGAGAAAACTACCATCCCGAGCCTCGCCCTGTATCACCACTACATCGACCGACGGACCTCCTCCTCGCCTTCCTCGACCGACTCCCGCCGCTCCAGATTGACGGCCCCCCATCCCAAGTCAGTTCCAAGCTCCAGCTTCTCTGCGGATGTGGTCATCTGGGTTCGGGGATGGCAAGAGAGCACGCTGCAGATGGCCATGGCGACTGGGCGTCGAGGAGCAAGCGCGGGCCAGCGGCGGAGGTAGGTAGGGGAGGTACAGGAGTGGCGGCAGGCGGCGGAGCAGCATCGCTCGGATGGAGAATGCGAGAGAAACAGAGAGATACGTGAGGAAGCGGACAGGATAAGGAGAGAGAAGACCGTGGGGCTCGGCTAGGCTTTCTTTTATTTTTATTTTTTCCTTTTTATTTCTTTTTTCTTTAATTGAAAATTTTAATTAGAGAGAGAGACCGTGAGGCTTGGCTAGGTTTTTCTTTTGTTTGGTTTTTTATTAAGGATTAATACAAAGTATGTAAGGAAAATTAATTAGCAAACATACGTGTTCATAAAATTCAGAGGGTACTTCGGACAATTACTCAGCATACAGCCAGACAGTCAGCTAAGTTGTCAAACAATCGAACTCACAGAAGTAGCTTTCCCTACACAACAGCTTTTTCTACACAGTAACACAGCCAGCCATATCCAGCCAGCCACATCACAAACAAACAAGCTCATAGCCCGTTTAGCTTTTGGCTTTCAATCTAACACCCAATACTCTTGCAGAACCCTTAGAAATTCAGTCGGGTATGATCTGTTTGTCGTATAGATTTCACATGTTGCGTGTGTAATTTGTAACTAGTTTTTGGTACCTCGGACAAGCTCGCGTGGTCACTAATTAGTTTGGCGTGATCTCGTCGACGGTTGCAATTTCCAGCTATTTGAGAAACGTAAACGTAACTTTAAACTTTTGAAAACACCATTTAAATTCTCTATACATTATATATATATGCTATTATGCTCACTTTAACACACATACCACTCAATATATACTCGTATTTCTATCCTGTGCATATACGTGGAGTGCCCAACCCGCCAGCTGACATTGTCCAAAAAAGGAATTTATGACAACATCGGGATAAAATTGACATATACTCCCTCCGTTTAGAAATATAAGCCGTTTTAGTTTTGTGAATCGAATGTATCTAGACGTCTTCTAATATATAGGTTTATAGAGGTTTAGAGTGAACCTATACACTAAAAAAAGTCTAGATACATTACTTTCACAAAACTAAAATATCATATATTTCTGAACGGAGGGAGTACTTATTATATACCACCAGCGTCAACACTCATAATAGGGTCATAATTTGCTCAGACGATTCATACAAAAACAATTAATCTTGGTTGGCGTAGTTTTATCGTAAATCTTTCCTAGAAACTACATTTTCAGCTTCCCACAAAGTTAATATCTGTGCATTGTGGGCTAGATAATGTCTGCAGTCCGACTGGATATCCACGCAGGGCGCCTCCGGTGGCAATTGGGTGCGTTGAACTGCGAGACACCGAAACACGATAGGCACCAACGGCTAGCGCCCGTCAGCGTAGCCCCCGATTGTCGTCGTTGTAGGCTATGCCGATGGGTGTCGTCGGCGTCTGCTCGGCGGTGTACTACCCCGTAAGCGTGGCCTTCCTCATCGTCGGCGTATTGAAGGCCGTCGGCGCATACACGCAGGCCGACGGTAGGACCGGGCCGCTGTGGGACCCACATACGGGGTAACGACCGTTAGGCTTGGGAGGTGTCTATGTCGATGGCAATGTCGTCGGCCGGACAACCACATTCCGCGCCTCCGCTGGGCTAGCCCTGCCTCTACGCCGACGGCAATGTCATCGACCCGTGTTGCCCCGCTGGGCCAACCTGCCTCTACGCCGACGGCAATGCTGTCAGCCCATTCTGCCCCGCTAGGCCAACCCCGATGCTACACCAACGGCAAAGCCATCGGCCTAGGAGATAGACGTAGACGCTGCCATTTTTTTTCATATTTTATGTTTTTGTTTCTTTTTCTGCATATTTAAAATTCCCGTAACCCATACGTATCCCTAGATTTCAGGCACATTATACAACTCATGTACATCGACACAGACATAATATCATCTTTCAAATATCATAGCTACACATCATCATCCAAATATCATAGCTAGATCATCATTCAAATAACATAGCTAGTATAAAAAAAAAGAAAAAGTTCATAAAAAACAATTAATCTTGGTTAGCGTAGTTTTATTCGCAAATCTTTCACTAGAAACTACACTTTCAGCTTCCCACAAAGTTAACATCTGTGCATCGTGTGGTAGATAATGTCCACAATCGACTGGACATCCTCGCAGGGCGCCTTCGATGGCAGCTGGCTGTGTTGAACTGTGAGACACTAGCGGGAGAAGCGGACGAGGAAGGCTAAGTCGAAGAGCCCTGCTTCAGTGCTCCTCCTAACCCAAGTTTAAAGGAGTAACTTTGCCCATCATTTTTTTATTTGTCCCCGGAAACCCATATCCAAAGCTACCTTTCTGTATACCGCACTATACTCCATATCCAAAAAAAGAACTGCACGTCCTCACTTGACGATCCCCACGTCTTATGCGCGAATTTTGAAACAACCATGGTAGAATCGCTTTTCCTTGACGGTCAGGATCCGATCTGTCAGAGTCCTGACACCCGGGGTACCACGATCCTTTGGCCGACGAGCCCACTATTAGTGCCACTGCCTCCTCCAAAGGCAGAGGCACGAGGCAGTCGACCTCAAGAGGGAAACCCCGGGCTACCACCTCAAGAGGGGGACTCTCCGGAGTCCTCCCGTCTACTACAATGGAGCTCCGGCTCGCCGGGGTCTGATACATTGCAAATGTACCTATAATTTTTGATGTTCCATGCTTGGTTTTATCTACTTTCTTGTGTTTTGTTCACACTTTAGAGTACTTTTGATAGAATTTCTTGGACTAACCTATTAACAAGATGCCACAGTGCCAGTTGCCTGTTTTCTGCCGTTTTTGGTTCCAGAAAAGTCAGAAAATCAATATTCTCGGAATTTTACCGGACAAAAGCCAAAGTCGATATTTTACCGGAAGACTCACGGAGCCAGAAGACGAGACGGAGAGGGGCCAGGGGCTGGCCACACCACCTGGTGGCACGGGCCAGGCCAGGCCGCGCCAGGGAGTGATGTGGGCCCCTCCGGCACCCCCTCGGTCTCCCCTCTCGCCTATAAGAGTCTCCCGATGCATAACCTAAATCATCAATAAGAAATCCATGAAAAGTTCCGCAGCGCCGCCGCCACCGAAGGGGAGGTTTGGGGGACAGAAAGTCTCTGTTCTGGCACCCTGCCGGGACAGGGAAGTGCCCCCGGAGCCATCTCCGTCGATCTCCACCGCTATCTCCATCACTGTTGCTGATTCCCATGATGAGGAGGGAGTAGTTCTTTCTCGAGGCTAAGGGTTCTACCGGTAGCTATGTGTTCATCTCTCTCTCTATGCGTGATCTTATTGAGATCATGAGCTTTGTAATCAAGTAGATCTACCTTGCTACTCAAGTGCTTTAATAGATCTCTACTCTCCCCATGTGTGTGAAAGTGACAGCGTGCACACCATGGTGGCACTTAGGCTAGAGATTACAAATACTTGTTATGAGTTATATTTGGAGTTGGATGTCTTTATAAAATTGTGGTGTTTGTTGGAACCATCTAGTGCTCAAGGTGACAGTGTGGGGTTTTCTAGATGGGAAAGGCTTACTTTTAGGTGTGCTGTTATAGCCCTACCATGGATTAGGGTGTCCAACCAGAGAGTAGTTCAGAGTAGTATCATAAAGATAAGATATTTATATGAGAGTGTTCACTAGTGAAAGTATGATCCCTAGGCCTTGTTTCTAAGCATTGAAACACCGTTTACAACTAGATATGTTACATGTTTGCTTGCTTCCATCTTTATTTCAGTTTGCCTTTAGTCTTTTCCACACCATCAAGTTATTTTCTATCACCGTTACCACTTATAATTATCCATACCACTTGTATTTCACTATCTCTTTAAAGGAAATATGCCCTGAGAGGCAATAATAAAGTTGTTATTATATATTCCTTATACATGATAGATGTTTATTTTACATGCTAGAAATGTATTGATTCGGAAACATCAATACATGTGTGTTTAATAAATTAAAAGGGTTCCTAGTCATGCCTCTCTTATAGACTAGCTTGTTGATTAACAGGATGATCAAGGTTTCCTGATCATGGACATTGGATGTTGTTAATAACAAGGTCACACCATTGGTGGAATGATGTGATGAACATTCATCCGAAGTATAGCATTACGATCAAGTCATTATGTTTATATTGCTATAACATCATACGAAGTAATCTTTATCCTTAGACCATGAGATCATGTTAATTGCTAACACCGGAAGAGTATCTTGATAACATCAAACGTCACACCGTAACAGGGTGACTATAAAGATGGGTTCAGTACTACGAAGGTGTTATGTTGAGGCTCATGGATCAAGAGTGGAATTTGTCAATCCAGATGATGGATAGATATACTCTGGGCCCTCTCGGTGATATCACATTAGGATAGCTTGCAAGCAAGTGATGTGATCACTAGAATGTTATATCACGGGAACAAGAAAAGAGTGCATGTCGATCTAGATCAAACTAGGTATGGAGATACCGATGATCGAATCTCGGACATGTAATATATCAAGAGACAAAGGGATTTAGTTACAAGCGTTAAAGGTTCTCACGATCACAGAAGTCATCGTTGAATGTGTAGGAGTCAGTACGGATCTCCAGGTCCTGCTGCTGATTATTGATCGGAGAAGGGTCTCGATCATGTCTGCATTATTCGCGAACCGTAGGGTGGCACACTTAAGAGTTACCAGACACCATTTTGGAGCACATATGTTTCAGATGAAAAAATTGCAAAGCGCAGGAATTGTTTCAATAGAAACCGGAAATTGTTTCGGGTGAAATTGCAGAAGGTGGTTCTGCATGTGATATTGAAATATTGCAAGGGGCTATATGTGAATGTTTGTTAATTAAAGTAATTAACAAAATTCTGAATAAATTTAATAAAAAGAGTTTTATTAAATGAGAGAGCATTAAATTTGGAGAAATTTAATGCATTTAAAGTGGAGACTTTAAAAGGGAATGTGAAGAGGCATTTTAATGTGGAGGGGTTACCACCACATGAATGGGGGAGGTGAGGGGTCACCCCCCATGCACCGGCCATGGAGAGAGGGGGCACCCCCTCCTCTATAAAAGGCCACCCATTCCATCCTTCATCCACACACCTTCTTGTGAAGGATCTCTCTCCCCCTCTAGAATTATTCCCCCATGGTCTCGGATTAGCGAGATACATGTTCCTGGTGGCATTTAAATGCGGAAGGAGTTCTTGCTTCACTGGATCGCTGGAGCGAGGAGGTGGAGGTTGTTCGGTGGCTTGAGCGGTGTGAAAGGATGCGCTTTGGGTTGCGCGGCGGACTTCCTCACGATCTTGAGATCGGCAAGTGTACGACTACATCAACCACGAGTTCCTACTCGTTAACAAAGCTCGTTGTCTACGAGGGTAAGTTCTCGTTGGATGTATTTCCACCCATTGCTTTGTACCTAGTAGATAGATCTTGGCGTGTAGTTCACACCGTAGGAATTTTTTTGTTTTCTATGCTGCGGACCCAACACTCTTCGCTGAACTAGTGCGGCTATACACCTGACAAGTGTATTGGGTGTGTTGGGGACACAGGAGACTTCTTGTATCTTGATTGCAGGGTTTCTTGAGAGGGAATACCTTTGACCACTTCCTCCCTAAGTTCGATAAACCTTGGGTGATCCACTTAAGGGAAAACTTGCTGCTGTTCTACAAACCTCTACACTTGGAGGCCCAACAACTGTCTACAAGAATAGAAGTGCGTAGACATCAAGCTATTTTCCAAGCGCTGTCGGGAGGTAAGGTAAAAGGTATTCACACCGGAGGATTAAAGAAGAAGAACCTCCCACGGCAAACGCCTATTTTCTGGCACCGTTTCCTGGAAGGTAAGGTAAAAAGTACTCACATCCTCCGGTGTGAGTGCTCGAAGTTATTTTCTTTAGATTCTGCAATTTTGTCTTTTTGTTTCTTGTTTTCACTAGTTAGGCTTAATGGAAAACAACAAAAATATTAGAGAGCTTTATAGTATTTATCTTGAGTTAGGACATGAAGTGTTTGAAGAGAAAATTAAAAAACCTATGGAACTTTATTTGCATGCTAATAGCAATGTTGTTAGTATGAACTCTTTTGATACCATTATTGCTAATGCTATGGAAAAGTCTAAGCTTGGGGAAGTTAGTTTTTATGAAAATGATCTTTTTAGTTCCCTAGCTTTGGAAGATAGCTATTCTATTGCTTATGATGATACAAAACCTCCAATATATGATGATTACAATGATGATTATGGTATTATCACCTACTATTGAGGAGGAAATTAATTATGACTACAATATGCCTCCTATATTTGATGATTATGGTGATGAGAATAATAATGATAACTATTTTGTTGAATTTGCTCCCACCACCATTAATAAGAATGACTATGCTTATGTGGAGAGTATTAATTCTTTTGTGCATGTGGCTCATGATAAGAATGTTTTATGTGATAGTTATATTGTTAATTTTATTCATGATGCTACTGAAAGTTATTATGAGAGAGGGAAACATGGTTTTATGCATCTCAATAATATTAGGTTTCCCCTCTTTATGTTGAAAGTCTTGAAGTTGCACTTGTTTTGCTTTCCTATGCTTGTTGCTTTGTGCTTTCATGACTTGTTTCTTTACAAGAGTCCTATGCATAGGAAGTGGGTTAGACTTAAATGTGCTTTGAATTTGCTCCTTGATGCTCTCTTTTACTTCCATTCATATTTCTTACGTGAGCATCTTCTCAAATTATCATGCCTAACTTAAAGGCGTTAAAGAAAAGTACTTATTGGAAGATAACCCAAAAGTTTTAGATGAGTCTTGGAAGTTATTAACTCTGTAATAACTTCTCCTTATCCTTTTTATTTGCTGTTTGTGCCAAGAGTAACCTCTAATGAGAGAGAAGTAATGATTGGGAAAGTTGCTGTCCTAAAACATATTTCTGTGCTTCACCGTAAAAATTCGTGTAAAATCTCTGAGCGTCTTTTTGAGGCGTGAATTTTTGTGCTTCTGCCCCAGGTTGTTATCTAACTTTCATTGGTTAAACACTTTTCGATTTGAGCAACAGAAGGTCTTCGAAAAAATTTGTCTTTACCTGCTGGTCTGTTTTGACAGATTTCTGCCATTTTCTGCATTTGCTTCTTGTTGGTTCCTTTTTGAGTTCTTTTGGGGAATTGAGCTTTTTGAGGGAAGTGCTACAGTAGCTTGTATTTTAATGGAACTTTTATTGGTGTTAGAACTGAACCTAAGACTTAGTATCTTGAGTGCACTAATGTTGCTAATAAAGATTGTGTGAAGTTTTGTATGAAGGAAAAATTTCAGGTGTATGGAAGGAATGAGTAATAAGATGAAGGATGGACTAAAGCTCAAGCTTGGGGATGCCACGCGTGTCACCCCAAGAAATATCCAAGAAGTACAAGCGTCAAATCTTGGGGATGCCCAAGGCATCCCCTTCTTCATCAATAAAAATCCCAGGTTTCTTCCAAACGCTTCATTTTTATTGTTTCATGCACAGTTGTGTTGTTCTTGGAGCGTCTTCTTTTTCGTTTCTGTTTTGGTTTTTCGTTTGCTTACTTTGCTGAATAAATTGGTTGGACCCCCTATTTCTTGCATTGGTTTTCAAATAGTTTGGTTTGGTTTGGAAAAGAGTAGGAAAGTTCATGCTTAAGTGGTAAAGAGAGCTTGTTTTTGACTGTGGCCTATGCTTTGTCATGCCATTCTTGATATTGTTTTGGCTTTATGCTTAGTATTCTTTGCTGTAGCATGACTTGTTATAAACAATTGAGATTGCTTAATGTGCCTTGGATGAATCATGTGTTATTTTAGCATATTAAAGCATAGTATAGTGGTATTCTCCTTTGATGCTTTATTTGGGTTGACTTGGCGCATGCTCACACCATGTTATGACTATCCAAAGTCACCATAGCCTTTATGATCCTTTAGTTTTCAACTTGTAGTATCACTATATGCTTTGATCAATGATGTTTTGTTGCCCTGCATGATTATGGCCATTATTGCTCTCTTAGTTTGTCGCTCCTAGTCTTTTGCTAGCCTCCACAACCAAGTATGAGTTCCACTCGTGCATCCAACTCCCTAAACCAAGTTATTCCAAAGAGTCCACCATACCTACCTACTAGCTTATGCTATTCCAAGTATATTCATGCTTTCGTTTACCTTCCAAATTAAACTTGTTATGAGAAAACTAGTGATTAAAGCTCTCACGAACTTTACTTTTCTTGCCCTTAATAAACTTGAACCATTGTGTCTTCTATGTTGTATATGCTTGCACTTATTTGTTGGGAATTAGCAGAACCATGCTGTCATGGGGAACGCTTTCAACATTGCACTTGGTACTTGTACCTAGTTGATATCATGCTCTTTTGTCTATGGATGTCGTTGGTGTGAAATGAAAGGGGAGCTTGTAAGTCCATGGAGTTATGTATATGTGTTAGAGAAACGCCTAGGCCGCTGGTCTAATCCATGCTGACATGGTGGAAACTTGCAGCGTAACCATAATGAGCTATCTATGAAGCATTCTTCTTATAAAAAAAGAGTCCTATATTGAGAAAAAGAGAAAAAGAAAAAAAAGAGATTATGAAAAGAGGAAAGAGAGAAAAAAGCACCATATTCCCATGGTAAATAAGAAGATTGCTGAGATGCTCGTTGTCTGCTTGCCTTGTCATTTTGATATGGGGATTCTTCCGTATCATCGGGCAAGGGGTACCCTGTTGGCGGTTCTCTATGATACACATGTACTTACAATGACAAGAACTTACCGGTGACTAAACTTGAGTAGCATGAGGAGCGGCCCTCGCATTCAAGGGACATGAGATTTCCAACTTATACTTTGTCAAGCATGTACACCATAGTTTGTTCACTTTAACCTTAATCACTTCAAGATGCTTATGATAGGGGCAATGAGAGCTGAGAGCTATAAGTACCATAATTTTTGGAAGCTCTTTATGAAACTTGAATCTCTGCTTCCTTTTATGAAGGCCTTTCTTCCACCATTATCTTGAGTCTCCACCTTCTAGTTTTATGCACCTACTTTGAGAGCATAGTGGCCATTCTTAGTTCTATGTGCATTGTCCCAAGACTAGTTGATTGATGCATATCTTGGTATTGCTTGTTTTAAACTATTTGTATCTAGTCACTCTTATGAACTTTGAAGGTGTCCTATGCATTTATATTTGCTATTCTATGAGGGACAAGCTGAATGCTATTATGCTATGTTTTCTTTATGTGAAACAAACACACGTCTTGTAGAGCATTGTTATTCATGAATCTTTTGTTTGCGCCTTTTCATGTTGCAACATTGTTTCTTTGTCTTATTCCTAGAACTTTGTCTTTCATGTTATGATTGAAGTACTATGATCCCAGCTTTGAATGTTTTACAAATACTTTGATCAAGTGTATGATGGTGCATGTCACCTCAAACATTATTCTTTCTTTTTATCACTTACCTACTCGAGGATGAGCAGGAGTTAAGCTTGGGGATGTTGATACATTGCAAATGTATCTATAATTTTTGATGTTCCATGCTTGGTTTTATCTACTTTCTTGTGTTTTGTTCACACTTTGGAGTACTTTTGATAGACTTTCTTGGACTAACCTATTAACAAGATGCCACAGTGCCAGTTGCCTATTTTCTGCTGTTTTTCGTTCCAGAAAAGTCAGAAAATCATTGTTCTCGGAATTGGATCGGAAAAAAGCCAAAGTCGATATTTTACCGGAAGACTCACGGAGCCAGAAGACGAGACGGAGAGAGGTCAGGGGCTGGCCACACCACCTGGTGGCGCGGGCCAGGACAGGCCACGCCAGGGGGTGGTGTGGGCCCCTCCGGCACCCCCTCGGTCTCCCCTCTCGCCTATAAGAGCCTTCCGATGCATAAACCCTAAATCATCAATCAGAAATCCACGAAAAGTTCATGGCCACCGCCATCAAGGGGAGATTCGGGGACATAAAGTCCTGCGGCACCTGCCAGACGGGAAGTGCCCCCGGAGTCATCTCCATCGATCTCCACCGCTATCTCCATCACTGTTGCTGATTCCCATGATGAGGAGGGAGTAGTTCTCTCTCGAGGCTAAGGGTTCTACCGGTAGCTATGTGTTCATCTCTCTCTCTATGTGTGATCTTATTGAGATCATGAGCTTTGTAATCAAGTAGATCTACCTTGCTACTCAAGTGCTTTAATAGATCTCTACTCTCCCCATGTGTGTGAAAGTGACAGCATGCACACCATGGTGGCACTTAGGCTAGAGATTACAAATACTTGTTATGAGTTATATTTGGAGTTGGATGTCTTTATAAAATTGTGGTGTTTGTTGGTACCATCTAGTGCTCAAGGTGACAGTGTGGGGTTTTCTAGATGGGAAAGGGTTACTTTGAGGTGTGTTGTTATAGCCCTACCATGGATTAGGGTGTCCAACCAGAGAGTAGTTCAGAGTAGTATCATAAAGATAAGGTATTTATATGAGAGTGTTCACTAGTGAAAGTATGATCCCTAGGCCTTGTTTCTAAGCATTGAAACACCGTTTGTAACTAGATCTGTTACATGTTTTCTTGCTTCCATCTTTATTTCAGTTTGCCTTTAGTCTTTTCCACACCATCAAGTTATTTTCTATCACCGTTACCACTTATAATTATCCATACCACCTGTATTTCACTATCTCTTCGCCGAACTAGTGCACCTATACACCTGACAAGTGTATTGTGTGTGTTGGGGACACAAGAGACTTCTTGTATCTTGATTGCAGGGTTGCTTGAGAGGGAATACCTTTGACCACTTCCTCCCTGAGTTCGATAAACCTTGGGTGATCCACTTAAGGGAAAACTTGCTGCTGTTCTACAAACCTCTGCACTTGGAGGCCCAACAACTGTCTACAAGAATAGAAGTGCGTATACATCAGGGTCCCCTGACGAGCCTTGTATGCTTCGGAGCATGCACTAGGGGCGCGTTCGTAATTCCACAACAACGAGGAAGAAGAGGACAAAAACTAGCGGGAAAGACCAAGACCGCGTGGACCGCCCCCTTCTGGTGCAAAGACACCAAGGACGTTATCGGAGCCAGGGCAACTGTCCCTTGCCACTTTAGTTTTAAGGGTACAAGGGAGGTGTCGGATAGCGAAGGACATCGCCAGGAACCCTAGCTTTGCAAAGGACCATAGGGCGACCAGAACGAAGGACCGAGTCCACCGAAAGTAGTCTTGTAGACCGGATCTTCAAGGCACGACGATGTGCTGACCCTTCCCTCCCAGCATTTGGGGGGAAGAGGCCCAGTCCCCTATAAAAGGAGACCTTCTCCTACCTTAGAGGAGGTCGATCGCAGCAATCTATAACCCTAGATATTGGCACTCCATTGTACCCTCGTGAAGCACCACGACCAATACAGCCAATCAAGAGTAGATGATTTACCTCCTCACAAGGGCCCCAAACCTGGTTAAAAACACCCGTGTTAACCTCTCTGTCGTGCTCATGCGTCGCCGTCTCCGTCGTCGCTGAGAAGGCCGGAACGTGTGTTTAGCCCCTCTCGAACTTAGGGCTCGTTGGACCCCTTGTTCGTTTGCATGACACTTCTCTAACATTTGGCGCGCCAGGTAGGGGCTAAGACGCGTTTTCGAAGACCTTCGCCAACTCCCTCCGCATGTTGGCTCGCACCAAGACACGGGCGGAGCGCGCCCTCCGCCGCGCAGCAAGCCGGGCTCAGACAGAGCCCACCCTGACGCACATATCTGAAGCTGTCCTCATGGACGAAGGACAAGAAGGGCTCCTCCTTCTGCTCGTCGTGGAAACGCCATCTCTCCTCCCACGGCAACACGTCGCTCTCCCACACCATGTCCTCTCGCGGCCATCCGGACCAACCCACCTCGGAGGCCGCCTAGCGCATGGTGCAAGAGCTGCTTAACCACCTGCCGGTGGAGCCGGGACAGGATAAGTGGTGCGAACGGCTCGCTGAACTCCTCTACATCACTACCCTTGCCCCCAAGGCCCGGGTGCTGAGACAGAGAACAAGGTGCCGGGGGCTGCCGGCCAGCCTCTGGCCCAGGGCTCTGACGCCCCCCCAAGGCCGGCGACACCACATCCCGTCCATGCCAGAGTCCCTAGCTGCTGCCCTTCCAGTTGTCGCGCCCCCTCGCTGGAGATAGGACCGCATCGTTGAGGAGATTGTCATGGCGGGACAGCAGAACCGCGTCGCTCTCATCAACATCAAGGAGGTCTAGGGCAATGGGCGCCTCGCCTTCACCAGGGAGCTCCGACGCGTGGTGTGGATGCACAAGTTCTACCCGGATATACCATCGCGCTACGATGGAACCGCCAATCCCTACAAGTTTCTATAGCTCTACACCACGGGGTTCGAGGCGGCGGGAGGCGACGACCGCGTCATGGCAAACTAGTTCACACTAAGCCTCAAGGACACGACACAGACCTGTCTAAGGAACCTCCCCGAGAAATCCATCAGCTCGTGGTCCGCCCTCTACTCACTCTTCATCGCCAACTTCAAAAGGACCTACGAACTCCCACTCACCTACTATGACCTTCACCAGGTTCGATAGCAGCCCGACGAGACCCTCTTCAAGTTCCTACAGACGTTTAGCTAGATACACAACAAAATCCCCAAGATCTCGGACTCCAACGTGATTACTGCCTTCTTCGAAGGGGTCAAGGACATCAGCATGAGGGAAAAGATTGGCATCCATGGGGAGAACCTCATCACGGCTACCGAGTTGTTCTTCATGGTGGAGAAGTGTGCCAAGGCTGAGGCGAGGCGGATGTTTGGCCTTACCGAGGCATAAGGCACACCCAAGCCCACGAGCGCCACCAAGAGCACGAGCAAGGTTCCCAAGCGGAACCCGAGCAGAAGAGCCCTCGCAAGGGTGGCGGCGAGAGGGATCGCGATGACCACTCGTATTGTGTCTTCTACAAGAAGCATGGGCATCCCATGGACGACTGTTATGAGCTCAAGAAGCTTCGTGACCAGTGCAACAACTAGAGGAAGGGATACAGGAAGGCGAGCACTAGAGCAATCGCGGTGGAAATCAAGGTAGGGGCGCTGGGATAACAACCAAGGTGGACAAGGCACACCCCACGCGGGGCACCAGGCCAACACCACGCAGAAACTTCCCCGTTCCCCCGAGAAGGTTGAAGGGGGCGTCAGGGGCTATCAGGAGCTGAGGAGCGCCATAGTCTGCATCCTCGGTGGCTCACAGGCCCCGACATCCAACAGGCACTTCAAGCAGCTCACTCGTGAGGTTGCCACTGCTCGGCCTAGGGCCCTGTCCCCAAAGCTAAAATGGTCATAGTGCCACATCAATTTCAACACGGAGGACCACCCTGTCTCAACCAAGGTTGTGAGAGCTCTACCCATGACCTGCACTCCCACCATCAACAACATTGTAGTCGCTAAGACGCTCATCGATGGTGGTGTTGGGTTGAACATGATATGCACAGAGACATTCGCCAAGCAGGTGCCGTATGACCAGCTGATGCTGACCATGCGTTTCTCTGGGGTCACAAATGGCACCACCACACCCATCGGGAAGGTGCACCTCTCTGTCACATCGGGGTCTCGCAACAACTACTTGACAGAGCTCATCGACTTTGACGTGGTGCACATCAGCATCCCCTGCAACGTCATCTTGGGCTACCCCGTCCTCGCCAAGTTCATGGCAGCCACTCACCACGCCTACAACATCGTCAAGATGCCGGGAGGCAACAACAAGGTCATCACCATTTGGTGCAATGAAAAGGAAGCTTTACGCTCTCTCGAGCACGCCTACAAGACCACAGCCACCGCCTACCCAAAGGACATGGATGCCCTGGATTACATCAGGAGTACCTCAAGGAAGAAACAGATCGTGGCTCATGATAACGCTCTAGCGAAGAGGGCGGCCGCCGCATTGTACCCATCTAGCGAGGGTCATGCTGCGGTTGCCACCACAGCCATGGGAGGCCCTCGGGACAGGCTTGCCCCACTCTCGTCAGTGTCAGCAGAGCTCGCGAGGGTGACATGGGCGCGGGGACTCCCGACTTCCTAGTGAACTACACCCAGCGTGCACTCAACCCCAACTCCTTCCCCGATGGTGCTTGAAAGATGACCGAGGGATCCAGGTGTCCGGAGGGCTATCAAGTCCCCCTCTCACATGCACAGCAACAAGCTACCCAACCTTTTTTGAAGGTGACGCTCTAAACTCCCATCCTCCATAGCCCTATTCCTCGCAGGACCCAGTGCAGATCATGATGATGCTGTAATAATTTGGACCCATTTGGCACTTCCCTTTTTGGATCTTGCACCTAACGCCATCTCTGGCATTCGTTTTTCCGTCAAGAAAACATTTTCGAAAGCTACGTGCGGTTGTGGACCCTCAGTAGGTGCCACACGAGTAGGGGGCTAGGCACGGTCTACCGCCAGGCCGCCTCCCGACAACCCAAGGCCAAAAGTGTTGAGCTATGAACTTTCAGACTCGCTCCAACCATAAGTCATCTCACCCACGGTTCCTGGTGCTTGGGACCCTCGCGCGACACATGTAGGGAAAACTGGCCACGAACATTTTTTGCTCTACGATCCTCTCCACGGTGTTTACCACCAGGCCACAACTCATGGTCTAAAGTGTCGAGCTCTGAACTTTTGGACTATCTTCGGCCATGAGTCATATCACCCACAGTTCTTGGTGCTTGAAACCCTCGCGATACATGTTTGGGGAAATCGGCCGCGTACGTTTTTGCTCAGTGGCCCTCTCCATGGCGTCGACCTCCAGGCCATTGTCCGTCGACCCAGGGCCTAAAGTGTCGAGCTCTGACTTACGGACCTGCTCCGGCAACAAGTCACTTCACCAACGGTCCCTAAAGCTCGAAAGGGACAGCTTCGGCAACAAGTCAACTCACCCATGGTGCCTGGTGCTCGAAAGGTTCATTCCCTGTCGACCCAGGGCCTAAAGTGTCAAGATCTAAACTTAAAGGCTAGCCCCAGCGATAAGACACCCGCGCTTCCCGACATTTGGAACCCTTGAAAGACACTTGTAGGGAGCCCCAGCAGCGCACGCTTCCCCCGATGGTCTTCCCCCCAAGAGTCTCATGGGACAACTCGTGAGGGTACCCCCTCCAGAGCCCAAACCTCATGCAACACCTACTGTCTCTTTCATAGAGGACCCACAGGATAAGCACTGCCCTACAACCTTCTCCTTGAGAGGCTCACGGGGAGGCTCGTGAGGGTGCTCCCCTCCAGCGGCCAAACATCATGCTGCACCCACGGTCTCTTTCTTGAAAGGCCAGCAGGGCAAGGATTGTCCTACGATCTTCTCCTTGAAAGGATCACGGGGCAGCTCATGAGGGTACTCCCCCGAGCAGCCGCCGTCAGTCGTTGGAAGGACCTGGAGTGTCGGGCTCCGAACTAATGGACGCATGACCCTCCCCTCGAGAGGCTTGTGGAGTGGACCGCGAGGTCGCTCCCCTCCAGCGACCACCCCTACAATCCCCTAAAAATATCCAATCGCATTGGTAATACTCTATGGTTCGCTGCTGAAGAGACCTACATGAGGCTCGAGGGGGCTCCCTCCTTGATGACCAAGACCCGAGCGAAACCTATCAATTCACCCACAAGGGTCCCGGGACAGAAGCGCGGCCAGAGGAGCACAAGTTTTCCCCTCCTCTGGAGCCCGAGAAGCGGTCCCGTGACCCATGCTAGCCATGGCAGTCATACCATGGCGCTCCCTGTCTCTGTCTCCCGACCCATGGTCTGGCTGCCCGGATCGGGGGATGGTCACTGTCGGCACGGCTCAATGAGGTGCACGGAAAAGGCAATCATGGGAGGAAACGAATAAAATATGTTCATTACATTCACGCTTGGAAGACAAAATAATACCAAACACAGCAAGATGGCACCTACGCTGCTGAAGGTTAGACAGCCCCCTGGCGCTACGACGGCCCCTACGTTTGATCCTCTCCATTCTACCTGAGGTGGTGCGGGTACTAGACGTGGCACATTAGGGGGTCAAACACCATCATGTAGAAGCCTCCCTTGCCGGCATAGCGAAATCGCAGCACAGAGCCCTGCTGGATGTGGTGATCACGGACGAAGCTCGCCTAGCTGCCGGTGAGGTACATCTCGCCCGGCGCGAGGACCTCGGCATTCACGCTCCACCTATCGCTGCCGCCGGAGTGCTTCAGCAACACACCTCTGAGAATGTCGCTCGCGATCCCAAGAGAGAAGCTCCGAGAAAGCTTCACCCGGGTAGACCAGTCCTCGTACTAGAGGATGAGGACGAAATCAATGACCCGCTCCGGCTCGGGGTCGTCCTCGAGCTTGATCACGTCCACCAGAGGCGGAGCGGCGGGAAGTGCCATAGGCTTTGATCCAACACCACAAATACCATTAGGTCTCCCGCGACGCCCTCGGTGGCGCCTGTGGCCTCGCCTGACCGGCATCTCTCCACTAATGGCCGTCGCGGCCCCAGAAGTCGAGGTGCTGGCTAGGCCAGCACTGCGACCACCGCGCCTCCCACGGTCGCTCCCGCGTGGCCGCTCGCATCCGTGCTTTGCCGGCAGGGTCTCCATCGCATCCGTCGCCACCGATTTCCCCTTCTCGCTAGCCAAGAGTCGCTTAGGTGCCGTGGGGAGAAATGGGGTTTTCAAAACTGGAATACGAGGAAGGAAGACTAGAGGAGCAGAGGAGGTGGCGTCAGGAAGAAGGCGCCGTGCTCGTGCCTCGATTTAACAAGGCGAGGAGTCGTGTCATTACGATGGGTGCGTGGCATGAGCTGTGCCTCCTTGCATGACATCGCGTCACGGGTAGCGGTTCCTGAGGCTGGGAGGATCCGTTTGCATCCTACGGTTCCCCGGTGAAAGATCGGTATAAGTGACTAGAGGAGGGGTGAATAGGCGCTACTCAATTTTTAGCTTCTTTTCAAATTAAGGCTTAACACAAAGTAAGTTCTCTAGATGTGCAACTAGGTGAGAGAACTTATATGACAAGCAACAATAAGTAAAGGGTAAAGGGTAGAAGTAACCGAGAGTAGACACGGAGATGTTTTCCCGAAGTTCCTTCCTTTTGAGGGGAAGTACGTCTCCGTTGGAGGGGTATGTGGTACTAAGACCACCATCACCATAGAAGGCCTCACCCTATTCTCCCAAGCACCCGCCTCACGGCAAGCACCCGTTCCACTATGCGGTGACCTTGAAGGCGGCGGCCAAAACCTTTACAAACTTGTTGAGTTGACCTCCACCACACTTGGAGTCTCCCAACATGATCCTGAAGCTTTACAACAAATGCCCGAGCTCCATGACCGACCTCTTCCGTCTAGCGTTCAAGGAACCCAAGAGTAACAAGATCCACAGAGGAAAACAAGGGGAATCAACTTTGCTTTGGTGAAACCCTAGATCTAGAACTCCTCCACCAATTCCCAAAGAATCAAGTAGATTGGAGCACTAGGGGAGGAGATCTAGGGAAATTACAGCTCAAGAACAATGGAGGAGAGAGATAAAAGAGGCAACCTTCTCATTGGAGAAGAACGACCTATTTATAACCTCAAGGTGAATCTTCCCATTGCAGCCCGATCGAAGCGGTACTACCAGTTCCCTAAACGGTAGTACTGGATGAAACCGGTACTACCAGTCAGGTACCAGACATGGTACAGGAAATGGCCCGACGTAGTGGCAAGGCTACTGCCTCCCCGGTAGTGATAGCTCAATATGAGCAGTGCTGCCGCATAGCGCTAGTACCGGTCCATATGAGCGGTATTACCGGTTCAGGGCGGTAGCACCGGCCCAGTGGTACCGAGTGATCCAAAAGGGGAGACGAGGCTCACCAGCCTTCTCAGGCTCGTCCGGTACTGCCAAGCGGTACCACCGGTGGCGAGCGGTAGTACCGAATAAAACTTCCGATACTACCGCTCTTCACAGAGAAGTAGGCCATGGGAATAAGGGAAGATTGCCTTTTGAGCCCTCAACCATTGGGAAAGCTTGCTGGTTTTGCAAAACTGAGTTGATTCCACCCAAACTTTCTAATACGGACCCCCTCTTGATAGTACGGTGTTCCTATGACTCAAGCAAAAGCCCTATGAATAACTATGTCTTGCCATGGACCTTTTAGAGGATAAACGAATGCCTTCTCTAACGTGAAAACCTGAGACACACTTAGCAAACGATTAGCCTGACACATGTGTTATCATCAAACATCAAAACAACTTAGGATAGGAAATGCCCTTTCAATCTCCCCCTTTTTGGTGTTTGATGACAACACAACTTTGCATGATAAATATGATGATAACGCTCATGGTTTGAAAAATAGAGACGGGCTCCCCCTAGATGTGTGCACACATACATAGCACAACCTAGGATCAACACTCCCCCTCTATTTTACAAGCCAACCAAGAGTGCAAAGACATAGATAAAAAGTCGTAAAACTCATACCTTTGCACAACAATATGTGATGAGAGATAGAAGAGTAATACAATAGATATCATCATAACATAAGATGGATCCATATAAGAATAACCACAAGTCACAAATGATGGATCCACATGATAACCACATAGTCTCAACTTACATAGCACAAATAGTTAGCACATAGAGTTCACGAATACTATGAGTTAAATAAAGTTCACAAGCAACCAAAGATCAAAGCAAGAACGAGCTTGTGACTTTCCCATGCAAATCCCGCACCCTACTAACATTATCCCCCTTTGGCATCAAGACACCAAAAAGGGATTAGAGCAAGACTAGCGCCCCGAAGATCACTCCTCCTCCTCCTCATCATGGGTCCTCGAAGCACGGAAGGAAGAAGAGGCACCATTGTCATCCCAATTGCTATGCTTGGAGATCCATTGCTCTTCTGGAGTGATGTTGTTATCGGACCCTTGGGAGACCGTCAATTGTTGGGATTCCATCAATTATTTCTAGCGAGCACAAGCTTTCTTGGCATAGACATGGGATTCATACATGCGCTTTTGATTGTGAACTTGGAAGCAAACCACTTTCTTGAGCTTGGTTTCCATCCTCTTTGCCCATGAGGGCTAGGCAAGCTTGCGATGGGAAACAACAAAGTCATGATCACGACCACTATCTTCATCACCGAATTCCTCTTCAACCACATTGCCTTCCTCATCAACCTCTTAACCTGCCACATTGCGAGGTGTAGCATGCGTCTTGATCAACAAAGCCTTGTTTTTATGTTGGACATGCCGGTAAGAAGACAAGTTCCTAGCAACGGGTTCACACTTGGAGATGATAAGAGCCATAATGTAGGGAGCAAAAAGTGGCACCCTTCATGTGCATGAGGCAACGACCATCTCATTCCAAATACAATCCATCACATCAAGCGGCACACTAGAGTCACGGTTGGAATAGGTGTTGAACATGATGTCCACCATAAAGCTATGTATCTCATCTTGGTTTCCCGCATGAGGGGCAATGGTCTCACGGAAGATGCGGTTCACGATATCATATGTATGAAGAAGATCCTTGATCTTACCAGCAACACCGTGGCCCTGGATATAAAGAGGAGCAAGGACCTCCTTCTTCATGGGATGCTCATTAGTGTGACAACAAAAGCCACACAGATGGTCAATACCACGATCCTCATATCCAAGAATGGCTCCAAACTCTGCCAAAGTAGCCTGCATCACAATACCCTGGGTCATCCAAATAAAAGTCCTTGTCTGATTCTTCTTGAAGTGAACGGTGGCATAGAACTGAGCAATGAGAACATGATCATAGTCTTGTTTGAACTTCATGATGGGAAGCAAGCCAATATTGGTGCAAATCTCCTTAGCTTCCCCAAAATAGTTAAGGTTATTGTTCACATGAGACATATAAATCAACTTTTGGGGCACAACAATCTTGTCATTGTTCATGATAACCTCGTTGTACACCCTCTCTTGAAACTCGGTGTAAACCAAACTATCTTCCCTGTCATGGACACGATTTATACCATACGGATTCTCATACCTCATAGCAGCATATTCAGAGTCAGGTAGATCACAAAGGAACTTTGGCCGCGATGGCCCAGAACTCTGACTCTTGGAGCGACTCAATGATGGAGGGGGAGGGGCAGCTCCATGTCCGGCTGACCGCTTGGGAGCACCTCCACGGCCACCCCGAGAAGCCTTCATCTTCAAGTGGTTGCTAGGCTGAGGCAGGACCTCCGGTTTGAACTCCGACTCATCCTCCTCGATCTCATGACATGACTTGGAGCGCTTCCTAGCACCCCCAGAACCACCTGCACCTGTGAAAGCAAGAGGGAGAACATCAGGGGGATAAGGGCACAAGAACCCAAAAAAAAACCACAAAGAAGTCATAGTGTTTAGGAACATCTATTGTCAGCTGGGTCTGGTAGTACCGGAAAAACGGATCGGTAGTACCAGAAAAAATTTCTGGTACTACCAGTCGGGCGGAAACTTGCACGGATCCCGTAGTATAGGACCACAAATTGACAACACATGGTCACAAAAATTGCAATTTCGACGGGCAAGAAGAATTGTGTGGCAAGATTCACGCAGTACAACCCCTAAACAAGTGCTTTTGACCATGCATCGAAGTAGACCTAGATCCATGGAGAGAAGCAAGGAAAAAAGAGAGGAGGGGCGGTTATACCGGTGTCCATGGCAGTGGAGAACGACGAGGATCCTGCAAGGAGTCCGGATCCGGTGAGGATCCAGCGGAAGGAGGCTACGGTGGGGCTCTGACGACGATTTTTCTCTGGCGGCGGCATTGGCACGAGAGGAAGATGGGGGAAAGGTGAGGCACCGAGGAGTGCCTCTACCCTCGACCCACCCTTTAGCCGAAACGCAGACCGGTAGTATCGGTTGGGAAACCGGTAGTACCGATGACCGGTACTACCGCTACATGACCCGGTAGTGCCGGACAAGGGACATTTTCTAGGCCTGGACCAGGGAACTGACCCGGTCTGATAGTACCATAGTTCGTTCGGTAGTACCGGTTCCACCAGAGAAAATAGCCAGGGGACAAGGAAGGGTTTTTATGCAGAAAAGATGGGGGATTAAAGATAGAAAACATAGTCTTAGGTTGAAACTTCCAAACTAATATAGGGATGAATGCACTCTAGAAAAGTAGGAAACACTTAAGAACCAAAAGGGGGTGAAAGTCGCTAAGATCCATATAAACCAAAAGATGACAAACATGAGGAAAGACCAACCTCTCAATAGGAGAGGGCGGTGGCCTAGGCCACCATGTTTGAGTATACTTGTCTTGGCACCACGAAGATATATCTTGGGTCCATTACCAAAACTCATCATTGAAGCTCACATATCACATAATGGTATTAAGAGAATGATTTTTGTCACTTTGGGCATAATGGGGGAGGGATAGCCTAATGAATTAGGACCGCACTCCCCCCATTTCCATGACTACACCTAGATGGAATAACATATGAATGCATGGGTATGGGTGCATGATCTCAAGCCACATTGCTCGAATCTATGATATTCAGCTCATGCCTTAACTCTCAGAATCTCTTCTCATCAAGGGGCTTGGTGAACATATCCGCTAGATTCTTCTCGGTTCTCACATATGAGAGGTCAATATCTCCATTGTTCACATGCTCCCGGATGAAGTGATGGTGAATATCAATATGCTTCGTTCTTGTGTGTTGCACCGGGTTGTAGGCAATCTTGCTTGCACTTTCGTTATCACAAAGAAGAGGCACTTTCTCATAAGTGACACCGTAATCCTTTAAGGTTTGCCTCATCCATAATACTCGGCTTCGGCGGAGGACAAGGAGACACAATTTTGTTTCTTTGATGACTAACACACCAAGGACCTACCTAGGAATTGGCAAGCCCTGGAGGTTGATTTCCTTCCAACTTTGTCTCCCGCCCAATCCGAATCCGTGAACCATGAAGAACAAAGCTTGAACCCTTGGGATACCATAAGCCAAAGTTTGGGGTATCAACTAAATATCGAAAGATTCGCTTGACTGCCACAAGGTGGCTTTCTTTTGGGGCGGCTTGAAACCATGCACAAATACCCACACTTAACATGATATCCAGTATAGATGCACAAAGATTAAGCAAAGAACTAATCATAGATCGATATACCTTTTGATCCACATCTTTACTCTTTGTATCGAGAGTGAGATCACACTTGAAAGGCATGGGAGTCTTGGCTGCATTTAAATCCGTCAACTTGAACTTCTTGAGCATATCTTGAATGTATTTGGCTTGATTAATGAAGATACCTCCAATCAATTGCTTTACTTCAAAGCCAAGAAATAATTGCAATTCACCCATCATAGACATTTCAAACTCATCGATCATTAGCTTAGCAAAGACATCATTAAAGGCTTTGCTAGGAGAACCAAATATAATAACATCAACATAAATTTGACATATGAACAAGTTTCCTCCAAATCTCTTAGTAAAAAGAGTGGGGTCGATTAGCCCAACTTTGAAACCATGGTCTACCAACAACTTTCTAAGGTGCTCATACCACACACGTGGAGCTTGTTTAAGTCCATAGAGTGCCTTATCAAGTTTGTAGACATGCACTACAAGAAAATTTGGCTTTTACAACAGATGATTTCGTGGTTGAAGGCCCGTTTTTCGTGGCCAAAAAGTCTTCCGCGATGGATGGCCTTCGTGGTAAAAGCCCCATCACAAATGAATTAACCATGGGTTTTTTACGACCGTGGCGGAGCGCACCCTTCATCCATGAAAACTTGTTCTGTCGTAGATCTGTTTGCTAACCATGTTGACTACTGACATCATGCAAACTGCCACATGGCAGCTGGTGTTAGCGGTCGGTTACCACCGTTAACGGTCACAAAACCATGGCAGAAGCCAGGCCCAGTCAAGGCCTGCTAAATAGTAACTAGGTCGGCCCATGAGGAGAGGCCAACAAGAAGACGACCCGTTACTGTTTTGTCCTGTACTGCTTGAAATGGGCCCAGCAATGAAGCCAACAGTGGCCCGTGTACTTTTAGGCACAATACTGTTTTGGCCTACATAAGGCCCATGTTGGTCTAACACTGTGCGGCCCATTAGCAGCCTGCACCAAGTCACTCATGTAGACTTAAGGCCTCCGGTCAGCCCATCACTATTACCGCAGCCTTTCGTGGGCTGCCTACTAACGACCCTTCTTTGAGATGGTCTGTTACTGTTCTATCCTTTTATTGTTCCGGCCATTAACTATTCAGGCCCATAAGTGGCCTCCTACTGTTCTAGCCTGGTAAATTTGTTTACCACATCGCCTCGTTGGAAATTTCTCACATCGTTCATGCTCATTACTTTTCTTACCTTTAAGCTCTGCCCTTCTATCATGTATGCGACTTTTACTGTTGAGGTCCGCTACTTTTTTGTCCCGTTAACTCTCTAGCATGTTACTATTCTACCATTTTACAGTTTCTTTCCTATTACTGTAATGGTATATTTCTGTTCTGGTCTGCTACTACTCTGGTCTGCTACTGTTATGGCCTATTACTGTTACGGCCTGTTATTGTTACGACCTATTACCACATGTGGGTCGGCCTATTATGTTTATGGCCTTTTACAGTTTTAACCTTTCTGAAGCCTATGCCAATATCATAAAACGTGTATAATAAGCTATCATCTTTTACTATTCATCGTCGGCCGAATACAAGACAAGCCAATAACAAAACACGATATTGTTCCCTAATCGACCTGCCTGTCCTAGTTACCGTAATAACTACCACCATGTGTGGATGGCGTCAACTAAATGCCTACATGGCCTATGCAAGTTATCTTTATATTACATCAGCTGCAAACTTCTTAAAATTATTACATATTATCAACTCAAGAGAAGTAAAAATCAGCATTTCAGTTAACAATCAAGTTGATAGCAGAGTCCTCAATTTGCTTTCTTAGTCGATCACCTGCATCTTCCTTTGAGTGTGACAGCTACATTGGAGGAGACATGATCTTGTAGCCCCCTCTTTGGTGGCGATAGCAATAATTGCAGTCTGAAACTAAGTAATAATAAGTTAATACACCGAACAAGAGAAACTACTCATTTGACTTATATGATAGGAGCTATGAACTTTAGTTTACAACTTGTCAATGGTTAAATTATTGACCAACACGTCAAACAAATAGGAAAAGCAAGCACGCATTAAACAAGTGTGCCTACCGTGAAACGCACAATCAAAAAATGTGTGTGTGTGGCTTAGAATTTCAGCAAATATAAACTAGCCAGGTCATTTCAACAAATATATTTGGAAGCAGTTGTATACCCTAAAATGCAAGAGACATTGGGTGACTCGAAATTTGTGCCGAGCCACAAAATGGCATGTAGTTACTTTTGTAGCGAAGAATGAACCAGATAGAAATTATAACCGCATCATAGGAGAAGTTGTAGAGTAGGATTGTAAACCACGAATGAACTACATATTGTAGAGGATAGTTATGTCATGGCTTAGGATGAACCAGAACTAGAACCGGATGCGAGATATAATGGCGTCGCTCGTGAACCTGTAGAACAGAATGAACAAGCATTAGACAAGTGTGCCTAGAATGAAACGAGCAATCAAACAAAGTGTTTCTTAGAATTTCAGCAAATATAAACTAGCAAGGTCATTTCAGCAAATATATATGGAAGAAGTGACATATCCTGGAATGCAAAGAGTCATTGGGTGACTAAGAATTTGGGTGGCTGAGAATGCAAAGAATCAACTAGATAGAAATTATAATGGTATCATAAGAGAACTTCTAGAGCAGGAATGTAAGCCACGTGTGAACTACATAGTAGAGGACAATTATGCCGTTGCTCAGGATGAACCAGCACCAGATAAGGAAGTAATGGCATCCCCTGTGAACCTGTAGAATAGGCTTTGCAAACCAACATGTTCATTGTTCCATTTTGAGCTCTATGCAAGAAAAAGAAATAGTTAGTGATGCAGCTTTTGAAAAACCAGATGGCAACAACAAAATTATAATCGAATTAGTATGAAGAGTTTAAACGGCTACTACAGGATAGTAGAATAATGCCAAGGAGGAAATAATAGTAGGAACTGATCTCAAGACGAACTAGATAGATTCTGCAACTATAGATCAGCGAATCCACACTAATATTTTCCACTAACTTCAGATTTTGCAAGAATTACACGGTAGCAGGCAATTACTATAGTATGGAGTAGCTAAGAGCATGTGCATGACAAAATAACAAACATGTCCATCACTTGAAATTTCTAGAGCAGCGAATGCAAACCAACATGTCTAATGACCTTGTGTGTACTAGCATGAAGAAAAGGCATGCCCACTGACTTATATGTACTAGCACGATTACAAAAATGCAGTTCACTACGACAGGGTTGAGCCCGCTATACTGCTGACAAAACAAAAACGGGTTGGAGATTTGGTTAACCTTGGTCGAAGAGGCGTCTAAGCATCATCGGTTCCGTGTGAGTGACGTCTAGGTCACCGAGGGTGCTGCGGTTGTGGTGGCTGTTGGTGTCAGGGAAGCAGATCTTGGGCGGTCGATACCGGATTGAGTGCGGTGGACAAGAGCATCGCTGAGGCAGATCCGATCCAGTGAACAACGACGGCCGTGCAACTGGTCTAGAGTGGTGGACATGTAACTCTTTGAACTAGATCATGTACGACGAACACCAATGAAGCGGATCTGGTATGATTGGGTAGATTTCGGCGGCGAGGAAGTAGAGCTTGGGCGGTCGATGATGCCATCTGCATGGTGAACAACACCGCAGCTCCTAGATCCGGTGGGAGAGCATCGGTGAAGCGGCTCCATGGCGGTGCACGAGACCACAACTCAAGCCGGTGCACGCGATGGTCATGGAGGGGACAGAGGAGCTTGGGATTTTAGGGAGGGCCGACAGGAAAAACTAGGGGAATCGGGACCATAGAGGTGAGCAGAAAAAATAATTATGATCGTGCCCCCGAGCTACCAACTTTAGCATGCCCATTTGTCATCTGAACAATATGTAGATTTGGAATTTTAAATTCTAAAGTTTTTGAAATGGAAGGGAACGAAATGCTTCAAGGTCAGTGTGTGGTTTTGCTGCTTGATCGAGATTTTGAATTTGGCTAGCGCCCATCTAATAATAATAGAAAAATGGTACTGATACGTCCAAAACGTATCTACTTTCCCAAACACTTTTGCTATTGTTTCTCCCCTAAACTTGTGTGATTTGGATGCAACTAACACGGACTGACGTTGTTTTCAGCAGAATTGCCTTGGTGTCTACTTTTTGTGCAGAAAATATGCCCAAAATCCTATTTCACCTGAAGACTCCAGGAGCCAGAATACGAGACGGAGAAGAGCCAGGGGGTGGCCACACCACCTGGTGGCGCGGGCTAGGCCAGACCGTGCCAGGGGGTGGTGTGGGCCCCCCAGACACTCCCTCGATCTCCCTCTTCGCCTATAAGAAGCCTTATGACCTAAAAACTCCGGGGGGTTCGACGTTTTTTAGAAGGAGTTCCGCTCCACCGCCACCACTAGATTCCACGAAACAACACCAGAAACTCCGTTCTAGCATCCTGCCGGGACGGGGAATTGGAGGAGATCATCGCCATCATCATCACCATCGCTTCTCCATCGATCATCCATGTTTCCCCCATCCATGAGTGAGTAATCCCCCGCTGTAGGCTATGGGGATGGTAGGTATTGGATGAGATCGTTCATGTAATGGCATCAGATTGTTAGGGCATGGTGCCTAGTATCTTCTATTAGTGCTCTATGACTTTGTTGCGACTTGTTATGCTTAATGCTTGTCACTAGGGCCCGAGTGCCATGATTTCAGATCTGAACATGTTATTGATTCATTATGATAGTATTGTTTTTGGTCTTATCTACAAGTTGTATACACACGTTGTTGTCTGGAACCAATGGCCCCGAAGTGACAGAAATCGGGATAACCGGAGGGAATGGCTTTGATGTGAGGATCACACGTGTTCACGGAGTGTTAATGCTTTGCTCCGGTGCTCTATTAAAAGAAGCACCTTAATTGCCAGTAGTTCCCTTGAGGCCCCGCTGCAAACCGGCTGGCAGGACAAAAGATGTTGTGCAAGTTCTCATTGCGAGCACGTATGACTATATATGGAACACATGCCTAGGATTATCTAGTACTTGGATGATTTATCTTATTTATCTGCAATTGCCCTATGTTCTGATTGCTATATGAATTATCTTGTCCATGCAACGCCCGTCCATCCATCCCTACGCCTACCGCACTCGAATCCTACTGTTTGCTGCTGTTGTTACTACTGTCTTTACTTTACTACTGCTGCTACTTTACTATTCCTACTGCAAAACTGTTGCTACTGATAAACTGCTGTGAGCAAGACTGTTTCCAGGTGCAGCTGGATTGACAACTCAGTTGTTAAGGCTTATAAATATTCTTTGGCTCCCCTTGTGTCGAATCAATAAACAGCCTTGAAAATACTGCGATACACCCCCCTATACGTGTGGGTCATCAAGACTATTTTCTGGCGCCGTTGCCGGGGAGCATAGCTTTATTTATCAAGTTCACTTGGATTCTCTATTGTTCACTGCTATCCATCCATCATGGGTAAGTCTCGTGATGGAAAGTTTCCTATTTTACCATCCACAACAAGAAGAGGTACGGTTCTGAACACCTCTGCTGCTCTTGATTCACCAGCTGTTATAAGTAAGCTCGTTACACCACCACATACACATGCTACACACACTACTACTACTGCTGAATCTGAAACTTCTGATGCTTATGATGTTGCTTCTACTGTGCTTGATAAGAGTGGTTCATTAGGTCCTTTCCTAGATGCTACGATTGCTAGAACTATAGCTAGAAATACCGAAACTCATAATGAAGACACTACCACACCTGTTAGTTCACCTGAGTCTAGTGAAAGTTATGATATTGAAGATGGTTATGTTGAGATGACCGATGAATTTATTAAAGAATGTAAAAACACCCATGATAGGAGAGCTGCTAAGAGTCTCCTTGAGAGGCGTACTATTAGACCCAAATTGTCTCCTATTGCTAAGTTTGCTGCTTCTCCCATAAACATTATAGATAAAGATTATGATTTCTCTCTCGATCTATCTTACATAGCTATTGTTGAGAAAGAACCTTTTTGTGGGACTAAGAATGAAAGTGTGGTAGCACATATGAATGAACTTTCTACCTTGAGTGGCTTGTTTTCTGATGATATTAAGATGCGTACTTACTTTGTTGCTAAGATTTTCCCTTTTTCATTGAAAGGAGAAGCTAAAACTTGGTTTAGTAATTTACCTCCTGGATCTATTGATAGCCCTGAGTGCTTGATTAGTACTTTCCTGCAGAAATATTTTCCTCCTAGTGCTAGACATGCTATTTTGCAGGAACTTTTTGATTTTAAACAGGGAGAAAAAGAGGTATTGCCTGAATCTTGGGCAAGGTTTTGTGCTTTGATTCATGCACAAGCTGGAAGTCCATTACCTAAGAATGAGCTTCTTGATATATTTTATAATGGACTAACTGAAGAATCTAGGACATACCGAGATAGTTGTGCTGATTGTGTTTTTAGGAATAGGACTCCTAAAGAAGCTAAGGAATTAATGGCTAAAATAAGCAAGAACTATGAAGATTGGACTCCTCCTGAACCAGCTATACCTGAAGTAATTGTACCTGAACCTACTATTCCGGTGCCTATTCCAACATCAAAGAAGAGGGGAGTTATTGAATTAAATGATGAAGTGATGAAGGAAGCTAAGAAATGTCTTAAGGAGAAGGGAATTAAAGCTGCAGATGTCAAGAATTTACCTCCTATTGAAGAATTATGTAAGCCTATTTCCTACTCATCCACTATTGAGGTACACTCTCTCCAACACTTTGATGAAGGTGATATCCCTTACTCTAAACCTCTTGATCAATCTTAGAAGAATTCAATATCTTTATTGTTAAGCAAGATAATTTTAATAAAAAGGTGCAAAATCATCTAATGGAAAACACTAGAGCTATTGTTGAGTTGAAAGATATTGTGGAAAGAACCTCTAATGACGTTGAAATGATTGTTAAACACTTTCAAATGGTTCAAACTCAAATTGATCAACTCATTAAAGTGCAAAAAGACTTGCTAGTTAATGTTGCTAAAGAAAAACATGCTTATGAAATTAGAACTAGAAGTGGTGCTGCTACCCAGGATCCTCTATATCCCGAGGGGCATCCCGAAAGAATTGAGTAGGATTCTCAAGAAGCTGGAAATAGTGGCTCTACTCGTAAGAAAAGGAAAAAAGAAGCATAAAACTTTTGTAGAACCCTCTGAACCTGCTATAGATTCTAATAGTATATCTATCTCTGATGCTGAAACTGAAAGTGGTAATGAAGAAAATGAAGTTCCTAATAAAGAAAAAGTTGAAGAAGAACCTAAAAACCACACTAAGAATACTAAATACACCAAAGAAGATTTTATTGCTAAGAAACATGGTAGTGAAAGAGAGCCTTGGGTCCAAAAACCTATGCCTTTCCCTGATAAGAAACACAAGTCAAAGGAGGATGAACATTATAATAAGTTTTGTGAGTGGATGAAACCTTCATTCTTGCAAATTCCTTTGACTGATGCTATTAAATTGCCTCCTTACTCAAAGTATATGAAGGATATTGTCTCGAATAAAAGGAAGATCCCTAATGAAGAAATTTCTACTTTACTTGCTAATTATTCCTTCAATGGTAAGGTTCCTAAGAAACTTGGAGACCCAGGGATTCCAACTATCCCTTGCTCTATTAAGAACAGTTATGTTAGAACTGCTTTGTGTGATTTGGGAGCTGGAGTTAGTGTTATGCCTTTCTCTCTCTATAAGAGGCTTCAACTAGAAAAATTAATACCAACCGATATATCTTTGCAAATGGCTGATAAATCTACCACTATTCCTGTGGGTATATGTGAGGATGTACCTGTTCAAGTGGCTCATAATTGCTTGATATTAACTGATTTTGTTGTGCTTGAAATGCCTGAAGATGATAATATATCTATTATTCTTGGGAGACCTTTTCTTAATTCTGCAGGAGCTGTTATTAATTGTAATCAAGGAAAGGTGAATTTGAATGTGAATGTCAAGGAACATACTGTCTATTTCCCCAAGAAGATTGAAAGAACTTATGGTTTGAATTCAATTGAACATGTTGAGGGCATTCAAGTTGGAGAAATATATTGTCCCATACCAAGAGAAAATTTTGAAACTATTATGATTGGGACCATTGCTATCAAGGTTGATATAACATAATCATTAGTGGAATACAAAGTTTTTTCTCATATGGAATTGTTTTGGTAGCAAGACCTGATCAACCTTGTTAACAAAAGGATTTCATTGAACAAAACAATGTTTTCACTATGATTATCTCCGCTTACTTCTATTCTATCCATTTTTGTTTTTGTTTTCGTTTAGTTTTCTTTTTTACATTGTTAGTTGCTTGCATGTTAGAGTGTCTTAGAACTTCTGTAGTTCTAGCTTTGTTTTTTCCATGCATCATGTTTCCAAAAAAATCTGTCTGTCAGAATATCATGCTTCTATGCCTGAAAATGCCCAAAAATAAAGTGTCTCGAAAAATTCCAGAAAATTCATATTAAATTTTTGCGTGAAAAAGGGGCAGAGGAGTACCTAGGAGGTACCAGGGGGACCCACCAGGTAGGCACACCACCTGGTGGCGCGGCCTGCCCTGGGTGGCGCCATGCCCTAGTGTGGGCCACCCCTGCCCCTCACTAACTCTCTCACCTGCCACTTTCTTCTCTCTCCCGAGTAAGCTCCAGTTCATTGCTCAAAATCGCGTTCTTGCTATGCTTGCTCTCGATTTTTTCGATCTCCTTGCTCAGCCCATCTTTCTTGCTGAAATTTGGAGCATTTGTTCCCTGGTATGTGACTCCTCTCCTTGTCCAAGTAGATTTGAGTTTAGTGGATTATATATTGAGTATTTTGCTGCTGTAGGTGACTGGTTATGATAGCTTGTAAGCTTGTTTGATGCTTAGAGATATAGTTTTGATGCATGTTTAGGCCTCTTACAAGTCCCTATGAGTAGAATCCTTCATTATATTTACTTTGCAATCACTTATTTAATAGGTGTTTAAATTTCAGAATAGAAGATGAGTGAGCACCACCTAAACCAACATGAATTATGGGTGCCTGAGATCATGAAGGTCCACCATGAGGAGGAAGTTTTTCCCTCCATTTATCCATGCTCTGAGTTCATGAGAGCTGTAGGAATTCTCCAAGATTTCCACACCTTGGTTTCTAATGCAGGGTTAGAGCACTTTTTGGAAGACGAACCTTGTCAATTTGTGAAGCTAACCATGTCTGTGGGGCAGGACTTCCAATTTAGTCACTCTTTGCCTAACCCCATGGTCCATTACAAAATTTACAATATTGCTGTAGACCTTTCTCTTGATGATTTTTGTGCAGCTATTAAGGTACCTCAATGGGGATCTTGTAGAAGGATTAAGGAGAGACCTGAACCACTCATGGATTTATACGCAGAAATTTGCCAAGGGAGCAGCTTCTCGAAGGAGAATGGAAAAATCCGTAACATTCATCTTCCCTCCATTCGTTACTTTGCCTACTTTGTTGCCAAGTGCGTTCTTGCTAGGAAGACTGCCAATAAGTTATCTTCATATGATCTAGCATTTATCTCTGCTGCTCTTAAACGAGATAGGTCTTACAACTTAGGGGCTTTGATAGCTTTCCGTCTTGCTGCTAACCGTGAGAAAGGTGGAATTTGTGGATGCCTCATTGCTTCTCGTTTACTAGCATTGCATGGTTTAGTGCCTCATCATCTAGACCTACAGTTTCCCATAGAGAGGCTTGATCTTAATTCCATGATACAGCATAAATTTGTTTCCTCTTGGGCTAGTATGAGTGAGTTATATTATGAAATAACCTTTCTCAAAGCTGGTTGGAGAAAGAGCAAGTCTGAGCGTGTTGTTCTTTTGCCTGCACCTGTTTTGTTTAACCTTGATAATAGGGAAGGATGGTCCCTCATTGAGGAGGAGCTTGACAGATACTTGGGAGAGCACTCCCAACAGGAGCATGACACTAGAAGGGAGGTCACGGATGATTCGGTCCAGCCCTCGAATGAGAGAGAGTCTTCATATCAGCAGCCTGCTTATGATTGGGGAGCTTCTTCTTCTTCCCATGGGCCCAGCTACGACCGTTCTTATCACGACCCGCCTCCTTGGAACCCTTATTCATACATGGATTGATACCCACTTAGGCCAAAAGCCTATGCTTGGGGGGAGGTACGCCGACACCGCACTCATCTCCATATCATGTTGCGTCGGTACTTTGTATATTCATGTTTCGTTCGCTTTTTAGTTTTCGTTTTTCTTTGCTTTTGCTTTCTAAAACACAAAAAGACCAAAAATATTTCTGTTGTTTCTCTTTGGTTTGCCTCTTTTTCTCTTTGCTTTGGTTTGTTTTTCCCTTTTGCTTTGTTTGAACTATTCAAAAAACCCAAAAAGATTTTGCTTTGCTTGTTTTCCTCTTTGGTTCTTGTTTTAAAAAAAATCGAAAACAACAAAAATATTTGTCGTTCTTCTTTGGCTTTGTGAGTTTGTTGTAGGGTTTAGCAGTCCTCAGTGGGATTTGGTTTCATATTATTATTCAAGCCACACAAGTGAATAGCAATAATGAGGATTAATGACAACTTGAGGCGTGGTAAGAGGCTGGTAACGAACTCTATTTGTTTTCATTTTTGTACATATACTCATCATTGTGGGCTTGCTTAGCCCGTTCGTGTAGGGTGTATGTTATCTTTGGATGCTTAGTAGTTCTTGCTTTCTTATGATTAGCCCCAGCTCGCTAATAGTTTGTAGCATGTTTTATGAATGTTTGCTTGCATTACTCTATTCATAACTTGGTATGACACTGTGGTATCCTCCTCTGAATGTTTCATTTGAATTGACTTGGCACATGCTCACGCATGCACATGACTGTAATAATCAGTTAAGCCTTGATGAATTATTTTGCCTTGAGGATCTTGAGTCACTTTCAGGCCATGATTAGTCCTGTTTTGTTGCAAGCATGATTATGACAGCTATTGCTCTCTCGTGGTCGCTCCCTTACTATTGCTAGCCTTCACTCACACTGAGTATGTTTTACCCAAGTTTCCAACTCCCTAAACCAAATATTTCCAAAGTATCCACCATACCTACCCATTAGCATCATTTGCTACTTTCGTGCATATTCATTATGCCATGTTTTCTTCCGAATAAAATGTTTGCTTGTTATGAGAAAGTTAGTTAGTAAATCTCTCACGAACTTGATGGCAAATTTTATTTTTTTTGCACTTAATAAACCTGAACCATTGCGTCCTTCTTTGTTGCGTATATGCTTGTGCTTTATAAGTTGAAGTTAGCAGAACCATGTTTCATGGGGAACGTTTTCAACATTTCGTTGGTACTTAGTACCTCGTTGATATCATGTTCTTTTACTTATGGATCCCGGCGGTGTGAAATAAAAGTGGAACTTGTAAGATCATGGAGTTTGTATGTATGTTAGAGAAACGCCTGGGCCGCTAGCCTAAACCATGCCTAATCATGGTGGAAACTTGCAGCATAACCGTAATGAGCATTCTATGAAGCATCCTCAATAAAAATCTTTACACATAGTAAATAAAAAGATCGCTGAGATGCTCATTGTCTGCTTGCCTTGTTATTTTGATTATGGGACAGCTCCCATGTCATGTGCAAGGGGTACCCCGTTGGCGGTTCTCTATGATACGTATATACTTACAATGACAAGAGCTTACTTGTGACTGAAGTTGAGTAGCATGAGGATTGGTCTTCGTAAGTAAGGGGCATGAGACTTCGATTTATAACTTGTCAAGCATATCCTCTTAGTTGTGTCACTTTAACCTTAACCATTTAAAGATGCTTATGATAGGGGCAATGAGAGCTCAAAGCTAACGAGTACCATACTTTCAGCATTTGGAAGCCTTTCAAATTATTTAAAACCTTTTCTTGTTGAGTCTCCACACATTCTCCGAGCACTTTCTTGAGAGCATAGTTGACATTCTTTGTGCTTGTCCCATTACTTGATTATTTGTGTTATGACTTTGATGCTTGTATCTTTGATATCTTTACTTCTAGTCATCACTTGAACTTCAGAGGTGCCTTGACATTCATAATCAAAGGCAAGCGAGATACCACTCTATCATACCTTTTTATGAGCATTGTAATGTTGCTTATGTTTATGCTTCATGCTACTTATTATTTTTGAGTTGGAATCTCTTCATAGCTTGCAATGCCTATTGAGTAAACTTAGTTGCATACTCTTTATTATGAACTGTCTAAGAAGTTGACCACATTGCTGAGAATATTTACATCATATGAAGCAAATGTGTTCGTGAAAGTTCTTTTATTGCACTCAGTTTTCAATTGAATTACTTGAGGAGAAGCAATAAGCTAAGCTTGGGGGAGTTGATACGTCCAAAACGTATCTACTTTCCCGAATACTTTTGCTATTGTTTCTCCTCTAAACTAGTGTGATTTGGATGCAACTAACACGGACTGACGCTGTTTTCAGCAGAATTGCCTTGGTGTCTACTTTTTGTGCAGAAAATCAACTATCAGGAAAAATCACGGAAAATATGCCCAAAATCCTATTTCACCTAAAGACTCCAGGAGCCAAAATACAAGACGGAGAAGAGCCAGGGGGTGGCCACACCACCTGGTGGTGCGGGCCAGGCCAGGCCGTGCCAGGGGGTGGTGTGGGCCCCTAGGCACCCCCTCGGTCTCCCTCTTCGCCTATAAGAAGACTTCTGACCTAAAAACTCCAGGGGGTTCGACGTTTTTTCAGAAGGAGTTCCGCTCCGCCGCCACCACCCGATTCCACGAAACAGCACGAGAAACTCCGTTCTGGCACCCTGCCGGGACGAGGAATTGGAGGAGATCATCGCCATCATCATCACCATCACTTCTCCATCGATCATCCATGTTTCCCCATCCATGAGTGAGTAATCCCCCGCTGTAGGCTATGGGGATGGTAGGGATTGGATGAGATCGTTCATGTAATGGCATTAGATTGTTAGGGCATGGTGCCTAGTATCTTCTATTAGTGCTTTATGACTTTGTTGCGACTTGTTATGTTTAATGCTTGTCACTAGGGCCCGAGTGCCATGATTTCAGATCTGAACATGTTATTGATTCATTATGATAGTATTGTTTTTGGTCTTATCTACAAGTTGTATACACACATTGTTGTCCGGAACCAATGGCCCCGAAGTGACAGAAATCGGGATAACCGGAGGGAATGGCTTTGATGTGAGGATCACATGTGTTCAGGAGTGTTAATGCTTTGCTCCGGTGCTCTATTAAAAGGAGCACCTTAATTGCCAGTAGTTCCCTTGAGGCCCCGCTGCAAACGGGCTGGCAGGACAAAAGATGTTGTGCAAGTTCTCATTGCGAGCATGTATGACTATATATGGAACACATGCCTAGGATTATCTAGTACTTGGATGCTTTACCTTATTTATCTGCAATTGCCCTATGTTATGATTGCTATGCGAATTGTCTTGTCCATGCAACACCTGTCCTCCATCCCTATGCCTACCGCACTCGAATCCTACTGTTTGCTGCTGTTGTTACTACTGTCTTTACTTTACGACTGCTGCTACTTTACTATTCCTACTGCAAAACTGTTGCTACTGATAAACTGCTGTGAGCAAGATTGTTTCCAGGTGCAGCTGAATTGACAACTCAGTTGTTAAGGCTTATAAATATTCTTTGTCTCCCCTTGTGTCGAATCAATAAATTGGGTTTCACTTCCCTCGAAAATACTGCGATACACCCCCTATACTTGTGGGTCATCAGGTACTCCCTCGGTCGGTGGGATATTTTGGCTCAAAGTTTTTGAAACGGTGGGGAGGGAAATGCTTCAAGGTAGGTGGGTGATTTTTTCGTTCGATTGAGATTTTGAATTTGGCTAGCATCCATCTACTAATAGAAAAAAGATTGGAGACCCTACGCTATCTGTCCAGGAATTCAAGGCCGAGAGTCACATCAACTGATCATCCATAACCATATTTTTGTACAGAAACTTGGATACCTTCGATTCACACAGCGTAGGTGGTACGTTTGGCTAGCATCCATGTAATAATATAAAAATGGTACTACCTCGGTGGGGGATTTTACCTCAAAATGTTTGAAACAGAGGGGTGAGAAATGCTTTGGGGTCGGTGGGTTATTTTGCTGCTCGATTACGATTTTGAATTTGGCCGTCGGCCAAGTTTTATTACTAGAAAAAAGGTTGTGTAGATCGAACACCATCTGGTCAGGAATTTAAGGCGAGAGTCACATCAACTGATGCCTCCGATGCAAATGGGGTAGGCGGTAGGTTTTGGAGGTTGACTGTGATTTTGAATTTAGAGATTGTCCACAGAATAATTAGAAAAATAGGCCGTTCTCTCTCTATTTTAGGGATCCAAGTCGGGGAGAGTGACTATCTACCACGCGTATGAAAATGCAGATCTTCGACACAAGAATGTTTGTTTAACATAACAACAAAAAATGTTTGAAGTAGTACTGATTCAAGCATGTGAAAATGGTGTGCAACCAAGGTCTACTAATTATTTAGGTGTCGGCACGGACTCTTCTACAGGAAGCACTAAGTAAATGGTAGTACTAATTTAGATCAAATAAAAATTCTACTGCGAAACAAATACTCCTACTACTGCATACTATGAAAACACAAACACTAGCTAGAAGTATATGTAGAACACATAAAACAAGATTTAATCACGCATACACTACTATATAGAGAACACCATTACATCATATAAAACAATGTTTTATCAGACACACATAGGCTCCCAAAACAAACAGACAACTCTAATATTCCAGCCCCTGCCCCTGTGACTGCAGCATAGACAAAGGTGCTGCCACAGTTCCATCAGCTACCAAAACAAACAAACATCAGACTGCAGCTCCAAATAACACAACCTGGGCAAACACATGCTTGCCCAAACAAGCCTTGCTTGTTCATCCGAGTGTTATTTTCATCTCCTTAATGTTGAAGGATGAATCAGCTGTGTTGCTGACATGACTTCCTTTTTGTTTCTTTTATTTAGCACTTTGAATCACGTCGGTTGCTAAAGTAAATGAACAAAATGATTAGCAAAATCATAGGTGTACAAAAATGCAAGAGTTTCACATGAATGACTACACGAACCAGGTGTCATTATGTAGGGATGTAAAGTACACTAATGTTTATGAGATCTGAACTTCTTAGACTTCATGCTGCTGAGATCTATTTAGAATACTCCCTCCTTCACCCATATAACCACCATTTCCCTATCCTCAAATGCGTAGAGTAACCTTACTGCATCTTTCCCACCATATGCCCATGATTTCTCAAGGCCAAGGAGAGTATCCAACTCAACCTTTATATGAGGCACCCAAGCTTCCCATTTGCCTATTGATGATCTTGCACTGGACCATGTGTTTAGAGTGAAGCCTCTTATAACCGCAAGGGAAACATCTCCATTATGCCCCTTAGCGATGACAAAATTGCGTCTGGAAATATCATGTGTCTCATGGGGGCACTCAATATAACACAGTTTTGTTGTCACGTTGTCGAGGGCAATTATATATCCGGATTTCAATGTTGGCTAGTACAAAATGTCCCCTATGAGAATTCATGGCCTGCGATCAATATTAGCCAGCATCTCAGCAGGTTCAATCCAGTCCTCCCATTTTCCTAACTCTGATGAGTACCTCTGCACCAGTGCTTGATTACTATCCAAACAACCCAGAAATTGCTGCAACAGTGTGAAGACAATTTCCCATGGTTTCTCGAACAGAGAATTGTGCTGCTATCATACTCACATCTCCACCAAATTGGTGGTTCTGGTATCACTGTTTCACTTCCACTAATTGGATCCCAGGCCTTTATCATGTTAGACCCTTGTGGATAATGAAGTAGCACCCTACCATTGCGACATCCGAGTACATATGATTTGTGGGCTTTTTGTACTTCCAACAGCCTATTCAGGTTCTAGAAGATGGATTGGTCAAGATTATGATCTATTAATAATCGAGCGTCCTTGGAGCTGTTGGTGAAAAATCCAAGTAATGGCATTCCTCTATTGTGTGACAGGGTAAGCCTTTTGAAATCGTTGCTTCCCATGAAATCCATCCAAATTTTTTGGGCGGATGATGCCCTCAGTATGTAGGATGGGTGCGGAGGAATCCTGACAAGAATCTGACCAAATACATCGTCTGGCAAGTCATTGATTGTTGCATATGTTCTTCCACCAAAGATTGTAGGATCATGCAAATAGCACAAGTGCATCATCAGAATTAAGTAAACATCACAATGCACAACCCTAAAAAAAATTAAGTAAACACCACAATGCATCATACAATTTGACAGGAAAATTTATCATCAAAATTTCCTAAACTACATGCATATGAAAAACTACCTAACAAAATAACCTAAACAACACAACGAATCAACTTGAGTAGTACGAAAGCACCGCAAAATGCTTCAGGATGTCGGAACTGGGCAAAGGGAATGAAGAACTTTTTTTGAAGTCACCGGGGAGGACAGAAAGGCCCCCACCTGAATATTATGGATTTATCATAAAGAAGGGGAGAAAAAAGAATGCAGCTTCAGTGACTTGGTGAACCCAAGTCTCATGGTGACTTGCCCCAAGATCCACCTTCCATCTTAGATCCAACGTATGACAGTAGCTCAGATTTTGAACTAAAAAAAGTTAAACTATTCAAAAAAATTGACAAAAAACCAGTAAATCATCGGTGCCTAGGTTTGAATCCTGTGAAAGTTTCATCCCATTTGGAACACTAGTTTGTGATTAAATAGCTTTTTATGTTCCTAGTACTACTAGTTTAAACTAATATCCACTACGTCTAGAAAACCCCCCAGAGCAGAATACACAAAAGAGGAGGAAGTTAGGGAGACAAAATCCAACGCAGAACTTACAATGGGGTCAATGAGTTCTGAGCAGATGGAGCAGGCACCACGTACAGATGACGAGCCACATCTGTTGACGCTGAAGTAGCACAATCACGAGCTGACGCATTCCTAGCATCCCACACAGCCGTTGCTTTGGTAGCGGCAACCAACATAGCCGAATTTGTTCCAGCAGCAGCCGATGAGGATTTTGACTGCGCCTCCACCGCTTTTCAAGCATCACTCAACACTGCCCAAGACTCCAATGCGATACAAGCATCGGCCTCCGCAAGCACTTCACATGTATCTGCTGGTGCTGCTTCAGCATCCACCTCTACTTTACGAGCATCCGTCGATGCAGCAAATGCATCCGCCAACGCCGATTCCATTTCCTACAAACGCCACCAGCTTATTTAGCTCGCAATGCCCAAAAATAAATGCATTCTATCCTTCAGAAAGCCCATAATGGATCGAGGTTAGGGACGTACATACTTGCGAATGGCGGTGCAGTGGTGTTCAATGGTGGTGCAGTGGATACGGTCTGGTCGAGGGAGCGTGGCCAGGCGGAGAAGATGACGATGGGCTCAAGGGGCACATGACTGAGCTTCCTTCAACTTGAAACTAACTTTCGCCCCACTATATTTTTTTGCGAACCCCACTTTTTTATGGGAAAACCCCCGCTGTATTAATAGTAGCAACCACATGACTCATACAAGTTTGTGCACTTGCATTGCTTAGCTTCCCGCCTAGAGACATCAAGTTTGTGCACTTATTCGTGTGATACAATGAATTCTCGGTATAAAATATTCCAGGTGGTAGAAGCATGCCCTTTCTATGACATCAAGATCTAGAGTTCAAACATCGACTTGAAATTCCAAAATCTACAACTACAAGTTTTGGTTTACTACCAGAAACATGCTAACAAATTACTCACAGCTGGCATTAACATCATCATTAACAGATCTCAGAAGGAAAAAAATTGAAAGGTAAAAAACCACCACAAGTTCGAATAAGATGACTGTTGTTGCCAAATATAGTCACATAAAGCCAGGTCCGATATATATGTCATAATAGTACATCAAATATATAGATTCGTGGACACCACACACCAGTAGAGCAAAAAACAGTTATAGTACCTGACTTAACAAACAATCATCCTCACAAGAACCCAAAACCCTTCAAAAATGAAAGTAGTGATGGGTTCGTAGCATGGAAAACAAAAAATTTCTACCGCAAGAACGAACAAAACCCAGATCTAATCTAGATAAATGCTAAGATCTAATCTATTAGACATGTGCAACGAGATAGATCTGTACTAACCCTTGTAGATCCGAAAACCTTGTGCGAGATCGGATCTCGTGGTTGATGTAGACGATCACTTGCCGATCTCAAGATCGAGTAGACGATCCTTCCGGCAGCGCTTCCGCAGTCGGTCACACGTGCGGAGTCGATGCAGACCTTCCTCTCCCTGTTCCAGCGAGTAGCGGAGGTAGTAGATCTCTCCACGGAATCCCAGCAGCACGATGGCGTGGTGGTGGTGGTGGAGTAGAGAATTCTGCAGGGCTTCGCCTAAGCCTGAGCAGAGCGAAGGAGGAGGAGAGAGGCGGCTAGGGCAAGAGTGGAAGGGCAAGGGGGGGGGGTGGAGCCTCCACCCCTCTATATATATAGAGGGAGGGGTACCGCCTAGGGTTCCCACCCCTAGGCCCACCTCCTAGGGCCGGCGCACAAGGGAGAGGGGGGAGGGAGTTTCCTTCCCCCCCAAGTCTCCCCTTTTCCTTTCTTGGTTTTCAAGTAAAGTCCACGGAACCTTCTGGAACTTTCCGCAACATTCCGAAACCTTCTAGTACCCCCATATAAACACTCCGGAACATTTCCGAACCTAGAAAATGATCTCCATTATATGAGTCTCATTCTCCAGACAATTCTGGATCTCCTCGTGATGTCCTAGATCCAATCCGAGACTCTGAACAACATTCGGTCTCCAACGCACATTCCATATCTACCTAAACAGCATCGAACCTTAAGTGTGTCACCCTACGGTTCGTGAATATGCAAACATGATGGGGACACCTCTCCGATCAATAACCATCAGTGGGATCTGGAGATCCATAACGGCTCCCACATACTCAACGATGACTTTGTGATCGATAGAACCATTAACATACGAAACCAATTCCCTTTGTCACGTGATACTCTACTTATCCGAGGTTTGATCGTCGGTATATCCATACCTAGTTCTACCTTGTTACTGATAAGTACTCTTTACTCGTTCCATGATATGTCATCCCTTGTGACCTAGTCACACGCTTGCAAGCTAACTAGATGACATTCCACTGAGAGGGCCCAAAGCATATCTATCCGTCATATGGATGGACAAATCCCAATCTTGGTCCATGCGCTTCAACACATACTTTTAGAATACCCAATGACACCTTTATAACCACCCGCCATTTAAGCGGTGTTTGATGTCATCAAAGTACCCATCCGGTGATGGTGATTAACATAACCTCATGGTCGAAGGATTAGGTTACTATGCATTTGAAAGCTTGTAGCAATACGAACTTAACGACTTGATCTTATGCTACACTTACTATGGGTGTGTGTCCATCACATCATTCTCCTAATGATATAACCTTGTTATTAATGACATCCATGTCCATGATCAGGAAACCATGATCATCAATTAATCAATAAGCTAGTTCAACAAGAGGCTTACTAGGGACTCTTTTATGTTTACAAACACACATGTATTAGTGTTTCCTTATAATACAATTATAGCATGGGATGCAAACATTCATCATAAACACAAAGATATAATAATAACCACTTTTATTATTGCCTCTTGGGCATATCTCCAACAGTCTCCCACTTGCACTAGAGTCAATAATCTAGATTACATGGTAATATACCTAACACCCATGGCGTTCTGGTGTTGGTCATGCTTTCCTCTAGGGAGAAGTTTAGTCAATGGATCTGCCACATTCAGATCAGTGTGTACTTTGCAAATCTTTATGTCACCATCTTGGACATACTCGCGAATAGCATGGAAACGTAGCTTGATGTGCTTCAGCTTGCTATGTGACCTTGGCTCCTGTGCATTAGCTATGGAACCTGTGTTGTCACAGTAGATGGCCATCGGGTCCAACGCACTAGGAACCACGCCAAGTTCAGTAATGAGATCCTTCATCCATATGGCTTCTTGTGCAGCCTCCAAAGCAGCTATGTATTCCGATTCAATTGAAGATTTCGCCACAACGCTTTGCTTGGCACTCCTCCAGCTCACTGCAACACCATTCAAAATAAATACGATCTGCATCTGTGACTTCGAGTCATCTGGATCGGTGTTCCAACTAGCATCAGTGTAACTGTTTACAACAAGCTGTTCATCACCTCCATAAGAAAGAACCATATCCTTAGTCCTATTTAGGTACTTTAGGATATTTTTGACCGCTGTCTAGTGCTCCATTCTAGGGTCACTTTGATATCTGCTAGTCAAACTAACATCATGTGCTATATCCGGTCTTGTACACAGCATGGCATACATGATAGCACCTATGGCCGAGGCATAGGGAATATTATTCATCTTCTCTCTATCTTCTGTCGTAGCTGGACTTTGAGTCTTACTCAAGGTCTTACCTGACAACATGGGCACGAACCCTTTCTTGCTCTCTTCCATTCTAAACTTCTTTAGAACTTTGTCCAAGTATGTACTTTGTGAAAGCGCTATTAGTCATCTTGATCTATCTCTATAAATCTTGATGCCTAGAATATATGCCGCTTCGCCAAGATCCGTCATTGAAAAACTATTATTCAAATAGGCTTTGACACTATTAAGATGTTCTATATCATTCCCAATCAACAATATGTCATCTACATATAGTACTAGGAATGCTATAGAGCTCCCACTCACTTTCTTGTAAATACAAGCTTCTCCATAAGTTTGTATAAATCCAAAGTTTTTGATTACTTTATCAAAATGTTGATTCCAACTCCGGGATGATTGCTTCAGTCCATAAATGGAGCGCTGAAGTTTGCATACCTTGTTAGCATCTTTAGGATTGACAAAACCCTTGGGTTGTACCATATACAACTCTTCCTCAATGTCTCCATTAAGGAACGCCGTTTTGACATCCATCTGCCAAATCTCATAATCGAAATATGCAGCAATTACTAACAAAATCCTCACAGACTTTAGCTTCGCTACTGGTGAGAATGTCTCATCGTAGTCAACTCCTTGAATTTGTCGGAACCCTTTCGCGACAAGTCGAGCTTTATAGACGGTAACATTACCATCAGCATCTGTTTTTCCTCTGAAAATCCATTTGTTCTCGACAGCCTTACGGCCATCCGGTAAGTCCACCAAAGTCCATACTTGGTTTTCGTACATGGATCCCATTTTGGATTTCATGGCTTCTAGCCATTTGTCAGAATCTGGGCTCACCATAGCTTCTTCATACGTCGTAGGGTCATCAGTGTTGTCCACCAACATGACGTTCAAGGCAGGGTCATACCAATCAGGAGTGGTACGAACCCTCGTTGACCTGCGAGGTTCAGCAGCAACTTCGTTTGAAGTTTCATGATCACCATCATTAGCTTCCTCTCCAATTGGTGCAGGCGGCACAAAAACATCTTCTGGTGCTGCGCTACTCTCAACTCCGAGAGAAGGTTCAATAACCTCATCGAGTTCTACTTTCCTTCCAGTCACTTCCTTCGAGAGAAACTCCTTCTCAAGAAAGGATCCATTCTTGGCAACGAAAACTTTGCCTTTGGATCTATGATAGAAGGTATACCCAATTGTTTCTTTATGGTATCCTATGAAGACGCGTTTCTCCGCTTTGGGTTCAAGCTTATCAGGTTGTAACTTCTTTACATATGCTTTGCAACCCCAAACTTTAAGGAACGACAACTTAGGTTTCTTTCCAAACCACAATTCGTACGATGTCGTTTCAACGGATTTAGATGGTGCCCTATTTAAAGTGAATGCGGCTGTCTCTAATGCATAGCCCCAAAACGATAGCGGTAAATCTGTAAGAGACATCATAGACCGAACCATATCTAAGAGAGTTCGATTATGATGTTCGGACACACCATTACACTGTGGTGTTCCCGACAGTGTCAACTGCGAAAGTATTCCACATTTCTTTAAATGCATGCCAAACTCATAACTTAGATATTCACCTCTACGGTCAGAAAGCAGAAACGTAATCTTCTTGTTACGATGATTTTCCACTTCACTTTGAAATTCCTTAAACTTCTCGAAAGTTTCGGACTTATGTTTCATAAAGTAGACATACCCATATCTACTTAAGTCGTCCGTGAAAGTGAGAACATAACGATATCCACCACGCGATGCTACACTCATTGGACCGCACACATCGGTATGTATTATTTCCAATAAGTCTGTAGCTCGCTCCATTATTCTAGAGAATGGAGTCTTAGTCATTTTTCCCATTAGACATGCTTCGCATCTTTCAAGTGATTCAAAATCAAGTGATTCAAGAAGTCCATCAGAATGGAGTTTCTTCATACGCTTCACTCCAATGTGACCAAGACGACAGTGCCACATGTATGTAGAATTATCATTCAATTTTGTTCGTTTAGCATCTATGCTGTGAACATGTGTATCACTACTATCGAGATTCAGTAAGAACAAACCATTCATCTCAGGTGCATTACCATAAAAGATATTGCTCATATAAATCGAACAACCTTTATTCTCGGACTTAAAAGAGTAACCGTCTCGCAATAAACAAGATCCAGATATAATGTTCATGCTTAACACAGGCACCAAATAACAATTATTCAAATTTAAAACTAATCCCGATGGAAGATGTAGAGGGAGCGTGCCGATGACGATCACATCAACCTTGGAGCCATTTCCAACGCGCACCGTCACCTCGTCTCTCGCCAGTCTTTGCTTATTCTGCAGATCCTATTTCGAGTTACAAATATGAGCAACCGAACCAGTATCAAATACCCATGCACTACTACGATTACTAGTAAGATACACATCAATACCATGTATATCAAATATACCTTTCTTCTTGATGTTGCCGTTCTTTAGATCCGCCAGGTACTTGGGGCAATTACGCTTCCAGTGACCAGCACCCTTGAAGTAGAAGCATTCAGTTTCAGGCTTAGGACCAGCCTTGGGCTTCTTAGCAGGCACGACAGCTTTCTTGCCGTCCTTCTTGAAGTTGCCCTTGTACTTAGGCTTGCCCTGTTTCTTGAAATTGGTGGTCTTATTGACCATCAACACTTGGTGCTCCTTCTTGATCTCCACTTCAGCAGTTTTTGGCATGGACGATAGTTCAGACAACGTCTTGTTCATGCAGTGCATATTGTAGTTCATCACAAAGTTCTTATAACTTGGTGGCAGTGATTGGAGGACACGGTGAATCCCTAACTCATTAGGAATCGTTATCCCCAACTCTTGGAGCTTGTTTGCATGCCCAGACATGGTGAGCACGTGATCGCTAATGGAGTTGCCCTCTTCCATCTTACAGTTAAAGAACTTTTCAGAGGCCTCATAGCTCTCCACGGTCGCATGAGTCTCAAAAATCAGTTTGAGCTCTTTGATGATATCAAACGGGTCGTGGTGCTCAAAGCGCTTCTGAAGCTCCGTTTCTAAACCGTACAGGATGGCACACTGAACTGTGGAGTAGTGATTTTTTCGAGTGGCGTAAACATTCTTTACGTCATCGGTGGCATCTTCTGCAGGTGGGTCACCTAGCGGTGCTTCGAGCACATAGGTCAACTGACCAGCCCTGAGGACAATCTTCAGTCCACGGAGTCAGTCCGTGAAGTTGCTTCCATTGTTCTTAAGCTTTTCTTTCTCTAGGAACGCATTGAAATTGATGGAGAGGTTCGCCATAATCTACAACAAATTTGCAAGTAGTTTAGACTAAGTTTATGATAAATTGAGTTCAATTTTAATTCTTAAATTAACCAGGTGAACTCCCACTCAAAACAACATCCCTCACGTTGTCTTAGTGATTACACGAACCAAATCCACTACACCAAGTCCGATCTTCACGAGAGAAGATGTAGTTTCATCGGCGAACATTCTTCATGTTCATCATATCATTTATATGACTCATGCTCTACCTTTCGGTATTCCGTGTTCCGAGACCATGTCTGTACATGCTAGGCTCGTCAAGATTAACCTTAGTTTTCGCATGTGCAAATCTGGCTTGCACCCGTTGTATGTACACGTAGAATCTATCACATCTGATCATCACGAGATGCTTCGAAACGACGAGTCTTAGCAACAATGCCAACTAAGGACGAACACTTTATTACTTGATATTTAGTGAGAGGGATCATCTTATAATGCTACCGTCGTGATCTAAGCAATACAAGATGTATGAAGGATTAACATCACAGGCAATTCATAATTAGTGTGATATGATATGGCCCTTTCTTCTTGTGCCGTTGATCTCCATCTCCAAAGCACGGACATGATCTCCATCATCACCAGCATTGCGTCAAGGTCAGTGGCGCCGCTTCATGGTTGTCCATCATCACTAGCAACTATTACAACTACTTGGAATAAAGATATTACAAGATGAACATACACGCAGGTCTTAACAGAATTAAAGACAACCATTAGGCTCCTGCCGGTTGCCATATTAAAAAAAGGATCATTGCATACATCAAATATAATCACAATCACATGATGTCCATATCACATCACAAAACCCCTGCAAAAACAAGTTAGACGCCTCTAATTTTCTTTGCATGTTTTACGTGGTTTGGGGCTTTCGAATAAGAACGGATCTTACCTATGAAACTGAACCACAACGTTGATACAAGTGCTATCAAGTGCAAATTGTAAATTAGATCTATACTATGGTGAGAGAGACAGACACCTGCAAAGCCACTTGTGCAAAGCAAGTTACACGTCAAGCGTGGAGCAAGTCTCATGTGCGATGACATGTAAGGTTAGCCCGAGCCGCTTCATCCTACCATACCGCAAGATGCAAAGTACATAAAGCAAAAGACGGCACGAGCACCATTGCCCACAAAACCATTGTGTTCTAGTCGTGCAACAGACCTATGCATAGACATGGCTCTGATACCACTGATGGGTTCGTAGCATGGAAAAAAAAATTCTACCGCAAGAACGAACAAAACCTAGATCTAATCTAGATAAATGCCAAGATCTAATCTATTAGACATGTGCAACGAGATAGATCTATACTAACCCTTGTAGATCCGAAAACCTTGTGCGAGATCGGATCTCATGGTAGATGTAGACGATCACTTACCGATCTCAAGATCGAGTAGACAATCCTTCCGGCGCCGCGTTCCAGCAGCGCTTCCGCAGTCGGTCACACGTGCGGAGTCGATGCAGACCTTCCTCTCCCTGTTCCAGCGAGCAGCAGAGGTAGTAGATCTCTCCACGGAATCCCAGCAGCACGACGGCGTGGTGGTGGTGGTGGAGTAGAGAATTCTGTAGGGCTTCGCCTAAGCCTGAGCAGAGCGAAGGAGGAGGAGAGAGGCGGCTAGGGCAAGAGTGGAAGGGCAAGGGGGGTGGTGCCTCCACCCCTCTATATATATAGAGGGAGGGGTGCGGCCTAGGGTTCCCACCCCTAGGCCCACCTCCTAGGGCCGGCGCACAAGGGAGAGGGGGGAGGGCGTTTCCTTCACCCCCAAGTCTCCCATTTTCCTTTCTTGGTTTTCAAGTAAAGTCCACGGAACCTTCTAGAACTTTCCAGAACATTCCGAAACCTTCTAGAACCCCCATATAAATACTTCGGAACATTTCCGAACCTAGAAAATGATCTCCATTATATGAATCTCATTCTCCGGACAATTCTGGATCTCCTCGTGATGTCCTAGATCCAATCCGAGACTCTGAACAACATTCGGTCTCCAATGCACATTCCATATCTACCTAAACAACATCGAACCTTAAGTGTGTCACCCTACGGTTCGTGAATATGCAGGCATGATGGGGAAACCTCTCCGATCAATAACCATCAGCGGGATCTGGAGATCCATAACGGCTCCCACATACTCAACGATGACTTTGTGATCGATAGAACCATTAACATATGAAACCAATTCCCTTTGTCACGCGATACTCTACTTATCCGAGGTTTGATCGTCGGTATCTCCATACCTAGTTCTACCTCGTTACTGATAAGTACTCTTTACTCGTTCCATGATATGTCATCCCTTGTGTCCTAGTCACACGCTTGCAAGCTAACTAGATGACATTCCACCGAGAGAGCCCAGAGCATATCTATCCGTCATATGGATGGACAAATCCCAATCTTGGTCCATGCGCTTCAACACATACTTTCAGAATACCCAATGACACCTTTATAACCACCCGATTTAAGCGGTGTTTGATGTCATCAAAGTACCCATCCGGTGATGGTGATTAACATAACCTCATGGTCGAAGGATTAGGTTACTATGCATTTGAAAGCTTGTAGCAATACGATCTTAATGACTTGATCTTATGCTACACTTACTATGGGTGTGTGTCCATCACATCATTCTCCTAATGATATAACCTTGTTATTAATGACATCCAATGTCCATGATCAGGAAACCATCATCATCAATTAATCAACAAGCTAGTTCAACAAGAGGCTTACTAGGGACTCTTTTATGTTTACAAAACACACATGTATTAGTGTTTCCTTATAATACAATTATAGCATGGGATGCAAACATTCATCATAAACACAAAGATATAATAATAACCACTTTTATTATTGCCTCTTGGGCATATCTCCAACAAGTAGAGTGGTCAATATGGTTTACAAATGTCCTCATATTTTGCAGGATCAGGACTGTATGGGCATGGATAATCTCGAATTTCTGTCAGGGTCTCATCTGCTTCAAGAGCCGAATTAATAAGATTGTCTGCTTACATTCCCACATGTTCCAAGATCCGGTCGTATGCCTGGCCAATTAGCTCGTCGCCATCCACATCAGGCTACTCTGGAACTAAGTTGTCAGCCACGAACTTCTGAAAATCAACAACAACATCATGAGCAACTGAAATTGATGTATTCCATCCTATAGTCAAATCAGCTATCCGCTTAGTGGATGTAGCCACTTCTTCCTTCATGCGCCTAATCTGTTCGTCCTGGTATTTCTCTTTTTCTTGAAGGCACGAAATCATGTGTCTATGAGCTTTGTATTTCTCTCGGAGACGGGCAATTGTCAAATCCTTGTAGTGACCAGCACCATTACGCCATGAGCAATATGAGTAAGGTGGAAACTACAGATAACAAATCCAAAAATTAAACTAGATTCTCATTTCAAAAAATTAAACCAAATTCTCGTTTCAAAAATAATAATCCAAATTCAGCTGCACACATCGTGCAAGCTCCACAGTGGTACCACAAATGGCAAAGAATCATAGAGGCATATTGCCCAAACATGGGAACCAGAACCGACATGAAAAGGGTCATATTTCAGGGTTTGCCTTCTTAGATGGCACATGAGCTGTCCTGGCCTTAGTAAGTGGCAACAGATCATAATGACTTTGTTTCTGCAAATCATGATGCAACAAAAATGATCAGTATATTTTAGGGGACATTTTAATTAATAAAGCTCCCTTTATCAAAAAAATGTTTTCAGGGACAAAGCACAGGTTATTGAAATTCTAGCAAAGCAGCTGGATACATAAAAAGATTTGTCACTCGATAATGCCTCCTCCATGGGTGGGACATGCGCATGATGCTAAATGAAATGTAGCAAAACCAGTAAAATTTAGGAAAGAACACATCAGCTTTGCAATGCAAAGAAGGATACGTGCATTAATTTGATGCCAATGATTGGGCGTGTTCCCCTTTACCGAAAAATATAATTTGAAGAACTCAGCAATGTAGGACACCATCAAACAACAATATGTTTATGAATGATATGCAGAAAATTACATCTGCATTGTTCATCAGAGGACCGTTCTATGGAATAAAGCAAGGGGCAAGCTTCCCATCCTCATAAGACTCTTCTTGGCAGCATATACTTACCTATTTTAAGTGGACCTTATAACTAATTCCATGGCTACATCCATGGTGATCCCAACTTCCTAATGTGGCATATGGTTGCGGACTCACCGGAGATTGCACTGATGCAATGGAAAGGTGGACGCTGCTGGGTAAAGAAGGTGCACGACGGGGGAGGTGCACAAATGTGAAAAAATGTAGCGAGACTCATATATAGATAGAGATAGCAGTAACACATAAACTAGATCAATTAGTAGTAACCACAAACTCCAGACAGGCTGTAAGAAAACTGTCAATTACTCCCATATTAATTAACCTAGTGTAATTTAACATGGCAATACTATGAGATGGTGAGTACTAGTAAACAAAAGGCGATTACTTAATTATTAGTAGAATCTATAACCAACCACCAAGAGCATCATGAGCATGCTAAATATCTAGATTGCAGACCATACTTGGTTAAGAACCGAATGTCCAGCTCTAATTACCAAAATCAAAGAGCATCTATCCTATTTACGACTGAGTGCAATGAGTTGGAGAATCCGCTAAATCTGCAACCATCTCCTTGACATGCATTTGATGGTGCTCCTGCTCCTCCTCTTTGAGGTCATCGTGGATCTCGAGTTGTAATCATAGCGGCATCATTGCGCGCTGCATCGAAAGTGAGTGCGGTAGATCTACCCAGTGGATGAACATGCAACGCTCACATTCGTAGTTGCAACCCAAGAACCTGTGGCTAAAGTTCGTTCCCTCGAATGCGATGCGGCGACAGGGCCTAGGGTGTAGTCGCACTAGAACCGGAGATTCGCATCGGTAACAATGTCATACCACTCTACGTCTACCATCCATGCCAGCATCTGAACCTAGGAAACATCATCGTCAAGATGGGTAGAATAGAAAAAACCCCAAAAGGAGAGAACCCATAAGCTGAATTCGAGAAAATAAACTGAGACCATGAACTCTGGTGTACTTACCCTAACCCAACCGCCTTGTGCATCAAGATCTTCCGTCGTTCGCCGGACCGACATGACTGAATCCGTGACATTGCTCGAAAAAAGAGCGCGCCTTCAAAGCCTAGCGCAGAGGCTTCATGGAGAAGGAAGAGGTAGGGGATCCGGTCCTCACATTCGCCTGTTACTATTGGATTTAACTCAACCACTGATAACTAGGGCCCACGCTAGAGAGCCCGTGGGCCCCCAAACATCACTGACCTAGTTTGACTTGCATTACATGTACTTTTGGAAAAAAGATCAAAACTCAACAAATAAATAAACCAAAGGCCACCCTCTCTTTTTGCAAAAACCCACTACAAAACGGATACGCTCACAAATGCCTACACACACTCACCCGTATGAATGTAGGTACGCACACCTTACACCTATGAGCACTTCAGAAAGACTAGATCTCGAGACTGATGCGGCAGGGCTTGAGCTTGAAGAAGTCACCATAGGCACCTCACTATATATTGATGGGAACGTCGCCTCTCACTACCCTCATAACCATCCTTAAAAGTCGAGCGCTGAGGCTTCGTGGCGAAGGAAGTGCTAGGGGGGTTGGAGCTCACATTCGCTGGCTTCCATGGGATGTAATTGAACCACTAATAATGTGGCCCCCGTAGTGAGCCCATAGACCCTAGACACCAGTGACCCTTACAATTACTTTGGAAAAACTGAGAAAAACTTAATATAAACGGAAGGCCCATATCTCTCTTTTTTGCAAAAACCCACGACAAAACACACACGCTCACAAATGCATACACACACTCACCCCTATGAACGCACGAACGCACATCCTACCCCTATGAGCACCTTCAAAATATTGTGTCTTCAGACTGTCCGGTGGATGGCTTGAGCTTGATGAAGTCACCAGAGGCACCTCTCTATCAATGGGAACAACACCTCCTACTACCCTAGTAACCATCATTCAAAGCCGAGCGTCGAGGCTTAATTGAGAAGGAAGAGCTAGAGAAGTCAGAGCTAATATTCATTGGCTACTATAGGATATAACTGGACCACTAATAACAACGGGGCCCCCACGGTAGTGAGCCCATAGGCCCCAGACATCAGACAAGCACAGCGTCAAGTCTTAACCATATGTCTAAATGGTGGAGTGGGTAGTGCTAACAAAAAGATTCTTCAAGGTGATTCTAGTGCTAGACTTATGTCTAAGAGAATCAATTGGTAGGAGGTCCCACTAGTCAATGGATAATAGTCTGTTTTTCTTTTTCTTTTTAGCATGGCTATGTGGACCCACTTCAGTTCTAAACGCTAGAGCAAAAGTAGTTTTCATAGATACTTCTAGACACTACACATGCCCTTACTAGATGTAGCTTAGAAATTTACTAGCCTCGTGTCTAAGAAAATAAAATCTGCTCCACCGTTTAGACCAGATAGGGGACCCACTCATCTAAGTAGTAAGGTACAATAAAGAAAACCTTCTAGACACTAAAAAGTGGGTCTGACTGCCATTTGATTCCCTTAGACATGTGTCTTGTATAGACCCAGGGTCCAAAAAACGTAGCTAGACTAACCCTATCTGTTGTTTAGACCTAGGTCTAGTAATCTTACCACTATATAGTGTACGAATAACTTTGAATATTGTTCGTTGGATCGAGACTCACGAATCCGAACATTTCACGCCATTGGATCTTCTTTCCCATTCTAGCATCTAGAAGATTCTATTGATAGTCTTCAGCATAATTAATGCTATGCAAAACCTCAAAACACACTTCTCCATCATACTAGAATCTTCTCACTCATTTCTCTAGACCATGTTACCAAAAATTTCAAGTGTTAGGTAGCTTATAATCTTTGACTTCTACACATGATGATACAAAGTAGAGCAACCAAATATACACCCATACTTTATAGATGTTGATCAAATTTATATTTTTCTGCTTTACCTATTATAATTTTATATAGTGATGATATGTTAGATGTCTATTATGTGAGCCTCGCGTGCAGGGCACATGCAACTTACTAGTTAAGAAAAATATTCTCTTAGAGTACACCCCAAAATTCCAATGATGCCCCATGCTCTTAGTGACCTAGTTTGACTTGCATCATAGGAACTTTTGTATAACCGACCAAAACTCAATACAAACCAAAGTCCCCTCACACATTTTTTTGCGAAGAACCCAATACAAAACACAGACACTCACAAATGCATACACACTCACCCCTATGAACGCACGTACACCCTACCTCTATATGACCACCTATGAAAGAATGTTTCTCGAGACTAATCCACGGCGGGGAGCTTGAGCTTGACGAAATCACCATACACACCGAGCTATAGACAGGGACATCACTTCCCACTTAAGAATAATATTCCGCCTTTCAATGGACACCAAAGTGCCAAACCTGATGGGGTTTGAACTCTAGTGGGCAAGGGTGTACCACTTCACTCAGAACCAGCCAACCATGGGTTATTAGCTCTCTCTCTCGTATATATAGTACACTTTAGGGTCCTTGTGCTAAATACATGGACTTCGATGCAATTTTCATTTATTATGAGGTCCTTAATGTAACTTGTACTTCCACCGACCGTGTTAACTCAAGCACCTCGCTCCTACGGGACTAACCATAGTTAGAAGAAAATGCAACCGCCCAAATTATATATCACACAAAGTGGACCACAGTTTCTTATACGTAATATCCAAGTTTTTAGTACTAGCTAGGAATTTTCAAGCTTCCTAGCTAATTTTTCATACTTTATATACTTCTTGCCGATTTAGCGAATTGAGGTCAAACTTGAGCTACAAGTAAGCACGATAGATTGCTCTTGAATTAAATGTCTTTTGAGAGGTAGATGGGTGCATCTAATTGTAGTAAACAATTTCATCAGTGTGAGTTTCCAACTATCACGATAGAACATTCTCAATTTCTCGTGTGATGTCACGAGCCAAAAATTTAACAAAATTAAATGTCTTTTTGAAGTTATATTAGGTCGAATTTTAACTAGAAGTAAATTGTAGGTTGCTTTGAAAGTTTTATGAAAAAAGCTTTTGGAGGTACCCATCAAGGGGTCAATTAATATACCACAAACCACTGAGAGTTTTGATGATAGGTTCAACTTCTTGCTAAGATAGATTTTGCATCTTGACAATTTAATGAAATTAGGTCAAACTTGAGCTACAAGTAAGCACGTTATAGATTTCTCTTGAATTAAATATCTTTTCGGAAGTCTATAGGTGCATATTGTTGTTGTAAACAATTCCATCAGTATGAGTTTCCAACTATCTCAGGAAAGAACATTCTCAGTTTTCCGAGTGTGATGACGAGATTGTTCTTGCCCATAAAGCAAGTCCGAATAATATGGATCTGAATGACACACGAGGCAAGTTTTCAGACATATATAGTGGACTAACATGTTATACTTACGATTTCCCATGTTTTATGAGTTCTCAAACTTCCTAGCTAACTTTGCCCACTTGATTGATTTTATGCCAATTTATCGAAATTATTAGTTAAAAATTGAACTACCACAAGTAAATTATAGGTTTGCTTTGAAAGTTTGACGAAAGATTTCTATGAGGTACCCATCGAGGGAAGGGGGTCAATTTATATATCAGAAACCACCCAGAGTTTTGAGGATAGGTACGCTTCAACTTCTTGCTAAGATTTCGCATCAATTTAATGAAATTAAGTTAGGCTTGAGCTACAAGTAAGTGCGATAGACTTGCTCTTGAATTAAATTTCTTTTTGGAGGTAGATGTGTGCATCTTCTTATAGTAAAAAATGTCGTCGGTGTGATTTTCCAACTATTAGGAAAGAACATTCTCAATTTTCTGAGTGATGTCATGATTATTCTCTCCCATAAATGAAGTCCGAAGAATATTGATCTAAATTCCACAAGCCAAAGTTTTCACACAGACACACACACACATATATATAATATAATAATATATCTTACCACTATATAGTGTATGAATAACTTTGAATATTGACCGTTGGATCAAGACTCGTGAATCCCAATATTTCCAGCCGTTGGATCTTCCTTTCCATTCTAGCATCTAGAAGATTCTATTGATAGTCTTTATCACAATGAATGTTATGCACAAAACTCAAAACACACTTCTCCATCATTCTAGAATCTTCTCCCTCGTTTCTCTAGACCATGTTACCAAAATTTTCAAGTTTTAGATAGCTAATAATTGCTGACTTCTATATGATATACAAATTACAAGAACAAAATATACACCCATACTTTATAGTTGTTGATCAAATTTATATTTTTTCTGCTTTACCTATTATATTGTTGGGATTTCTATGTTCGTGCCCCTGGTTCGTTAGTTCTACTCAGTTTTCCCTAGCCATTTAGTTTTTCCTCACTTTTTCCCTCCCTCCATTCTGAAACCCTCACATGCGCTCGGACGGGGGATGCCGTCAGGTCAAAGGCTTGACCGTTACATGCTGACCAGTGAGACCGCGTTGGGGATGGTCGTGCATTGAGCATTACCTTATGTCACCTCGAATGTTACATGCTGACAGGTGGGGCCAGGATACACAATAGACCATCCATCCATCTCTCGCTGATTATGGGGGACGTGGTGTGGGACCATGTGGGGCACGTTTGGTGGTTACGTGCGCCCTGTCGCCTAAATTGGAAGTTTTCTTTATTTATTTTTATGATTGGCCTTTTTAAGAGCACCTTTTACCCTCTCTCTCTCTCGCTAACAGTTATGTTTTTTTGCCCAAAAAGGTAGTGAATCTAGAGCAGCTTCTCTCTTCATTCATTGTTCCTTTTGCCCTTGTTTTTCCTCAATCTGGTAGCAAATCTAGAGCAGCAAAACTAACCAGCACCATAAATAAATTTAGTAAACAAAGCAGATGTAGATAAAGCAGTTAATATAGGTTATATAGTATGATACTTAACGAGGTTCGACAATTAGGCTGCTGAGCAGTATGAGCGGACTAGTTCAACACAGACAAGACAAAAGAAGTGGCTTTATAGCAGAAGCAACAGTAGATCAGTGGCCCCTCATGGCTTCTGCCAGGAGGGCCGCCGCCTCCTCTCTCTGGAGCCTCCTCCACTTCTTGCTGCCTAGTCCCTTAACCTTGGGCGCCCTGGGCTTGATCAGGGGCATGCGACCCTCCTTCATAGCCACCTTATGGAGGTTGCGGAGGTGAAGACCGAGCGCCTGGTGCTTGGCTATGAAGCTGTGGACGTCCACGAACTCTCCGCAGGTCCTCACATCCTCATCATGCTTGGGAGGGAGTGGAAGTCCATGGCGTGGAGCCTCTAGGTGGGGCAGAAGGGGCACCTGTACACATCGCCGGCGAAGAAGTTGTTGTACTGGCTGGACTTCAGCCTCCTTAGCACATGACGAGTCTTGGTGTCCTTGGACTCATCGTTGCTACGGACATCGCTGCTATCCTCCCATTGGAAAAAACAGTAGAGTGCAATAAGTACATGATTGAGATACTTTGATTATCGGGATTGATTATTTGCATAAATTAACCGATTGAGATCTCCTGATTATTCCCCAAATCTCAAAACAAATCGAATACTAATCCCAACTACGAACAGGGGGTTCAAATACGAATAGGGAGATTCATCGAAATACGAGATCTAACACAAGAGGATTAGCTACTGTAAAAATACGAACAGCCGAGCCCTAATAACATACAATCTATCATCCAACGATGGGAACAGGGGAAGAACAAGGGAAGGGGAGAAAACTATGGTTACCTCCGACCATGGGTCGGCGATGCTGGTGTCATAGGGTTTCTTCGGCGTTATGTAATCAACCTCCTTGTAGGGGTTCCAGCCGAGCGGGATCTGCTTGAGACCAGCGGGGGCCTCCTTGCCAGCGGCTAGGGCGGTTGCGGGGACGGGGATGTGGATAGGGGCCTGTATGGGGACGAGGGCCTCCTCGCCGGCAGCCTTGGACGCGCCGATGGCCACCGCGCCGTTCTTCTCCATTGCCGGCGTGGTTAGGGTTTTCTTGGGGGTTTGCAGAAGGTGATGAGACCGCGGAGACGGTTGAGTGAGCGAGTGAGTGGTGCGTGAGAGTGGGGAGGCCTCTATTAAAGGAGAAGGGAAGCGACGTTTTATTGCACTACCGTGCACCGCGTAACTGCGTACGCTACTGAACCGTGCACGGCCACGTGTGTCTGCTACCACCCTGTGTACCGCACACGCGTACCGTGAGTCACGTTTGCCCCCCCCCCCCTCGTCTCTAACCCTGGCGACTCAGTTGTACTCAGTTTCGCCCTCGAGTGTAACACTGGCAGTTTGGTTGTACTCCATTTTGCCCTCCAGTAATTACACTGCCGTGTGCAATATACTCAGTTTTACCCTCCGGTGGCTGCTCAACAGAGAGTCAACGAGTAGGTTTTATCAAGCTAATTGAGTCATTTTATGCACAACAAATTCAAAAAGAGCAAAACATAGTGGCATCTACCCAGGAAGTCTTATTATGTGACCTGCCACCATAAGAAATGTATATAAACTAAGTTTTAACCTAAATCACCACTTCTCAAATCACCTACTATCTATGAAGGTTCATGGCTTTCTACTCAAATCTCTTCCCAAAACATCCCTCCCCAAAACATAGTTTGTCTGAATGAGGAAATAATTGTCAAACTGGCGTATATTTGAATTACAAATAGTTTGATGTATGCCACGATGTATTTTATTGTATAAAAGACGCATTTTCCATTTTTAAATCTTTTTATATTTTCTATTTGAATCCCTTTGTCAATATTGCCCTTGGTTTTTAAGTTCTACTTAGTTTTTCCTTGGTTCTTACGTGCTACTCAGTTTTCCCCTCTCTTAGTATCAATCTCTCGCACCTATGCTCATCTTCGCTGCTACGCTCTGATTGGTTGATATAGTTGTCACGTAGATCATGCCCACCAACCGTTGACCCTCTATGATCTAGCAGACAGGATAACCCCTATATCTGTCAAGGGGCACCCCTCTATCCATGCAAAATAACGATTTTGCCACCGATACTTTAACTCCATAAACAAATGAACTTGAATATAATTTGAAGGGAACGTGTTCGAAGGTGTATAATTTGTGCATTACATTCCACTCTATGAAAATGGTAATCTCTCAAGATTTTTCTAGCACAATATTATCACGTATTAAGTGCGATTTCAAAGAGTTCAAATGTGTGTAATTTTCATATATACAAGTTTATGCATTACATTCCACTATGAAAATGGGGGGAGAAAATGATAATCTCTCAAAATTTTGCTAGCACATCAGTATCTCGTTATTAAGTGCGATTTCAGAGTGTTCAAAGGTTTAAAATTTTCGTATAAGCAAGTTTATGTATTATATTTTACTCCATAGAAATGATAAATGATCAGGATTTTATTAGCACAACATTATCATGACCTAAGTGCGATTTCAAAGAGTCCAAAGGTGTATAATTTTCATATATGCCAGTTTATGCATTACATTACACTATATAAAAATGATAATCTCTCAAGATTTTCTTAGCACAACATTATCACGTATTAAGTGCGATTTCAAAGAGTTCAAAGGTGTATAATTTCGTATATGCAAATTTATGCATTACATTCCACTCTATGAAAATAATAATCTCTCAAGATTTTCTTAGCACAACATTATCACATATTAAGTGCGATTTCAAAGAGTTCAAAGGTGTATAAACTTCGTATATGCAAGTTTATGCATTACATTCCACTCTATGAAAATGGGGGAGAAAATAATAATCTCTTAAAATTTTGTTAGCACATCATTATCACAAATTAAGTGTAATTTAAAAGTGTTCAAAGGTTTATAATTTTCGCATATGCAAGTTTGTGCATTACATTCTACTCTATGAAAATGATAATCTCTCAAGATTTTCTTAGCACGACATTATCACGTATTAAGTGCGATTTCAAAGAGTTCAAAGGTGTATAATTTTTGTATACGCAAGTTTATGCATTATATTTCACTCCATGGAAATGATAAATGATGAGGATTTTTATTAGCACAACATTATCATGTCCTAAGTGTGATTTAAAAGAGTTCAAAGGTGTATAATTTTTGTATATGCATTATATTTCACTATATAAAAATGAAGCAATAGCATGTGCGCGGGCGTGGAGCTGGCTCAGCGTCCCATCTTGCAACCCCAACCTGGGTAAGCTGTGGGTCCGGTGCTCATGTGGATATGCTGTGGGTCCAGTGCTCACGTGGATAAGCTGTGGGTCTGATGCTGATCTAGATAAGTTGAGAGAGGTGTCTACTACGGGAATCGACTAAACACGACCCCACTTGTCAGCATGTAACGGCAAGGGTACACTACGGGACCCGACAGAATGCGACCCTACGCGTCAGCACGTAATAACGAGGGTCCACTACGGGACTCGACTGAATGTGGCCCCACTTGTCAGCACGTAACGGCAAGGCTGACGGATGACGAGTTTCAGACCATGTGAGAGTTCTATACAAGGAGATGGGAAAAACTAAGGAAAAACTAAGCGGCTGGGAAAAACCGAGTACAACTAATGAACCGAGGGCACGAAAATAGAAATCCCTATATTTTTATATAGTGATGATATGTTAGACGTCTATTATCTCAGTCTCATATGCAGTGCATGTGCAACTTACTAGTATATATATATATATATATATATATATATTGGACCAACATATTGTACTTATAGTTTCCCGTGTTTTATGAGTTCTCAAACTCCCTACTTAAGTCCGCTCACTTGAATGGCTTTATGTCGATTTATCGAAAATAGGTAAAATTTGAACTAGTACAAGTAAATTGTAGGTTACTGTGAAAGTTTTACGAAAAAGCTTTTGGAGGTACCCATTGGGGGTCACAATTAATATATGAGAAACCATCCAATGAGAGTTTTGACGACAAGTTGGATCAAGACTGGCAAATCCAAACATTTTGCTAGGTGTTGGATCTTCTTTTCCATTCTTGGCATCTAGAAAGATTCTAATAATAGTCTTGATGAGCACGATGAACGCTAGTATGCACAAACCTCAAAACACACATTTCATTTCTCAGTTTCAGGGTCCTTGTGCTAAATGCATGGACTTGGATGAAATTTTCATTTTTTATGAGGTCCTTGATGTAAATTGTACTTCCACTGACCGTGTTAACTCTCAAGCACCTTGATCCTACGAGACCTATCATTATATCGGCCATTCGTAGTACTTCTTATATTATCTTTATCTTGTCTTATCTCTTATAATACCATACCACTACATATAGTGTACAGGTTAACTTTGAACATTGGCTGTTGGATCAAGACTGGAAAATCCAAGCATTGCGAACCGTTGGATCTTTGTTTCCATTCTTAGCATCAAGAAAGATTCTACTAATAGTCTTTAGCATGATGAACGTTAGTATGCACAAACCTAGCTCAAAACACACACTTCATTGCTCAGTTTCAAGGTCCTTGTGCTAAATGCATGGAGTTGGATGCAATTTTCATTTTTTATGAGGTCCTTGATGTAACTTGTAATTCCACCCACCGTGTTAACTCTCAAGCACCTTTCTCCTACGACACCTACCATTAGATCGTCCATTCGCAGTACTTGTTATATTATCTTTATCTTGTCTTATCTCTTACGTATAATACCACACCATTTCATATAATGTACGAATTAACTTTGAACATTGACCGTTAGATCAAGACTAGAAAAACCAAACATTGCTAACCGTTAGATCTTCTTTTCCATTCTTAGCATCTAGAAAGATTTTACTGATAGCTTTAGCATGATGAACTCTAGTACGCGTGAACCTCAAAACACACACTTTATTATTGCTCAGTTTTAGGGTCCTTGTGCTAAATGCATGGACTTGGATGTAACTTTAATTTTTATGAGGTCCTTGATGTAACTTGTACTTCCACCGACCGTGTTAACTCTCAAGCACTTCGCTCCTAAGAGACCTACCATTAAATCGGCCATTCGTAGTACTATACTTCTTATCTTATCTTATCTTTATCTTGTCTTATCACTTACTAACGAGGGTTAAACTCATCAATGTCCATTGTTATGGACTTGTGTTTTGGAGAAGGAGGGAGCGTTGGAGGCATCAATCGGCTAGCAAACAAGCACACAGGGACGCAAGGTTTACCCAGGTTCGGGCCTCGTAGAGGACCCTACTCCTGCTTGTCTGCTCTTGGAATTATTGAGGGAGTCGAAAGTTACATAGGGTGCGCAAATGGAATCTGGCGAGGTTGTGGAAACTAGGGTTGTGACTGTCCTCCTCGCTGCCCCCTCCTAGCCTTTATATAGATAGGCTAGGTCTCATGTAGCAGGTCGAGTCGGTTACAAGTTAGGGTTTGTCCCTTTAAACTTTGTACCTTTAAGCTTGCCGTGTGACGCAAGTAGTCGGAGTCTCCTTCGGTCACCCGAATCTTTGATTGGGCCCTGGTAACGCCGTGGGCTTCTACCAGATTCGACCGTATATGCCAAGCTCGAGTACCTATAAGGTATGCCCACGTTAGTAGCCCCTGACTGTCCGGTTGAATCGCAGATTCAAGCGGAGACTTATGAAGTCTTTCAAGTGCATAGCTAAGCATATTTTCGAATGCTCTAATTTGTATCATAGGGATTGCTGATATACGTGCCAGATTTATCCGATGTATCGAGATCAGTTAACTGCCTTAGGGCAAAACAACGCAATCTACTCAAACTCGAGTCCCTGGACTCGAATTTGGAAAAGTGCTGGTGTAATTCGACTCAGGCCATGGAGGTCTTATAGAGTTGAATCCTAGTGTATAAGTGTGAGTACTCGACGTGTCCGTCAAGGCTTATCCATCGTACCTGCAAGCATGGATTGTTTCTGGTAGAGCGTAGCAGGTGCGTTGCCAGGCCTTCTTCGGGTCTTATCTTCATGCTACAAGCGTGGCATCTGGATCATCATGGAGATGATTCGGGTGACCCAGGAGACATGATCTATTTGTAGGGAAAATATGAGGCAGAGTCGCCGAATTTATCGAACATGGATGTAGTCAACACATAGTTTATGTATAAGAAAAAATCATAGGGTGTGTGGCCAGCGCTCCCTATGGGAGTAGCCCCCGAGCGCCTATTTGAGTCATAGACTCGAGTGGGGACTATAGTTATTTTGCGACTACTGTCATATTTTGCTTGTTTCAATCGAATGTGTTTCCAGCGCTCTCTATGGGTGTAACCCGGAGTCCATAGTCGAATCCTTGATTCAAGTGAAGAGTTTGTGTGAGAAAATATATCCGCATATTGCTTGGATGTCGTACAAAGTTCCTCGAGTGCGCTGCCAGCGCTCCTGTTAGGAGTAGCCCCCGAGTGCTTGATCGAGTCAAAGACTCGGGTAAGCACTAGAGTAGTCATAATGTGCTCCCGCTGGAGTTAATGACGTCAGTGCTAATGGTGAGATGACCTCAGTTGCCCGCGTGAGCGGCTTTGACGGGAGGTGATGAGTAGTGGGTCCCAATTTCTAACTTGGATTTGACCAGGCGTGCGTAATCTCTGTTTTAACTGTGTCTCCTTGATTCTCGCGCGTAATGGGAGGAGTGGGGCGATGTTCGTGGTTTAACCTTGCCACGCGTCGATATTGATTTTTGCCACGCGTCGGGTTGGGTTTTTCCTGGCTGTTGGATGGTGAAGGCCCAAAATATATCGAGCTCGTTGGGGAACCCCAAGAGGAAGGTATGATGAGCACAGTAGCAAGTTTCCCTTAGTTATGAAACCAAGGTTATCAATCCAGTAGGAGCAAGGAAACACCCCAAAGGTGTAGCTAGCTGAGCCTTGACAGGGCGCACTACCGGTTCCAGCAGCAACGTGGAGACCTGCACAACACAACCACAAAACTCTGTCCCCAACTTGCGATGAGGTTGTCAATCTCATCGGTTTTGCTGAAAACAAAGGATTAAACGTATCGAGTGGAAGAAAGTAGTAGTTTGTAGAATGTAAACACAAAGCAATAAACAGTTGATTGTAGATTGATTGTAAAAGAAAGGACTGGGGTCCATAGTTCACTAGATGTGGCTCTCCTTAAGATAAATAACATGCTGGGTGAACAAATTACAGCAGGGGCATTGACAAACATCGAGAAAGCATACAAGCATATACTACTCATCTTGACTCCTTTGAGATTCGATTGGGCATTACAATATTATACATAGACCGTCATCCAACTGCATCTATGACTAATAATCCACCTTCCGGTTATCATCCGAACCCCCTCCAGTATTAAGTTGCAAGCAACAGATAATTGCATTACGGATTTCGTGTAAAGTAAACAATACGATTGTTCTATGAACAAAGGATTACTATTTTCTCTCTAGTAGCAACATCACATCTAGTACCTTAGAGATTTCTGTCACTTCCCCAGATTACCAGAGGCATGAACCCACTATCGAGCATAAATACTAACTCTTGGAGTTGCTAGCATCTACTTGGCTAAGCTAGCTACTAACAACAGAAAGCATGCAAGATCACAAATAACAAAGACATGATAGAATCAATAATCAATCTGAAATAGCATCTCAATATCCATCGAATCCCCGCAAACACAACATGCAGAATTACAAATAGATGATCTTGATCATGAACGGAGCTCACAAGATATAAACATGATAGCACAAAGGAGGAGAACCAGCCATCTAGCTACTACATGGACCCGTAGTCCAAAGATGAACTACTCACGCATCACACCGGAGGCTTGCATGATGATGAGGAAGGCCTCCAAGGTGAAATCCTCTCTCTGGCAGGGTGCCGGGAAGAGCTTCAGATCCCTCCCGATCTAGGGATGGAGACGACAGCGGCTACAGACTCTTTCGTGGAATTTTGATCAGGTACTTAGGGTTTCTGTACCGGAGGCATCTTATAGTCGGAAGGGGAGGCCGAGTGGGTGCCTGGGCTGGCCACACCACCCCCTGGCGCGGCTAGGCCTGGCCCACACGTCCAGGTGGTGTGGCCGCCCCCTGGCGCCTCTCCGTCTCGTATTCTGGCTCCGTGTGTCCCTCGGTGAAAGACTGACTTTGGCTTTTGTCCCATCCAATTCCGAGAATATTCATTTTTTGAATTTTCTGGAACCAAAAACAGCAGAAAATAGGCAGCTGGCACTGTGGCTCTTGTTAATAGGTTAGTCCAAGAAATCATATGAAAAGTACTCCAAAGCTGGAACAAAACATAAGAAAGTAGATAAAACCAAGCATGGAACAGCAAAAATTATAGATACATTTGCAATGTATCAACATCCCCAAGCTCAACTCCTGCTCGTCCTCGAGTAGGTAAGTGATAAAAAGAAAGAATAATTTTTGAGGTGACATGCACCATCATAAACTTGATCAAAGTATTTGTAAAACATTCAAAGCTGGGATCATAGTACTTCAATCATAACATGAAAGATAAAGTTCTAGCAATAAGACAAAGCAACTATGTTGCAACATGAAAGGGTACAAACAAAAGATTCATGAATAACAATACTTTGCAAGACGTTTGTTTGTTTCACATAAAGAAAACATAGCATAATGGCATTCAGCTTGTCCCTCATGGAGTAGCAAATCATAAATGCACAGGACACCTTCAAAGTTCATAAAAGTGACTAGATACGAATAGTTTAAAACAAGAAATATCAATTTATGCATCAATCAACTAGTCTTGGGACAATGCACATAGAACTAAGAATGTCCACTATGCTCTCAAAGTAGGTGCATAAAGATAGAAGGTGGAGACTCAACATAAAAGTAAAAGAAAGGCCTTCATAGAAGGAAGTAGGGATTCAAGTCTCATAAAGAGCTTCCAAAAATTATGGTACTTGTTAGCTTTCAGCTCTCATTTCCCCTATCATAAGCATCTTTAAGGTGATTAAGGTTAAAGTGACACAACTAAGTGGATATGCTTGACAAGTTATAAGCCAAAATCTCACGCCCCTTACTTACGAAGACCGGACCTGATGCTACTCAACTTTAGTCACGAGTAAGCTCTTGTCATTGTAAGTACATATGTATCATAAAGAACCGCCAACGGGGTACCCCTTGCACATGATACAGGAGCTATCCCATAATCAAAATGACAAGGCAAGCATACAATGAGCATCTCAGCGATATTTTTATTTGCTATTTGCATAGGTTTTTATTGAGGATGCTTCATAGAGTGCTCATTATGGTGATGCTGCAAGTTTCCACCATGATTAGGAATGGCTTAGGCTAGTGGCCCAGGCGTTTCTCTAACACACATACAAACTACATGATCTTACAAGTTCCACCTTTATTTCACCCTGTTGTGATCCATAAGCAAAAGAACATAATATCAACGGGGTACAAAGTACACGTGCAATGTTGAAAGCGTTCCCCATGATACATGGTTCTGCTAATTTCAACTTATAAAGCGCAAGCATATACGCAACAAAGAAGGACCCAATGGTTCAAGTTTATTAAATGCAAGAAAAGTAAAGTGTGCCATCAAGTTCGTGAGAGCTTTAATCACTAGTTTTCACATAACAAATTTAATTCGGAAGGTAGACAAAAACAAGAATATTCTTGGAATAGCATAAGCTAGTAGGTAGGTATGGTAGACTCTTTGGAATAACTTGGTTTAAGGAATTGGATGCATGAGTGGAATTCATACTTGGTTGTGGAGGCTAGCAAAAGACTGGGAGCGACAAACTAAGAGAGCAATAATGGCCATAATCATGCAGAGCGACACAACATCATTGATCAAAGCATAAAATGATACTACAAGTTGAAAACTAAAGGATCATCAAGGCTATGGTGACTTGGGATAGTCATAACATGGTGTGAGCATGTGCCAAGTCAACCCAAATAAAACATCAAGGGAGAATACCACAATACTATGCTTTAATATGCTAAAAGAACGCATAATCCTTCCAAGGCACATTAAGAAATCTCAATTGTTTATAACATGTAATGCTACAGCAAAGAATACTAAGCATAAAGCCAAATCAATATCAAGCCTGGCACAACGAAGCATAGGACACAGTCAAAACAAGCTCTCTTCACCACTTAAGCATGAACGTTCCTACTCTTTTCCAATCCAAACCAAACTATTTGAAAACCAATGTATGAAAGAGGGGGTCCAACCAATTTATTCAGCAAACAAAGAAAACCAAGCAAACAAAAAACCAAAACAAAAACAAAAAATAAGACGCTCCAAGAACAACACAACTATGCATGAAACAATAAAAATGAAGCGTTTGGAAGAAACCTGGGATTTTTATTGATGAAGGGGATGCCTTGGGCATCCCCAAGCTTTGACGCTTGTACTTCTTGGATATTTATTGGGGTGACATGTGTGGCATCCCCAAGCTTGAGATTTAGTCCATCCTTCATCTCATTACTCATTCCTTCCATACACCTGAAATTTTTCCTTCATACAAAACTTCAGACAATCTTTATTAGCAACATTAGTGCATTCAAGATAATAAGTCTTTAGGTTCAGTTCTAACACCAATAAAACTTCCATTAAAACACAATGTACTGTATCAATTCCCTCAAAAAGCTCAATTCCCCAAAAGAACTCAAAAAGGAACCAATAAGAAGCAAATGCAGGAAATGGCAGAAATCTGTCAAAACAGACCAGCAGGTAAAGACAAATTTTTTGAAGACCTTCTGTTGCTCAAATCGAAAAGTGTTGAACTAACGAAAGTTATATAACTACCTGGGGCATACACACAAAAATTCACGCCTCAGAAGGACATACAGAGATTGTACACGAATTTTTACGGTGAAACACAGAAATCTGTTTCAGGACAGCAACTTTCCCAATCATTACTTCTCTCTCATTAGAGGTTACTCTTGACAGAAAAAGCAAATAAAAAGGATAAGGAGCGGTTATTACAGAAGTAATAACTTCCAAGACTCATCTAAAACTTTTGGGTTATCTTCCAATAAGTACTTTTCGTTAACGCCTTTAAGTTAGGCATGATAGTTTGAGAAGATGCTCACATAAGAAATATGAATTGAAGTAAAAGAGGACATCAAGAAGCAAATTCAAAACACATTTAAGTCTAATCCACTTCCTATGCATAGGAATATTGTATGAAAATAAATTCACAAAGAACAAAGTGACAGGCATAGAAAGATAAAACAAAAGTAACTTCAAAACTTTCAGCACATAGAGAGGTGTTTCAGTACCATGAAAACTTCTACAACCATATTTTCCTCTCTCATAATAATTTTCAGTAGCCTCATGAATCAACTCAACAATATAACTATCACATAAAGCATGTTTTTCATGATCTACAGGAACTAGAGCTTTATTATAAACATTTTCAAAAGAATCCCCAGGAACATAACATTCATCCTCCTTTAGTAAGCATGGGAGACAATCAAATATTGTAAGGGGTAAAGAGTTACTCTAATTAGAAGGTAGGAATGGGTAGATCCATTCTTCCTCCTCTTGATCATCACTCTCTTCCTCTTTTCATCCAATGAGCTTCTAGTTTTAGCAATTTCTTCTTTCATAGGATCCTACAAGGCATTAGTCTCTTCCGCAGGTGGAGAGCATCTATTAAGATATTCAAGAATATAGCCATTTTCTTCCTTGTAATTATCAAAGAAAAATTGAAGTATATCATAAACCTCATATTTATAAGGTGCATCATCAGTATTTTCAAGCAAATAAGCTAGTTCGAATGCACCCTTCCAAGCAATAAATTCTTCAATTTGTTCCACATCATAAAAGTCATAATTTCCCTTAACATAAGAAGATATGGTAACATCATCATTATACTCGCATTGAAAAGGGAGGTGTTTATACCTCTTGCAGCAACAAGATTTATCAAAGCAATAAGTAACATTATAAGTAGAGCACACGTTTCTAGCAATGGTATACAATTTATCAATTTCTTCTCATAAGTGTTTCCCTTTTTGCGACAAGCGGTGTTCCTTATAATAATATTTTTGTTCTTCCGTGAACCCACCTTGCCAATTAGATTCAGTTTCAAAGAAACCAACCATTGATAGAAAGCATGCTAAAGCAAGACAATAACAGACCAACGAAAATAACAACTATATTAGGAACTATTTTTTTTATATTTTTGATAAAAGAAACAAGCAAACAAAGCAGAAAAAAAACTAAGCAAAACAAGTAAAACAAAGTAAAGAGATTAGTTATGAGGGACTCCCCTTGTGAAGATGTCCTTGACTCCCCGGCAACGGCGCCAGAAAATCGCTTGATGGTCCAAAATATATCGAGCTCGTTGGGTAACCCCAAGAGGAAGGTATGATGAGCACAACAGCAAGTTTCCCTCAGTTATGAAACCAAGGTTATCAATCTAGTAGGAGCAAGGAAACACCCCAAAGGTGTAGCTAGCTGAGCCTTGGCAGGGCGCCCTACCGGTGCCAGGAGCAACATGGATACCTGCACAACACAACCACATAACTTTGTCCCCAACTTGCGATGAGGTTGTCAATCTCATCGGTTTTGCTGAAAACAAAGGATTAAACGTATCGAGTGGAAGAAAGTAGTAGTTTGAAGAAAGTAAATACAAAGCAGTAAATAGTTGATTGTAGATTGATTGTAAAAGAAAGGACCGGGGTCCATAGTTCACTAGAGGTGGCTCTCCTTAAGATAAATAACATGCTGGGTGAACAAATTACAACGGGGCAATTGACAAACATCGAGAAAGCATACAAGCATATACTACTCATCTTGACTCCATTGAGATTCGATTGGGCATTACAACATTATACATAGAGCGTCATCCAACTGCATCTATGACTAATAATCCACCTTCAGGTTATCATCCGAACCCCCTCCAGTATTAAGTTGCAAACAACGGATAATTGCATTATGAATTGCGTGTAAAGTAAACAATACGATTGTTCTATGAACAAAGGATTGCTGTTTTCTCCCTAGTAGCAACAATACATCTAGTACCTTAGAGATTTTTGTCACTTCCCCAGATTACCAGAGGCATGAACCCACTATCGAGCATAAATACTAACTCTTGGTGTAACATCCCAATTTCAGCAACCCTGATTAGTTGCCTAGAATGCAAAAATCAGGGGGAAAAAAACTTTTTCTTGTTTAATGCTGAAGTGTTTGCCTGTTGTTTGGAAATGCTTATGCACATGAATGTGTATTAGATGATATACTTCTTACCCTAACACCAGTTGACAAAAGATACTTTCCAAAACAGTCTTGGCTTAATTCCCATATTCTCAAATGTTCTGGCATTTCAAAACCTGAGCCAAGAAGCCTTTGCAAACCAACTATTTTAGTAGCTTCTATTGATCAAACTATGGAGAGCTATAGAATACTATCTCCTTATGTTTTCAAAATAGAACCTTCTAATACTCTTACCTCTATATTTAACAAAACCTTTTTGTAAGCTTTTGAATTCTACTCTTGGTAGAGATACCAAGGACCTTACCTTGTTCAAACTCCAACCTATTTAAAAATACCCATCCTTACCTCAATCTAAGCTTGGTGGTAACCCCAGTAGTAGTTGATTTGTTTATAAGATGAGTTGCCTTGATCTGCTGTTTGAATTGTCTGCTTAGGAGATAGTATGAGATACCCCAGAAGCTCATCACTAGGATCAAGATGTCTCCAAATCATCCCATCCTAAGCAAGAATACAATCTGGATCTGATCCCTAGCTACTAAGTGACCACCAAAAACCCTTACCCATATCACTTCTGAAGGTATCCCTTCTAGAAGCTTCCAAGTCCATGAAGACCAATATCAAGCAAGGATACTTTCTACTAAATCTACACTTCAACATCAACCACTTGATTATGCTTTGGTACCTTTCCATCCATCAAAATCATCACCACCCACATTCTAGTCAAAAACCCTAACTCTGCCAAATTTGGCCAAGTCTGGAAATCTGTTTCCAACATCACCTTTTTGAATGCCTCCCTTTCTCAACCCTTGTGAATTTTTGGAGATGCATATGAACCATATTGTTAACCATCCTAAGGAATACCAAGGCCCACTCTTGCCATTGGTTATATCACCCTCCAACCTACTTATTCTTGATGGTTTTGCAGGTAAGAAAATAACTATTCCTGCAAATCTAGTCAACATGCCTACTTTGATAGAAGCTCACACCATCACCCAACCTTCTATGGACCAACTCTTTGCAGGGTTGTGTTCTACTCATATAGGTCTATCAATATCTACTTCACTTGTTCCAAGTGGATCTTTGTAATTCTTAAACCTACAAGGTTTTGAAGGCTAGTTGATAATCTGCTTTGGCAGGCTTATTTTATTCAAAGTTTGAAAGCCTGACTTGGTGAGCTGAAGCAGGATCAAGCTCAAACCTCTACACAATTGCAATCTACATCACTTGGTATATCCATCCATATATCCCATGCACCAAGGGGAGCCCTGAGCTCCAAGATCCAGCAAGGTTTTGGTGGAATGAAAACAATCTTACCCAAGATCCCCAAATCTCTAGTTTCCACCAAAATCAACTTGGATTCTCCAATACCAAGGTTGAAAATGCTTGATACACCTTGTCTACATAATCTAACTTGATCATCAAGATTTATCAATAATTATCCCTAATTATTATGGACCAAAACTATTCAAATTCCATTAATAGGCAAAACCTCCAAAACTTCTTCAATAAAGGAAAGTTTGGTTTTTGCCGAAACACTTCCTCAACTTTTGGCTCAATTGAGACCCATATATCATAACCTAACTTCCAACTTCAAAAATAATTTCTTTTTGCCCATTTTCTTAAATGGCTGAATTGGAATAATAATTGTTTTAAATACTTTTATCTCCCAATAAATCTTGGGAAAATTTCCCTAAGTGTGTATTCACATTTGGGACCATCTCAACTCAAAAACCCACCTTGTACAATGTAAAAATATCAAATGGTCTCCAATAATTCGCTTCTGCAGTTTTTGAATAAATGGATTTAAGTGGACTTATAATTCTCTGAAAAATCTCAAATAAATCTCAGAGATGGATCTTAACCCTACCCCTCTACCAGTATCATCTCTCCCACTCTTTCCAACATGAATAAAGGAACTCCTTCACAAGTATTCTTGTGATCAAAATAGCAGAACAATCAAAACCTTATACAAATACCCCATTAACCTCAATAAAAAATCTTCTCCAGCAAGCTTGTACAGCACCCTTCTCCCTTCTAGTCGAAAACACTGTAGCCCTAGCACTGTAGCAGCCCCTTCCCCTTGTCCTTTAGTGCTTGGAGGAAGGAGAGATGCACCCATTGGTCACACTTTTTCTTTACTTCTTGCAGCAGCCATCCCACCTCTCCTCTGCTCTGCAGCTCTACCAGAATACCACCCTCCACGCCCACAGTAATACTAGCCCTGGCTTCCCTCCTCCCTCCCATGCCTAATGGGACAAGTCCACCATGAGCCTCCCCTTTGGTTTATAAGGGCCAGAGACCACCCCACTCTCTCCTGCTCCCTCATTTCTCCCCCTCCCACTCCACTTGCCTCCCCCGAGAGCTCCAGATCCATCCCTGCAGCTCTCCCTCACCATGGAGAAGGAGGATCTCTCCTCTCGGCCTCCCCTTCCACCGCGAGCTAAGCTCACTCTTCCACTCATCCCTACCCTCATTCTCCTTCAGGGCGTCTACCCTCTTCCTAATATACCTCCCTATGCTCTCTGTTCATCGCAGGATCACCGGAGTCTGCCGCTCCAGCTCTCGACCGAGAGAGCATCTCCCGCAAACCCGACGCCCCGAGCCCCCTTCTTCTCTGCAAGCAGCAGCCCTGCACTCCCTAGGACCACCGCATCCCCTCCGGAACCTCTGCATCGACATGCATGCCTCCCTGGGGCCTCCCCGGCGAGCTCCGCTTGGGCGTTTTCACACGAACAGTCTCTCGGCGTCAAACCCAGCCTTGCCGCCCCTCTCCGGGATCGCTGTCATGTACCACATCGCCCTCGCCACTCCACGGTCGCCGGCAAGCCCCCATGTGAGCTCTCCTGCCGCCGCCCGACGCCCGTAGGGATTCCCCCGCCTGTCTACACGACGAGAGGAGGACGAGTATCGCTGTCATGTACCCAAGTGTTTTGCTCATCATGCAGAACCAGCCCCTTGCCAAAAATAATTTTTATTATTTTCTGGCATTTAATCTGCCAAAGAGTATAGTGTACACTAAATAAATTCCTCAGGAAATTGTACATCTCCAATTGGGGAGAACCAAAGCTCTACTAGAAGGTATTTGATATACCTGTCATCTAGCATAGGTCCTATGCCAAGGTGAACAGTAGTGTACCCATAGCAAAAATAAAAAAACAGAGATTTTTTGCCTTTAGAAAATTCTCTAGGTCAAACAAAATAAGGTATTGATCTATTTCCAACTCCCATGGATGTGCCTTATCAAAATCTATCAAACCCCAGCAGCTCAGATTTTATTGAGCTCTGGTTGAATTGTAGTAAATTAAACTATTCTGGGTACCCCTTTTTCACTAAATAAATCACTCTAGGAGTTTGACAACTCCAAAATGAGAATTACTAAATAAAGGTATTCTGAATACCTACAATGTGTATTTGTAATCAAATCAAGAGCTACTATAGATTTAATCTGGTAAGAAAGACAAGTTGTCTACAGAACTGCCTTTGGGAATTTCCTGAGGGCATTCTGGTAATTATTTTGGCATGATTCCAACTCTCAGTGAACAAGTACATCAATCCCTACCTAACCATCCAAGGAAATAATGTTTGGAGTTCCACAACCTTCCTGGTAAATTATTTCCTAAAACTAGAGTCTTATTCACTATAAAAATCACTATAAATCTTTGGTAAGTGATAAAATAGTGAAACCACTTTAGTTGGTTTCATTTTATCAACTCCTATCTATTGGTATCATTTTCACACAATGGTATCATACAGAATATGCTCTCGTTCCAAAATCCATCTCTTAGGTAGTTTCTAGACTATAAATCCTAAGGGATTTTCATCCCCTTCTCCAAGACCATCTCAACCTCCTAAATCCAATCCTCTCTAAAACTACAGAACCTTAATTGGAGTTTATTCAATTACTTTCTTGCTGAGTGGTATTGGTGATTCTATGCCTTGTATTGATTGTGCCCTTTTGTTTGTTTGCATGTGTTCCCTATCGACGATAGTGGCAATTAAATCGGAGAGCAGAAGAAGATGATTTTATTGGTTATTATGGTTTTCTAAGAAGAAGTCCAGGGACAATTATGCCATATTGCTGACCATCAGGCAACCCACCTTCTTGCTCATAAGCCTTGTCCTATTGTTTTACTTATGCATGTTTTAACTACTGTTTATTAAAACTGCATTGTTTTACTTTATGTTGATGTATATATATATATGTGGTAGTGGTTTGGCTCCTCTGAACTATTACACTTCTATACTATTAAGTACAACCCCATTGGTGATACCTATTTGCCTATAGTGGAATAGATGGTGTATTACACCATACTCCTTTGGAGACCCCAATTTAGCCGAAGCAAAAGCTAGAGGATGGGAAGACCCTGGAAAAAGTTTTAACAAATGTTTTATGATAAATCCTTGGTGAGGTGGGACCTCCCAAGAGATGTTGAGAAATAAGAAGGTTTTGTTTTACAAAATGTTGAAGGAAAGATGGAGGAAAAAGGTTTACAAAAACGCACCCGGTTCTTTGCAGTTTAGCTATAACAACTTAACCCTGTGCAACCACATTACTCTGATATGGGACAGGGCTGGATTTGATGGTTGTCTATTCCGGTATAAGCTGCCTCGCAACAACTATAGGGGATCGGGGATCCCTGGAGGGTGGGCCTTCTCCGATAAAGGTCCATGTGGGACATCGACCTGGAGAAGGAACAAAGGGTCGGCATGCCTCCACGCGTTACTATGAGCCCCTCATTGAAAGCGCACACTCGAGAAGTGGAAAAAGCGCTCTAGTTGGTCCTCGCCCGATGTCCCGGTTTTGAGGGGATTAACACTCATAGGGTAGGCACTTATATTGGAGTGGGCATCCAGAGAGTCTTGATCGGTTACTCGACCCACGATTGGTGAAGATCAGGGTAGAGTACCCGGATGGTGTGGGTAAAGTGTACAACCTCTGCAGAGTGTAAATCTATTCGAATAGCCGTGTCCGCAGTTAAGGACGGGTCGGACAAACTTCTGTAGAGCGGTGCTGGTTTTGTTTTCAAAAAGGATTTCAGAAAGAAAATGGCTTTGGAAATGTTTTGACCATGGGATGGTCGGAAAGGATCCCTGTTTTGACTATGGGATGGTCAGAAAGGGGTGGAAGGAGTTTGGTCATGGAATGACCGTAAAGGAGGAACAAATGGGTGACCCAGTCCTGATGTTTTCCAAAACTTTTAAAAAAGGTTTCCAAAATTGTTTACAAAGGTTTTCAACAAAGATATGTCGATGCTATATCTACAAGAGAAACTATTTGAGAAAACAAACTCTCTTGGAGCCCTCATACTACCACGGCCATATTGCATATCCTCTTGTTATTATTATTTTCTTGAGGTGGTTTGCGAGTACATTAAATGTACTCAGTGGCATTGTCCTTGGCTATTAACTTGGCCAGATATCAAGAAGAAGATGAGGTGGGCGACTTGTAAGCTAGGACGTTCTCCCAGTCAGTTTCCTGTAGGTTAAGGCATGGCTCGGGCTCTACTCTTGATGAAGTTCTGCTGATGATTATTGAAGTAGCCATGACGGCATGTATGTAAGTCTTGTAATTCGGTATATTATTGGATGTTGTAATGATACTTGTCGGTTATGTGCCATGACTAACATATCATGGGATCATGGTTGTAGGCATAACAGGGATTCTCGGAGGATTAATCCGGGGCCCCACACTTGGAGTTGCTAGCATCTACTTGTCCAAGATAGCTACTAACAACGAAAAGCATGCAAGATCACAAATAACAAAGACATGATAGAATCAATAATCAATCTGAAATAGCATCTCAATATCCATCGGATCCCCGCAAACACAACATGCAGAATTACAAATAGATGATCTTGCCATGAACGGAGCTCACAAGAACTAAACATGATAGAACAAAGGAGGAGAACCAGCCATCTAGCTACTACATGGACCCGTAGTCCAAACATGAACTACTCACGCATCACACCGGAGGCTTGCATAATGATGAGGAAGGCCTCTAGGGTGAAATCCCCTCTCCGACAGGGTGCCAGGAAGAGCTTCATATCCTTTCCGATCTAGGGATGGAGACGATAGCGGCTACAGACTCTTTCGTGGAATTTTGATCGGGTACTTAGGGTTTCTGTATCGGAGGCATCTTATAGTCGAAAGGGGAGGCCAAGGGGGTGCCTGAGCTGGCCACACCACCCCCTGGCGCGGCTAGGCCTGGCCCATGTGGCCAGGTGGTGTGGCCGCCCTCTGGCGCCTCTCCGTCTCATATTCTAGCTCCGTGTGTCCCTCGGTGAAAAACTGACTTTGGCTTTTGTCCCGTCCAATTCTGAGAATATTCATTTTCTGACTTTCCTAGAACCAAAAACAGCAGAAAATAGGCAGCTGGCACTATGGCTCTTGTTAATAGGTTAGTCCAAGAAATCATATGAAAAGTACTCCAAAGCTGGAACAAAACATAAGAAAGTAGATAAAACCAAGCATGGAATAGCAAAAATTATAGATACATTTGCAATGTATCAGATGGCATCTTCTATGAGGTTAAGTAGAGCTCCACCATGTGGTAATTTCCCCACATCTTCTTCTCGCTCGCGCACTTCTGCCATTGTTGCTCTTGCTATTCCATTGCTCTCGTCCTCCTTGCGGCATTGGATCAAATCCGCATGTTCCCGAGCTACTTCGTGCGCTCCCATCGCAAGCGCCAGATGGGGAAGAAAAAGGGAAGCTCTGCCACTGGATCTGCGGCGGACACTACTGTGGCCAAGAAGAAAGGCGCAGCCACCATGGGTACCAGCATTGTCGCCACGGTGGGGAAGAAGAAGGGCCCCGGGACTCGCGTCACCCATGGGTCATGGCGCCCATCCATTATCAAGCCCTCAGAGCTGTTCACCCAGCATCAGGATGGGTGCTCTCTGCCGTGGAGGATGACTCCCATGTTCCCGGTGATGAGGTAATCCCTAGTCCTCCCGCGGGATTTCGAGTGATGTTTCTTGCTTCCTCCCGCGGGATTTCGAGTGATGTTTCTTGCTTTCATCATTCGTGGTCTTTCTCTCCCTCTTCACCCTTTTGTGAGGGGGTTGCTTTGTTTCTATGGACTCCAGCTGCACCATCTATCCCCAAACTCTATCCTTCACATCGCCTGCTTCATTACTCTTTGCGAGTGCTGGCTCAGAATCGAGCCACACTTCGGCCTCTTCAAAAAACTCTTTAATCTCAAACGCCAGTCGGTTTCGGGTTCGATAGTCTACGATATAGGAGGCTGCGGGATCCATGTCCACTCCAACGTCACTATTTATCCATCAATCTGACTATGTCTATCCAAGGATTAAGGGAGAAGTGGTTCTACATCCGTGACAAGAAGGCTGATGGAGAGCACTACAGACTCGTGCCCTTTGATCCTGTGGCGCCCTGTAAGAGGAGGAGGTCCTAGAAAAATGTTGTGATGCCCGACGAAGTCGAGGGAATAGAGATGCTGTATCAGCGTGTTTGCGACCTCGAAAGCCGCATAGGCAAAGAAGTAGGCAGCGCAGATCTCATTCGCACTTGGATGCGCCGCCGAGTATAGCCTCTGCAGGCTAGGGTGCATCCGATGTATTGTTGGATTGGTACTAGTGATGTCACTCACATCTCTGCGAAGGGCATTTCTTCTGGTGAAGTGGACAGGAGGTTTCGACTGCTGACCAAGTACACCACCAAGGATGATCTCCCGATGACTCAGTCGTGCCTCCATTCTACGCCAGCAATCCTCCGCCTGAGGTGGATTTCTCTTTGAATTTTTGTTGATTTTCGATAGCCTGTTAGGTGTTTTGTATACTGATGCTTCTTCTGATTGTAGGACTGGAAAGTGGCCGCCAATTTGCCTCCTTAGACTGAAGGAATAATTTCGCGTGAAGCGGAAGAAGAGGACGAGTCGGGCTCCACCGTCCCTATTGGAGAGGAGGAGGAAGCCCTCGAGTCCAGTGGGCACAGGACTCGCAAGCGATCCTGTAGTGAGGATTCAGACGCTTCCTCACGGACAATGCCGGAGGGTCCTCCTACTGCTATGGAGGAGCTAATCCCCGCCGTGCCTATGCGTGCCATGGCTCCCCCCTCGCAGAAGAAGCTGAGGTTGCCGAAGGAGTCGTCTTGTGATTCCTTTGACCTCGAGAATTTTGACCGTTAAGTCTTTGTATTTGCGAGTTCGTCTTGTCTTTCTCAAAGTCTTTCCCTTCTAAAGTGGTGTTTGGTATTTTGCAGTCAAACGGCATCATCGTCCTCCGACGACTACCAATTTGTCAAGGAGTCTGGAGTCACAGACTCCAAGAACAAGGAGGTGGCGGCACGGTCTCCTTCTCCTCTGGTGGTAGCCTACTCCGGTGCCAATTCGTCGAGTTACCCCCATGCTGGGGGACACCAGATGGTTGCCCGGATGTCAACACAAAAGGAAACTTCGGAGTCCCTAGAGGAACATGTAAGTGTTTCTTTCTGTTGGCAGACGAATTTTGGTTGATGCTGCCGCTGCTTTTTCTTTGGTGTAGCCTATCTTGAAGAATTCTGCTCGCGTCTCCGAGCAGATCATTTCGTTGGGTCGACAGCATGCTATGCTGGATAACCACCATCACGCCGTTGAAGGTTAGTGTTATACTTTTCTTTCCACTCTTCTTGTGTAGAGGTTGGTGAGCCTCATGTTTTGTCGTTTTTGTTCCCTGTAGGTGAGCATAATGAACTTCTTCGTCGCGTCACTTCCCTCGAGAAAGGACTTGCCGCGGCGGAGAAGAAACACGAAGAGGCAGTCGAGGCTCTGAAGGAGTCGCAAAAGCGCGAGCAAGAGTTCCGTTCCTTCGCCGCCGAGAGAAAAATTGTTCGTAGAACAACTCTACTCTATCGCGAAATCGCTCTTAGGTATTACATTGTCTCTCCTGTGTTTTCCAATGCGTTTTGCCTTTATGATGTTGTGCTAATATGTGTATTCTTCAGATGTCGTCAGTGTGATCTTTGACGCCCAAGCTTTGGCCTGCGCGGATTTCTTGGCCGGTGATGTAGCTGTAGTCGCCTTCGAGAGGAGATGGCTCCGAAGGCCAATTTAATCAAAAATCTTGATGTCCTAGTGGAGTCCTTCGCAGAGGGCGTGTCGATGGATTTCAAGAACGCGCATCGGTTAGTTGGAGCGACCATGGCACTCGCAATGGCGCAAGCCCACGGCATGGAACTGGACCCCAGCGTAATATCCAAGGTGATGCCGGTCAACACGGATGGCCAGCAGGTAGTGTTCGCTCCTTTGGCCGGTACTTGCAGTAAGTATGGTCCTTGGCTCATTGAAACAGTCGCCAATTACTCGGCGGAGCTGTGGTGAGTGAAGGCGGTAAAGGATGTGGCATCTGGGGCTACAACTAGGAAGTCTATGGCGTCGGAGACTGTCACAGATTCGAGGAAGCCCTCGAAGTCGAAAGCAAAAAAGTAGGGCATTGCCTAGCTGCCTTGTGTAATAGCCTAGCTTTCCATGGTTGAACTGTATTCTATGGGGGGTACCCCTTTTGATACTTGCTGAATTTTGAATGTACTCCTTCCTTTTGTTGATGGATGGTTGGTCTTATTTGCCTCATGCTTTGGTTGTAATAGGTTCCTTCGAGTGGTACTCCTGACTCTCCTCCTACCGATGAAACTGTAGCGCAACCACGTTCAAAGGTGGAGGAGCTGTCGCTGCTTGCGCGACTGCGTGATCGTATGAAGCAGTTGGAGCGAGAGTTGCCTATGATCCGCGGTAACACGGACGTGTGGAAGTCGAAGGCTGAGAAGGCCAGCGCGCGCGAGAAGTACCTCCTAGGCGAAGTTGCTCAATTGAATGAGCAATTCAAGTGTTAGCTCTCTAGCTTCTTATCCTTTTCTTTAGTCATTTGCAGCGATGCTTTGTCCTTATGCTTTGCTCCATTTCTTGTAGTTGTTAGCACTCACCACCCGCAGGATGAGAGGGATCGGGTTGCCATTCGCCTGCATGGTCTGACCCAGGGGCAGCTGCAAGCTAGCGGTTATTTCTGGGTGAACCATGACCGCGCAGTCGCATTGGTGACACTGCAGGATCGTGCATCACGGGTGCTTTAGTGTTTGAAGAAGGCGCAGCTGTGCCTTAGGCATATTTTTCAGGCGATGTTTCCCCTGGACATGGTGCCTTCAAGCTTGCTAGCTTTGCTAGCGAAGTTTCAAGATATTAGCGCAGTCCACGAGTGCCTACGCCAACAGCTGGTCGCGGGTGCCAAAGATGCGTTGGCACTTGTTCGGCTGCATAGGCCAGATGTGGATGTCATAGCGGTTGCAGCTAGTCCGCCGCCTCCGCCAGAAGGGATGACACGGAACATGGTGCCTCACTACCAGGCAGTTGATCGGCCAGCCGAAGATATCATCGATTTCTTTGAAGATCAAACAAATGTTCTCCTTTTGAAGTAGTAGTGTAGTTTGGACCTGCACATGAATGTATAAGTGTTGTAAAGTTCATATAATTGTGCCAAGTGTTTTTTGATACCCGTTAGTGTGTAAAGATCTTGCTAGATTGTATGTTTTTTGAGTGTGTTGTAATCTACAGTTCCTTTTCATTAGCCTGACATATATTCATCTCAGCACCTTGCCAACTTGTCAGGTGCGTTATAGCTGGGTTGGTGTTATCAAGGGTTCGATTGGTAGTGCGTCGGCTACTCAGGATACTGTGTTGTTCGTGGAACGAGGTGTAAAGGGTGGTGCAGCCCCCGAGTAAAATAATTGCAAGGAAAAACAGAAAAACACAAGGTTTGGGGCACTTAGCTTTATTTATTCGTAGAATATCATGAGGTACAGTGTATGGCTAAGTAGCCTGGCTGAATAGCCTTATTTGTAAAGTCAAAAACATCTAAGGGTAGAAACGACGCAGCTGCGTGACGTTCCAGGGATTGGAGTATGCGACTCCGCTCTCTAAGTATTTAAGGCGATAGGTGCCACCTGGGATTACTTCGGTAATCACATAAGGTCCTTCCCAAGGGGCCTCAAGCTTGAGGTGCCCTTGTTGCTTCAGTCGCAGGACCAGATCTCCTTCGACAAAGGATCTGGGGCGTAGCCTTCTACTGTGGTAGTTGCATAGGTTCTGCTGGTAGATCGTGGATCTCTCCGCTACAAGCTCGCGTGCCTCATCAAGGAGGTCAACAGAGTCTTTGAATGCGAGAGTTGATTCTGTATCGCTGTATGCTACTACCTATGGGGCTTTGTAGCGCACTTCTGCGGGTAATACCGCCTCGGCACCGTGTACCATGAAGAACGGAGTGTAGCCTGTAGTGCCGTTTGGAGTTCTGCACAGGATCCATAGTACTGATTGTAGCACGTCGAGCCAGCACCCAGCAGCTCTTTCGAGTGGTCGAAGGAGCGTTTTATTGATCCCGCTGTAGACGAGGCCATTGGCCTTTTCGACTTGACCGTTGGTCTGGGGGTGTGCTACGGAGGCGTAGCTGATGTTGATTCCTAGTTTTTTGCAGAAGCCCTAGAATTCGTTGGAGGTGAAGTTTGTCCCGTTTTCGGTGTTGATGCTGTGCGGCACCCCGAACTAGAAGATGATGGACTCGAAGAATTTTACAGCACTAGCTCCTGATTTGTTTGTCACTGACATGGCTTCAATCCACTTGGTGAATTTTCCAACTGCGATTAGGAGGTAGACGTCTCTTCTAGGCGAGGACTTTTGGAGCTTGCCGACCATGTCGAGTCCCCATTGCACGAAAGGCCAAGCGACGTGTATTGGCCTGAGCTCCACGCCAGGTGCGTGCATCTTGTCTGCGAATCGTTGGCAGGCGTTGCAACACTGGACGATGTCCTTGGCATTGTGGATTGCTGTTGGCTAGTAGAATCCAGCTCGTAGGGCTTTGACAACGAGGGCGCGACTATCGGCGTGGTGCCCACAAATTCCTTCATGTATGTCGAGGAGGATTGCTCTTCCGTCCCTGTTGGAGACGCACCGCTGATGGACTCTTGTGATGCTACGCTTGTACAGTTTGCCATTCACGAGGGAAATTGCCTTGGACCGTCACTCTATATGGTGCGCATCAGTCAGGTCATGTGGCAGCCTCTTGCTGAGCAAGTATGTGATGTATGGTTGCATGTAGGATGGCTCGATCATCATGACTTCAATGGGGCTTTCGAGTCCCGTGTCTAGCTCCATGTTGTCGAGTGCTATTGTCTCGTTGGGTGGCGTAGCCCCCGAGTATTTTGACATGCTGGTTTTATGCTCTGGAGGCTTTGGTTTGATGGAGCACTCACAGATGTGCTCTATAAATACTTCGGGTGGCACTTGGGCCCAGGTGGAGCCGATGTTGGCGAGTATGTCCGCCTCCTCATTGCTCTCGTGGCCTATGTGTTGCAGCTCGCAGCCATCAAAATCCCCCTCAAGTGCGTCATAGAGGTCGCGATAGGCGAGCATGTTGTCGCTCAGAGCATCGCACTTGTTCATTGTTTGGTTGACCACCAGTTTGGAGTCGCTGTAGATGACGAGTTGCTTGGCACCGCAGGATTTTGCCATCTGCATCCCGTGGAACAAGGCTTTGTATTCAACTTCATTGTTGGAGGCGGTGAACTGCATTCGCAGAACATACCTTATCTTGTCACCTTGTGGCGATGTCAGGATGACGCCCACGCCATCTCCCTCCTTGCGCTTGGACCCATCGAAGTGCATTGTCCATAGATAGGACATGTCTAGCTTGTCGGGGAGCTGGTTTTCCATCCAGTGCACGAGGAAGTCTGGCAGAACTTGCGACTTGATCGCGTCTCGCTTCTCATATGTGATGTCTCATGGGGACAGTTCTATCCCCTAGAGCGCGACTCATCCAGTGGCATCAGGATTGTTGAGTATGTGTCCAAGCGAGGCGTTGTTCACCACTACGATTGGATCCTCCTAGAAGTAGTGGCGCAGTCGCCTGGCTATCATGAAGACGCTGTGGCCAGCTTCTAATAATGCGGGTACTGCTATTTTGTTGGCGTGAGCACCTCGCGGAGGTAGTAGACTGGGCGTTTAACCCCATGGACCTTATTTTGTTCAGCTCGTTCCACCACGAGCACAATGCTTACCACCTGGTTGGTGGCAGAGATGTATAGTAGCAGCGGCTCCTTTTTGTGAGGTGTCACCAACACCGGCAAGGTGGACAATAGGCACTTGAGGTCCTCGAATGCTTCTTGTGCTTCGTCTGTCCACTCGAATTTGTCAGCCTTGCGGAGAAGTTGGTAGAAAGGCAGTGACTTTTTGCCCATGCGACTAATGAACCGACTGAGCACCGTGATTTGCCCAGCCAGCTGCTGGACGCCTTTTACGTTCTTCGGCTTCTCCATGGCCAGTATGGCCTTTATTTTCTTTGGGTTGGCCTCGATCCCTCTCGCAGAGATGAGATACCCGAGTAGCTGCCTAGATGGTACGCCGATGGCGCATTTGTTCGGATTTAGTTTGATCAGGTAGCGGTCAAGGTTATCAAAGGTCTCACGGAGATCGTCGAGTAACAAGGCTTCCTCCTTGGTTTTGACGATGATGTCGTCGACGTAGACTTGGATGTTGTGACCAAGTTGGCTTTGAGGCAGGCCTGCATGCACTGCTGGTAGGTGGCTCCTAAGTTTTTCAGCTGGAAGGGCATCATTGTGTAGCAGAAGACACCAAAGGGCGTGACGAACACCGTTTTCTCCTGGTCTTCCTCCTTCATTCGAATCTGATGATAGCCTGAGTAGGCGTCGAGGAAGTAGAGGCGCTTGCATCCCGCTATGGAGTCGATTATCTGATCGATCCGTGGCAACAGGAAGTGGTCCTTCGGGTAATGCTTGTTTAGGGAGGTGAAGTCCACGCACATCCGCAGGATATTCGTGTCTTTTTTTAGGAACGAGCACGGGGTTTGTGACCCAGGTGCTTTCCTTGATCTCGCGTATGAAATTAGCGTCAATGAGTCTTTTGACCTGCATACCGATCGCTTTTGCCGTTGGTTCAGACAGTCGTCGTATTGTTTATTTGACTGGCCTTGCTTCAGGATTCACATTGAGTGCATGCTCGGCGAATTCCCTGGGAACTCCTGGCATGTCCACTGGACACCAGACAAAGATTTCCTAGTGCTCATGGAGGAATTCGACGAGCGTGAGTTCCTATGAGGGACTCAAGTTGTTGGTGATGAGGGCCGTCTTGGTCGGGTCTGTTGGGTGGACCTGGACTTTCTTGGTGTGCACCGTCGTGTCGAAAGATTGGTCGGGTGAGCTTGGCTTGCTCGGGGGAGGTAGACTGTTGTCTGTCGACTCCTTTAACCTTGCAAGTTCCTCTTGCATGTCGAAAGACTGGGAGATTCTGTTGAAATCCCTATCACAGATGTCGGATCTCTCAAAGCTTCTGTTGACTGTGATAATGCTGTTTGGGCCCGGCATCTTCATCTGCAGGTAGGCGTAGTGTGGCACTGCCACGAACCTTGTGAACATGACACGTCCGAGGATGCAGTGGTATTGTGAGGGCCAGTCGATGACTTCAAATTCAATGCGCTCTTGGCAAAAATTTTGCGGCGTGCCAAAGATGACATCGAGGCTGATCTTGCCCAGGGGTAGACTCCCTTCCCTGGGACGATGCCGTGGAACGTTGTTTCTGAAACTTCTAGAAATGTCAGAGGGATCCTCATTGCACGCAAGGTACTTGTGAACATGAGATTAATGCCACCTTCTCCATTCGTGAAGACGCGACTCATCTCGAAACCTCTGATCTGCGCCTCGAGCACCAAGGGACAGTAGCCTGGGCGAGGTACTTGGAGCGGGTGATCGCGCTTGTCGAAGGTGATGCATGACTCGCTTCCACTAAGGTACTCAGTGGTGGAGGGAGGAGAGTTCATCGCCAGGTTGACTTGGCGAGTGATTTCCTTCTGTACTCGATTTGAGGGGCGTCCTTTTTGGATCATCCCCATGTTCCCCAGTGGTCGGGGGTATGGCTCGCCTCCATGGTTCTAGACTAGTGCAGCCGCAGGTGGTGGTGGCCTCGGTGGCGGTGGAGGTGCTCCATGAGCCACATCGCTTAGGACAGCTCCATAGCCTTGGTTAATCGCGTCGTGATTCATCTGAGCCAGGCCTTCGTGGAGCTTGAGGAACTCACGGTAGTCCTTTAGTAGGTGGCTAGACTTTTTCTTGCCGTCATGCATATTGATGTAGAAGTGTACGTTGCACGGCCCGGACAGTTTATCCTAGATGGATGTTCCAGCCTCATCGCGAGTGCGGCACTGCCACACTTGCGTGGTTTTTCCGCTGTCACGGTATCCACCACTGCGGTATCCGCTGTTGTCGTTTTCGTCATGTTTGTTGGCATAGTCAGCCACGACCATGTCGACCTCTTCGCGGTCCTCATAGTCGTGCATTCGACGTTTTCCTCAGCGGTCGCACCTGCGGCTGAGGTCGTCATCATCATCGGAATGTACATGGTTTTTTACTGAGTCCTCTCCATCGGCCCACCGATTCGCGATTTCCATTAGGTGGTCGATTGTCTTGGGCTTCGAACGGCCCAGCTCCTCCCTGAGCTCTCTTTGGCGTACGCTATTGTTGAACGCGTCGATTGTGTGATACTTAGAGATATCTCTGCAGAATTTTTATGATGAACCACATCTGGATATACGAGCGCAATGACTCGCCAGTCTTTTGGTAGCAGCCTCGCGGTTCTTCGATTGATGCGGGCCTTTTGTAAGTGCCCTTGAAGTTTTGTACGAAGCTGTAGACTAGCTCTTCCCAGGTGCGAATTGATTCGTGCGGGAGGTTGTTGAGCCATGCACGGGCGGCACCTTGCAGCTGCAGCTAGAGGCATTGCATCACCGTGCTTGTGGTTCCGCCATGTAGCCTGACGGAGGAGATGTGATCCTCTAGCCAGATTACTGGGTCCTCTAGGCCGTCAAATTTCGGGTTCTCTGATGGGAGTTTAAACCCCTTTGGCATTCGCTTCTGCCTGATGGCTCTGCTGAAGCAGCTAGCGCCGCAGAGCTCTATCCCATCATCTTCCAAGTTAGTCGAATGGGCACACCTTGCACGCATCTTTTCGACCTTGCGCTGCGTGATGTCATCACGTGCGTTGTAGTAGTGGTCATGCCGCCGTGAGCAGCGCCGTCGAGACAAGTCGTGACTATCATCACTGGAGGAGGGTGAAGAGTAACGTTTGGCCAAAGCCTTGTTCTTCTTCGGCTCTGGTGTTGGATCCTTGACGAGGGCAGCTTCGACTAGCCCCAAGCCTGTGAACGTAGATCGGTGCATGGAAGCTCGTAGATCCCCAGCCGGTGGCTGGTTGTTGAGGAGGTACATGGTGGCCGCTATCACCGCTACTTGTGGTGTCTTTGGGAGCATATTGCCCTGCGTATCCACCATCATGGATGAGAAGTCGAGGACTCGTGCGGCCTCTTCTCGCTCCTTGCCGGTGAGATGGGCCAGTTGAGAGCGCCTCTTGGCGGCCACATGGTCATTGCCCTTGGAGGAGGATCCTCCCATGGAAGAGAGATGAGCCCGTCGAAGGCTCGACTCGTCCGCCGCCTTTCTGCGCGCATCGAGCTGCGCGATTACTTGTTGTTAGCGCTTGTATTCTTCCTTGAGCAGCCAATGGTAACCTATCAACATGTCTTGTGATAAGTTTGGGGGCAGGGGATTGCCCCGCAGAGCTTCTCGACAGCGGGCCCACTCGTTGTCATTGAGCTTGATCAGCACGCGTTCTTTGGTGCGATCATTCGTCGTGAGATGCGGGTTTCCTTCCGTCCCATTGTTGGTGGGTGCACCATTGGTGGGACCATCGTTCGCGACTAGGATGCCACCGCCGGTAGCGGTGTTGTCTCGAGTGTCACCGTTCTCTCTTGTGTTGAAGACGACGCACATGTAGGGCTTGGTGAAGCTATTGCTTCCGCAACTTTTAGATCCGGAGCCGTAGGCTTCATCTTTAGTGGCCAGATCGCCTAGATCAGATCCGCAACTGTTGTCGCTGATCGTGTTCCCGACTATTGTCGGGGTGTCAAGTTTGCTCAGGGTACCAATCAGCGGTGGAAACCATGATCCTGGAGCAATCGCAGAACCGTTGGCTGGTCAGGGAGGCGAAGTATGCCCAGCTGACCAACTTGGAAGCGTAAGCTCCTGATCGCCAGGCTGATCCCTTCGCCCACGGACTCAAAAGTCGAGCGAGCGGCCAACGTGTGGACGGCGAAGTCGAAGGCACCAAAGAGGAGGTTAATCTATGTTGTTGCAGAGTTGTAGATCGCAGTTGATGGGGCCAAAGAAGCCAAAACATCAGCACTCCCAATTCCCACAGACGACGCCAATTGACGAGGGTTAAACTCATCAATGCCCATTGTTATGAATTTGGGTTTTGGAGAAGGAGGGAGCGCTAGAGGCATCAATTGGCTAGCAAACAAGCACACAGGGACGCAAGGTTTACCCAGGTTCAGGCCTTGTAGAGGACCCTACTCCTGCTTGTCTACTCTTGGAATTATTGAGGGAGTCGAAAGTTACAGGGGGTGTGCAGATGGAATCTGGCGAGGTTGTGGAAACTAGGGTTTTTATTATCCTCCTCGTCGGCCCCTCCTAGCCTTTATATAGATAGGCTAGGTCTCAGGTAGCAGGTCAAGTCGGTTAAAAGTTAGGGTTTGTCCCTTTAAACTTTCTATCTTTGAGCTTGTCATGTGCTGCAAGCAGTCGGAGTATCCTTCGGCACCCGAATCTTTGATTGGGCCTTGGTAACACCGTGGGCTTCTGCCAGATTGGACCGTATATGCCAAGCTTGAGTACCTGTAAGGTATGCCCACGTGACTTACAATACCATACCCCTGCATATAGTGTACGGATTAACTTTGAACATTGACTGTTGAATCAAGACTGGCAAATCCAAACATTACTAACCATTGGATCTTCTTTCCCATTCTTAGTATCTAGAAAGATTCTACTAATAGTCTTTAGCACAATGGATGCTAGTATGCGCAAACCTCAAAACACACACTTTATTGCTCAGTTTCAGGGTCCTTGTGCTAAATTCATGGACTTGGATGCAATTTTCCTTATTTTGAGGTCCTTGATGTAACTTGTACTTCCACCGACCGTGTTAACTCTCAAGCACCTCGCTCCTACGGGACCTGCCATTAGATCAGCCATTCGTAGTACTTATTATGTTATATTTATCTTGTCTTATCTCTTACAATACCATACCACTTCATATAGTGTTCGGATTAACTTTGAACATTGACCTTTGGATCAAGAGTAGCAAATAACATTCTCAATTTTTGGAGTGATGATGAGATTGTTCCTTTCCGTAAAGAAAGTCCGAAGGATATGGATCTGAATGGCACAAGACAAGCTTTCAGACATTGTGGACCGTCATGTTGTACTTATGATTTCCATATTTTATGAGTTTTCAAACTTCTTCCTGTAGCTAACTCTGCCCACTTGAAAGTGACTTTATGTCGATTTATCTAAATTAGGTCAAGTTTCGAATATAAGTAAATTATAGGTTGTGTTGAGAGTTTTACGAAAAAGATTTTCGATGTACCATCGAGGTTTTAGTTAATATATCAGCAGCGGCTGAGACTTTTGACAATAGGTTAAACTTTTTCTAAGATTTTGCATCTTGACAATTTGATGAAATTAGGTCAAACTTGAGCTATAAGTAAGCGTGATAGATTCATATTGAAAAAAATCTTTTGGGAGGTAGATGGGTGCATCTTCTTATAGTAAACAATGTTGTCGTCATGAGTTTCCAACTATAAGGAAATAATATTATAAGGAAATAATATTCTCAATTTTCCAAGTGATGTCGAGATTGTTTCTTCCTGTAAAGAATGTCTGAACAATATGGATCTAAATGCTAGACATATATAATGGACCAACATGTTGTACTCGCGATTTCCCATGTTTTATGAGTTCTCAAATGTCCTAGCTAACTTTGCCCACTTGAATGACTTTATGCCGATTTATTGAAAGTAGGTAAAATTTGAACTACAACAAGTAAACTATAGGTTGCTTTGAAAGTTTTTCAAAAAAGCTTTTGTAGGTACCCATCGAGGGGTCAATTAATATATCAGAAACCACTGAGAGTTTTGATAACAGGATCAATATTTTGCTAAGATTTTGCATCTTGGCAATTTTGAACCCGTTTTGAAAAAGATCACATTAAATAAACAAAATACAAAAAACAAAAGTTTTACTCATGATGTCCTATCATGTCTTGTCCACCACGTGCCATGAAAACGTTATCATGGGATTGGACAAGTTTTGGAAAAATAGCTTCATAATATTGTCCTACCATGTGTATGGACATTATCGGGTTTATTTCAACCCGAATGACCAAGGTCATCAAGGCCATATTGACATCATAGTTTACAATTTGATAGAGTTCCCACGATAGTTTGGTAGATGGGTGCATCTTGGTGTAGTAAGCATTGTTGCATGTGGGAGTTTCCAACAATTAGGGAAAAAGAAATTCAATTTTACCTAGTGAGGACGGTGATGTTTGTTTGTGAAGAAAGTTCAAATAATATGATTCAGAATGCCGCAAGCCAATGGTTTCACACATAGTTGATCATGTTTCGTATCTAACTTCGGCATAAAAGTTACATATTATGATGGGTTCTTGACACGCGGTACTAGTACACATACTACTAGTAAATTTTCTCTCTCCTTCATCCCCTCTCACCATCCATCCACCATCCTCTCCATTTCTCCTTCCTTCCCGTGTAAGCCTTCATGCAATGACTATAATTCTAGTCTGAGATGCAGCGGTGCAAGAAAATATGAGGGCCACACCATATCACCATCAATTAAGTTCAGTGACACAACTTTGTAAAGAGTATACATATAGTAGTAGTACTGTAGCTAGATAATCATGTACTACTAGAGACACTTAATTTTTAACGGAGGAAGTAAGAGACACCGAGTAATTCAGCAGGATATGCATGATTCTCTTAATTTTTTGATAAAGAGGGCACCTCCTAAATTCTCTGGGCCGAGAAAAATCAAGAACCGACAAGTCTGGTATAATCCTATTTTTGTTGATGGGACAAATCTGGTACAATCTATTTGTGATAATTTGGGATACTTTTCAGCGTATTAACACAAGCACGACTATAAATAGACATTATAAATTGCAACCGTACACACCCCTCCTTTCACCCAAAACACCCAACCTACCATTGCTTAGAACTTGATCTCTCTCTATTTCCTTCCAAAATGTCGTATGACAACTCTCTCCAGAACATGTCGATTGACCTGACAAATGGGAAAGGCCCCGAAACTCTACCTAGAAGCCGAGACTCAGTTGACGGGCCATGGCTGTGGCTGCTGTCTGACTCCTCTAATGAAGAAGATAGCCACTGGCAGCGCTTTTTCGAAGGGACGCCACCAACAACGCCGAGCGACTCCGATAAGACGGAAGATGAGAATGAGGAAGAGGAGGAGTCTTAGGTCGATGTTGAAGAGGAGGCCGAGGACGACGACGAGGAGGTCTCTTCCCCCCGAAGAAGTGTGCCCGAGTGCAAAATTAAATGACATCCATAGAAGAGGCGGGCAATGTACTATATCTCGTTCTAGGAAGCATCTTGGTTGTGGTAAATAATGTTGTCAATGAGAGTTCCGAACTTTTAGGAAAATGTTTTCAATTTCCAAGTGATAGGATTTGTTTTTAGTAATTAAGCACGTCCAGATAATTTGGCTTTGAGTGCACTCACTGTATTCTAGCAAAATATAAATAATTTCCACCACATGTTAGTACTATATGAAAATACTTATTTCAATGTGTGTAACGATACATAGTTTGGGAGGGGGGTGTAATGATACATAGTTGAAACTTAAATGGTGTTCTCTTATATTTGTTCTTGTTTGGACGAAAACTACGAACATGGATTTGGACAACTTTCAAAAAATGTGCTATACAATATGGTCATAACCATGTATGAACATTGTTCACATTTTAAGCCAAGTTACCAATGTCAAGGTCATATCTGCATCACTCGTCCCGTTTATTGGGATCAATTAAAGAAAAGTAAGGAAAACAATAAAAAAGTTAAGCACTTGTGTATGGTGTCCTCTTCCATAAATAATAAACATGCATTTTTGACAAGGTTTAAAAACACTTCTTCACAATATGACCAATGTGTGTTAACATACTTGGGTTTCAAGTTAAATAACGACAAAGGTCGTGGCCATTATCTACATAGTTTACAATAATGTGTCCATTTCTGGTAGACGGGATGTATCTTGGCATACCATACTAATGTTGTTAATTATACTTTTCAATTTTTATGTATAAAATTTTGTTAAATCATTTTAGAAGTGCCACATATAATTATTTTCTAAAGAAAAGCCAAAGAATATGGCTCCGAATGCCACAACACACTAAATTTCACACAAAATAGAGTATGTTTTATGGTTAACAAGTTTCATGAATTTTTAGGCCTTCTAGCTAATTTCGCATAATTAAATGACACTTTGTCAATAAAACTAAAGTACGTAAAATTTGAACTACAAGTGCGTGATAGATTGCTTGTAAATTTGTCCGGAATTCATATATACTAATTATTATACCCACACAGTCATACTGAAAACCGATTATTGTTTTGAAAGAGACAACTTCTTTGTATGAATTTTCATGTTGACACATCTGACCATGTTCCAAAAAAGTGAAAGAAAATAAGGAAACATGGAAAGAATGACCAAGGTCATGGCCATATTATACAATAGTAGTCCAAAAAGCAATGGTTCACATCCAAGGGGCGGAGGCGCAAAGCTGGCTCTAGAATAGATTGGACATCATCACAACTCAAAAGAATTCCTATATTTTTTTTAAAAAAGGGAGTAGAACCCCGGCCTATGCATCGGCTGATGCACACAACCTTTTAGTATTAAAAATTCATACTTGTAAAATAGTAAAAAACGACACTGTTAAAGTTTCAATATAAGGGACCTAGGCACGTTCACCGGCCCTCCACAATTAACCTTTCTTCCTCTTCTTCCATTTGGTCCTTTAAGACTTTGCAGCTATGGCTCCGAAGACCGGAGCTCTCCCTGGGAAGAAGAAGACCTAGGTGGCGGTGACAAAGGTCGTGGAGAAAAAGAAGACATGTCACCGGCTTTCGAATCCTGCTCTGGCCACTCTAGGTCGAAGTCTCGCACCAGGTAGCCATAGGAAGAAGTAAGTGTCGAGGTCCGTCAAGGCCGGGCTTCATTTCCCTATCGCCCGGATCGAGCGCTACCTCAAGGAGGGTTGGTACTCCCAGCGCATAGGCTTCAGGGCTCCCGTCTACCTCGTGGACGTTCTCAAGTACCTCACCATCGAGGTGCTGGAGCTCGTCGGGCAAGCCGCGAAGGATAGCAAGTAGATCCACATCATCCCGAGGCACGTGATGCTCGGCGTCATGCGCGACAAGGAGCTCATCAAGCTGTTGGCCGGCGTTACCATCACACACAGCGGTGTGCTGCCCAACATCCACGAGTCCCTGCTTGGCAAAGGTGCCACGGAGGACGAAGCCAAGTTGCCCACGGAGGATGTTGCCAAGTCGACTGAGAAGACCGCAGAGTCCCCCTAGAATTCGTTAAGTTGTACTACTTCGTATGAGTTTGTGTTTCTTCTGTTTGCAGTTTGGTTAATCATCAGTGTCAATGTAATATTCAGATCCGTGATGCTAAGAAAAATCTTGTGAGGGTTCTAAAAAAATACTATTTTCGTAATCTTATCCTATACTCCCTTTGTTTAATATTACTCATCCTAATAGGTTTAGTCAAAGTCAAACGTTACCAAGTTTGACCAACTATATACAGTATTAAAAAGTATACTCATTGAAAAAAAACAATATTGTTGAAACACAATAAAACATACTTTAATATGTCATATAGTATATGTCTGATATTGAGGATATTAATATTTTGTATGTTATGTTTGCTTAAACATTACAAAAATTGACTTTGATTTGGTCACACATGCGAGAAATGTGAAACAAAGAGAGTACCACTATATAGTGTATGAGTAACTTTGAGTATTGACCATTGGATCAAGACTAGCAAATCCCAACATTGCTAACCATTGGATCTTTTCCATTCTAGCATCTAGAAGATTCTATTGATAGTCTTTAATCTTTAGCACAATGAACACTGGTATGCACAAACCTCAAAACACATTCCATTGCTTAATTTTAGGGTCTTTGTGCTAAATGTATGCACTTGGATGTAATATTCATTTTATGAGGTCCTTGATGTAACTTGTACTTCCACTGACTGTGTTAACTAAAGCACCTCGCACCTACAGGACCTATCACAGTTAGAAGAAAATGCCACCGCCCCAATTATTAGACAAACTGGAGCATGATTTTTTATAATTCTAGGTTTTTAGTACTAGGATTTTTCAAGCTTCCTTTCTAACTTCGCACACTTAAGTTACTTTTTCTAATTCAATGAAATTAGGTTAAACTTGAGCTACAAGTAAGCGCTATAGATTGCTGTTGAATTAAATGTCTCTTCAGAGTTAGATGGGTGCATCTCCTTGTAGTAAACAATGCTGTTGTTGTGAGTTTCCCACTATGAGGAAAGAGCATTCTCAATTTTTTAGAGTGATGGCGAGATTCTTCTTTTCTGTAAAGGAAGTCCGAAGTCCAGAGTTAGATTCCCATGTTTTATGAGCTTTCAAGCTCCCTAGCTAACTCCATACACTTGAATGACTTCAAGCCGATTTATCAAAATTAGGTCAAATTTTAACTACAACTAAATTGTAGGTTGCTTTTGAAGATTTACGAAAAAACTTTTGGAGGTACCCAACGGGGGGTCAATTAATATATCAGATACCACCGAGAGTTTTGACAACATGTTTAACTTCTTGCTAAGATTTTGCATCTTGACAATTTAACGAAATTAGGTCAAACTTGAGCTACAAGTAAGCACGATATATTGCTCTCGAAATAAATGTCTTTTTAGAGGTAGATGGGTGTATTTTCTTGTAGTAAACAATGTCATCGGTGTGAGTTTCGAACTATCAGGAAAGAATATTCAATTCTCAATTTTCCGAGGGATGACAATCAAGGTTGTTCTTTTTCGTAAAGAAAGTCCGAAGAATATGGATCTGAATGCCACAATCTAGGTTTTTAGACATATATAGTGGACCAACATGTTGTACTGATTATACCCATGTTTTATGTGCTTTCAAACTTCCTATCTAACTCTGCCAACTTGAATGACTTTATCCTAATCTATTATATATTAAAAGTACATGATGGGTTTACCAGAAAAAGGAGAAATAGCTAGAAAATCCCACAAAAATCAGAAACATCTAACGGTCAGTCTAGGGGGCCCAATTGAACATAACCGTTAGATATATGTTTGCGATAAATTACCCACATATGCCATAGAGTTATTTTTAACCAGTATATAACTTCTAACCTAATAGATCAACCAATCTAGACAGATGCCCTCTCCATCTTGAACGCGCGCCACCGCCAGGTCCATGAACCCGTCGAAGTAAAGCATGGGGAGTCGCAGCCAGGTCCAATCCATCAAAGTAAGGCATCGTGCGCTGCCGCCAGGTCCTGAAGTAAGTCCAAAGATTAAACAGTGATCAAATTCTATTGGTAGCTGATATGCGGCGCCGGATCATGGTGCTCCAAATATCTATCTCTGGTGGCCTGATCATGGCGTGCGGCGTGGTGCACAGAGCACACACGTGATGTGATATCCTGGCAGGCCGTTGGCCAGGATCGTACTGATGTACGTAGGCGAACACGCGCATGTATGTATATCAAGATCGTACTTGCAATAGATGAGGAGAACATGGCTGATCAGTACGGACGGGCATATATATATATATATATATATATATATATATATATATATATATATATATATATATATATATATATAGACACACACAGAGACAACACCGACATGAGGTTTCCATCGTGAGTGGTTGCATGCTCTCAAGGTCTGGACGTGCACTTCAATCAACCCAGCAAGCAGCTGGATGCATGCTTCATATATGTACTCCCATTATTATTTTTACAGTCCTAACGCGCGAGGTATCTTTTTTGCATGGAAAACTGTTTTACAAATGTAGATGGTGACATTTGCTTCAAGTTAAACTCGTCTGGCGGCTTTTGATTCTTTTCTATAGTTAATTTCATACTCATTTAGTCTCAAGCACATAGAGCTCGTAATATCAGGTATTTATTCTTCAATCTTAAGCAACCCAAATTTTGTATGTGTCATGTACTTCTTCTGAATCTTAATTATTCGACCGCATATATGAAGAACTACCAGCCAAATGCTAATTAGAAGAGATTTTTTAACAGGTTGCGGTACTAGGTTAAACATGTACTGTAAAGATGGAAATACTACTTAGTTTAAAACATGTCTCTGAAGTAAAAACGACTTAGAACTGCAAACTATATACTCCCTCTGTCCCAAAGAGGATGTCGCATATTTGTCTATATTCGCCTATATCTACACATTAAAACACGTCTGATACATGGAAATCTAGATAAATCTACGACATCCTTTTTTTAGGATGGAGGCAGTATTAGACTTGCCGTGGCCTAGGAATGTACATGGAAAAACTGACAGGAGGTAGAGGATGTATGAATGTAGAGATTCAGTAGAAAAGGTAGAGGAAATCTTAAAGGCACTATGCCTATAAATGACTGAGCCAGTTTTATACAAATAGAGTGTGAAGTGCCATATTTGTATATGATACAAGTGTTTATACTTATTCAAAATAGAATTTATTATGTAACTTATCTGACTTAATTATATTTTACTTAACTTAAAATAGCAAACCAATATGAAACACATGTTTTTGAGATCATTGGATGTTTTTCGAGTGAAACACAAAACAATGATTATCACAGCCATTTTTGCACTTATATTAATCTCACTTAATTGCATACTATAACGATAATTGTCCTACACAAATAGTCATAGCAGATGATATTACTGATAAGAGATAAAAATAATTCCAAGATACCTTGCCTTATTTGGCATGACAAATGAAAATTTCCTTATACATAATAATATGACATGCACCAAAATATTTAGTCCTCTTTAATAAAAGAAACAAAGGAACCACAATTAGTCAGGAAGTCTCTAGCAGAAAACATGGCCATGGCTATTGACATTGTATTGTTGCCTCTCTCTAATCTTCATTATAAAGGGGGGCTAAAAAGATTGAAAACATATTATATACATTTCACAACAATATACATACTAAACTTTCCTAGACTCTCTAATCTTCATTATAAATATATAAATATACTATTGAACTATACAAAAGTTAGTATACCATTATATTGTGCTAAAATATAATTTGTGTTTATGCATTTACCTAGAAAATTGAGCAACACATTCCTATACTAAACAAGGTTCAACATTCCATCCTTTATATTATCTATGTCTAAAGCGTCACATATTACATAACAAAACCAGGATATAACAAAAATGAGAGAAAGGGGTTGTTTGGTTCCCGGCCATAGTTCATCAAGCCTAAGTTTAGCAAGTGAGGCAGCCACAAAAGTTTGGCTAAAAAGTTGTGAGCTACAAAGTGTGGAAAACCTTAGCAAAAGTTCACTCTATGACAGATGGAACCTATGAATAACAAAGTGTAGCAAGCTGAAGTGTGGAAAAAATCAAACACATACCAAATTTCCATATTTTGGCTTGGCAAATTATGGTTGGGAACCAAACATGCTAGAAGGACTAATCCTATCCACATTTTGTAATGTTTCGAACTGTAACATTACTACAGACAAGGAATATTCAAAATGTTCACAGTGCATACTAAACTAACGACATGTATAAATTTTTGCCTAACTCAAGGACCGAAATAATTATAAATAACCAATGTAAAATCATGTGTAAATGACTATATAGTAGTTAACTGTAGGCAACCTGATAACCAACGGTCACATATTAAATATGATTAATATTTCTCTGCATATTCATTATGTTGGTTATACAACATATTATTTCTATCACATAAATTCAATTTTGAAAAATCTATTTATCAGCTACATTCAATACTCAAAAAGATGATGCCCTCGCATTTGCGAGGGCCACTGTGCTAGTTTATTGAAATTATATTAGGTCGAATTTGAACTACAAGTAAATTGTAGGTTTCTTTGAAAGTTTTATGAAAAAGCTTTTGGAGGTACCCTTAGGGGGAGGGGTGAATTAATATATCAGAAACCACTGAGAGTTTTGATGATAGGTTCAACTTATTTCTAAGATTTTGTATCTTGACAATTTAACAAAATTAACTTAGAATTGAGCTACAAGTAAGCCCGATAAGTTGCTCTTGAATTAAATGTCTTTTAGGAGCTAGATGGGTTCATCTTCTTATAGTAAACAATGTCGTCGGTGTGAGTTTCCAACTATCAGGAAAGACCATTCTCAATTTTCCGAGTGATGTCAAGATTATTCTCTCTCGTAAAGGAAGTCCAAAGAATATCGATCTAAATGCCAGAAGCCTAGTTTTCACACATATATATAGTGGACCAACATATTGTACTTATGACTTCCCATGTTTTATGAGTTCTCAAACTCACTACCTAACTTCGCCCACTTGAATGACCTTATGTCGATTTATCAAAATTAGATCAAATTTCAACTAATACAAGTAAATTTTAGGTTACTATGAATGTTTTACGAAAAAGATTTTGGACGTACCCATCGGTGGGGTCACAATTAATATATTTGAAACCATCCAATGAGATTTTTGATGACAAATTCAACTTCTTGCTAAGATTTTGCATCTTGTCAGTTTAACAAAATTAGACCAAACTTTAGCTACAAGTAAGCGCGATAGATTGCTCTTGAATTAAAAGTCTTTTCGGAGATAGATATAGGTGCATCTTCTTGTAGTAAATAATGCCGCTAGTGTGAGTTTCCAACTTAGGAAAGAACTTCTTAATTTTTTAAGTGATGACTAGATTGTTCTTTCCTATAAATAAAGTCCGAAGACTATGGATCTGAATGCCACAAGCCAAGTTTTCACACATATATAGTTGACCAACATGATGCACTTACGATTTCCCATGTTTTATGAGTTCTCAAATTTCCTAGCTAACTTCACCCACTTGAATGATTTTATGTCGATTTTTTGAAATTAGGTAAAATTTGGACTGCTACAATTAAATTGTAGGTTGCTTTGAAAGTTTTACGAAAAAGCTCTTGGAGGTACCCATCAGGGGGGTCAATTAATATATATATATATATATATGAAACCACCGAGAGTTTTGACAACAGGTTCATCTTCTTGCTAAGATTTTGCATCCTAACCGTTTAATGAAATTAGGTCAAACTTTGCTAAGCATTTCATGAAATTAGATCAAACTTTGCTAAACGGTTAACTTTGAACATTTACCATTAGATCAAGACTGGCAAATCCAAACATTGCTAACTGTTCGATCTTCTTTCAATTCTTAGGATCTTGAAAGATTATACGGATATTATTTAGCACGATGAATGCTAGTATGCGTAAACCTCAAAACACACACTTTATTGTTCAGTTTCAGGGTACTTGTGCGAAATGCATGGACTTGGATGCAATTTTCATATTTTATGAGGTCCTTGATTTAACTTGTACTTCCACCGACCATGTTAACTCTCAAGCACCTCGCTCCTACCATACCTACCATTTGATCGGCCATTCGCAGTACTTATTATCATATATTTATCTTGTCTTAGCTCTTACAATACCATACCACTGTATAATGTATGAAACATTGACCGTTTGATCAAGACTGGCAAATCCAAACATTGCTAAAAACCGATGGATCTTCTTTTCCATTCTTAGCATCCTTAAAGATTCAACTGATAGTCTTTAGCACGATGAACACTAGTATGCGCAAACCTCAAAACACATAGTACTTCATTTCTCACTTTCAGGGTCCCTGTGCTAAATGCACAAACTTGGATGCAATTTTCATTTTTTCTGGGGTCCTTGTTGTAACTTGTACTTCCACGGACTAGGTTAACTCTCAAGCACATCGCTCTTATGAGACCTACCATTAGATTGGCCATTCGCAATACTTCTTATCTTATCTTGTCTCTTATCTCTTACAATACCATACCACTACATTGTATAGGGATTAACTTTGAACATTGACCGTTGGATCAAGACTGGCAAATCCAAATATTGCTAACCATTGGATCTTCTTTTCCATTCTTAGAATATAGAAAGATTCTATTGATACTCTTTAGCATGATGAACACTAGTATGCGCAAACCTCAAAACACAGTACTTCATTGCTCAGTTTTAGGGTCCTTGTGCTAAATTAATGGACTTGGATGCAATTTTCATTTTTATGATGTCCTTGCTGTAACTTGTACTTCCACCGACCGTGTTAACTCTCAAGAACCTCGATCCTACAAGACCTACCATTATATTAGCCATTCGCAGTACTATACTTATTATCTTATCTTTATCTTGTCTGTCTTACAATACCATACCACTTCATATAGTGTACGGGTTAACTTTGAACATTGACCATTGGATCAAGACAGGCAAATCCAAACATTGCTCACCGTTAGATGATCTTCTTTTCCATTCTTAGAATCTAAAAAGATTCTACTGAGAGTCTTAAGCACGATGAACGCTAATATGTGCAAACCTCAAAACACACACTTCATTGCTTAGTTTTAGGGTCCTTGTGTTAAATGCATGGACTTGGATGCAATTTTCATCTTTATGAGGTCCTTGATGTAACTTGTAACTCCACCCACTATGTTAACTCTCAAGCACCTCGCTCCTATCAGACCTACCATTAGATCGGCCATTCACAGTACTTCTTGGCTTATCTTTATCTTGTCTTATCTCTTACAATACCATACCACCACTTCATATAGTGTACGGATTAACTTTGAACATTGAACGTTGGATCATGACTAGCAAATCCAAACATTGCTAACCGTTGGATGTTCTTTTACATTCTTAGCATCTAGAAAGATTTTACTGATAGTCTTGAGCACGATGAACGCAAAACCTCAAAACACACACTTTATTTCTCAGTTTTAGGGTCCTTGTGCTAAATGCATGGTCTTGGATGCAATTTTCATTTTTATGAGGTCCTTGAGATAACCTGTGCTTCCACCGACCGTGTTAACTCTCAAACACCTTGCTCCTACGAGACCTACCATTAGATCAGCCATTCACAATACTGCTTATCTTTATCTTGTCTTATCTCTTAGAATACCATACCAATATATAGTGTACGAAACATTGACCATTTTATCAAGACTGGCAAATCCAAACATTGCTAATAACCGATGGATCTTATTTTCCATTCTTAGCATCTAGAAAGATTCTACTGATAGTCTTTAGCACGATGAACTCTTGTATGCGCAAACCTCAAAATGCATAGTACGTCATTGCTCAGTTTCAGGGTCCTTGTGCTAAATGCATGGACTTGGATGCAATTTTAATTTTTTACGAGGTTCTTGATGTAACTTGTACTTCCACCGACTGTGTTAACTCTCAAGCACTTCGTTCCTACGAGACCTACCATTAGATCGGCCATTCACAGTACTTCTTATCTTATATTTATCCTGTCTTGTCTCTTACAATACCATACCACTTCATAGTGTATGGATTAACTTTGAACATTGACCGTTGGATCAAGACTAGCAAATATAAACATTGCTAACCGTTGGATCTTCTTTTGCATTCTTAGCATCTAGAAAGATTCTATTGATAGTCTTTAGCACGATGAATGCTAGTATATGCACAAACCTCAAACACACACTTCATTGCTCAGTTTCATGGTGTCCTTGTGCTAAATGATGATGCATGGACTTGAGTGCAATTTTCATTTTTTATGAGGTCCTTGATGTAACTTGTACTTCCACCGACTGTGTTAACTCTCAAGCACATCGCTCTTATGAGACCTACCATTAGAATGTCCATTTGCAGTACTTCTTATCTTATCTTTATGTTGTCTCTTATCTCTTACAATACCATACCACTACATAGTGTAGGGATTAACTTTGAACATTGACCATTGGATCAAGACTAGCAAATCCAAATATTGCTACCCGTTGGATCTTCTTTTCCATTCTTAGAATCTAGAAACATTCTACTGATACTCTTTAGCTCAATGAACGCTAGTATGCGCAAACCTCAAAACACACATTACTTCATTGCTCAGTTTTAGGTTTCTTGTGATAAATGCATGGACTTGGATGCGATTTTCATTTTTATGATGTCCTTGATGTAACTTGTACTTCCAGCGACCGTGTTAACTCTCAAGCACCTCGCTCCTACAAGACCTACCATTAAATCATCCATTCGTAGTACTATACTTCTTATCTTATATTTATCTTGTCTCTCTTACAATACCATACCACTTCATATAGTGTACGGATTAACTTTGAACAATGACCGTTGGATCAAGACAGGAAAATCCAAACATTGCTCACCGTTAGATGATCTTCTTTTCCATTCTTAGCATCTAAAAAGATTCTACTGGTAGTCTTTATCACGATGAACGCTAATATGTGCAAACCTCAAAACACACACTTCATTTAGGGTCCTTGTGCTAAATGCATGGACTTGGATGCATTTTTTATTTTTTATGAGGTCCTTGATGTAACTTGTAATTCCACCCACCGTGTTAACTCTCAAGCACCTCGCTCCTATGAGACCTACCATTAGATCGGCCATTCACAGTACTTCTTCTCTTATCTTTATCTTGTCTTATCTCTTACAATACCATACCGCCACTTCATATAGTGCACGGATTAACTTTGAACATTAACCGTTGGATCACGACTAGGAAATCCAAACATTGCTAACCATTGGATCTTCTTTTACATTCTTAGCATATAGAAAGATTCTACTGATAGTGTTGAGCATGATGAACGCAAAATCTCAAAACACACACTTCATTGCTCAGTTTCAGGGTCCTTGTGCTAAATGCATGGTCTTGGATGCAATTTTCATTTTTATGAGGTCCTTGATGTAACTTTGTGCTTCCACCGACCGTGTTAACTCTCAAACACCTCGCTCCTACAAGACCTACCATTAGATCAGCCATTCGCAATACTTCTTATCTTTATCTTGTCTTATCTCTTACAATACCATAACACTATATAGTGTACGAAACATTGACCATTAGATCAAGACTGGCAAATCCAAACATTGCTAATAACCGATGGATCTGATTTTCCATTCTTAGCATCTAGAAAGATTCTACTGATAGTCTTTAGCACGATGAACTCTACTATGTGCAAACCTCAAAACGCACAGTACTTCATTGCTCAGTTTCAGGATCCTTGTGCTAAATGCATGGACTAGGATGCAATTTTAATTTTTTACGAGGTTCTTGATGTAACTTGTACTTCCACTGACCATGTTAACTCTCAAGCACCTTGATACGTTGTAAACGTATCTATAATTTTTGATGTTCCATGCTTGGTTTTTATCTACTTTCTTATGTTTTGTTCCAACTTTGGAGTACTTTTCATAGACTTTTTTGGACTAACCTATTACCAAGATGCCACAGTACCAGTTGCCTGTTTTCTGCTGTTTTTGGTTCCAGGAAAGTCAGAAAATCAATATTCTCGGAATTGGACTGGACAAAAGCCAAAGTCGATATTTTACCGGAAGACTCACGGAGCCAGAAGACAAGACAAAGAGGGGCCAGGGGCTGGCCACACCACCTGGTGGCACGGGCAAGGCCAGGCCGCGCCAGGGGGTGGTGTGGGCCCCTCCAGCACCCCCTTGGTCTCCCCTCTCGCCTATAAGAGCCTCCCGATGCATAAACCCTAAATCATGAAGCCCCCAACCACGAAAACTTCTGCAGCGCCGCCGCCACCGAAGGGGAGATTCGGGGGACAGAAAGTCTCTGTTCCGGCACCTTGCCGGGACGGGGAAGTGCCCCCGGAGCCATCTCCATCGATCTCCACCAGCATCTTTGCCGTTGCTGATTCCCATGATGATGAGGGAGTAGTTCTCTCTCTAGGCTAAGGGTTCTAACAGTAGCTATGTGTTCATCTCTCTCTATATGTATGATCATATTGTGATCATGAGCTTTGGAATCAAGTAGATCTACCTTGCTACTCAAGTTCTTTAATAGATCTCTGCTCTCCCTATGTGTGTGAAAGTGACAGCATGCACACCATGGTGGCACTTAGGCTAGAGATTACAAATACTTGTTATGAGTTATATTTGGAGTTGGATGTCTTTATGAAATTATGGTGTTTGTTGGAACCATCTAGTGCTCAAGGTGACCATGTGGGGTTATCTAGATGGGAAAGATGAACTTTGAGGTGTGCTGTTATAGCCCTACCATCGATTAGAGTGTCCAATTGGAGAGTAGTTTAGAGTAATATCATAAAGAGAAAATATTTATATGAGAGTGTTCACTAGTGAAAGTATGATCCCTAGGCCTTGTTTCTAAGCATTGATACACCATTTGCAATTAGATTTGTTACATGTTTGCTTGCTTTCATCTTTATTTTAGTTTGCCTTTAGTCTTTTCCCACGTCAACCACACGCCAACAAGCTATTTTCTATCACCGTTACCACTTATAATTATCTATACCACTTGTATTTCACTATCTCTTCGCCGAACTAGTGCACCTATACACCTGACAAGTGTATTGGGTGTGTTGGGGACACAAGAGACTTCTTGTATCTTGATTGCAGGGTTGCTTGAGAGGGATACCTTTGACCACTTCCTCCCTGAGTTCGATAAACCTTGGGTGATCCACTTAAGGAAAACTTGCTGTTCTACAAACCTCTGCACTTGGAGGCCCAACAACTATCTACAAGAATAGAAGTGCATAGACATCAAGCTATTTTCTGGCGCCGTTGCCGGGGAGGTAAGGTAAAAGGTACTCACATCCTCCGATGTGAGTGCTCGAAGTTATTGCCTTTAGATTCTGCAATTTTGTCTTTTTGTTTCTTGTTTTCACTAGTTAGGCTTAATGGAAAACAACAAAAAAATTAGAGAGCTTTTTAGTATTTCCCTAAGGTAGAGCATGAATTCTTTGAAAAGAAAATTAAAAAACCCTTGGAACCTTCTTTGCATGCTAATAGCAATGTTATTAGTATGAATCTTGTGAACGACTTTGTTACTAATGCTATGGAAACGTCTAAGCTTGGGGAAGTTAGTTTTTATGAAAATGATCTTTTTACTTCCCCAGTTTTAAAGAAGAAAATTTGCTCTGATGATACTTTATCTCCCATATGTGGTAATTCTAATGTTAATTTTAAGATACCTACAAGAATTATTGATCATGTTATGGATAACTACTATTTTGGAGATGGAACTGTCCATCCCGGAGATCATTTGCTCTTTATACACGAATTATGCGGGTTGTTCAAGTGTGCAGGTATTACAACAGATCAAGTCAAGAAGAAGTTATTCTCTTTATCACTTAAGGGCAAAGCAAGGGAGTGGTATGAGCTACTAGATGATCCTCATCATTTGGAGTGGAAAGAACTTGAATCTCTCTTTTACTCTAAATTTTATCCTCCTCATGAAATTCATAAAGATAGGAATTACATCTATAATTTTCATCCACATGATGGAGAAAGTATTGCCCAAGATTGGGGGAGACTGAAGTCACTAATGCTCAAATGTCCCATTCATGAGCTCCCTAGTAATATTGTTATTAATAATTTTTATGCTAGGCTTTCAGGACATTACAAGGACTATCTAGATACTTGTTTAGAGGGATCCTTCACAAGTAAGGAGGTCAAAGCTAAGTGGGATCCTCTTGAAACAATTCAAAGCAATACGGAAGATTGGGATAACAACAAAGGTAATGAACCAGGTATAAACAATGAGTATGATTGCATTAAGTCTTTCGCTGAAACTGCTAATTTTCAAGAGCTTAGTGCTAAATATGGTCTTGATCCTCAAATTCTTATTGATTGTTTTAGAACCTTTGCTTCTCATATTAATGCTCCTAAAGAAAAATGGGACATGTATCATGAGCCTTTTAAAAACACTTGCAGGGAAAATGAAATTCTTATTAATGATAGGAATAAACATGCTCAAACCTCTGAAAGTACTATTTCTTATAAGCATGTTAATTTTTGTGGAATACATAGACCTTGTGAGAATAATCAAATTGAAGAAGAATATTGTATCACCCACAGGAATGAAAAAACTAGAATGTGGTATAGGTCTTTAAATGATCTTGGTAAAAAAGTTTGTGCCCTTTATCCTTTTATTTGTGAACTTTGCTTTGAAGTGGGTCATTTCAATTTTCAATGCTCGGTCCATAATAATAGCCTTTCTAATCCAATGAGTACTGCAAGTTTGTATTGTGATGACATGATCACTCCTAATCAGCATGATGAACTTACATTGTTTCTGGGGTGTGAAGAATTATCAAGAAAAACTTCTTTGGTAGATATGAGTGCTTTTGATATGAATAGCGCCCTGCATGGTTGTCATCTTTATTGTGTTGATAATTGCCACACAAATACTTACATACAAAATATAATAGAAGATGACATTTTACCAAAATATGATAGGACTAATATGTGTTTTGATCTTATTAATGAAAAGAAGGAATCCTCCAAAGTTTCTTCTATTGTCTCTAACAATAAACTAGGGTATATGGAGATGCTTCCTTTCAAGCCTCTCCCTCCTAAATAGAAGAAGAAAAAGAAGAAAAGGAGGAGTAAAAGGAGGGAGGAAACGGTATTTTTCCCTAAGCATGTTGCTCCTATTATAGTTTTTGATGAGTCTGAACTCGATGATGTTCCTATGCCTGTTACCTATAGTAGTGATCATGATTGGGAAAAGCACACTTCTTTTGATATTGAAAATCTCTTCGGTACCAATTCTAAAAACGATGATGATAATAATTGCTGCACTATTAGTACTATCTATGTTCCTTCCAATGATGATATGTTTACAAATGAACACACTTTGGAAGATAACTATTCTATTGCTTATGATGATACTATACCTCCAATATATGATGATTGCAATGATGAATATGATATTTTCAGTCCACCTACTATTGAGGAGGAAATTAATTATGATTACAATATGCCTCCTATATTTGATGATTATGGTGATGAGAATAATAATGATAGCTATTTTGTTGAATTTGCTCCCACTACAATTAATAAGAATGACTATGTTTATATGGGAGTATTAATTCTTTTATGCATGTGGCTCATGATAAGAATGTTTCATGTGATAGTTATATTTTTAATTTTATTCATGATGCTACTGAAAGTTATTATGAGAGAGGGAAACATGGTTTTATGTGTCTCAATAATATTAAGTTCCCCTCTTTATGTTGAAAGTCTTGAAGTTGCACTTGTTTTGCTTTCCTATGCTTGTTGCTTTGTGCTTTCATGACTTGTTTCTTTACAAGATTCCTATGCATAGGAAGTGGGTTAGACTTAAATTTTTTTTAAATTTGCTTCTTGATGCTCTCTTTTACTTCAATTCATATTTCTTATGTGAGCATGTTCTCAAACTATCATGCCTAACTTAAATGCGTTAAAAAGTACTTATTGGGAGATAACCCAAAAGTTTTAGATGAGTCTTGGAAGTTATTACCACTGTAATAACCACTCCTTATCCTTTTTATTTGCTTTTTGTGCCAAGAGTAGCCTCTAATGAGAGAGAAGTAATGATTGGGAAAGTTGTTGTCCCGAAAAAGATTTCTGTGCTTCACCGTAAAAATTCATGTAAAATCTCTGTTCGTCCTTTTGAGGCGTGAATGTTTTTGCTTCTGCCCCAGGTTGTTATCTAACTTTCGTTAGTTCAACACTTTTTGATTTGAGCAACAGAAGGTCTTCAAAAAAAATTGTCTTTACCAGCTGGTCTGTTTTGACAGATTTCTGCCATTTTCTGAATTTGCTTCATGTTGGTTCCTTTTTGAGTTCTTTTGGGGAATTGAGCTTTTTGAGAGAAGTGCTACAGTAGCTTGTGTTTTAATGGAAGTTTTATTGGTATTACAACTGAACCTAAAGACTTATTATCTTGAGTGCACTAATATTGCTAATAAAGATTGTGTGAAGTTTTGTATGAAGGAAAAATTTCAGGTGTATGGAAGGAACGAGTAATGAGATGAAGGATGGACTAAAGCTCAAGATTAGGGATGCCACGCATGTCACCCTAAGAAATATCCAAGAAGTACAAGCGTCAAAGCTTGGGGATGCCCAAGGCATCCCCTTCTTCATCAATAAAAATCCCAGGTTTCTTCCAAACACTTCATTTTTATCGTTTCATGCGCAGTTGTGTCGTTCTTGGAGCGTCTTCATTTTTCTTTTGGTTTTCATTTGCTTGGTTTTCTTAGTTTTCTGAATAAATTTGTTGGACCCCCTCTTTCATACATTGGTTTTCAAATAGTTTGGTTTGGATTGGAAAAGAGTAGGAAAGTTCATGCTTAAGTGGTAAAGAGAGCTTGCTTTTGACTGTGTCCTATGCTTTGTCATGCCATGCTTGATATTGTGTTGGCTTTATGCTTAGTATTCTTTGCTATAGCATGACATGTTATAAACAATTGAGATTGCTTAATGTGCCTTGGAAGGATCATGCGTTGTTTTAGCATATTAAAGCATAGTATTGTGGTATTCTCCTTTGATGCTTTATTTGGGTTGACTTGGCGCATGCTCACACTATGTTATGACTATCCCAAGTCACCATAGCCTTTATGATCCTTTAGTTTTCGACTTGTAGTATCACTTTATGCTTTGATCAAGGATGTTTTGTCGCTCTGCATGATTATGGCCATTATTGCTCTCTTAGTTGGTCGCTCCCAGTCTTTTGCTAGCCTCCACAACCAAGTATGAGTTCCACTCATGCATCCAACTCCTTAAACCAAGTTATTCCAAAGAGTCCACCGTACCTACCACCTAGTATATGCTATTCCAAGTATATTCATGTTTTTATCTACCTTCCGAATTAAACTTGTTATGTGAAAATTAGTGATTAAAGCTCTCACGAACTTGATGGCACACTTTACTTTTCTTGCATTTAATAAACTTGAACCATTGTGTCCACTTTGTTGCGTATATGCTTGCGCTTTATAAGTTGAAGTTAGCAGAACCATGTATCATGGGGAACGCTTTCAACATTGCACTTGTACATTGTACCCCGTTGATATCATGTTCTTTTGCTTATGGATCCCGGCGGTGTGAATAAAAGTGGAACTTGTAAGATCATGGAGTTTGTATGTGTGTTAGAGAAACGCCTGGGCCGCTGGTCCAATCCATGCTGACATGGTGGAAACCTGCAGCGTAACCATAATGAGGTGTCTATGAAGCATTCTTCTTATAAAAAAAAAGAAAGTCAGAGATTGAGAAAAAAGAGAAAAAGAAAAAAAAGGATATGATAAAATAGGAAAGAGAGAAAAAGCACCATTTTCCCATGGTAAATAAGAAGATTGATGAGATTCTCGTTGTCTGCTTGCCTTGTCATTTTGATATGGGGATTCTTCCGTATCATCGGGCAAGGGGTACCCCGTTGGCGGTTCTTTATGATACATATGTACTTACAATGACAAGAGCTTACTTGTGACTAAAGTTGAGTAGCATGAGGTTCGGGCTTCGTAAGTATGGGGCATGAGATTTTGGCTTATAACTTGTCAAGCATATCCTCTTAGTTGTGTCACTTTAACCTTAATCACCTTAAAGATGCTTATGATAGGGGCAATGAGAGCTGAAAGCTAATAAGTACCATAATTTTTGGAAGCTCTTTATGAGACTTGAGTCCCTACTTCCTTTTATGAAGGCCTTTCTTTTACTTTTATGTTGAGTCTCCACCTTGTACCTTTATGCACCTACTTTGAGAGCATAGTGGCCATTCTTAGTTATATGTGCATTGTCCCAAGACTAGTTGATTGATGCATACCTTGATATTGCTTGTTTTAAACTATTTGTATCTAGTCACTCTTATAAACTTTGAAGGTGTCCTATGCATTTATATTTGCTACTCTATGATGGACAAGTTGAATACTACTATTCTATGTTTTCTTTATGTGAAACAAACAAACGTCTTGCAAAGCATTGTTATTCATGAATCTTTTGTTTGTGTCTTTTCATGTTGCAACACAGTTGGTTTGTCTTATAGTTAGAACTTTGTCTTTCATGCTATGTTGAAGTACTATGATCCTAGCTATCCATGTTTTACAAAAACTTAGATCAAGTTTATGATGGTGCATGTCACCTCAAAAATTATTCTTTCTTTTGATCACTTATCTACTAGAGGACGAGCAGGAGTTAAGCTTGGGGATGTTGATACGTTGCAAACGTATCTATAATTTTTGATGTTCCATGCTTGGTTTTTATCTACTTTCTTATGTTTTGTTCCAACTTTGGAGTAATTTTCATAGACTTTCTTGGACTAACCTATTAACAAGATGCCACAGTACCAGTTGCCTGTTTTCTGCTGTTTTTGGTTCCAGGAAAGTCCGAAAATCAATATTCTCGGAATTGGACCGGACAAAAGCCAAAGTCGATATTTTACCGGAAGACTCACGGAGCCAGAAGACGAGACGGAGAGGGGCCAGGGGCTAGCCACACCACCTAGTGGCGCGGGCCAGGCCAGGCCACGCCAGGGTGTTGTGTGGGCCCCTCCGGCACCCCCTCGGTCTCCCCTCTCGCCTATAAGAGCCTCCCGATGCATAAACCCTAAATCATCAAGCCTCCAACCACGAAAAGTTCCGCAGTGCCGCCGCCACCGAAGGGGAGATTCGGGGGACAGAAAGTCTTTGTTCCGGCACCTTGCCCGGACGGGGAAGTGCCCCCGGAGCCATCTCCATCGGTCCCCACCACCATCTTCATCGACGTTTCTGGTTCCCATGATGATGAGGGAGTAGTTCTTGTTGGGTCCGCAGCATAGAAAACAAAAAATTTCCTACGATGAGAACTATATGCCAAGATCTATCTACTAGATACAGAGCAACGGGTGGACATACATCCATGGAGAACTTACCCTCGAAGACAACGAGTTTTGTTAACGAGTAGGAACTCGTGGTTGATGTAGTCGTACGCTTGCCGATCTCAAGATCGTGTGGAAGTACGAGCGCCGCAAATCAGTAGTGCATCCGTCCTCGCACGCACGTTCAAGCCACCGGACAACCTCCACCTCCTCGCTACACCGAATCACCGGAAGTAGCAACTCCTTCTAGACGCAAGGCCACCAGGAACATGTATCTCGCTAATCCGAGACCATGGGGGAATATCTAGAGGGAGAGAGAGATCCTTCATGAGGATGTGTGCTTTGTGAGGGAGGAGAGGGGGGACTCCTCCCCTACCATGGCCGACGGCCAAGAAGGGAGTCCCCTCCTCTTCCTCATTCATGTGGTGGAAGCTCCACTCACATCAATTCAAACTCCACCCAAAGTTCCACTCACATGCATTAAATTTCCACCAAAATTAATGCAACTCTCATTTAATAAAACTCTTTTATTTATTTTATTCAGAATTTTGTTAATTACTTTAATTAACAAACATTCACATAAAACCCCTTGCAACATTTCAATATCACATGCAGAACCACTTTCTGCAATTTCACCCGAAACAATTCCGGTTTCTATCAAAACAATTCCTGTTTCTATCGAAACATTTCCTGCGCTTTGCAAACCTTTTGTCTGAAACATATGTGATCCTAAATGGTGTCCGGTAACCCTTAAGTGTGTCACCCTACGGTTCGCGAATAATGCAGACATGATTGAGACTCCTCTCAGATCAATAATCAGAAGCGGGACCTAGAGATCCATACTGACTCCTGCACATTCAACGATGACTTCTGTGATCATGAGAACCTTTAACGCTAGTAACTTAATCCCTTTGTCTCATGATATAATAATTGTCCGAGATTCGATCATCGGTATCCAAATACCTAGTTTGGTCTCGTTACCGACATGCACTCTTTTCTCGTTCCCATGATATAACATTCTAGTGATCACATCACTTGCTTGGAAGCTATCTTAATGTGATATCACCGAGAGGGCCCAGATTATATCTATCCATCATCGGGATTGAAAAATTCCACTCTTGATCCATGAGCCTCAACATAACAGCTTTGTAGCACTGAACCCACCTTTATAGTCACCCTGTTATGGTGTGACGTTTGATGTTATCAAGATACTCATCCGGTGTTAGCAATTAACATGATCTCATGGTCTAAGGATAAAGATTACTTCGTATGATGTTATAGAAATATAAACATAATGACTTGATCGTAATGCTATACTTCGGATGAATGTTCATCACATCATTTCACAAATGTTGTGACCTTGTTATTAACAACATCCAATGTCCATGATCAGGAAACCTTGATCATCTTGTTAATCAACAAGCTAGTCTATAAGAGAGGCATAACTAGGAACCATTTTTGTTTATTAAACACACATGTATTGATGTTTCCTCTCAATACAATTATAGCATGCAAAATAAACATCTATCATATACAGGGAATACATAATAACAATTTTATTATTGCCTCTCAGGGCATATTTCCTTCAGTCTCCCACTTGCACTAGAGACAATAATCTAGTTTACATAGTGATAAATCTAACACCCATGGAGTTCTGGTGTTGATCATGTTTTGCCCTAGGGATAACTTTAGACAACAGATCTGCTACATTCAGGTCCGTGTGCACTTTACAAATCTTTATGTCTCCATCCTTAACATGCTCGCGGATGGAGTGAAACCAGCGCTTAATATGCTTGGAATTCTTGTGAGACCTTGGTTCCTTGGCGTTGGCTATGGCTCTAGTGTTGTCACAATAGATCACCATTGGGTCCAATGCACTAGGAACCACACCTAGTTCCGTTACGAACTCCTTCATGCAAACCGCTTCCTGTGCCGCTTCTGAAGCAGCAACATATTCTGCCTCCGTCGTTGATCCAGCCACCACAGGTTGTTTGGAACTCCTCCAACTAACTGATGCTCCGTTCAATAGAAATACGTATCCGGATTGAGACTTAGAGTCATCCGGATCGGTGTCAAAGCTAGCATTGACATAACACTTAGCGACTAGCTCTTCTTCACCTCCGTATAAGAGAAACATATCCTTAGTTCTTCTTAAGTACTTAAGGATATCCTTGACCGCTATCCAATGTCCCGAACCTAGATCATATTGGTACCTACTAGTGAAACTAATAGTATGTGCCACATCCGGTCTTGTACATAGCATGGCATACATTATAGAGCCTATGGCTGAGGCATAGGGGATCTTATCCATTATCTCTCTTTCTTCCGCCATAGTCGGACTTTGAGTCTTACTCAATGTCTTGGCTTGCAACATAGGTAAGAACCCCTTCTTACTTCCATCCATATTAAACTTCTTTAATATCTTATCAAGGTATGTACTCTACGATAGCCCAATTAGGCGCCTTGATATATCTCTATAGATTTTAATGCCTAATATATATGAAGCTTCACCAAGGTCTTTCATCGAAAAGTTGTTGTTTAGATAACTTTTAACACTATTTAAAAGATCTATATCGTTTCCAATCAATAATATGTCATCCACATATAATATTAGAAATGCCACATTGCTCCCATTCACTTTCTTGTAAATACAAGCCTGTCCATAAGTTTGGACAAATCCAAACTCTTTGATCACCTTATCAAAGCAGAGATTCCAACTCCGGGATGCTTTCTTCAGTCCATAGATGGATCGCTGAAGTTTGCATACCTTATCAATATCCTTAGGATCGACAAAACCCTTAGGTAGTATCATATGCAACTCTTCTTCAATATTACCATTGAGGAACGCAGTTTTGACATCCATCTGCCATATTTCATAATCGAAATATGCAGCAATTGCTAACATAATCCTAACCGACTTTAGAATCGCTACGGGAGAGAATGTCTCATCGTAGTCAACTCCTTGAATTTGTCGAAACCCCTTTGCGACAAGTCAAGCTTTATAGATGGTCACATTACCATCAGCATCAGTTTTTCTTTTGAAAATCCATTTATTCTCAACGGCCTTTCGATCATGAGGTAAGTCCACCAAGGTCCAAACCTGGTTTTTGCACATGGATTCCATCTCGGATTTCATGGCTTCTAGCCATTTGTTGGAATCAGGGCTCATCATCGCTTCTTCATACGTCGCAGGGTCATCTATTTCATTAATCATGAAATTCATAACAGGATTGCCGTACAGTTCAGGAGCTGCAAGTGTCCTGCTTGACCTGCGAGGTTCAGCAGTATCCTCTTTCGGAGCTTCATGATGATTATCATTTGCTCTCTCTTCATCAGGTGAAGTCAACTCCGAAACAACTTCCGGTGCTGCGCCACTCGCCAATTCATGAAGAGAAGGTTCAATAACCTCTTCGAGTTCTACCTTCCGACTACTCACACCTTTCGTGAGAAAGTCCTTCTCAAGAAAGGATCCATTCTTGGTAGCCAAAACCTTGCCCTCGGATCTGTGATAGAAGGTATACCCAATCGATTCCTTAGGGTATCCTAAGAAGACGTATTTTTCCGCTTTGGGTTCGAGTTTATCCGGTTGAAGTTTCTTCACATAAACATCGCATCCCCAAACTTTAAGAAATGACAGCTTAGGTTTGTTTCCAAACCATAATTCATACAGTGTCGTTTCAACGGATTTAGATGGTGCCCTATTTAAAGTGAATGCAGCGGTTTCCAGTGCACAACCCCAAAATGACAGTGGCAAGTCAGTCAGAGACATCATAGATCGAACCATATCCAATAAAGTACGATTACGACGTTCCGACACACCATTACGTTGTGGTGTTCCGGCAGGCGTGAGTTGTGAAACTATTCCACAGCCTTTCATAGGTGTGCTAAACTCGTAACTAAGATACTCTCCTCCACGGTCAGACCGCAGAAATTTGATCTTTTTGTTATGATGATTTTCCACTTCATTCTGAAATTCCTTAAACTTTTCAAAGGTTTCAGACTTATGTTTCATTAAATAGATATACCTGTATCTACTCAAATCATCCGTGAAAGTAACAAAATAATGATATCCACCTCGCGTCGACACACTCATTGGTCCACACACATCAGTATGTATGATTTCCAATAAATCTATCGCCCGTTCCATTGAACCGAAAAACTGCGTTCTAGTCATCTTGCCCATAAGGCATGGCTCACATGTATAAAATGATTCAAAATCAAGTGATTGCAAAAGTCCATCAGAATGGAGTTTCTTCATGCGTTTAATGCCAATATGACCTAGACGGTAGTGCCACAAATATCGTCGTTGTGTTGGAAACGGCATTGCCTAAGAAGGCTAGATAGAGGTGTGGGGACTAGCAGGGAAGCTATCGACGGTGTCCGCAGGCGGGATTGGATACGAGCAAGTATAACGGGACATCGGAAATACCCAGGTTCGGAGCCCTCGTGGTGAGGTAAAACTCCTACTCCTACATGTCTGGCAGTATATGTGTGTATAATCAGGCTACAATGGGTGCTCCTGGAGCTGTATCTGAGATGAACCGAGTGTATGTGTGAGTGCTCGTAAGAGGGAGCTAGCTAGTGGGCAGCAAGTGCTAGTGCGTGTGAGTGAGGGAGCTAGCAGGGAATGAGCTAGCCCTCCATCGATCCAAGTGAGAGTCTTTGAATGAGTTCCCCCTTGGTGCCTTATAAAGGTGGCCCAAGGGACATGGTGGGACCCACTTGGCCTAACTACACTATAGACTATGTCATGCATGATGTAGTGTATAGTGTCCACTATTTGCTACATCATCTGATAAAGTGGCATGGTGTCATGCATAGTGGTAGTACTGGCAGCAAGGTCTTCTGTCTTCTCGTCCTCGTCGATGTCCTCTCATACGTGGCCCTCTGGAATCCAATACGCTGAGAGCTAGACAGTTGCATAGCAGCAGGAAACGTCTGCCGACTGGGACGAGTTGGCCTAGGACCTGGCGATCGATCCAGGAAACCCAAGTCAACCCAGGCTGGAGGCCACAGCGACCGGGAGGCGTCGCCCAGCCTCGCGGGCGTCTCCGCATGGGGGAGTGACGTGCTTAGCCGGCTGGGCCAACCGGCCCAGCAAGAGGAGGAGGCGCCATCCGGGAAGGAGCAGGGTGAAGCCGGGCGGGCCAGGAGGCGCCAACGGCCCACGCGGGGAAAAGCTGGAGCCGGGCGGGAGGCCGGCTGATGGTCCAACCGGAACGGAGATCTGGTTGCGGGCCCATCCGGGGAGACCTCCAGGTGGGGAAGGTGGAGGAGCGGTGCTGAGCGGGTGGGTCGGCTGGGGAGGCCCAGCCGGGAGGAGAGCTCCTGGCCCAGCCGGAAGTGGTGCAGCAGGCTGGCTGGAGGCTGCTAATCGGCCCAGGGCGTCCGGGGCTGCTGTCTTCTCTTTGTCTTTTATCTGTTTTGCCTTTTTTATCCATCTTGACTGCTTCTTTGGGGTACCCGGGGATAATCACCCCGACACTAGCCCCCGAGTGCGCGCTGATTTCACCCGGAGGGAGAAATTCGCACGAGCTCCACAAAACTTGTCATTGTCGTTGTAGATGAAGTTCTTAAATGGCGTCCGGCTGGACACCTCCGGCCCGAAAGCAACACAACCACCGTGGGGGCGCGCCAGCGTACCCACGGGGTGTAGCCCCCAAGATTCAGAGTAGCTGACAGAGACAGGTGCTTCGAATCTTCTATATCCTGCCCTTTTCGACACCTCGAACTTGCTATCCGGCTAAACGTCTTCAGCCGGACCGGAGCACTTGATTACACCGGGGGCGCGTGAGCGCACCCGGTGGGTGTAGCCCCCGAGATTTGAATTAGCTGGCGACGCCAGGTGCTTTGAATATCAAATGCCCTTGAAATCCGACTCGGTGCAGTCATGCCAAAAACAAACAAACCAAATTGATTGTCAGTACATCAACATATAGTACACATGCTATCAACCGGATAACGGTTTTATTTTTCGAAAACTAGCTCATGCTTCTCTGAACACTTAGTCACTTTCTCGTGCGCTCTGCTGTTTACGCTGTGTCCTTGCCGGCCAGCTGGGTTGCGGTCTGGAGCCGGAACCGAAGGGGGAGCTGACAGTACATTGCGCACGGTACTGGGGGCTGAGCAGCCGGAAAATACCAAATAGGCACAAGGCCGGAATGTTCGATCTGTCGCACCCTTCACCATTTTTCATGTGGGATGCCTCGGGCTTTGGCTCTTGCTAGCCGGACAGCCGGGTTGCGGTCTGTAGCTGAGACGAAGAGTGGGCCTCTGACACCGTCGCACACTACTCAGTCACTTTACAGGTTTAGCAGGCCGGGCCAACCGGCAAGCCCCCAGGTAGGGGTTGCCGGCGCCGAAAAACTGAAAGCATGAAGGAAAACAACATCTGGCGAGCTCTCGAGGGTTGCTTGAGGTCGGAAAACACTCACATTGTAGCTGTCGGCGTAGTAGGGTCGAAGGCGCGATTCTGCAGGCATCGCAGGCACTGAAATGGTCCAACTGGCATTCCAGCCGGATAGCCTGGCTCCAGCCGGAGAGGCAACCAAACGCGGAGTAGCCGGATTCGGTCCCTAGCGGCGACAAAGCGTGAGTTCACGCTGAGTGGCCTGGGGTCGAATAGAGGCCAGCGGTCCAACCGCAACCAAACAGTATGGTTATGGAGTCGGCCCGACTCAGCCGGAACGGATCCGAACCAGGCGAGTCGGACGGGCAGACAGAGTCAGCCGGACCGAAACAGTGCAACTGGATCAGCGTAGCCAGATTTTTCTTGCCTTTTTCTCTCAACCGAATTTTTTCTTCTTTTTCTAAACCGGACTAAGCTAGCCGGACTTCTTCTCATCTTCCATTTTTCTCTCTTTTCCTTAGCCGGCCATATAGCAGCCGGATATCTCTCTCTCTTTTTTGTTTCAACCGACTGGCCTAACCGGCCCTCTTTTTTCTAACCGGACGTATCAAGCCGAATTTTTTTATCTTCTCTCTGTAACCAACTGATTCCCTTTCCTTTTCCACTTATTTTTTACTTTCCAAATGGCAAATCTTTTACTTCTCTTCTAACTGGCAGTCCCACCACGTCCTTTCTAGCTGGGCCCACCTCCTCCCCCTTCTCCCACCCCGTCTCCTTTTTCCTCCCTGGGACGTACGCGCACGTACAGCGGCCAGGAGCAGAGCCGCCGGTGAGCTCGCGGCAGCGCGGGACGCGCCAGAGGGCGGCTGCGCACACGGCAGAGGCGAGGCGGGGAAGGGGCGCGACAGCGGGAGCCGGCTGGCCTGAGGCGGGTGCGGGCTTGTGGACGGGTGCGAGGACGCTCGTTTGCCCCGGGGAGGTGGTGTGGCAGCAGCCGGCGCTTGGGGATGCGGGCGCGCGCGCAGCCGCAACGACGTGGGCAGGGGCAGGGGAAGCCCTAGGCGGCACGGCGCACTCGCGGGAGGCCGGGGCCGGCGGGAGGGCGGACGGAGGCGAGGCGTAGGGTGCGGCACGTCTGCACGCCGCGGGGTGCGCATGCGCGGGAGAGGGAGCATGACGGAGGTCGAACAACGCCGCGCGCAGGGGCGAGAGAGCGAGCGTGGGCTCGCGGAGACTGTCGGAGAGGTTGAGGATGGGTACGCCGGCGCGGGCGCAGCTTGACGGCGGTGCGCACGGTCGCACGAGGAGATGCTGTGGGCGGCAGCGACGGGGACGGCAATGCCGGCGGGCACGGGCGAGCAGACCCGCGCGAGCTCGAGCTGGAGCACATCGGCGAACCGGTTGGAGGCGAGGCCGATGCGCGAGAGCCGGAGGCAGACACGGCGGCGCGAAAGAGCTCGCGAGGAGGCCGGGCGCTCGATGCCGCGGCGCGCACACGCACAGGTGGTTACTAGAGGCGCACACGGACACGCGAACATGCGTCCGAGCCGCCGAAGTCTAGGACAAGCATGACGACGCGAAGATGGCAGAGACGACGATGGCGCGGCAGCGGCGGCGAGCCCCCGAGCCTCACAACGATGGCGGCAGCGAGCCCCCGAGCCTCTCGGCGAGACGGCGACGTCAAACCCCCGAGAAACTCGGCGAGGCGGAGGCGACGATGGCGACGGCGAGCCCCCGAGAAACTTGACGCAGCGGAGTCGGAGACGACGGCACGGAGGCGGCGAGCCCCCAAGCAACTCGAGATGGCATCGGTGCCGACGAAGATGAAGTGGTCCCGTGCGGAACGGAACTCCGGCCGAAGCTATCTTGCCCCACGGTGGGCGCCAAATGTCGTTGTGTTGGAAACGGCATTGCCTAAGAAGGCTAGATAGAGGTGTGGGGACTAGCAGAGAAGCTATCGACGGCGTCCGCAGGCAGGATTGGATACGAGCAAGTACAACAGGACACAGGAAGTACCTAGGTTCAGAGCCCTCGTGGTGAGGTCAAACTCCTACTCCTGCATGTCCGACAGTATATGTTGTATAATCGGGCTACAATGGGTGCTCCTGGAGCTGTATCTGAGATGAACCGAGTGTATGTGTGAGTGCTCGTAAGAGGGAGCTAGCTAGTGGGCAGCAAGTGCTAGTGCGTGTGAGTGAGGGAGCTAGCAGGGAACGAGCTAGCCCTCCATCGATCCAAGTGAGAGTCTCTGAATGAGTTCCCCCTTGGTGCCTTATAATGGTGGCCCAAGGGACATGGTGGGACCCACTTGGCCTAACTACACTATAGACTATGTCATGCATGATGTAGTGTATAGTGTCCACTATTTGCTACATCATCTGATAAAGTGGCATGGTGTCATGCATAGTGGTAATACTGGCAGTGAGGTCTTCTGTCTTCTCGTCCTTGTCGATGTCCTCTCGTAGGTGGCCCTCTGGAATCCAATGCGCTGAGAGCTAGACAGTTGCATAGCAGCAGGAAACGTCTGCCGACTGGGGCGAGTCGACCTAGGACCTGGCGATCGATCCAGGAAACCCAAGTCAACCCAGGCTAAAGGCCATAGCAACCGGGAGGCGTCGCCCAGCCTCATGGCGTCTCTATGGGGGAAGCGGCGTGTAGCAGCTGGGCCAACCGCCCAACAGAGAGGAAGGCGCCGTCCGGGAAGGAGCAGGGTGAAGCCGGGCGGGCCGGGAGGGGCCAATGGCCCACGCGGGGAAAAGCTGGAGCCGGGCGGGAGGCCGGCTGATGGTCCAGCCAGGACGGAGATCTGGTTGCGGGCCCATCCGGGGAGACCTCAGTAGGGAAGGTGGAGGAGGCGGTCTGTGGTGGGGCGGCTGCTGTCTTCTCTTTATATTTTATCTATTTTGCCTTTTTTATCCATCTTGACTGCTTCTTTGGGGTACCCGGGGATAATCCCCCTGACATATATGCAGATATATCATTATCAAGTTTAATCCTTTTAGCATCAACATTATGAATATGCGTAATACTACTATCGAGATCCAACAGAAATAAACCATTCAACATAGGTGCATGACCATAAAAGATATCATTCATATAAATCGAACATTGTTTTCAGATTTAAACGAATAACCACTTTGCATCAAACACGATCTGGATACAATGTTCATGCTCAGTGCAGGCACCAAATAACAATTATTTAGATTTATAACTAATCCTGACGGCATATGGAGAGGCAGCGTTCTGACGACAATCACATCAACTCTTGATCCATTGCCGACCCACATCGTGACCTCATCCCTTGCTAGCTGTCTCTTGTTCCGCAGCCCCTGAACCGAGTTACATATATTAGCAACTGATCCCGTATCAAATACCCAGGTGCTACTACGAGTACTAGTCATGTACACATCAATAACATGTATATGACATATACCTTTGTTTGCCTTGCCGGCCTTCTTGTCCGTCAAATACTTGGGGCAGTTGCGCTTCCAATGGCCAGTCCCCTTGCAATAGTAGCACTTTTCAGATCGGACTTAGGGCCAGCTGGTTTTTTCAAAGCGGCAACAGATTTGCCGCCCTTCTTTCCCTTCTGCTTGCCTTTCTTGTCCTTCTTGAAACCGGTGGTCTTATTGATCATCGACACTTGATGTTCTTTCCTAATCTCCACTTCTGCAGTCTTAAGCATTGATAGAAGCTCGGGAAGAGACTTCTTCATGCCCTGCATATTATAGTTCATCACAAAGCTCTTGTAGCTAGGTGGCAGAGATTGGAGAACACGATGTATGCCTATGTCAATGGGAATCGTTATTCCCAAGGACACAAGCTTATCAGCGTACCCAGACATTTTGAGTACGTGCTCACTAATGGAGCTGTTCTCCTCCATCATGCAGCTAAAGAACTTTTCAGAAGAAGTATAACTCTCTACGGCAGCATGAGTATCGAAAATCATTTTCAATTCTCCCATGGTATCAAAGGCATTGCCATTTTCGAAACCCTTTCGAAGTTCTGGCTCTAGCCCATACTGTATGCCGCAATGAACTAAGTTGTGGTCCTCCTAACAAGTTATATAGATGTTCTTTTCCTCGTCAGGGGCATCAGGAGCTGGTGGGCGGCCTAGCGGTGCCTCTAGCACATATTGCTTTTGTGCAGCAGTGAGGAGAATCCTCAAATTCATAGCCCAGTTGGTGAAGTTGCTACCATTCGCAGCAAGTTTCTCTTTCTCCATGAACACATTGAAATTAAAAGCAGGTGGTGCCATCTACAACAGAATTTGTAAAGTATATTTAGACTAAGTTTATGATAGATTGAGTTCAACTAATAGAAAATTTCTAATGAACTCCCACTCAAAAATGACATCCCTCGTGTCCTTTTGGTGATTACATGAACCAAATCCACTACACCAAGTCCGATCATCACGTGAGTCGGTGTAGCTTCAAAAGCGAGCATCTATATGGGCATCATATCAACTAAATGACTCATGCTTAACCTTTCGGTCCGTGTTCCGAGGCTATGTCTGTACATGCTAGGATCGCCAAGTAAGAACCTTAGTATTTGCGTGTGTAAAACTATCTTACACCCGTCGTATGAAAGCGTAGAGTCGAGAACACCCGATCATCATGTGATGTCTCGAAACACTATCCATAAAACGGTGCATACTTAAGGAAGAACACATTTTATCTTGATATCTAAATGAGGGATCATCTTATAATGCTACCAAAAATGCCAAACTAGCAATATAAGATGCAAACATCTAATGTGTAAAGTGAGATGATATGGTCCATGCATTTGATCTCTATCATTTGCATCATGGTATGATCTCTATCATTCCTTTGTGTGTAAGGCCAAGATCTATGGAACTTACATGTTAAGTGTGTTGTAAGAGTATCTATCATACATCTACTTACAACAATACCATATCAAGACACTAGCTCAGCAACGATCTAAACTAGACGACTCTAATTTATCAATTGCAAGTTTTACGTGGCTTAGGGCTTTCGGAGATAGAACCGATCTTACTTACGAACATGAACCACAACGAGGATAACCAATTTATTAGCAACTTGTTGTAAATCAGATATTGACTATAGTAGGAGAGACAGACACCCACTATCCACTTATGCAAAACTAGTTGCATGTTAGTCGTGGAACCGGTCTCATGTACAATGACATGTAAGGTTGGTCCGGGCCGCTTCATCCCACTATGCCACCAATAACCAAAATACATAGAATATGCAATAACATGATCATCATTGCCCACATATAAACATATGTGTACTACCCGTGCAAAGCACCTACACATAGATTAGGCTCTGATACCATTGTTGGGTCCGCAGCATAGAAAACAAAAAATTTCCTATGATGAGAACTATACGCCAAGATCTATCTACTAGATACAGAGCAACGGGTGGATATACATCCATGGAGAACTTACCCTCAAAGACAATGAGTTTTGTTAACGAGTAGGAACTCGTGGTTGATGTAGTCGTACGCTTGCCGATCTCAAGATCGTGTGGAAGTCCGAGCACTGCAAATCAGCAGCGCATTCATCCTCGCACACACGTTCAAGCCACCGGACAACCTCCACCTCCTCGCTCCAGCGAATCAGCAGAAGCAACAAACCCTTCCAGACGCAAGGCCACCGGGAACATGTATCTCGCTAATCCGAGACCATGGGGGAACATCTAGAGGGGGAGAGAGATCCTTCACGAGGAGGTGTGCTTTGTGAGGGAGGAAAGGGGGGCCTTTTATAGGAGAGGGGGGACTCCTCCCCTACCATGGCCGGCGGCCAAGGAGGGAGCCCCCTCCTCTTCCTCATTCATGTGGTGGAAGCTCCACTCACATCAATTCAAGCTCCACCCAAAGTTCCACTCACATGCATTAAATTTCCACCAAATTTAATGCAACTCTCATTTAATAGAACTCTTTTATTTATTTTATTCAGAATTTTGTTAATTACTTTAATTAACAAACATTCACATAAAACCCCTTGCAACATTTCAATATCACATGCAGAACTACTTTCTACAATTTCACCTGAAACAATTCCGGTTTCTATCGAAACAATTCCTGTTTCTAACGAAACTTTTCCTGCACTTTGCAAACCTTTTGTCTGAAACATATGTGCTCCTAAATGGTGTCCGGTAACCCTTAAGTGTGTCACCCTATGGTTCTCGAATAATGTAGACATGATTGATACTCCTCTTAGATTAATAATCAGAAGCGGGACCTGGAGATCCATACTGACTCCTGCACATTCAACGATGACTTCTGTGATCGTGAGAACCTTTCAACACTAGTGTTGAGGGCAAACCTCTAGGGTGGCCCGATCTTTCACGATTCCCTTTCAAATCGAGGGTGGAGTGCGGGGAAAGGAGAGAAAGGATGAACACGACGAACACACGCACGAAGAACGCGATGAACACACACACGCAAAACCACGATGAACACCAATAGCTCACGCCGACGGTGACCGGTCCGGCGCAATCCCTAGGATCGGCGTCGGGTGGAGGACTCTCTCTCGAACCGGCACGGCGAGATGGGAGACTCGGTGAGATCTTGACGTCTAGGCAAAGGGACACCGATGCCTAGGCCTTGTACAACACGGAGGCACGATTAAAACTCCAACGAGGTTTGGGGATATTGGTGTTCCTTAGTCAAGGAGCATGAGGCAAGAATTAGATAGAGCCACAAAGGGGTTTCCACTAATTCCAATATCATGCCTAGGGTTTACAATGGAGGTGGGGGTCTATATATAGGCCAGCCACTTAAACAGGGGTACTTTAGGAATAAAAGACAAGTTCTGGACGGACTAAGGGGTACATGGGCCGAAGGCCCAAAGGCCTTTTCATGCCTGGCGACGGTCGGACCGGAGACTCCGCTGTGGTGGACCGGAGACTCCGGTCTAGGCCGGAGATTCCGGTGTACTCTCCGGACCAGCCTCTGGAGGGGCACACAGATTGTCCCAGGGCCTGGTGTAGGGGGCCAGACCAGAGACAGGGCCGGAGTCTCCGTTGTCTTCAGGCTGGAGACTTTGGCAGGCTGGAGACTCCGGTGTGCGCAGACCGGAGACTCCGGTCTGAGCAGCTCCAACTGCGTTTGCTTCACGTTCTGCTCCTTGTTTACCATCCTTGGGTGCTTGGTGATGTGTCGAGGCTTCGTACCTGATGATGCATAGGGTAGTTGCATGAAGTAGCATACCATCCAAGGAGGTATCAAATTGGCACGAGGAGAGGAGCAAGTTCACCTTAGCTTGTAGGAGTTTGGCTCGGGCACGAGTCATGGGTCCACTTGGGAGACTTGTTGGTGTAGATGTAGAAGCGTCCGTAGGACGGGCTGCATCAGCTCCCCCCCCTTGGGAAAGAGTCGTCCTTGACTCTTCATGGTTATCATCGTGAACATCTCCATGGTAGGGTGAGAGGTCCTTGACATTGAATGTATTGCTTGCAAGGTACTTGGAGGTTGGTATGTCGATGATGTAGGCGTTGTTGTTGATTCGTTTGAGGACCTTGAAGGGACCATCTCCTCTTGGCTTGAGCTTGGAGTCACGTTCCTTGGGGAAGCGGTGTTTGCTTAGGTGTATCCACACAAGGTCACCTTCTTCAAAGATCATCTCCTTCTTGTCCTTGTTTAACCTTGAAGCTTGGCGAAGGACTTGTTGTTCGATAGTAGCTCTTGTTTCTTCATGAAGCTTCTTCATAGCTTGAGCGCGCTTCTCGACGTCCATGTTTGTTCGCTCATGTAGAGGTAGTGGTAGGATGTCGAGCGCGGTGAGGGGCTCGAAACCATAGACGATCATGAATGGACTCATCTTGGTTGTTGAGTGCTTGGCACGGTTGTAGTCGAACTCGGCGTGTGGGATGCATTCCTCCCAATCCTTCAAGTTTTTCTTGATCAACACACGTAGGAGAGTTCCGAGGCTTCAGTTGAAAACTTCGGTTTGGCCATCAGTTTGAGGATGCGATGCGGATGAAAAGAGGAGCTTGACGCCGAGCTTGGACATGAGGGTCTTCCATAAGTAGCTCATGAATTTGACGTCGCAGTCGGAGACGATTGTCCTTAGCACACCGTGAAGACGGATGATTTCCCTGAAAAACATATTTGCAACATGTGAAGCATCGTCGGTCTTATGGCACGGTATGAAGTGTGCCATTTTGGAAAAACGGTCCACAACAACAAATATAGAATCATGACCATGCTTAGATCTAGGCAATCCTAACACGAAATCCATGCTAATGTCAGACCAAGGTGTATGAGGAATAGGCAATGGCATATAAAGACCATAGGGATTAGCTTGCGACTTAGCTTGAACACATGTCGTGCATCGTTGAACATAGCGCTCCACGTCCCGCTTCATCTTGGGCCAAAAGTAGTGGTTGGAGAGCATGTCCAATGTCTTGTCGCGACCAAAGTGACCCATGAGGCCTCCACCATGAGATTCTTGGAGGACCAAAAGTTGAAGCGACGACTTCGGGATGCATAGCTTGTTTTGTTTAAATAGAAAGCCCTTATGCAAATAGAAATCATCAACTCCTTTGTTATTGGAGCACTTTGCGAAAATTGGTTCAAAGAACGGGTCAGAAGCATACAAAGATTTTATTTCCTCAAGACGCAACACGTTGATTTCAAGTCTCGTAAGAAGGCTTGTATGTTCGCGGGACAATGCGTCTGCAACTACATTATCTTTGCCCTTCTTATACTTGACAATGTAAGGAAAAGACTCCATGAACTCAACCCACTTAGCGTGTCTCTTGCTCAAGTTAGCTTGGCCTTTGAGATATTTCAACGACTCGTGGTCAGAATGTATGATAAATTCCTTGAGCCAAAGGTAGTGTTGCCAAACTTGAAGGACATGAACTAAGGCAAAAAGCTCTTTGTCATAAATCGGATAGTTAAGGCGAGCACCATCAAGTTTCTCGCTATGGTAGGCTATAGGGCGTCCGTTTTGCATAAGGACTCCTCCAATGCCAATACCACTAGCATCACACTCTATCTCAAAAGTTTTTGTGAAATCCGGTAACACAAGGAGAGGTGCTTCGGTGAGCCTCTTTTTGAGTTCATGAAAAGCTTTTTGTTGTGATTTGCCCCACACGAAGGTGACATTCTTTTTGGTCAATTCATTAAGGGGACACGCAATGGTCGAAAAGTCTTTCACAAAACGACGATAGAAACCGGCCAACCCATGAAAACTTCGGAGTTCACTCACATTTGTTGGGATGGGCCAATCTCGTATGTCCTTTACCTTGGAAAAATCAAATTCAATTCCCCTCGAAGAAACGACAAATCCAAGAAAAATCAACTTGTCTTTAGCAAAAGTGCACTTGGGAAGATTAGCATAAAGCTTTTCATGTCGAAGGATTTGCAAAACTTCCTTGACATGTGTTATGTGGTCCTCAAGTGATTTGCTATAAACAAGAATATCATCGAAATAGACTACAACACTTTTTCCAATGAGAGAACGCAAGATATGATTCATTAGGCGCATGAAGGTGGATGGGGCATTAGACAAACAAAAGGGCATAACCAACCATTCATAGAGACCAAGTTTGGTCTTGAAGGCGATTTTCCACTCATCACCTTCAGCCATGCGTATTTGATGGTAACCACTACGAAGATCAATTTTCGAAAAAATAGTGGCTCCACACAACTCATCAAGCATGTCATCGAGACGTGGTATGGGATGTCGATAACACATGGTGATAGCATTGATTGGGCGATCCATGCATAACCGTAACGTATCATCCGTCTTTGGAACAAGAATCACGGGTATGGCACTTGGACTAGTGCTAACTTGGATCAAACCTTTGGAGACGAGTTGGTTGATTTGACGTTCAATCTCCTTTGTATCCTCCGGGTTCGTGCGGTAAGCGGCGCGGTTGGGAAGTGGTGCACCAGGGATGAGGTCAATGCGATGTTCTATGCCGCGAAGAGGAGGTAGTCCTTGTGGAAGCTCCTCGGGGACACATCCTTGAATTCCTGCAAAACACTCATCAAAGATGGAGGGACATTGGTTAATTCGTTAGTTCCTTGCGCCAGTCCCTTGCAAAGGAGGACATAGTGCAAGATGGATGGGTTGTTCCGAACATCTCTCATCTCACTTTTGGTGGCAAGGAGAACACTCTTAGTTTTTCCACTTGAATTTGGCTTGTGGCTCTCACTCACTATGAGGTGGTTCTCTCTTTCACTGCTCTTCTCACAAGTAGGTGTTGTGCTTTGCACCCTCGCTAAAGCCTTTGCATTGTCCGCAATTATTTGGCTAGGAGTCATTGGTTGCAAAACACATGTTTTGTTGAGCCATTTGAAGGTGTATATATTGGTGCGACCATCATGTTGAGCAGCCTTGTCAAATTGCCATGGTCGACCAAGTAGCATGTGGCAAACTGTCATAGGAACCACATCACACTCCACCGTATCTTTGTAAGGACCAATGGCGAAGGAGACCGATACGGTATGCTTGATCTTCACGGACCCTTGGTCACTTAGCCATTGCACGTGGTAGGGGTGCTTATGTGGATGGAGGGTGAGGTTGAGCTTCTCACACAACTCGGTGCTAGCAAGGTTGTGGCAACTCCCTCCATCAATGATCACCTTGATAGATTTGCCATTGATGCCGGCTCGTGTTTGGAAGATATTGGAGTGTTGGTCTTCATGCTCTTGTGCTTGAGTGGTCAAGATCCTTGTGACGACAAGCGATGGACTTGCGTCATGTTCACACATGAGGAGTTCTTGATCATCTTCCACTTGTTGCCTTGCCATTGCTTCCTTGACACGGGCATCAAACTCATCTTCACTCAAGTACTCTTCATCACCATTGTCATGGATGAACAAGACTTTCTTGTTTCCACATTCGGCCGACTTGTGTCCTTTACCTCCACACTTGTAGCCTTCACCGTTGAAAGGTGTATCACTTTTTGCTTGCTTGCCACTTGGGGGCAGTTTTCCTTGAGGAAGTGTGGGCTTGAAGGAAGGCTTGGAGGTACTTGATGAGCTTCCATTGAAAGTTGTTGGTGTAGCGGTTGAAGCTTGCTTGTAGGTGAAGTACGTCTTGGTCTTGTTGTACTTGATATCCTCTTGCACTTGACGTTCAGCCTTTGTTCCGATGTGCACAAGCTCAACCATGTTGTTGTAGGTTTGGAACTTGAAGATGCGCTTGATTGGGTGGTTCAACCCAATAAGGAAACGTGCCATTGTTTGCTCCGTGCGCTCATCAATGTTGACGCAAATCAAGTTGAGTTCCATTTCCTTGAAGTACTCTTCCACGGTCTTTGTCCCTTGACGAAGCGCTTGAAGGTTGTTGAAGCGGTCACGCGTGTAGTGTGCGGGGACGAACTGGGATCTCATGTGAGCCTTCATGTCATGCCAAGTTGTGATTGGCGGTTCTTGTCTTGCATCACGAGCAACTTGAACTTGTTCCCACCAAAGGTTGGCGTAATCATCAAACTCTAGCGAAGCCATGACGACCATCTTCTCGTTGCTAAAGTTGTGCATGCGGAAGATCTTGTCGACTTTGAGTGCCCACGAGAGGTATTCTTCAGGGTCATTGGATCCAGTGAACTTGGGCATGGTGAGGTTGCCAAAAGTTTCTTCATCGTTGCGGTCATTGCGACGAGCTTGGTGACCTTGTTGATGATCTTGTAGTTGGGGAGGTGGAACTTGGTTCTCGCGTCCTTGTTGCGGAGCTTGCTCTTGGTAGTGTTGTTGAGGAGGAGCTTACTCTTGCTCTTGGCACGGTTGTTGACGTGGTTGAGGTACTTGGGCCTCATGGTGGCGAAGGTCTGTAGCCTCTTGACATGGTTGATGACGAAGAGGAGGCTCGTCCCTTGGTTGGTGATGTTGGTTAGGCACATGGGCCTCACGACGAAGAACATGGTCATGAGCCTCTTGACGTGGTGGACGTCGCTCAACTTGTATCACTTGATGCTCCAAGTTTTGTTGATGTGGAGGAGGCGCCTCGTGATGACCATGGTGTCGTTGTTGACGTTGATGACGAGGAGGAGGATCTTGGAGAGCTTCACGTCGATGACGAGCTTGATTCTCCAAGTTGGAGTCATCACTTGTTGTGTCAAGTATGTGTCGCGGTCGATGGTGGTAGACTTGCGGTTGTACTTGCGGTTGCTCTTGTCGGATCACTAGTGCCCTTGCGTGATGACGGTGTGCTTCTTGCCTTGCTTGTGGCCTTGAAGAGAGGTCACCATCATAGCTTGACGTTGCAGCGTGCCGTGGGTAAGGTACATAGTTCAAAGAGATTCCATCTTCAACCACGGGGGCATCATTGCGTCTTTGAGCACTTTGATGTAGATCTTGTGGAAGAGGTGCATGACGATGCGAAGAACTTGCCGAGCTTGATGCCGTGAACATGGTCTTGCCATGCCATCGATGAGGCGTCGAAGATTGTCATTTGTTTCAGCGACGGAGCATTGAAGCGCTTCATTTTGGTGGCCGAAGTTGTGATGCATTTCATGCATTTTTCGTTCAAGGCCGTCGAAGCGGTTTTCGATGTTCTTGAACTTGGCTTGCGTCTCGCCAAATTGTTCATCTTGTCACGTCTCAAGTGCTTGGCAACGTTCACAGAAATCTTGTCGAACGATGAAGTGACTTGCGCGCGTCATGTACGGACCGTGATCTTCTTCTTTGGGAGGTGGTTGGCTCGTCTCACCGTGCCTATCCATCATGCAAAACACACGAGTATTGTATATGGAAGTGGAATATGGTGGTGTTAGCCTTGTACCTCACCTTGGGGATTGCACCAAACTAGAAACCACAAGTGAGAGCTATAAGCATGCAAAGTGGAAATGCAAAGAAAACTCACACTGAAGAAAGAACTAACTCTCAAAAGCTTGTTGGTGGTAGGTTAGGATTGTGGAAAGCCAAAGAACCAACCAAAAGAAAAGGGATAGTCAAAAGTGGGTAAAATCCAACAAAACTAAAGTCAAAGGTGAAGGTCAACAACTCAAAAGGGTGATGGGAACCTACGACTATGTACACACACGTGGAGAAAGTTGGGATGGACACGGCTATGAAAATGAGCAAACAAAATGTCCCAACAAAGACTAAGCTCGTTGTCGTGCCAATGCAAGGAGAGACCATGGCTCGTTTGCAAAGAGGAAAAATGAGCAACGTATTTGTGCACTTGCCTTGGGCTCTCTTCTTTCTCTCTTACTTACAAGCTTTGAGACTCTCTTTGGCAATGGGAGACTATTTTTCTTTTGCTTTTTTTCTTTGTATCTTTTTTTTTGCTCTCCCTTGACGCTACCTAGTCACACTTGATATTGCTCTTGCACTCTCACTATCCAAGGACAAATGCACAATGCTCAAGCAAACACAAGATGAGCCACTCTCATAGGATAGGTACACACAAAGGAAGATAGGGTTAACAAGGTGACGCAAGTTATACCTTCTTGGATGATGAACTTGGTGTCGGTGGTGCGGGATGATGTTCGCGGGCCGTGGTGTCGATGAGCGCGGAGGTTGTCGATGCGGAAGCTTGTTGTTAGTTGACGACACGCACACGGGCACAAACAAACAAGGAGAAATTAGCCAATGCAAGATTAGAGGCAAAACTGTCAAAATCAGGCGTCAGGCCGGAGACTCCGGGGTTTCAGGCCGGAAACTCCGGTCCAGGCCGGAGACTCCGGTGTGGGTAGGCCAGAGACTCCGGTGTGCAGGCTAGAGACTCCGGTCTGGAGTCAGATCGCGAACTGCTCGTGTTCTTGAGCGGAAATCCATGCCTTGGGTCCTCAAATCCGCGAAAAATTGGCCAAATTGGGCTGGGAAAATGCAGGATAAAGCTGGACCAACACCTAAGACAAGGTTTGGTCGGATCAAAACCACAAATAACACTCCAAATCAAGAGATCGATCCAAAGGAAAATATGGGCTGCTTTTTTTTGGGGGGGGATTTTCGAATTTTTGGTGGATAGAAGAAAAATGTGTGGGGGAAATCGTGAGCAACGAAGCTCTTGATACGAATATGTTGAGGGCAAACCTCTAGGGTGGCCCAATCTTTCACGATTCCCTTTCAAATCGAGGGTGGAGTGCGCGGATAGGAGGGAAAGGATGAACACGACGAACACACGCACGAAGAACACGGTGAACACACACACGCAAAACCACGATAAACACCAATAGCGCACGCCGGCGGTGACCGGTCCGGTGCAATCCCTAGGATCGGCGTCGGGCGGAGGACTCTCTCTCAAACCGGCACGTCGAGATGGGAGACTCGGTGAGATCTTGATGTCTAGGCAAAGGGACACCGATGCCTAGGCCTTGTACAACGCGGAGGCACGATGCAAACTCCAACGAGGTTTGGGGATATTGGTGCTACTTAGTCAAGGAGCATGAGGCAAGAATTAGATAGAGCCACAAAGGGGTTTCCACTAATTCCAATATCATGCCTAGGGTTTACAATGGAGGTGGGGGTCTATATATAGGCCAGCCACTTAAACAGGGATACTTTAGGAATAAAAGACAAGTTCTGGACGGACTAAGGGGTAGATGGGCCGAAGGCCCAAAGGCCTTTTCATGCCTGGCGACGGTCGGACCGGAGACTCTGGTGTGGTGGACTGGAGACTCCGGTCTAGGCCAGAGATTCCGGTGTAGTCTCCGGACCAGCCTCCGGAGGGGCACACAGATTGTCCCAGGGCCTGGTGTAGGAGGCCAGACCGGAGACAGGGCCGGAGTCTCCGGTGTCTTCAGGCCGGAGACTTTGGCAGGCCAGAGACTCCGGTTTGCGTAGACTAGAGACTCCGGTCTGAGCAGCTCCAGCTGCGTTTGCTTCACGTTCTGCTCCTTGTCCACCATCCTTGGGTGCTTGGTGATGTGTCGAGGCTTCGTACCTGATGATGCATAGGGTAGTTGCATGAAGTAGCATACCATCCAAGGAGGTATCAAATTGGCACGAGGAGAGGAGCGAGTTCACCTTAGCTTGTAGGAGTTTGGCTCGGGCACGAGTCATGGGTCCACTTGGGGGACTTGTTGGTGTAGATGTAGAAGCGTCCGTAGGACGGGCTGCATCAGCTAGTAACTTAATCCCTTTGTCTCATGATATAATACATGTCCGAGATTCGATCATCGGTATCCAAATACCTAGTTTGATCTCGTTACCGACATGCACTCTTTTCTCGTTCCCGTGATATACCATTCTAGTGATCACATCACTTGCTTGGAAGCTATCTTAATGTGATATCACCGAGAGGGCCCAGAGTATATCTATCCGTCATCGGGATTGACAAATTCCACTCTTGATCCATGAGCCTCAACATAACACCTTTGTAGCACTGAACCTACCTTTATAGTCACCCTGTTACGGTGTGACGTTTGATGTTATCAAGATACTCATCCGGTGTTAGCAATTAACATGATCTCATGGTCTAAGGATAAAGATTACTTCGTATGATGTTATAGCAATATAAACATAATGACTTGATCGTAATGCTATACTTTGGATGAATGTTCATCACATCATTTCACAAATGCTGTGACCTTGTTATTAACAACATCCAATGTCCATGATCAGGAAACCTTGATCAAATTGTGAATCAACAAGCTAGTCTATAAGAGAGGCATAACTAGGAACCCTTTTTTTTTATTAGACACACATGTATTGACGTTTCCTCTCAATACAATTATAGCATGCAAAATAAAAATCTATCATATACAAGGAATACATAATAACAACTTTATTATTGCCTCTCAGGGCATATTTCCTTCAGTTCTCTCTCAAGGCTAAGGGTTCTACCGGTATCTATGTCTTCATCTCTCTCTCTATGCATGATCATATTGTGATAATGAGCTTTGTAATCAAGTAGATCTACCTTGCTACTCAAGTTCTTTAATAGATCTCTGCTCTCCCCATGTGTGTGAAAGTGACAGCGTGCACACCATGGTGTCACTTAGGCTAGAGATTACAAATACTTGTTATGAGTTATATTTGGAGTTGGATGTCTTTATGAAATTGTGGTGTTTGTTGGAACCATCTAGTGCTCAAGGTGACAGTGTGGGGTTATCTAGATGGGAAAGATGAACTTTGAGGTGTGCTGTTATAGCCCTACCATCGATTAGAGTGTCCAATCGGAGAGTAGTTAAGAGTAGTATCATAAAGAGAAAATATTTATATGAGAGTGTTCACTAGTGAAAGTATGATCCCTAGGCCTTGTTTCTAAGCATTGATACACCGTTTGCAATTAGATCTGTTACATGTTTGCTTGCTTCCATCTTTATTTTAGTTTGCCTTTAGTCTTTTCCCACATCAACCACACGCCAGCAAGCTATTTTCTATCACCGTTACCACTTATAATTATCTATACCACTTGTATTTCACTATCTCTTCGCCGAACTAGTGCACCTATACACCTGACAAGTGTATTGGGTGTGTTGGGGACACAAGAGACTTCTTGTATCTTGATTGCAGGGTTGCTTGAGAGGGATACCTTTGACCACTTCCTCCCTGAGTTCGATAAACCTTGGGTGATCCACTTAAGGGAAAACTTGCTGCTGTTCTACAAACCTCTGCACTTGGAGGCCCAACAACTATCTACAAGAATAGAAGTGCGTAGACATCACACCTCGCTCCTACGAGACCTACCATTTGATCGGCCATTCATAGTACTTCTTATCTTATATTTATCTTGTCTTATCTCTTACAATACCATACCACTTTGTAGTGTACGGATTAACTTCAAACATTGACCGTTGGATCAAGACTAGCAAATATAAACATTGCTAACCATTGGATCTTCTTTTCCATTCTTAGCATCTAGAAAGATTCTATAGATAGTCTTTAGCACGATGAACACTAGTATATGTGCAAGCTTAAAAACACACACTTCATTGCTTAGTTGCATGGTGTCCTTGTGCTAAATGATGATGCATGGACTTGAGTGCAATTTTCATTTTTTATGAGGTCCTTGATGTAACTTGTACTTCCACCGACTATGTTAACTCTCAGGCACATCGCTCTTATGATACCTACCATTAGATTGGCCATTCGCAGTACTTCTTATCTTATCTTTATGTTGTCCCTTATCTCTTACAATACCATGCCACTACATAGTGTAGGGATTAACTTTGAACATTAACCATTGGATGAAGACTGGCAAATACAAATATTGCCAACCGTTGGATCTACTTTTCCATTCTTAGAATCTAGAAAGATTCTACTGATACTCTTTAGCACGATGAACGCTGATGTCCTGCACTTCTATTCTTGTAGACATTTGTTGGGCCTCCAAGTGCAGAGGTTTGTAGAACAGCAGCAAGTTTCCCTTAAGTGCATTACCTAAGGTTTATCAAACTCAGGGAGGAAGTGGTCAAAGGTATCCCTCTCAAGCAACCCTACAATCAAGATACAAGAAGTCTCTTGTGTCCCCAACAGACCCAATACACTTGTCAGGTGTATAGGTGCACTAGTTCGATGAAGAGATAGTGAAATACAAGTGGTATGGATAATTATAAGTGGTAACGGTGCTAGAGAAGAGCTTGACGGGTAGGAAGAGACTAAAGGCAATCTGAAATAAATATGGAAGCAAGCAAACATGTAACAGATCTAGTTGCAAACGGTGTTTCAATGCTTAGAAACAAGTCCTAGGGATCATACTTTCACTAGTGAACACTCTCATATAAATATCTTCTCTTTGTGATACTACTCTGAACTACCGTCCGGTTGGATAACTCTAATCCATGGTAGGGCTATAATAGCACACCTCAAAGCTCGCTTTCCCCATCTAGATAAGCCCACACTGTCACCTTGAGTGCTAGATGGTTCCAACAAACACCACAATTTCATAGAGACATCCAACTCCAAATATAACTCATAACAAGTATTTGTAATATCTAGCCTAAGTGCCACCATGGTGTGCACGCTATCACTTTCACACACGTGGGGAGAGCCAGAGATCTATTAAAGCACTTGAGTAGCAAGGTAGATCTACTTGATTACAAAGCTCATGATCACAATATGATCATGCATAGAGAGAGATGAACACATAGCTACCGATAGAACCCTTAGCCTTGAGGAAGATCTACTCCCTCATCATCATGGGAATCAGCAACACCGATGGAGATGGTGGTGGAGATCGATGGAGATGGCTCCGGGGGAACTTCCCCGTCTCGGCAGGGTGCCGGAACAGAGACTTTCTGTCCCCCGAATCTACCCTTCGGTGGCGGCGGCGCTGCGGAACTTTTAATGGCTGGAGGGTAGATTGTTTAGGGTTTTCTCATCGGGAGGCTTCTTATAGGCGAAGGGGCGATGTCAGAGGGTGGAATAGGGGCCCACACCACCTGCTGGCGTGGCCAGGGGGACCCGCGCCACCACATGGTGTGGCTAACCCCTGGCCCCTCTCCGTCTTGTCTTCTGGCTCCACGAGTCTTCCGGTAAAATATCGACTTTGGCTTTTGTTCGGTCCAATTCCGGGAATATTCATTTTCTTGCTTTTCTGGAACCAAAAAGAGAAGAAAAGAGGCAACTGGCACTATGGCATCTTGTTAATAGGTTAGTTCCAGAAAATGTGTAAAAGTACTCCAAAGTGTGGACAAAACATAAGAAAGTAGATATAAACAAGCATGGAACATAAAAAATTATAGATACATTAGCAACGTATCAACATCCCCAAGCTTAACTCATGCTCGTCCTCGAGTAGGTAAGTGATAACAAGAAAGAATAATTTTTGAGGTGACATGCACCATCACAATCTTGATCAAGGCATATTGATAGCTACGATCGTAGTACTTTAACATAGCATGAAAGATATAGTTCTAACAATAAGACATAGCAACTATGATGTAACATGAAAAGATACAAACAAAAGATTCATGAATAACAATGCTTTGAAAGACGTTTGTTTGTTTCACATAAAGAAAACATAATGAGAATGGTATTCAGCTCGTCCCTCATAGTGTAGCAAAACATAAATGCATAGGACACCTTCAAAGTTCATAAGGGTGACTAGATACAAATAGTTTAAGAACAAGCAATATCAAAATTATGCATCAATCAACAAGTCTTGGGACAATGCACATTAAACTAAGAATGACAATTATGCTCTCTTAATTGGTGCCTAAGGGTAGAAGGTGGGGACTCAATATAAAAGTGGAAGAAAGGCCTTGATAGAAGGAAGCAGGGATTCAAGTCTCATAAAGAGCTTCCAAAAATTATGGTAGTTTTTAGCTTTCATCTCTCATTGCCCCTATCATAAGCATCTTGAAGTGATTAAGGTTAAAGTGAACAAACTATGGAGTATATGATTGACATAGTATAAGTTGGAAATCTCATGTCCCTTGAATACGAGGGCCGCTCCTCATGCTACTCAAATTTAGTGGCCGATAAGTTCTTATCATAGTAAGTACATGTGTATCATATAGAACCGCCAACGGGGTACCCCTTGCCCGATGATACGGAACAATCCCCATATCAAAATGACAAGGCAAGAAGACAATGAGCATCTCAGCAATCTTCTTATTTACCATGGGAAAATGGTGTTTTTCTCTCTTTCCTCTTTTCTCGTCTATTTTTTCTTATTTCTCAATCTCTATGTCTTTTTTATAAGAATAATGCTTCATAGATTGCTTATTATGGTTACGCTGCAGGTTTCCACCATGATTAGGCATGGATTAGACTAGCCGCCCAGGTGTTTCTCTAACACACATACATAACTCCATGGACTTACAAGCTCCCCTTTCATTTCACACCGACGACATCCATAAACAAAAGAGCATGATATCAACTGGGTACAATGTACAAGTGCAATGTTGAAAGCGTTCCCCATGACAGCATGGTTCTGCTAATTCCCAACGTATAAGTGCAAGCATATACAACATAGATGACACAATGGTTCAAGTTTATTAGGGGCAAGAAAAGTAAAGTGCGCCATCGAGTTCGTGGGAGCTTTAATCACAAATTTTCACATAACAAGTTTAATTCGGAAGGTAGATAAAAACATGAATACACTTGGAATAGCAAATGCTAATAAGTAGGTATGGTGGACTCTTTGGAATAACTTGGTTTTATTTGGAGTTGGATGCATGAGTGGAACGCATACTTGGTTATGGAGCCTAGCAAAAGACTGGGAGCGACCAACTAAGAGAGCAATAATGGCCATAATCATGCAAAGCGACAAAAAATTATTAACTAAAGCATAAAGTGATATTACAAGTTGAAAACTAAATGATCATAGAGGCTGTGGTGACTTGGTATAGTCATAACATGGTGCGAGCATGTGCCAAGTCGACCCAAATAAACATTAAAGGAGAATACCACAATACTATGCTTTAATATGCAAAATCAACACTTGATTCTTTCAAGGCACATTAAGCAATCTCAATTATTTGTAACAAGTCATGCTACAACAATAATCACTAAGCATAAAGCCAAAAAAATATCAAGCATGGCATGACAAAGCCTAAGCCATAGTCAAAAACAAGACTCTTTTTTGTACCACTAAAGCATGAAGCTTTCTACTCTCTTCCAACACCAATCGACTTATTTGAAACAATTCACAAAGATAATAATAAATAAATATCAGTGGGCTTGTCTCACAAATCCACAAAGAAGAACTAAAAAGTTCTAAGTTGAAAGCACAAGAAAACTAAGGCTAAACCCAGTGCTAGCAAAACAGAACACTCACAAAACAATAAGAATGAAAACTAGAGTGTTCAAAACAATGAAAGCAGAGTGTGTCTCTCTCCAAAAGAAGTGCTGGCATCCAACCAACTTATGGCAGAAAACCAAGTAAAATAAAACTAAAAACAAAAACAAAGACGCTCCAAGAACAAGACAACAGTGCATGAAACAATAAAAACGAAGTGTCTAGAAAGACCTAAGATTTTTATTGATGAAGAAGGGGATGTTGGGCATCCCCAAGCTTTGACGCTTGTACCTCTTGAATATTTCTTGGGGTGACACAGGGTGGCATCCCCAAGCTTGAGATTTTGTCCATTCTTCATCTCATTACATCATTCTTTCCCTACACCTGAAAATTTCCTTCATACAAAACTTCACACAATCTTCATTAGCAACATTAGTACATTCAAAAGATAATAAACCTTTGGTTCAGTTTCAACACAAGTAAAACTTACATTAAAACACAAGGTACTGTAGAACTTCCTTTAAAAAGTTCAAGTGATCAAAGAGAACTCAACGAGAAAGAGATTAAGAGGCAAATGAAAATAATGGCAGAAATTTGTCAAAACAGACCAGCAGGTAAAAACCAATTTTTTCGAAGACCTTCTGTTTCTCAAATCGAAAAGTGTTGAACTAACGAAAGTTGGATAACAACCTGGGGCAGAAGCACAAAATATTATAGCTCAAACTGAGGTACAGAGATTTTTCACGAATGTTTAGAGCGAAGCACAAAAATCTGTTTCGGGACAACAACTTTCCCAAGCATTACTTCTCTCTCATTAGAGGTTACTCTTGGCACAAAAACCACACAAAAATGATAAGGAGAGGTTATTAGAGAGGTAATAACTTCCAAGACTCAAACAAAAAGGTTCCTAACGAAATTTGGGTTATCTCCCAATAAGTGCTTTTCTTTAATGCCTTTGAGCTAGGCATGATAATTTCGATGATGCTCACATAAGAAATATGAATTGAAGTAAAATAGAGCATCAAGAAGCAAATATGGAACAAATTTAAGTCTAACCCACTTTCTATTAAAAATAATCTTGTAAAGAAACAAGTCATGAAAGCACAAAGCAACAAGCATAGGAAAGCAAAACAAGTGTAACTTCAAAAAATTTAACATAAAGAGGGGAAACTTAATATTGTTGAGATACATAAAACCATGTTTCCCTCTCTCATAATAACTTTCAGTAGCATCATGAATAAAATTAACAATATAACTATCACATAAAACTTTCTTATCATGAGCCACATGCATAAAATAATTATTACACTCCCTATAAGCATAGTCATTCTTATTAATCGTAGTGGGAGAAAATTCAACAAAATAGCTATCATTATTATTCTCATCACCATAATCATCGAATATAGGAGGCATAATATAATCATAATTATTTTTCTCCTCAATAGTAGGTGGACTGAAAATGTCATACTCATCATTGTAACCATCATATATTGGAGGCATAGTATCATCGAAGTAAATTTTCCCCTCCATGCTTAGGGGACTAAAAAGATCATTTTCATAAAAACTTGCTTCCCCAAGATTAGACTTTTCCATTGCATTAGCAATAATGGTGTTCAAAGAATTTATACTAATAACATTGCTATTAGCATGCAAATAAAGTTCCATAGGTTTTTTAATTTTCTCTTCAAACACTTCATGTCCTACCTCAAGATAAATACTATAAAGCTCTCTAATTTTGTTGCTGTTTTCCATTAAGCCTAACTAATGAAAATAAAAACAAGAAACGAAAAGATATAATTGCAGAATCTAAAGGGAATAACTTCAAGCACTCACACACCACCAACCGCACTAGAAGATAGCTTAGTAGCCAGAGGATGTGAGTACCTTTTCCCTTACCTCCTCGACAATGGCGCTAGAAAATATCTTGATGTCTATGAACTTCTATTCTTGTAGACAATTGTTGGGCCTCCAAGTGTAGAGGTTTGTAGAACAGCATCAAGTTTCCCTTAAGTGTATTACCCAAGGTTTATCGAACTCAGGGAGGAAGTGGTCAAAGGTATCCCTATCAAGCAACCCTGCAATCAAGATACAAGAAGTCTCTTGTGTCCCCAACACACCCAATACACTTGTCAGGTGTATAGGTGCACTAGTACGGTGAAGAGATAGTGAAATACAAGTGGTATGGATAATTATAAGTGGTAATGGTGCTAGAGAAGAGCTTGACGGGTAGGAAGAGACTAAAGGCAATCTAAAATAAAGATGGAAGAAAGCAAACATGTAACATATCTAGTTGCAAACGGTTTTTCAATGCTTAGAAACAAGGACTAGGGATCATACTTTCACTAGTGATCACTCTCACATATATATCTTCTCTTTATGATACTACTCTGAACTACTCTCCGGTTGGATAACTCTAATCCACGGTAGGGCTATAACAGCACACCTCAAAGCTTGCTTTCCCCATCTAGATAACCCCACACTATCACCTTGAGCGCTAGATGGTTCCAACAAACACAACAATTTCATAGAGACATCCAACTCCAAATATAACTCATAACAAGTATTTGTAATCTCTAGCCTAAGTGCCAATATGGTTTGCACGCTATCACTTTCACACACGTGGGGAGAGCCAGAGATCTATTAAAGCACTTGAGTAAAATGGTAGATCTACTTGATTTCAAAGCTCATGATCACAATATGATCATGCATAGAGAGAGAGAGATGAACACATAGCTACCGGTAGAAGCCTTAGCCTCGAGGAAGATCTACTCCTTCATCATCATGGGAATCAGCAATGGCGATGGATATGGTGGTGGAGATCGATGGAGATGGCTCCAGGGGCACTTCCTCGTCCCGGCAGGGTGCTAGAACAGAGACTTTCTGTCCCTCGAATCTCCCCTTCGGTGGCGGCGGCGATGCGGAACTTTTTGTGGCTGGAGGCTGGATTGTTTAGGGTTTTCTCATTGGGAGGCTTCTTATAGGCGAAGGGGCAATGTTAGAGGGTGGACCAGGGGCCCACACCACCTAGTGGCACGGCTAGTGGGGACCCGTGCTACCACATGGTGTGGCCAGCCCCTAGCCCCTCTCCGTCTCGTCTTCTGGCTCCGTGAGTCTTCCGGTAAAATATCGACTTTGGCTTTTGTCCGGTCCAATTCCGAGAATATTCATTTTCTGGCTTTTCTGGAACCAAAAATAGAAGAAAATAGGCAACTGGCACTGTGGCATCTTGTTAATGGGTTAGTTCCAAAAAATGTGTAAAGGTACTCCAAAGTGTGGACAAAACATAAGAAAGTAGATATAAAACAAGCATGGAACATCAAAAAGTATAGATATGTTTGCAACGTATCAAACTCTAGTATGCGCAAACCTCAAAACACACAGTACTTCATTGCTCAATTTTAGGGTCCTAGTGCTAAATGCATGGACTTGGATGCAATTTTCATTTTTATGATGTCCTTGCTATAACTTGTACTTCCACCGACCGTATTAACTCTCAAGCACCTCACTCCTACAAGACCAACAATTAAATCAGCCATTCGCAGTACAATACTTCCTATCTTATGTTTATCTTGTCTCTCTTACAATACCATACCACTTCATATAGTGCACGGATTAACTTTGAACATTGACCGTTGGATCAAGACAGGCAAATCCAAACATTGCTCATCGTTAGATGATCTTCTTTTCCATTCTTAGCATCTAAAAAGATTCTATTGATAGTCTTCGTCATGATGAACGCTAATATGTGTGAACCTCAAAACACACACTTCATTTTGGGTCCTTGTGCTAAATGCATGGACTTGGATGCAATTTTCATTTTTATGAGGTCCTTGATGTAACTAGTAATTCCACCCACCGTGTTAACTCTCAAGCATCTCGCTCCTATGAGACCTACCATTAGATCGGCCATTCACAGTACTTCTTGTCTTATCTTTATCTTGTCTTATCTCTTACAATACCATACCACCACTTTATATAGTGTACAGATTAACTTTGAACATTAACCGTTGGATCACGACTAGCAAATCCAAACTTTGCTAACCGTTGGATCTTCTTTTACATTCTTAGCATCTAGAAAGATTCTACCGATAGTCTTGTGCACGATGAATGCAAAACCTCAAAACACACACTTCATTGCTTAGTTTCAGGGTCCTTGTGCTAAATGCATGGTCTTGGATGCAATATTCATTTTTATGAGGTCCTTTATGTAACTTGTGCTTCCATCGACCATGTTAACTCTCAAACACCTCGCACCTTTGAGACCTACCATTAGATTGGCAATTCGCAATACTTCTTATCTTTATCTTGTCTTATCTCTTACAATACCATACCACTATATAGTGTACAAAACATTGACCATTTGATCAAGGCTGGCAAATCCAAACATTGCTAATAACCGATGGATCTTATATTCCATTCTTAGCATCTAGAAAGATTCTACTGGTAGTCTTCAGCACGATGAACGCTAGTATGCACAAACCTAAAAACACACAGCACTTCATTGCTCAGTTTCAGGGTCCTTGTGCTAAATGCATGTACTTGGATGCAATTTTCATTTTTTACGAGGTTCTTGATGTAACTTGTACTTCCACCGACCGTGTTAACTCTCAAGCACCTCGCTCCTACGAGACATACCATTAGATCAGCCATTCACGATACTTATTATCTTATATTTATCTTGTCTTATCTCTTACAATACCATACCACTTCATAGTGTACAGATTAACTTCGAACATTGACTGTTGGATCAAGACTAGCAAATATAAACATTGCTAACCATTGGATCTTCTTTTCCATTCTTAGCATCTAGAAAGATTATATTGATAGTCTTTACCATGATGAATGCTAGTATATGCGCAAACCTCAAAACACACACTTGATTGCTCAGTTTCATGGTGTCCTTGTGCTAAATGATGATGCATGGACCTGAGTGCAATTTTCATTTTTATGAGGTCCTTGATGTAACTTGTACTTCCACCGACCGTGTTAACTCTCAAGCACCTTGGTCCTATAACAACTACCATTAGATTGGACATTCGCAGTACTTCTTACCTTATCTTTATCTTATCTTATCTATTACAATACCATACCACTACATAGTATAGGGATTAACTTTGAACATTGACCATTGGATCAAGACTAGCAAATCCAAATATTGCTACCCGTTGGATCTTCTTTTCCATTCTTAGAATCTAGAAACATTCTACTGATACTCTTTAGCTCAATGAACGCTAGTATGCGCAAACCTCAAAACACACATTACTTCATTGCTCAGTTTTAGGTTTCTTGTGATAAATGCATGGACTTGGATGCGATTTTCATTTTTATGATGTCCTTGCTATAACTTGTACTTCTAGCGACCGTGTTAACTCTCAAGCACCTCGCTCCTACAAGACCTACCATTAAATCAGCCATTCGTAGTACTATACTTCTTATCTTATCTTTATCTTGTCTCTCTTACAATACCATACCACTTCATATAGTGTACGGATTAACTTTGAACAATGACCGTTGGATCAAGACAGGCAAATCCAAACATTGCTCACCGTTAGATGATCTTCTTTTCCATTCTTAGCATCTAAAAAGATTCTACTGGTAGTCTTTATCACGATGAACGCTAATATGTGCAAACCTCAAAACACACACTTCATTTAGGGTCCTTGTGCTAAATGCATGGACTTGGATGCATTTTTTATTTTTTATGAGGTCCTTGATGTAACTTGTAATTCCACCCACCGTGTTAACTCTCAAGCACCTCGCTCCTATGAGACCTACCATTAGATCGGCCATTCACAGTACTTCTTCTCTTATCTTTATCTTGTCTTATCTCTTACAATACCATACCGCCACTTCATATAGTGCACGGATTAAATTTGAACATTAACCATTGGATCATGACTAGGAAATCCAAACATTGCTAACCGTTGGATCTTCTTTTACATTCTTAGCATATAGAAAGATTCTACTGATAGTGTTGAGCATGATGAACGCAAAACCTCAAAACACACACTTCATTGCTCAGTTTCAGGGTCCTTGTGCTAAATGCATGGTCTTGGATGCAATTTTCATTTTTATGAGGTCCTTGATGTAACTTTGTGCTTCCACCGACCGTGTTAACTCTCAAACACCTCGCTCCTACAAGACCTACCATTAGATCAGCCATTCGCAATACTTCTTATCTTTATCTTGTCTTATCTCTTACAATACCATACGCTACCGTTGCAGAACTTACACCTACAGAATTGGAAGACAGGGCCCAGGCCCTAGAAGCGCGTCGTCAAGTACTCCTCGATGAGGCTAACAACCTCAAGGAAGAGAAGAAGCACACTGCAACTGTGTAGCAGTTCATCTCTCTGCAGCATCAGAAGACCGGGAAAGGCCATGTGCGGGTCAACAAATATCTGGAGGTCCACAAGATCCTCTTTGAGGGAGATCCTGGAGCACCTTGTCTTGACATCAAGGGAGATCTGGTGTATCCAACGCCAGTAGAAAATATTGTTGTATCTCGAGATATCCTGGCGAACAATCCAAACACAGATAAAATCCGGTTGGGCGTAAAGCTACTTACCAAGGGTCTAGAGCAATAGAAGGTCGTGAAGTCCGGGAGCGAAAAACTAGTCTCTAAATCTGACCAATGTTGCATGGATCCGGCATGGGATGACATTAGGCCCCGATGGGACCTGAAACAGCATCATCGTCCCGACCATCGGGAGGACAACTATTCAAGAACTAGATCCTCAGGGCAACGACACAAAACTACCCGGCATGGCAGACAACTATTCAAGGAGGCCAAGGAGGACATCATGGTGGAGGAGGTGGTAGAAGCAGAAGTCCAACTCCAAGACACCACAGCCATAGCGAATAACCAAGACGATGTTCCCTGTCACCAAGTGACGCGAGACACTAGATCAACTCTAACATAGAGGCGCGACGCTACGAGAACGACGATATCTATGTGAGTCCAAAATTCTTCGGACCGCGCATTCGACAACACATTTCCCGAAAGGCTTTGCTATCTCAAGACACATCCAAGCCTATGACGGTGTGGCCCGACCAGATACTTGGCTCCAGGATTTTTTCCAGGCTTGCTGCATCGCCAAAGGCGGAAATAGCTTGGTCGCGACCCGGTATCTCCCGCTTATGCTAAGGAAGATAGCACGATCCTGGCTCAATGAACTTCTGGAGAACAACATTCACAACTGTTATGGCATGCAAAGTGCGTTCTTTCAGAATTTCGAAGGCACATATTGGAGGCCTAATAACCCACAAGTATAGGAGATCGCAACAGTCTTCGAGGGGAGTAAAACCCAATTTATTGATTCGACACAAGGGGAGCCAAAGAATATTTATAAGCCTTAACAACTGAGTTGTCAATTCAGCTGCACCTGGAAACAATCTTGCTCGCAGAAGTTTATCAGTAGCAAAAGTTTTGTAATAGCAATAGCAAAGTAATAGCAGTACTAAAAGTAAAGACGGTAGTAACAATTGCAGTAAATAGTAGGACTGAAGCGCGGTAGGCATAGGGATGGATGGACGGGTGTTGCATGGACAAGACAATTCATATAACAATCAAGACATAGGGCATTTGTAGATAAAATAAGGTAAATAATCCAAGTACTAAATAATCATAGGCATGTGTTCCATATATAGTCATATGTGCTCGAATTGAGAACTTGCACAACATCTTTTGTCCTGCCAGCCCGTTGCAACGGGGCCACTAGGGAATCTACTGGCAATTAAGGTGCTCATTTTAATAGAGCACCGGAGCAAAGCATTAACACTCCATGAACACACATGATCCTCATATCATAGCCATCCCCTCCGGTTATCCCGATTCTTGTCACTTCAAGGCCTTTGGTTCTGGACAACAATATGTGTATACAATTTGCAGGTAAGATCATAAACAATACTATCATCATGAATCAATAACATGTTCATATCTGAAATCATGGCACTCAGGCCCTAGTGACAAGCATTAAGCATAACAAGTTGTAACAAAGTCAAAAAGCATTAACAATAGATACTAGGCACCATTGCCTAACAATCCGATGCCATTACATGAACGATCTCATCCAATCCCTACCATCCCCATAGCCTGCAGCGGGGGATTACTCACTCATGGATGGGGGAATCATGGATGGTTAATGGAGACGCGATGGTGACGATGATGGTGATGATGATGGCGATGATCTCCTCCAATTCCCCGTCCCGACAGGGTGCCAGAGCAGAGTTTCTGGCCCAGAATCGCGGAATCTGGTGGTGGCGGCACAGCAGAACTCTATCTAGAAAAACTTCGAACCCCCATCTATTTTAGGCCAGAGGGCTTTTATAGGCAAAAGGAGAGGTCGAGGTGGAGTCCGAGGCGGCCACACCACCCCCTGGTGTAGCCTAGACTGGCCCGCGCAGCCAGGTGGTGTGGGCCCCTCGTGGCTCTTCTTTGTCTCATATTCTGGCTTTGTGAGTCTTCTGGTAAAATAGGAGTTTTGCGATATTTTCTGGGATTTTTCCTGAAAGTTGATTTCCTGCACAAAAACGAGACACCAAAGCAATTCTGCTGAGAACAGCATTAGTCTGCATTAGTTGTATCCAAATCACACAAATTAGAGGAGAAACAATAGCAAAAGTGTCCAGGAAAGTAGATACATTTTGGATGTATCAACTACCCCAAGCTTAGCTTATTGCTTGTCCTCAAGCAATTCAGTTGAAAACTGAGTGCGATAAAAGAAACTTTCACGAACACATTTTCTTCATAAGATGTATATATTCCCAGAATATGATCAAATACTTAGGCAATTCATAATAAGGAGTATGCAAATAAATTTACCCAATGGTCATGCAAGCTATTAGGAGATTCCAACTCAATAATAATAAGCAACATGACACATAAGCATAAGCAGGATTGTAGTGCTCATAAGAAGATGTGATAAAGTGGTGTCTCGCTTGCCTTTCTTTCCAAGGCACCTCTGAAGTTTTAAGTGAAGACTAGAAATAAAAATATCAAAGATACAAGTGTCAAAGTTATGTCATAATTAACCGTGTTTTGGGACAAGCACATTACACTAAGAATGACAGCTATGCTCTCGGAAAGGTGCTCAAATAATAAATGGTGACTTAACATAAAAGTGAAAGAAAAAGATTTAAAAGTTTGAAAGGCTCCCAAATGTTGAAAGTGTGGTACTCATTAGCTTTGAGCTCTCATTGCCCCTATCATAAGCATCTTTAGGTGATTAAGGTTAAAGTGAACAAATATGAGGATATGCTTGACAAGTTATAAGTTGAAAATTCATGCCCCTTTCTTATGAGTACTAGACCTCATGCTACTCAACTTCAGTTACGAGTAAGTTCTTGTCATTGTAAGTGCATGTGTATCATAGAGAACCGCCAACGGGGTACCCCTTGCCCAATGATACAGAAGCTTTCCCATATCAAAATGACAAGGCAAGCAGACAATAAGCATCTCGGCGATCTTTTTATTTGCTATTTGCATAGGTTTTTATTGAGGATGCTTCACTGATTGCTCACTATGGTTATGCTACAAGTTTCCACCATGATTAGGCATGACTTAGGATAGCCGCCCAGGCGTTTCTCTAACACATATACAAACTCCATGATCTTACAAGCTCCTCTTTTATTTCACACAGCCGGGATCCATAGACAAAAGAGCATGATATCAACTAAATAATGTGCAGTGTTGAAAACGTTCCCCACGGTAACATGGTTCTGCTAATTCACAACTTATAAAGCGCAAGCATATACACAATATAGATGGGCACAATGGTTCAAGTTTATTAAATGCAAGAAAGTAAAGTGTGCCATCAAGTTTGTGAGAGCTTTACTAACTAATTTTCTCATAACAAACATACAGTTTTATTGGAAGAAAACAGAGCATAATAAATATGCAAGGAATAGCAATGATGCTAATAAGTAAATATGGTGGACTCTTTTTGACAACTTTGGTTTTGGGGAGTTGGATGCACGAGTAAAGCTTATACTCAGCACAAGTGAAGGCTAGCAATAGAAAGGGAGCGTCAATCAAGAGAGCAGTAACTGTCATAATCAGGTTGTCAATCAAGAGAGCGTCAATCAAGAGAGCGTCAATCAAGAGAGGAGTAACTGTCGTAAAGTGTGCCACAAGAGTGGACATAAGAGCCACCATAGTGGAAGTGGAAGTGGATGTGGAAGTCAGCCTAAAAGGGACATCAGTCAGGTTGAATGCTTCAAATGCAAGAAGCTATGGCATTATGCTAATGAGTGCACTGAGAAGAAAGTTGAAGGACCTATCAAGCCCAATCCTTTTCAGAAAGGACAGGTTAACCACATCAATGTGGAGGAGGTCTTTGAAGAGCCTGATGCCGTTGCTGGTAAGTTCAGACTCAATTCCATCTTAGCATTTGTACTCTTTGACACTGGTGCATCTCATTCATTCATATCAAAAGCATTTGTCGAAAGAAATGAACTACCGGTAGAAACCATTGGGTGTCCTATAAAAGTAAGTTCTCCTGGTGGAGAAATGATAGTAAACTCAGGATGTCATGATCTAGTCATAGAGATCGGAAAACATAAGTTTCCAGTAAACCTAATAATCTTGAATTCCCAAGGATTGGATGTAATATTGGGAATGGATTGGATGGCTAAGTATGAGGGAGTACTAGATTGTGCAAATCGTACAGTTTCACTCACAACCCCTGAAGGTAAGAGGATAACATTTAAGTCCAATTTTAAAACTAAAGGAAGCAAGCTAAATTCTCTTAAGGGGGTTAGCATGGACAGTGTGCCAATTGTGTGTGAATATCCGGATGTGTTCCCCGAAGAGTTACCGGGAATGCCACCAGATAGAGATGTGGAGTTTATAATAGATTTGGTACCAGGTTCTGGACCAAAGGCAAAAAGGCCTTATAAAATGTCAGTTGACGAACTTAAGGAACTCAAGAAACAACTTGGAGAACAATTGTAGAAAGGATTCATCCAGCCAAGTTCTTCATCTTGGGGAGCTCCAGTTTTGTTCGTAGAGAAGAGAGACAGAACTCAAAGATTATGTATAGATTACCGTTCTCTCAACGAGGTAACCATCAAGAACAAATATCCTTTGCCAAGAATAAATGACTTGTTTGATCAGCTAGAAGGAGCATGTGTGTTCTCAAAGATTGATCTTCGGTCAGGCTATTTTCAACTCAAGATAAGAGAGCAAGACATACCTAAAACAGCATTCACCACGAGGTATGGATTGTATGAGTACACTGTGATGCCTTTTGGTTTAACCAATGCTCCGGCATACTTCATGAATATGATGAACAAAGTGTTCATGGAATTTCTCGACAAGTTCGTTGTCGTTTTCATAGATGACATCTTAGTCTACTCCAAGAGCAAGGAAGAGCATGAAAGACATCTACGCTTGATACTTGAGAAACTAAGGGAACATAAGCTTTATGCCAAATTCAGCAAGTGTGAGTTTTGGTTAGAGGAAGTTGGATTTCTTGGTCATGTTATGACAAAGGATGGTGTAGCATTGATCTGATAAAGTTTAATTTGTGATGAATGGGAATCTCCTAAGAGCGTAAAAGAGGTTCGTAGTTTCCTTGGTTTAGCAGGTTACTACGGAAGATTCATTGAAATTTTTCTAAGGTTGCTAAACCAATGACGAATTGTTAAAGAAAGATAAGAAATTTGCTTGGTGCAAGGATGTGAACTCAGCTTTCAAGAACTAAAGAAGAGACTTGTGTCAAGACCAATCGCCTACTAGATTTGGAAAAGGATTTCCAAGTATATTGTGATGCTTCTCATCAAGGATTAGGTGCCGTACTTATGCAAGGCGGAAAAGTTGTGGCTTATGCCTCGAGACAACTCAAAACTCATGAAGTAAATTATCCTACTCATGATTTAGAGTTAGCCGCTGTAGTCCACGCACTCAAAACATGGAGACATTACCTTTTGGGAAAACGTTGTGAAGTATTCACCGACCATAAAAGCTTGAAATATATCTTCACCCAGAAGGAGATCAATATGAGACAAAGAAGATGGTTAGAACTTATCAAGGATTACGACTTGAGTTTGCAATACCACCCCGGTAAAGCAAATGTAGTAGCAGATGCTCTAAGTCGTAAAGCGTTTGTAAATGGCCTTACCAAAGGTGAATTGCTAGATGACTTGTGTAAGCAATTCAAGGAACTCAGGTTGGAGATTGTGCCGGAAGGACATCTCATGTCTTTGGATGTTCAACCTACTCTGTTGGATAAGATTAAAGAAGCCCAAAAGATGGATAAAGAGATCGAAGAGATCAAGGAAAGGATTAGCCAAGGGAAAGCTAAAAGTTTCCATATGGACGAACAAGGTACTTTATGGCACGGGAAACGTATTTGTGTTCCACAAGATCCGGAAATGCGGAAACTGATTTTACAAGAAGCCCATAACTCTCCGTATTCTATTCACCCGGGAAACACCAAAATGTATATGGATATGAAAGAAAGATTTTGGTGGAACAATCTTAAAAGGGACATCGCCGAACACATTGCTTTGTGTGACGTGTGTAGTAGAGTGAAAGCGGAGCATCAGAAACCAGCAGGTTTGCTTCAACCAATGCCTATTCCTGAATGGAAGTGGGAAAATATTGGTATGGATTTCATTACCGGATTACCAAGAACCAGGTCAGGGTATGATTCCATATGGGTAGTAGTGGATCGCCTAACTAAAGTGGCTCATTTTATACCCGTAAAGACAACTTATACCAGTGCAAAGTTAGCCAAAATCTACATGAGCAGAATTGTATGCCTTCACGGAGTACCTAAGAGTATTGTGTCTGATAGAGGAACTCAGTTCACTTCTCACTTTTGGAGACAGCTTCATGAATCTTTAGGGACGAGATTGGAATTCAGCACTGCTTTTCATCCTCAAACTGATGGACAAACAGAAAGGACTAATCAAATTCTTGAAGACATGTTGAGGGCATGTGCTCTAGACTATGGAGCAAGTTGGGATGAAAGCCTGCCTTACACAGAGTTCTCTTACAACAACAGTCACCAATCTAGTATTGGGATGGCACCATTCGAGTTTCTATACGGAAGAAAGTGTACCACCCCATTGCTATGGAATGGTGTGGGAGAAAGAAGTTTGTTTGGACCAGATCTTATCAAAGACGCCGAAGAAAAGGTCAAATTGGTTAGAGACAGATTGAAGATAGCACAGTCTCGACAGAAAAGCTACGCCGATGCTAAGCGTAGAGAAGTTACTTACGAAGTTGGGGATAGAGCTTATCTTAGAGTATCACCACTTCGTGGAGTAAAAAGATTTGGAGTCAAAGGAAAGTTAGCACCAAGATATGTTGGACCATTCAACATTCTAAGTCGCAAGGGAGAAGCTGCATATGAAATCGAACTGCCAGCATCTTTATTAGCAGTCCATAATGTTTTTCATGTGAGTCAGCTTAAGAAATGTCACCCAGAAATGGAAGAAACATCTTTGAAAGATACCATATCTCTGGAAGAAGTTCAACTAGAAAGTGATCTCACCTATGAAGAAAAGCCTGTCAAGATTCTTGAGACCACAGAAAGAGTCACAAGGACAAAAACCATCAAGTTTTGCAAAGTACAATGGAACCATCATTCCGAAGAAGAAGCAACATGGGAAAGAGAAGACGATCTTCGGAAAGACCACCCTCACCTATTTGCTAGCCAATCCGAATCTCGAGGGCGAGATTCATTTTAAGGGGGTTAGATTTGTAACATCCCAAAAATCATGTTTCAAAAACTCATTCATATCATTCTTGCATCATTCATTCATATAGGGTTTTTCTCAAAATCATTTAGAGACAGAAGTTTGAGCTATGATTTCATGTGGGCAATTTATCTCAATTGGCCATCACCCTTTGGGATTTGTTTGTCCATGATCTTGTTTGCTTGCCTCCATGATTGGAAAGATTAAGAGTAGCATTTAAACCCAAGATTGCAAATTTAGAAATAGTTTCAAAACCCTATTTCAAATATTTGCAACTAGAGCAAATCTCTGTTTATTTTGAAACCCAAGCTTGACCAAGCCTTTGCAAGGTAACCACTAGGATATTTGATTGTTTGTGAACCCACAGAACCCTGCAAAAATCCCCAAAGCAGTTTGAATTCAAAAGGATTTGAATTCATATCAAATTCTATTCAGAAAATGGAATTAGAAAAAGAAAAGGCTTAAAGAAAGAGAAAAGGCCGGAATCTGGCCCAGAATCGCCGGATCAAGCCCAGCAAGCCCACGGGATCTCCTTTTCCTTCTCACACGCTGAAGACGGTTAAGTCGTGACAGACAGACCCACCGCCACCTCGCACTCTTACGCTGAGGCGGCCGGTCCACGTCGCCTCGTCTTCCCCAGCATCACGCCGACCCCACGTCGCTGCAGCAGTGATGGCCGGTAATGGCGCGGCGTAAATGGGCATTTATCCACGAGCGTTTCCTGTCGATTCCCCGGCTATAAGATCCTCTCTGCCTCGCGATCTTTTTCCCCCAAACACCCCACTCACTCCGCCACCAGGCTGTCCTCAATCAGCTTTGCCCCGCCGCAGACAGAGCCTCTCCGGCGATCGATTCCGGTGAGTCCAGAGCTCCCCTCTGCCTCTCGTTCTGACAATCTGACTCAGCGTGTCTTGGCGCACCTCCTGACCTCACTAGTCCGTCTTGTACTGCCCCAGGTCGCCGGTTCCACTTGACACCGCGAGCACCGACGGCGACATCTACTCCGACGAGTTTTTCCGGAAGGTACAGACCGCCCCTCGCCTTCCCGTTCATGCTCACTACTTCGCCTTGACCCTGTGAATCTAACCGTGTCCTCGCCTTGCCTTGGGGTGATCCACAGCGACGTCCACGACGACCACCCGACGCACCCGACGCCGCCACGAACTCCGGCGAGCAATCTAGGACAATCCCGAGCGCCCCTTGACCAACCGCGAGTACGACGAGCTTCGCCGTGACCTCCTGAGCCCGGTGAGCTACTCCTCCTTCTCCTCGCCAACGCATCGCCCTTGACCGACAGCTCGCCGCCGGTAGCCGCTCTCCGCCAGTTCTTGGCCAGGGAAATAACAGCCGTTAGATCTGTATCGTAGCGCTAGGATAAATCCACTTAACCCCGAAGCGGTACGCGATCTGAGCCGCCAGATTTCATTTAGATCCTACGGCTGTGGGGCTCGATCCAGTGCGAAACGGTACGGGCGAATAAGAACATGACGCGTGGCTAGGTTAGATCTGAAAATAGATTTAAAACCAGAAATTTGATCCAAATTCAAATGCCTATATCTTTTGAATTCCACGTTGGAATTTTGCAAACTTTATACCGTTGGATTCAGAAAAACAAGACCTTTCTGCCTATCCTTTTTGTTTAGCAAATAGTAACCATTAGTTTGGCTTAAATTGCAGAAACTTGTTTGAGGCCTTTTTGAGTATAGATTTAGTTTAGTATTTTGTTTTAGGGTTATTTAAGTTGTCTTGGCTATTTTGTGACTTGTTTAGTTTCTGTATTCATGCACTTGCTTGGTTGAGTTCTTAAAAAAATCATCACTTGGTAGATTCATGCATGCATGCATTCATACTATTTCTTGTTTGTATATATTTGTGTGTAATTGTGTGCTACAACTTTGTGTGTAGATTTTACTAGTGATTGTGATTGTGACGAGTGCTACTCTCCACACTACCAAGGCAAGTGATATCTTCATGAATATTCCATACCTATATTTTATACATGCATTAGATATATTTTGTTAGGACTTGCATGCTACTTTTGTCAATTGATGATGGGAAATCCTATTTAGAATAGAATGCTAGAGTTGCTAGGAAAATTCCCTAAGGATAAGTTGCCATGCCATGCTTAGCCTAGCTACTAGAAAACAAGGGTGGTTTATATATATACACTATGGAAAAAATATTCTAAGTCTGAGGACTTGTGTTTTGTTTAATAAAACAACTAAGTTAATGAATCTCCTGGGTGGAATGGGACTTGCATGGTGGTTTTTGGTTGAGTGGTTCACAAGGCCCATGTTTATGGTTTACCTTAGTGTATCTCACTTGTGGATGGCCACCCAGGAAATAAAGAGATTTGAGATGTCAAATGTTGAGAAGCTTCAAGTGCAACCACTTGGCATTATGGGCTCTGCCATGATCTTAGGATGCTGGAACTTAGTCTTTTGGACAGGGTGGTAGATGGGATGATAGGTTGAACGTCCATTTGACTAAGGAAAGGCTACTGAAGGATCATGTCTTGGGAAACCAAGGCTTGTGGGGGAAAGTGCACCACCTCTGCAGAGTGTAAAACCTAAGTACTTAGCCATGTCCCTGGTAAAGGACAATTTGAGCATCAAGACATGGAAACTTCAAGAATCTCATCACTCCAATTTCTGAATAAAACTTGTGGGTGAACAAGGGTTAAAAGGATCTTCAGTCATTGATTGGTAGATGCCCTGAGTGGATCTGGAGTCTTTGATTGATAGATGCCTTGGGTGTTTTGCCAAACAAAACTTAGTATTTTCAAAAATTAGGAAAAATCTATTTTGAGCAAAGCAAGCCTAAGCTCCACCAGCCAAATGCATATAGTATTATAGTCCACTTAAAATATACTAAGGTATCACTTGCCAATACTATTCCAAAGTATTGACCCTTGTGGCTGTAACTTATGATGTTGCAGTTACTCGATGATGAATAGGAGTCATGAGTCTACACTCAACATGCTTGCTCGTGGCACATGAAGATGAAGACTTATGTTTATTTACATATTCCATAAACTTGTATTAGGCCTTTGGCCATGAGTTGTAAAAGACTATGTTTTATCTCCGAATGACTGTAATAAACGACCTTTGTATACATGTACTTCATCTTAAACTGTGGATGCTAGCATTGATCCGAGGGACTAGCATTGCAATCACAGGATCTTTTCCTTTAATAAGGAGGGATCTTACAGATGGTATCGAGCCATGTTGCCTGTAGGATTATGACCCTAGGATTGGAAACCACTAAGGAAAATTTTAACTTCTTCTACACTTGTCTATTCTTCTCGTAAACTTTTCTAATCTTCGCATTCTCATCTCTATTTGTAGATGAACTCCGTCAACGAAGCCATGAAGAAAGGACCACTCATGACCATGACCTTGGAGTGTGAGACTGAGTTTCCCAGGATTCTCAAGGACCTCATGGAGACCATGGGAGTACATGGTGCAGCTGTGTACAAGGGCTTTCCAGTGATGGAGGAAGGAGTGGAGTATTGGTGGGTGCAACTTCACTTGTACAAGAACAAGGAAGACAACCACAAAGAAAAGGGCTTATGCATGTACACCAACACTTTTATGCACACCACATTCTTTGAGTCAGCAAAAGAAGCAGCATGGAAGACTATCAAGGAACTGAGTACTAGAGTCAAGTGCAAGATGCTCAAACTCCAAAAAGACTTAGAGAAAGAGAAGGAACATACCCAAGAGTTGGAGATCACCAACCAATCCTTAAGAGGAGATATTATAGACTTAGTGATAGAAGCATGTGAACAAGATAGGGTGATTGCCACTAGGAACATTGTGTTAGCCACCAGATCCAATGAGATAGGATTGTAAGCGCACTTCGTTAGTTGGACCACCACCTATCACCTTATTTTCCAAAATGATACCTTAAATAAGTTTGAACCTTAGTTGATGTAATGGGTTTATGTATGTATGACTTGTGTGTTCCAGGGTTATGCTTGAATGTTTGTCTTTTTTAATTTAAATTTGTGTTGTTCTAACTTTTCAATCTTATAAATAGATGCCTATTGCCATCAGTATCGTAGAGCTTACTACTTTACTCAATCTCCCTCTTCCTATCATTACGGTGCACCCACTCACCAAGTTTGAGAGGAAGGACCTTTGGGGCTTCAAGGTGAACCAGCCAGGACGCCAGACAGAGCCTACTACGGAGGCCATCGTCTTCAAGCTTATGCACGATGATAGGGAGAGAGGCATGGAAGTTGTCATGCAGGATCTGATAGGACGATTGTTAGGACGTCACTCCCGACAGGTTAGAGGCACTCACTTCCACGCCTTCGGAAGGCGTGATGATGACGGAGAGTCCATCGACTTTGAGGACGACTCGAGGGTCACGGCAGAGCCGATACGCCTGTACCTCCAGGACTTAGAGACTCTTATTAGGCACGTGGATACCGATAGGACCAACGTCATGCTTAGTAATGACGAGCTCCAGGTGCAGCTTCGCGAGAAGGACAAGCTCTTCGCACAGCAGGACGAGATAGTCAAGGAGATGGAGACGAAGTTCGAGACCCAAGACCGTAAGTTCAAGAGTCAAGAGAAGCGTGTCCAGGATAGGAACAAGAGGATTCGTGATATGACCGAGGAACTGCAGTCCAAGGACTTCGAGTTAGAGCAGCAGCAGACAGTGATTGAGAGGCTTCGTTCCCAGAAGAGGGCTCTCAAAACCAAGATCGACTCTTTGACCACTACCATCGAGGAGAACAAGACCGCAATGGAGAACGCAGGTCTTACCTTTGTCGAGGAGGAGATTGATGCCGACGAGTAGATTTGACTACTCAGTTATCTTTATTTACCGCACTTGTTATTTGTGAACTTATTGTTGGACCATCCGACATGTGGATGGCTTGCCACTTGTGTGATTGTACTTGAGACTTTTTGTTATCTTGTTGTTTAGCTTGTGTTGGCTTGTGTAATGTATGGTGCATAAATCATGTAAGGGTATCTCATTCTTATCTCTATATGGATAAACCACAGATGCCTCTCCGTCGCGCAAACACCAACCCCAACCCCAACATTTCCCCGGAAATGCAACAAATGATGAATGCGCAAACACAGCTTATGCAAATGATGACGACGTTCATCCAGAACCAGAACAACAACAACCCCAATAACAATAACAACAACAACAACAACCCTCCAGGTTTTGATATGCTCACCAGATTTCTGCGTCTGAGGCCAGCTAAGTTTTCGGGAACGACTGATCCCATGGTGGCCAATGATTGGCTACGTTCTGTGAACAAAGACTTAGTGACCGTGGGATGCACAGATGCTGAAAAGGTCAGTTCGCAAAGACATCTGTTGGAAGGACCAGCCGCCGCATGGTGGGACAACTTCCAGATTACCACGCCTATTGATGAGGTGACTTGGGCTATCTTTGAAGATGGATTTCGTACTACTCATATCTCACCAGGTATGATGAGCCTGAAAAAGAAGGAATTTCACAACCTGAAGCAGCGCCACCACAGCGTGGCTGAATATATTGAAGAGTTCAACAATTTGGCGCGCTATGCACCGGATGAGGTTGACACTGATGCCAAAAGGAAGGAAAAGTTTCTGGAAGGCTTGAATGATGAGCTGAATTTGCAGTTGTCTGTGGCATATGTTCCAACTTATCAGTCGTTGTGTGACAAAGCTGTTATTGTGGAGAATAAAATGAAGCAAGTTGAGAGTAGAAAGAGGAAACACTCCGACAAGCATAGCTCGGGATCGTCTCATAAACGATCTCACTATGATGATAGTGTCAGCTCAGGATCCCACAAGCATGGGAAGTTTAACAAGCACCACAACCACAACCGTCATGACAACAAGCATCATCGCAGTCATGACAATGATAAGTACAAGAACCACAAGAGTGGACATAAGAGCCACCATAGTGGAAGTGGAAGTGGATGTGGAAGTCAGCCTAAAAGGGACATCAGTCAGGTTGAATGCTTCAAATGCAAGAAGCTATGGCATTATGCTAACGAGTGCACTGAGAAGAAAGTTGAAGGACCTATCAAGCCCAATCCTTTTCAGAAAGGACAGGTTAACCACATCAATGTGGAGGAGGTCTTTGAAGAGCCTGATGCCGTTGCTGGTAAGTTCAGACTCAATTCCATCTTAGCATTTGTACTCTTTGACACTGGTGCATCTCATTCATTCATATCAAAAGCATTTGTCGAAAGAAATGAACTACCGGTAGAAACCATTGGGTGTCCTATAAAAGTAAGTTCTCCTGGTGGAGAAATGATAGTAAACTCAGGATGTCATGATCTAGTCATAGAGATCGGAAAACATAAGTTTCCAGTAAACCTAATAATCTTGAATTCCCAAGGATTGGATGTAATATTGGGAATGGATTGGATGGCTAAGTATGAGGGAGTACTAGATTGTGCAAATAAACAGTTTCACTCACAACCCTCAAGGTAAGAGGATAACATTTAAGTCCAATTTTAAAACTAAAGGAAGCAAGCTAAATTCTCTTAAGGGGGTTAGCATGGACAGTGTGCCAATTGTGTGTGAATATCCGGATGTGTTCCCCGAAGAGTTACCGGGAATGCCACCAGATAGAGATGTGGAGTTTATAATAGATTTGGTACTGTGTTCGGACCAAAGGCAAAAAGGCCTTATAAAATGTCAGTTGACGAACTTAAGGAACTCAAGAAACAACTTGGAGAACAATTGTAGAAAGGATTCATCCAGCCAAGTTCTTCATCTTGGGGAGCTCCAGTTTTGTTCGTAGAGAAGAGAGACAGAACTCAAAGATTATGTATAGATTACCGTTCTCTCAACGAGGTAACCATCAAGAACAAATATCCTTTGCCAAGAATAAATGACTTGTTTGATCAGCTAGAAGGAGCATGTGTGTTCTCAAAGATTGATCTTCGGTCAGGCTATTTTCAACTCAAGATAAGAGAGCAAGACATACCTAAAACAGCATTCACCACGAGGTATGGATTGTATGAGTACACTGTGATGCCTTTTGGTTTAACCAATGCTCCGGCATACTTCATGAATATGATGAACAAAGTGTTCATGGAATTTCTCGACAAGTTCGTTGTCGTTTTCATAGATGACATCTTAGTCTACTCCAAGAGCAAGGAAGAGCATGAAAGACATCTACGCTTGATACTTGAGAAACTAAGGGAACATAAGCTTTATGCCAAATTCAGCAAGTGTGAGTTTTGGTTAGAGGAAGTTGGATTTCTTGGTCATGTTATGACAAAGGATGGTGTAGATTGATCCCGATAAAGTTTAATGTGATGAATGGGAATCTCCTAAGAGCGTAAAAGAGGTTCGTAGTTTCCTTGGTTTAGGTGTTACTCTGAAGATTCATTGAAATTTTTTCTAAGGTTGCTAAACCAATGACAGAATTGTTAAAGAAAGATAAGAAATTTGCTTGGTCTGAAGGATGTGAACTCAGCTTTCAAGAACTAAAGAAGAGACTTGTGTCAGCACCAATTCTGTGCCTACCAGATTTGGAAAAGGATTTCCAAGTATATTGTGATGCTTCTCATCAAGGATTAGGTGCCGTACTTATGCAAGGCGGAAAAGTTGTGGCTTATGCCTCGAGACAACTCAAAACTCATGAAGTAAATTATCCTACTCATGATTTAGAGTTAGCAGTTGTCCACGCACTCAAAACATGGAGACATTACCTTTTGGGAAAACGTTGTGAAGTATTCACCGACCATAAAAGCTTGAAATATATCTTCACCCAGAAGGAGATCAATATGAGACAAAGAAGATGGTTAGAACTTATCAAGGATTACGACTTGAGTTTGCAATACCACCCCGGTAAAGCAAATGTAGTAGCAGATGCTCTAAGTCGTAAAGCGTTTGTAAATGGCCTTACCAAAGGTGAATTGCTAGATGACTTGTGTAAGCAATTCAAGGAACTCAGGTTGGAGATTGTGCCGGAAGGACATCTCATGTCTTTGGATGTTCAACCTACTCTGTTGGATAAGATTAAAGAAGCCCAAAAGATGGATAAAGAGATCGAAGAGATCAAGGAAAGGATTAGCCAAGGGAAAGCTAAAAGTTTCCATATGGACGAACAAGGTACTTTATGGCACGGGAAACGATTTGTGTTCCACAAGATCCGGAAATGCGGAAACTGATTTTACAAGAAGCCCATAACTCTCCGTATTCTATTCACCCGGGAAACACCAAAATGTATATGGATATGAAAGAAAGATTTTGGTGGAACAATCTTAAAAGGGACATCGCCAACACATTGCTTTGTGTGACGGTGTAGTAGAGTGAAAGCGAGCATCGAAACCAGCAGTTTGCTTCAACCAATGCCTATTCCTGAATGGAAGTGGGAAAATATTGGTATGGATTTCATTACGGATTACCAAGAACCAGGTCGGGTATGATTCCATATGGGTAGTGGATCGCCTAACTAAAGTGGCTCATTTTATACCCAGAAGACAACTTATACCAGTGCAAAGTTAGCCAAAATCTACATGAGCAGAATTGTATGCCTTCACGGAGTACCTAAGAGTATTGTGTCCGATAGAGGAACTCAGTTCACTTCTCACTTTTGGAGACAACATGAATCTTTAGGGACGAGATTGAATTCAGCACTGCTTTTCATCCTCAAACTGATGGACAAACAGAAAGGACTAATCAAATTCTTGAAGACATGTTGAGGCATGTGCTCTAGACTATGGAGCAAGTTGGGATGAAAGCCTGCCTTACACAGAGTTCTCTTACAACAACACCACCAATCTAGTATTGGGATGGCACCATTCGAGTTTCTATACGAAGAAAGTGTACCACCCCATTGCTATGGAATGGTGTGGGAGAAAGAAGTTTGTTTGGACCAGATCTTATCAAAGACGCCAAGAAAAGGTCAAATTGGTTAGAGATGATTGAAGATAGCATACCTCGACAGAAAAGCTACGCCGATGCTAAGCGAGAGAAGTTACTTACGAAGTTGGGGATAGAGCTTATCTTAGAGTATCACTACTCGTGGAGTAAAAGATTTGGAGTCAAAGGAAAGTTAGCACCAAGATATGTTGGACCATTCAACATTCTAAGTCGCAAGGAGAAGCATATGAAATCGAATCAAAGATCTTTATTAGCAGTCCATAATGTTTTTCATGTGAGTCACTTAAGAAATGTCACCGAAATGGAAGAAACATCTTTGAAAGATACCATATCTACGGAAGAAGTTCAACTAGAAAGTGATCTCACCTATGAAGAAAAGCTCACAAGATTCTTGAGACCACAGAAAGAGTCACAAGGACAAAAACCATCAAGTTTTGCAAAGTACAATGGAACCATCATTCAAGAAGAAGCAACATGGGAAAGAGAAGACGATCTTCTAAAGACCACCTCACCTATTTGCTAGCCAATCCGAATCTCGAGGGCGAGATTCATTTTAAGGGGGTTAGATTTGTAACATCCCAAAAATCATGTTTCAAAAACTCATTCATATCATTCTTGCATCATTCATTCATATAGGGTTTTTCTCAAAATCATTTAGAGACAGAAGTTTGAGCTATGATTTCATGTGGGCAATTTATCTCAATTGGCCATCACCCTTTGGGATTTGTTTGTCCATGATCTTGTTTGCTTGCCTCCATGATTGGAAAGATTAAGAGTAGCATTTAAACCCAAGATTGCAAATTTAGAAATAGTTTCAAACCCTATTTCAAATATTTGCAACTAGAGCAAATCTCTGTTTATTTTGAAACCCAAGCTTGACCAAGCCTTTGCAAGGTAACCACTAGGATATTTGATTGTTTGTGAACCCACAGAACCCTGCAAAAATCCCCAAAGCAGTTTGAATTCAAAAGGATTTGAATTCATATCAAATTCTATTCAGAAAATGGAATTAGAAAAAGAAAAGGCTTAAAGAAAGGAAAGGGCCGGCGGCCAACAGCCCGGATCAAGCCAAGCAAGCCCCCGGGATCTCCTTTCTTCTTCTCACACGCGGCGAAGCGTTAAGTCGACAGAGGCAGACCCCACCGCCACCTCACTCTTCACCGACGAAAGGGCCAGTCCACGCCGCCTCGTCTTCCCAGACCAGCGCCCACCACGTCCACGCGGCAGCGTGATGATGGCCGGTAATGGCGCGGCGTAAATGGGCATTTATCCACGAGCGTTTCCTGTCGATTCCCCGGCTATAAGATCCTCTCTGCCTCGCGATCTTTTTCCCCCAAACACCCCACTCACTCCGCCACCAGGCTGTCCTCAATCATCTTTGCCCGCCAGATGATGAGCCTCTCCGGCGATCGATTCCGTGAGTCGAGCTCCCTCGCCTCTCGTTCTTACAATCTGACTCAAGCGTGTCTTGGCGCCTCCGACCTCACTAGTCCGTCTTGTCTGCCCGTGTCCGGTTCCACTTGACACCGCGAAAGCACCGGCGACATCTACTCGACGAGTTTTCCGGAAGGTATGACAGCCTCGCTTCCGTTCATGCTCACTACTTCGCCTTGACCCTGTGAATCTAACCGTGTCCTCGCCTTGCCTTGGGGTGATCCACAGCGACGTCCACGACGACCACCCGACGCACCCGACGCCGCCACGAACTCCGGCGAGCAATCTAGGACAATCCCGAGCTCCCCTTGACCAACCGCGAGTACGACGAGCTTCGCCGTGACCTCCTGAGCCCGGTGAGCTACTCCTCCTTCTCCCTCGCCGTCTGCATCATCGGCAACGTCCTCGACCGACAGCTCCGCCGCCGGTAGCCGCCGCTCCGCCGCCAGTTCTTGGCCAGGGAAATAACAGCCGTTAGATCTGTATCGTAGCGCTAGGATAAATCCACTTAACCCCGAAGCGGTACGCGATCTGAGCCGCCAGATTTCATTTAGATCCTACGGCTGTGGGGCTCGATCCAGTGTGAAACGGTACGGGCGAATAAGAACATGACGCGTGGCTAGGTTAGATCTGAAAATAGATTTAAAACCAGAAATTTGATCCAAATTCAAATGCCTATATCTTTTGGATTCCACGTTGGAATTTTGCAAACTTTATACCGTTGGATTCAGAAAAACAAGACCTTTCTGCCTATCCTTTTTGTTTAGCAAATAGTAACCATTAGTTTGGCTTAAATTGCAGAAACTTGTTTGAGGCCTTTTTGAGTATAGATTTAGTTTAGTATTTTGTTTTAGGGTTATTTAAGTTGTCTTGGCTATTTTGTGACTTGTTTAGTTTCTGTATTCATGCACTTGCTTGGTTGAGTTCTTAAAAAAATCATCACTTGGTAGATTCATGCATGCATGCATTCATACTATTTCTTGTTTGTATATATTTGTGTGTAATTGTGTGCTACAACTTTGTGTGTAGATTTTACTAGTGATTGTGATTGTGACGAGTGCTACTCTCCACACTACCAAGGCAAGTGATATCTTCATGAATATTCCATACCTATATTTTATACATGCATTAGATATATTTTGTTAGGACTTGCATGCTACTTTTGTCAATTGATGATGGGAAATCCTATTTAGAATAGAATGCTAGAGTTGCTAGGAAAATTCCCTAAGGATAAGTTGCCATGCCATGCTTAGCCTAGCTACTAGAAAACAAGGGTGGTTTATATATATACACTATGGAAAAAATATTCTAAGTCTGAGGACTTGTGTTTTGTTTAATAAAACAACTAAGTTAATGAATCTCCTGGGTGGAATGGGACTTGCATGGTGGTTTTTGGTTGAGTGGTTCACAAGGCCCATGTTTATGGTTTACCTTAGTGTATCTCACTTGTGGATGGCCACCCAGGAAATAAAGAGATTTGAGATGTCAAATGTTGAGAAGCTTCAAGTGCAACCACTTGGCATTATGGGCTCTGCCATGATCTTAGGATGCTGGAACTTAGTCTTTTGGACAGTGGGTGGTAGATGGGATGATAGGTTGGAACGCGTCCATTTGACTAAGGAAAGGCTACTGAAGGATCATGTCTTGGGAAACCAAGGCTTGTGGGGAAAGTGCACCACCTCTGCAGAGTGTAAAACCTAAGTACTTAGCCATGTCCCTGGTAAAGGACAATTTGAGCATCAAGACATGGAAACTTCAAGAATCTCATCACTCCAATTTCTGAATAAAACTTGTGGGTGAACAAGGGTTAAAAGGATCTTCAGTCATTGATTGGTAGATGCCCTGAGTGGATCTGGAGTCTTTGATTGATAGATGCCTTGGGTGTTTTTGCCAAACAAAACTTAGTATTTTCAAAAAATTAGGGAAAAATCTATTTTGAGCAAAGCAAGCCTAAGCTCCACCAGCCAAATGCATATAGTATTATAGTCCACTTAAAATATACTAAGGTATCACTTGCCAATACTATTCCAAAGTATTGACCCTTGTGGCTGTAACTTATGATGTTGCAGGTTACTCTGATGATGAATAGGAGTCATGAGTCTACACTCAACATGCTTGCCTGTGGCACATGAAGATGAAGACTTATGTTTATTTACATATTCCATAAACTCTTGTATTAGGCCTTTGGCCATGAGTTGTAAAAGACTATGTTTTATCTCTGGAATGACTGTAATAAACGACCTTTGTATCTGTGTACTTCATCTTAAACTGTGGATGCTAGCATTGATCCAGGGACTAGCATTGCAATCACAGGGATCTTTTCCTTTAATAAGGAGGGATCTTATCATTAGGATCAACAGAAAGTTCCAAGGCAGCAACCATGCGTGTAGCAATAATGCCCCCATAAATGGATCCTCTAGAAGCTAGGCGGCGAGCAATGAGAGAACCAAGATTATACTTGGTATTATTATTAAGTGCAGCAGCAAGAAAGGCTAAATGATAATTAGAAATATTACTAGTGTTCTCCCTACCAAGAATGCTAGTGGCAAGATAGTAAGCAAAATATCTAAGAGCTGGGAGTTGAATGTTTCTTATCTTCCCACGTTGAGCTGTACGGTCATCATCATTTGTTACACTTCGATAGAGCTCCAGCAGGTCAACGGGTCGACCCTAAATCTTCTTCACTGTCCCGGTCATGCCAATGCCTATAATGCTGCAAAATCTTTCCAATGGCATGGTAATAGGCATATTATAGATTTTGAATGAAACAGTTGACCTATAAGGAGTGTTAGTGAAAGTGAAACTTTTAACAAAGGTTTTGGTGAGCAAGGCATATTGCTCACTCTCATCTTCCATGTAAGTGGTCAGACTAACCCTCTGAACAAGAAGTAACAAATCACCAAGGATCCATGCAGCTTGCAAAAAGGCAAAACAAGGGAAGGTGGATGGGTGAGCATATCCCTCATCTCCTTCATTGCCAAAGCGTGGTGCAATAAGATCTTCATTATTTGATGGCCTAAATTGAGAAGCTAATCTCAAAGGCCTTGCCCTCCTGGGTGTGTCTCTCTCAAATACTTCTCCAAAAGTGTGGTTGCTCATCTCCGCTATTCTAAAATTTAGACATTCATCACAAAAAATGATTGCAAGGTGATTACATAATGAGAGGAACTACTTATAGGTACTTGCAAGAAGGCTAAACATGCACCAAAACAATTTCTCTAAGCATAGAACTAGCATGCAAGCTCACATAACCTATCACCTATAGTAGCAAAATACTCAAGATATAAACCACTAATCACAAATCTACTTGGACAAGCGAAGGAGTCACATACCGGAGAACAAATTCTCCAAATCTTAGCAGCAAAGATGGGATGAGCAAGGAGATTGAAAATCGCGATCAAGAACAGCAAGAACACGAGTTTGAGTAATGAACTGGTGTTTTCTTGGGAGAGAGAAAGGAGTGGCAGGAGGGAGAAAAAGTGGAGGGCCAGGGGTGGCCCATACCATGGCCAGGCGCGCCACTAGTGTGGCCGTGCCACCAGGTGGTGTGCCTGCCTGGTGGGCCCCCTGGGTCACTCTAGGCACTTCTCTACCCCTCTTTTGACGTAAAAATTTAATATGAATTTTCTGGAATTTTTTGAGACACTTTATTTTTTAGCAATTTTTAGGTATTGATGAATGATTTTTTGACAGAAAGATGATATTGAAATGATGCAATAACAAAACAAAACCTAAACTTTAGAAGTTCTAAGCTACTCTAATATGCAAGGAAATAACAAAGTAGAAAAGTAAACTAAAGATAAAAATAATATTAACCAAAGATAATCATGGTGAAAACATTGTTTTGTTCATTAAAATCCCTTTGTTAACAAGGTTGATCAGGTCTTGTTACCAAAACAATTTTATATGAAACAAAACTTTGCATTCCACTAAATGATTATGTTACCTCAACCTTGATAGCAATGGTCCCAATCATAATAGTTTCATAGTTTTCTCTTGGTATGGGACAATATATTTCTCCAACTTGGATGCCCTCAATATTTTCAATTGAATTTAGGCCATAAGTCTTATCAATCTTCTTAGGGAAATAGAAAGTATGCTCGTTGTCATTAACACTAAAAGTTACCTTTCCTTGATTCCAATTAATGACAGCTCATGCAGTATTAAGAAAAGGTCTCCCAAGAATAATAGACATATTATCATGTTCAGGCATTTCAAGCACAACAAATTCAGTTAATATCAAGCAATTATGAGCTACCTTAACAGGAACATCCTCACATATACCAACAGGAATAGTGATAGATTTATTAGCCATTTGCAAAGATATATCAGTTGGTATTAATTTCTCCAATTGAAGTCTCTTGTAGAGAGAAAAAGGAATAACACTAACTCCTGCTCCCAAATCACACAAAGAAGTTCTAATATAATTATTTTTAATAGAACATGGAATAGTTGGAATCGCTGGGTCTTCAAGTTTCTTTAGAACCTTACCATTAAAGGAATAATTAGCAAGGAAAGTAGAAATTTCCTCATTAGGGATCTTCCTTTTATTAGAGACAATATCCTTCATATACTTTGAATAAAGAGGTAATTTAATAGCATTAGTTAAAGGAATTTACAAAAATAAAGATTTCATCCACTCACAAAACTTATTATAATTTTTGTCTTCCTTTGACTTGTGTTTCTTATCAGGGAAAGGCATTGGTTTTTGAACCCAGGGCTCTCTTTCACTACCATGTTTATTAGCAACAAAATCTTCCTTAGTGTACTTAGCATTCTTAGTGTTCCTTTTAGGTTCTTCTTCTTCTTTATCATGAGAATCATTTTTCTCATTACCACTCTCAGTTTCAGCATCAGAGACAGATATACTATTAGGATCTTTAGCAGGTTCAGAGGATTCTACAACTGTTTTATGTTTCCTTTTCTTTCTCTTAGAAGAAGTACCTTTATTTTCAATTTGTTGAGAATCCTGCTCAATTCTTTTAGGATGCCCCTCAGGATATAGAGGATCCTGAGTGGCAACACCACTTCTAGTTCTAATTTCATAAGCATGTTTTTCTTTAGAAGCATTAATTAGCAAATCTTTTTGTACCTTAATAAGCTGATCAATCTGAGTTTGAACCATTTGGAAGTGTTTAACAATTATTTTAACATCATTGGAGGTTCTTTCCACAATATCCCTCAACTCAATAATAGCTATAGTGTTTTCCATTAAATTATTCTACACTCTTTTATTAAAATTATCTTGCATAACTAGAAAGATATCAAATTCTTCTAAGCATTGATCAGGAGGTTTAGAATAAGGAATATCACTTTCCTCCAAATGTTGGAGAGAGTGTACCTCAATAGTGGATGAGTGAGAGATTGTCTTACATAATTCTTCTATAGGAGGTAAATTCTTCACATCTTCAGATTTAACACCCTTCTCCTTAAGACATTTCTTAGCTTCCTTCATCACTTCATCATTTAGTTCAATCACTCCCCTCTTCTTTGGTGTTGGTGTTGGCTCAGACACAGTTAACTCAGGTGTAGTTGACTCGAGTGTAGTTGACTCAGGTGAAGTCCGGTCATCATAATTCTTGCTTATTTGCGCCATTAATTCCTCAGCTTCTTTGGGAGTTCTCTTCCTGAAAACACAATCAGCACAACTATCCAGGTATGTCCTAGATTCTTCAGTTAGTCCATTATAATATATATCAAGAAGCTCATTTTTAGGTAATGGACACACAGGCTGTGCATGAATCAAAGCACAAAACCATGCCCATGATTCATGTAATATCTCCTTTTCTCCTTGTTTAAAATCAAAAAGTTCCTGCAAAATGGCATGTATAGCACTAGGAGGGAAATATTTCTGAAATAAAGTATTAATCAAGCAATCAGGGCTATCAAAAGATCTAGGAGGCAAATTATTAAACCAAGCTTTAGCTTCTCCTTTCAATGAAAAAGGGAAAATTTTAGCAACAAAGTAGGTGCGCATCTTAATATCATCAGAAAATAAGCCACTCATGGTAGAAAGCTCAGTCATATGTGCTATAGCACTTTCATTCTTAGTCCCACAAAAAGGTTCTTTCTCAACAATGGTTATGTAAGATAAATCGAGAGAGAAATCATAATCTTTATATTTAATGTTTATGGGAGATGTAGCAAACTTTGCATTAGGAGATAATTTGGGTTTTATAGTACGTCTCTCAAGGAGACTCTTAATAGCACTTTTACCATGAGTATTTTGACATTCTTTAATAAATTCATCAGTCATTTCTACATATCCGTCTTCAATATCAGAGCTCTCTATAGACTCAGGTGAACTGACAGTTGTAGTAGTGTCTTCATTAGGAGTTTTAGTATTTCCAGCAATCATAGCATCTAGGAAAGGACCTAATGAACCACTCTTATCAAGCACAGTAGAAGCAACATCATAAGTATCAGAAGTTTCAGATTCAGCAGAAGTAGTAGTATGTGTAGCATGTGTATGTGGTGGTGGTGTAAGGAGCTTACTTATCATAGATGGTGAATCAAGAGCACTGGAGGTGTTCAGAACCGTACCTCTCCTTGTAGTGGATGATAATATAGGAACCTTTCCATCACGAGATTTACCCATGATGAATGGATAGCAGGGAACAATAGTGATTCCAAGTGAACTTGATAAATAGAGCTATGCTCCCTGGCAACAGCGCCAGAAAATAGTCTTGATAACCCACAAGTATAGGGGATCGTAATAGTCTTCGAGGGAAGTAAAATCCAATTTATTGATTCTACACAAGGGGAGCCAAAGAATATTTATAAGCCTTAACAACTGAGTTGTCAATTCAGATGCACCTAGAAACAATCTTGCTGGCATCAGTTTATCAGTAGCAATAGTTTTGTAATAGCAATAGCAAAGTAATAGCAGTACCAAAAGTAAAGACGGTAGTAACAATTGTAGTAAACAGTAGGATTAAAGCGCGGTAGGCATAGGGATGGATGGATGGGTGTTGCATGGACAAGACAATTCATATAACAATCAAGACATAGGGCATTTGCAGATAAATAAGGTAAAGCATCCAAGTACTAAATAATCATAGACATGTGTTCCATATATAGTCATACGTGCTTGCAATGAGAACTTGCACAACATCTTTTGTCCTGCCAGCCCGTTGCAGCGGGGCCACTAGGGAATCTACTGGCAATTAAGGTGCTCATTTTAATAGAGCACATGAGCAAAGCATTAACACTCTGTGAACACACGTGATCCTCATATCATAGCCATCCCCTCCGGTTACCCCGATTCTTGTCACTTTAGAGTCTTTCGTTCCGAACAAGAATATGTGTATACAAGTTGCAGGTAAGATCATAAACAATACTATCATCATGAATCAATAACATGTTCAGATCTGAAATCATGGCACTCGGGCCCTAGTTACAAGCATTAAGCATAACAAGTTACAACAAAGTCAAAAGCACTAACAATAGATACTAGGCACCATGCCCTAACAATTTGATGCCATTACATGAACGATCTCATCCAATCCCTACCATCCCCATAGCCTACAGCGGGGGATTACTCACTCATGGATGGGGGAATCATGGATGGTTGATGGAGAAGCGATGGTGATGATGATGGCGATGATCTCCAATTCCCCGTCCCTATAGGGTGCTAGAACGGAGTTTCTGGCTCCAAATCACGGAATCTGATGGTGGCGGCACAACCGAACTCTATCTGAGAAAACGTTGAATCCCCCATCTGTTTTAGGTCAGAGGGCTTTTATAGGCGAAAGGAGAGGTCGAGGCGGAGTCCGAGGCAGCCACACCACCCCCTGGCGTGGCCTGGCCTGGCCCACGTGGCTAGGTGGTGTGGGCCCCTCATGGCTCTTCTTCGTCTCGTCTTCTGGCTCTGCGAGTCTTCTGCTAAAATAGGAGTTTTGCGATATTTTGTAGGATTTTTCCTAAAAGTTGATTTCCTGCACAAAAATGAGACACCAAAGCAATTCTACTGAAAATTGCGTCAGTCTGCATTAGTTGTATCCAAATCACACAAATTAGAGGAGAAACAATAGCAAAAGTGTTCGGGAAAGTAGATATGTTTTGGATGTATCAAGGCCATGTACGGTTGGAGACCTACATCGTTGCACCCAGAAAGCCAAAGAAACTTGCCGGGATTATCTCGGACAATGGATCGACACCAAGAACTCCTGTGAGGGAGTAAACGATCAAACTCGATTGAAGCTTTCATTGCAGGACTCCCAATTGGTTTACTGCGTCATCGTTTGAAGTGCGGAAAGGTCACCGATCTAGGAGAGATGATAGAAACGGTGAGTAAATATACAAACACCGATGATGACACAGAGGGACTACTGAACGTCCTAGCTGTACCATAGTCGGCAAAACAGCCGAAGCAACAAGCTCAGAAGCGCAAGAATACCTCTGAAGAAAATCCCAATGTGGAAACATCGGTTGTCACTGCTACTTTTGGGTCTGGAGGACGAGGAGGGAGCGAAGGCGATCGCGGAAGCGGTCATGGGACATCAAGGGTCCAAGGTAGAGGAGACCAGCAACCTGGCAAAACCTACTCTTGGGCCGACATTGCCAACAATCCGTGTGTGCGTCACTTAGATGCCAATGGGGGCTCGTCCCACACAAACGCCGAGTGTCATTTCAATGACGACACCAAGAAAGACGATTCGACTGGCTACAGGGCCAAGCAAAAGAAGGGAAAGAAGAATCCCCAAAAAGAAAAGGAGTCCAAGGAAGATTCTGACATGGAGGAAGCAGAGCCTTCAAATCCCAAGTCAGATGGAAAGAAAAACTTCCCAATGAAGAAAGACACTTATGTCACTTTCCATGGGTCTCAACCAGCTAAGGTCAAGAAAGTAGTCTTGCATGAGCTCAACGCGACTGTTCCGGCTGTCTCCCAATTCTTGGACTGGTCGGAAGTGGCAATCACCTTTGATCGCGCTGATCATCCGCCTAAGTTGCACAGGCGAGGAAAATATGCCTTAGTCATCAATCCACTTATTGACGGCTACGATTTCTCCAAGACTCTCATGGATGGCGGCAGCAGCATCAACATTCTCTACGTCAAAACGCTGCGTCGGATGAGGATCTTGGAAACTCAGCTGAATCACAGCTCTGTGATCTTTCACGGAGTTATCCCAAGAAGACAAGCAAATTCCCTGGGAGAGATCACTTTGGACGTTACCTTTGGAACTCCAAAGAACTACCAGAAGGAAGCACTTTCCTTCGAAGTGGTCCCGTTCAAGAGCGGATACCATGCTATATTCAGATGACCGGCTTACTGGGCTTTCATGGCTCGTCTGTGTTACATTTATAATATGATGAAAATTGCAGGTCCCAAGGGCGTGATCACCATCAGGGGAGACCCGAAGAAAGCATGAGAGTGCGAGGACGGAAATGCCGCCTTCGCTGAAGCTGTACTGCACGCCCAGGAGTACCAGGAGATCAAGAAGACCATCGACCCATCCGAGATGCCCGTGATGAAGAAGGAGGTTACAAAACCGACTCTGGAGTTCAAGGCATCAAAAGAGACGAATACAACGTCGTTGAAGGATGATGACCCCTCCAAGGTGACTGAGATAGGTGTAGGTTTAGATAGAACATAAGCGCGCTCGTCAAGTTCCTCCAAGCAAATCAAGACATCTTCGCATGGCAGCCATTTGACATGACCAGAGTATCTAGGGAACTTGCCGAGCACTCTCTAAATGTACACCCAAACACTAAACCCATCAAACAGTCCTTACGATGTTTTGGCAATGAAAAGAAAAAAGCAATAGCTCAGGAACTAGCCCAGCTCGAGTTAGCCGGATTCTCAATTTACCGAGTGGTGATGAGATTATTGTTCGTTTTCGTAAACAAAGTCCGAAGGATATGGATCTGAATGCCACAAGCCAAGCTTTCAGACATATATAGTGGACCGTCATGTTGAACTTATGATTCCCGTGTTTTATAAGTTTTCAAACTTATTCATATAGCGAACTTTGCCCACTTGAAAGTTACTTTATGTTGATTTATTGAAATTAGGTCAATTTTGAACTACAAGTAAATTGTAGGTTGCATTGAAAGTTTTACGTTTTTTGGAGGTAACCATTGGGGGCTGATTTAGTATATCACAAACCACCACCAAAAACTTGGAAGCGCCACATGCAATAGCTTGTTGCCGGTGCAACTAGTTGCAAATTGTAATTTCCATCGTAGACGTCTCTAGTGGCTCTAAGCGCATGATGCATGCAGAATCTCACTGGCAAGTGGGGTTGACCTAAATAGGGCCCACATGTTAGTGATTCAGAGCCACACATATTCATGTAGATTGCCTGACTTGGGCGAAATCTGGTGTCCGTGCATGTCTCTCATTTTGCTACACGGTTGCATGTTGTACACGTGTAATTCCATGTACCTTGTACTAGAACATATATGAACACATGCAACATGCCAAAAATACCATGAACACACCCATACTGTGCATTATATCTGGTGTATATATTTTCGGTTCAGTGCTACGACTTCTGCATGTAGGGCAACAAGATGAAAGTACATGTGTCCATGTCATGGCTACTACTAGTAGTATTAATTCGTCCACCTATTTTCCATTAAAAATACTATAGTATGTTGAAATGAAAGCTATAAAAAGAAAACCCTCTGGTCAAACTGATGTGACTAGACAATACTGCATGTCTGATACATAGTAAATAGGAGTATTGTCAAATTACTAGTTGCGTGGCATGCTAGTCTAACATATAGTGAAGTTTAGGCGGCGGTGTCCTCGATGCTGCTGTTGACTAGACAGAGCAAGCAAGTCAAATCTCCTCCCTGTTGTTTTTTTCTTTGACTCTCCATCTTCTTCCCAGTCCTCCCCACTCCTCCCATGGTCTCCCCATGCTCTCTCTTATCACCCATTCCTAACGCTCCCCTCCTCCTGTAGAAAACCCTAGCCGATTCGAAGCTTAGCGGGTGATGCAAGTGGGATCAAATCAGCGCGGATGATGTCGACCTCATCGTTCAGTGTCTGGATATTTCTAGCACCATCAGGCTAGCCGCATGCTGCAAACTGTGGTATGATCGCATCACCAACAACGAAGGTACGAAATAGACTTTTCACCATTGGAATGAACCCTGTCTACTGATGCATCAGCCTGCTCATTGGTTCGACAAGCACTATGATGGTACGAGGGGACATCGTATGCATGACATGGTGTATGACGTGGTGCCCCTCGACCATCCTCGGCACACCGCCATCCTGCCTTTCATGCACAAAAAATTCTGGGTTGGCATGAAGCGCGACTGGCTCGCCGCCGTGGACCAGAGCTGGGCCTGGTGCCTAGAGAACATCTACACCTATCGAGTAATCGACCTTCCATCGACAGATACTTGTGGCATTCAGGTCGCCTCACATCCAGTATATAACATGTAATGCTACTAGCCAACTGATACATTGCAAATGTATCTATAATTTTTGATGTTCCATGCTTGGTTTTATCCACTTTCTTGTGTTTTGTTCCAACTTTAGAGTACTTTTCATATCATTTCTTGGACTAACCTATTAACAAGAGCCACAGTGCCAGCTGCCTGTTTTCTGCTGTTTTTGGTTCTAGGAAAGTCAGAAAATGAATATTCTCAGAATTGGACGAGACAAAAGCCAAAGTGTCTATTTTTCCGGAAGGGATCAAGTGCCAGAATACGAGACGGAGAAGGGCCAGGGAGCCACCAGACCACCTGGCCGCGCGGCCAGGGCTGGCCCACGCCAGGGGGTGGTGTGGCCGCTCCCGGCACCCCCTCGGCCTCTCCTTCCGCCTATATATTGCCCTCGGGACGAAAATCCTAAGGGCCCGATCAAAAATTCATGAAAGAGTCGGTAGCCGCCGTCATATCCATCCCTAGATTGGGAAGGATCTGAAACTCTTCCCGGCACCCTGCCGGAGAGGGGAATTCACCCTGGAGGCCTTCTTCATCACCATGCAAGCCTCCGGTGTGATGCGTGAGTAGTTCATCCTTGGACTACAGATCCATGTAGTAGCTAGATGGCTGGTTCTCCTCCTTTGTGCTTTCATGTTTAGATCTTGTGAGCTCCGTTCATGATCAAGATCATCTATTTGTAATTCTACATGTTGTGTTTGCGGGGATCCGATGGATATTAAGATCCTATTTCAGATTTATTATTGATTCTATCATGTCTTTGTTATTTGTGATCTTGCATGCTTTCCGTTGTTAGTAGCTATCTTGGCCAAGTAGATGCTAGCAACTCCAAGAGTTAGTATTTATGCTCGATAGTGGGTTCACGCCTCTGGTAATCTGGGGAAGTGACAGAAATCTCTAAGGTACTATATGTGTTGTTGCTACTAGGGAGAAAACAACAATCCTTTGTTCATAGAACAATCATATTATTTACTTTACACGCAGTTCGTAAATCAATAATCTGTTGCTTGCAACTTAATACTGGAGGGGGTTCGGATGATAACCTGAAGGTGGATTATTAGTCATAGATGCAGTTGGATGGCGGTCTATGTATTATGTTGTAATGCCAAATCGAATTCCAAAGGAGTCAAGATGATTAGTATATGCATGTATTGCTTTATCGGTATTTGTCAATTGCCTCGCTGTAATTTGTTTACCCAGCATGTTATCTATCTAAGGAGAGCCACCTCTAGTGAACTATGGGTCCCGGTCCTTGTCCTTTACATACAATCTACAACTGTTTACTGCTTTGTGTTTATTTTCTGCAAACTATTACTTCTTTCCATTCGATATGTTTAATCATTTGTTTTCCACAAAACACGATGAGATTGACAACCTCATCGTAAGTTGGGGACAAAGTTCTATGGTTGTGTTGTACAGGTCTCCACGTTGCTACTAGCACCGGTAGTGCGCCCTGCCAAGGCTCAACTAGCAACACCTTTGGGGTGTTTCCTTGCTCCTACTGGTTCGATTAAACCTTGGTTTCATAACTGAGGGAAAACTTATTGCTGTGCTCATCATACCTTCCTCTTGGGGTTCCCAACAAGCTCTACATCGAACGACGAGCACATCAAGATCTTTTCTGGCGTCGTTGCCGGGGAGTCAAGAACATCTTCATAAGGGGAGTCCCTCATAACCAATCTCTTTACTTGGTTGTTTTTGTTTTGCTTAGTTTCTTTTTGCTTGTTTTGTTCTTCAAAAACACAAAAAAATTAGTTTTACTAGTTTGCTTTCTTATTTGAAAACCCAAAAAAATTTAGTTCCTACTCTAGTTGTTTTTTTCGTTGGTCTATTATTGTCTTGCTTTATCATGCTTGTTGTTAATGGTTGGTTTCTTTGAAACTGAATCTTATTGGCAAGGTGGGTTCACGGAAGATCAAAAATATTATTATAAGGAACACCGCTTGTCACAAAAAGGGAAACACTTATGGAAACTAATTGATAAATTGTATACCATTGCTAGAAATGTGTGCTCTACTTATAATGTTACTTATTGCTGTGATAAATCTTGTTGCAGAAAGAGGTATAAACACCTCCCTTTTCAATGTGAGTATAATGATAATGATACCATATCTTCTTATGCTAAAGGAATTTATGACTTTTATGATGCGAAACAAATTGAAGAATTTATTGCTTGGAAGGGTGCTTTTGAACTTGCTAGTTTGCTTGAAAATATTGATGATTCACCTTACAAATATGAGGTTTATGGTATACTTAAATTTTGCTTTGATAATTACAAGGATGAAAATGGCTATATTCTTGAATATTTTAATAGATGCTTTCCACAAATGGAAGAAACTAATGCCTTGCAGGATCGAAATTGATGAACCTGAAATGTCATTAGATGAAAAAGAGGAGGAGAGTGATGAATAAAAGGAGGAAGAATGGATCTACCCATGCCTACCTTCCAATGAGAGTAACTCTTTATCCCTTACATTATTTGATTGTCCCCCATGCTTACCAAAGGAGGACGAATGTCATGTTCCTGAGGATTCTTTTGAAAATGTTTATAATAAAGCTGTAGTGTTTGTAGATCATGAAAAGCATGCTTTATGTGATAGTTATATTGTTGAGTTTATTCATGAGGCTGCTGAAAATTATTATGAGAGAGGAAAATATGGTTGTAGAAGTTTTTATGGTAATGAAACACCTCTCTATGTGCTGAAAGTTTTAAAGTTGCTCTTTTTTTATCTACCCATTCTTGTTACTATGTGCTTATTTGATTTATTTTCTTACAAGATTCCTATGCATAGGAAGTGGGTTAGACTTAAATGTGTTTTGAATTTTCTTCTTGATGCTCTCTTTTACTTCAATTCATATTTCTTATGTGAGCATCTTCGCAAACTATCATGCCTAACTTAAAGGCGTTAAAGAAAAGTACTTACTGAGAGATAACCCAAAAGTTTTAGATAAGTCTTGGAAGTTATTACTTCAGTAATAACCTCTCCTTATAATTTTTTATTTGCTTTTTGTGCCAAGAGTAACCTCTAATGAGAGTGAAGTAATGATTGGGAAAGTTGCTGTCCCGAAACAGATTTTTGTGCTTCACCATAAAAATTCGTGAGAGAGCTCTGTATGTCGGATTGAGCTGTAAAATGTTGTGCTTCTGCCCCAGGTTGTTATCTAACTTTCGTTAGTTCAACACTTTGTGATTTGAGCAACATAAGGTCTTCGATTTTTTTTTCTTTACCTGCTGGTCCGTTTTCACAGATTTCTGACATTTTCTGCATTTGCTTTTTGTGGGTTCCTTTTTGAGTTCCTTTGGGGAATTGAGCTTTTTGAAGTAAGTGCTACAGTAGCTAGTGTTCTAATGGAAGTTTATTTGGTGTTAGAACTGAACCTTAAGACTTATTTATCTTAAGTGCACTAATGTTGCTAATGAGATTGTGTGAAGGAAAATTTTCAGGTGTATGGAAGGAATGAGTAATGAGATGAAGGATGGAATAAAGCTCAAGCTTGGGGATGCCACGCGTGTCACCCCAAGAAATATCCAAGAAGTACAAGCGTCAAATCTTGGGGATGCCCAAGGCATCCCCTTCTTCAACAATAAAAATCCCAGGTTTCTTCCAAACGCTTCATTTTTATTTGTTTCATGCACAGTTGTGTTGTTCTTGGAGCGTCTTCTTTTTCGTTTTCGTTTTCGTTTTTAGTTTGCTTGGTTTGCTTAGTTTTATGAATAAATTGGTTGGACCCCCTCTTTCATACATTGGTTTGCAAATAGTTTGGTTTGGAAAAGAGTAGGAAAGTTCATACTTATGTGGTAAAAAGAGCTCATTTTTGACTGTGGCCTGTGCTTTGTCATGCCATGTTTGATATTGTTTTGGATTTATGCTTAGTATTATTTGTTGTAGCATGACTTGTTATAAACAATTGAGATTGCTTAATGTGCCTTGGATGAATCATGCTTTGTTTTGGCATATTAAAGCATAGTATAGTGGTATTCTCCTTTGATGCTTTATTTGGGTTGACTTGGCGCATGCTCACACCATGTTATGACTGTCACAAGTCACCATAGCCTTTATGATCCTTTAGTTTTAAACTTGTAGTATCACTTTATGCTTTGATCAATGATGTTTTGTCGCTCTGCATGATTATGGCCATTATTGCTCTCTTAGTTTGTCGCTCCCAGTCTTTTGCTAGCCTCCACAACCAAGTATGAGTTCCACTCATGCATCCAACTCCCTAAACCAAGTTATTCCAAAAGAGTCCACCATACCTACCTACTATCTTATGCTATTCCAAGTATATTCATGCTTTTGTTTACCTTCCAAATTAAACTTGTTATGAGAAAACTAGTGATTAAAGCTCTCACGAACTTGATGGCACACTTTACTTTACTTGCCCTTAATAAACTTGAACCATTGTGTCGACTATGTTGTATATGCTTGCACTTATTCATTGAGAATTAGAAGAACCATGCTTTCATGGGGAACGCTTTCAACATTGCACTTGGTACTTGTACCTAGTTGATATCATGCTCTTTTGTATATGGATGTCGTCGGTGTGAAATGAAAGGGGAGCTTGTAAGTCCATGGATTTATGTATATGTGTTAGAGAAACTTTGGGTCATGGTCTAATCTAATCCATGCTGACATTGTGGAAACCTGCAGCGTAACCATAATGAGCTATCTATGAAGCATTCTTCTTATAAAAAAGAGTCCTATATTGAGAAAAAAAGAGAAAATAAAAGAAAAAAAGAGATACTATGAATAGAGGAAAGAGAGAAAAAAGCACCATATTCCCATGGTAAATAAGGAGAATGTTGAGATGCTCGTTGTCTGCTTGCCTTGTCATTTTGATATGGGGATTCTTCCGTATCATCGGGCAAGGGGTACCCCGTTGGCGGTTTTCAATGATACACATGTACTTACGATGACAAGAACTTACCGGTGACTAAACTTGAGTAGCATGAGGAGCGGCCCTCCTATACAAGGGACATGAGATTTCTGACTTATACTTTGTCAAGCATGTACACCATAGTTTGTTCACTTTAACCTTAATCACTTCAAGATGCTTATGATAGGGGCAATGAGAGCTGAAAACTATAAGTACCATAATTTTTGGAAGCTCTTTATGAGACTTGAATCCCTACTTCCTTTTACAAAGGCCGTTCTTCCACCATTATATTGAGTCTCCACCTTCTATCTTATGCACCTACTTTGAGAGCATAGTGGCCATTCTTAGTTCTATGTGCATTGTCCCAAGACTAGTTGATTGATGCATAACTTGATATTGCTTGTTTTAAACTATTGTATCTAGTCACTCTTATGAACTTTGAAGGTGTCCTATGCATTTATATTTGCTACTCTATTGAGGTACAAGCTGAATACTATTATGCTATGTTTTCTTTATGTGAAACAAACAAACGTCTTGCAAAGCATGTTATTCATGAATATTTTGTTTGTGCCTTTTCATGTTGCATCATAGTTTCTTTTCTTATTGCTAGAACTTTGTCTTTCATGTTATGATTGAAGTACTATGATCCCAGCTTTGAATGTTTTACAAATACTTTGATCAAGTCTTTGATGGTGCATGTCACCTCAAAAATTATTCTTTCTTTTTATCACTTACCTACACGAGGACGAGCAGGAGTTAAGCTTGGGGATGTTGATACATTGCAAATGTATCTATAATTTTTGATGTTCCACGCTTGGTTTTATCCACTTTCTTGTGTTTTGTTCCAACTTTGGAGTACTTTTCATATGATTTCTTGGACTAACCTATTAACAAGAGCCACAGTGCCAGCTGCCCGTTTTCTGCTGTTTTTGGTTCCAAGAAAGTCAGAAATTGAATATTCTCGGAGTTGGACGGGACAAAAGCCAAAGTGCCTATTTTTCGGAAGGGATCAAGTGCCAGAATACGAGACGGAGAAGGGCCAGGGAGCCACCACACCACCTGGCCCACGCCAGGGGGTGGTGTGGCCGCTCCTGGCACCCCTATATATTGCCCTCGGGACGAAAACCCTAAGGGCCCGATCAAAAATCCACGAAAGAGTCTGTAGCCGCCGTCATCTCCATCCCTAGATCGGGAGGGATCTGAAGCTCTTCCCGGCACCTGGGAGAGAATTCACCTCGAGGCCTTCTTCATCACCATGCAAGCCTCCGGTGTGATGCGTGAGTAGTTCATCCTTGGACTACGGATCCATGTAGTAGCTAGATGACTGGTTCTCCTCCTTTGTGCTTTCATGTTTAGATCTTGTGAGCTCCGTTCATGATCAAGATCATCTATTTGTGTTCATACATGTTGTGTTTGCGGGGATCCGATGGATATTGAGATCCTATTTCAGATTTATTATTGATTCTATCATGTCTTTGTTATTTGTGATCTTGCATGCTTTCCGTTGTTAGTAGCTATCTTGGCCAAGGAGAAAACAACAATCCTTTGTGCATAGAACAATCGTATTGTTTACTTTACACGCAGTTCGTAAAGCAATAATCTGTTGCTTGCAACTTAATACTGGAGGGGGTTCGGATGATAACCTGAAGGTGGATTATTAGTCATAGATGCAGTTGGATGGCGGTCTATGTATAATGTTGTAATGCCCAATCGAATTCCAAAGGAGTCAAGATGATTAGTATATGCATGTATTGCTTTCTCGATGTTTGTCAATTGCCCCGCTGTAATTTGTTCACCCAGCATGTTATCTATCTAAGGAGAGCCACCTCTAGTGAACTATGGATCCCGGTCCTTGTCTTTTACATACAATCTACAATCTTTTACTGTTTTGTGTTTACTCTCTGCAAACTATTACTTCTTTCCATTCGATATGTTTAATCCTTTGTTTTCCGCAAAACACGGTGAGATTGACAACCTCATCGCAAGTTGGGGAAAAAGTTTTGTGGTTGTGTTGTGCAGGTCTCCACGTTGCTACTAGCACCGATAGTGCGCCATACCTGAAACTCATTAGCAACACCTTTGGGGTGTTTCCTTGCTCCTACTAGTTCGATTAAACCTTGGTTTCATAACTGAGGGAAACTTGCTGCTGTGCTCATCATACCTTCCTCTTGGGGTTCCCAACGAGCTCTACATCAACACCGCACCAGCACTTTTCAGGCGCCGTGCATTAAGCCATCAAGCATTTTTCTGGCGCCGTTGCCAGGGAGTCAAGGACATATTCACAAGGGGAGTCCCTCATAACCAATCTCTTTACTTTGTTATTTTTGTTTTGCTTAGTTTCTTTTTGCTTTGTTTGCTTGTTTTGTTATCCAAAAAACACAAAAAAATTAGTTCTACTAGTTTGCTTCCTTATTTGAAAACCCAAAAAAATGACTACTCTTGAAAACACTAAGTTGTGTGACTTCACTAGCACCAACAACAATGATTTTATGAGCACACCTATTGCTCCACCTGTGCCTGAAGATACTTTCTTTGAGATAAAACCTGCTTTACTCAATCTTGTTATGAGAGAACAATTTTCTAGTATTGGTAATGAAGATGCTGCTTCCCATCTAAATAACTTTGTTGAACTTTGTGAAATGCAAAAGCATAGGGATATAGATGGTGATATTATTAAGCTGAAATTGTTTCCTTTCTCTTTGAGAGGAAAATCTAAAGAATGGTTGAATTCCTTAACTAGGAACAGTATTGATTCTTGGACTAAATGCAAAGATGCTTTCATTGGAAAATACTATCCTCCTGCTAAGATTATATCTATGAGAAGTGAAATAATGAAGTTTAAACAACTTGATAATGAGCATGTTGCTCAAGCTTGGGAAAGAATGATATCTTTGGTAAAGAATTGTCCCACTCATGGACTGACTGCTTGGATGATCATCCAAACTTTTTTTGCAGGATTGAACTATTCTTCAAAGAACCTATTGGACTCTGCTGCGGGAGGTACATTTATGACCATTACATTGGGTGCTGCAACAAAACTTCTGGACAATATGATGGTTAATTATTCTGAATGGCATAACGAGAGAGCTCCACAAGTGTAACATCCCAAAACTTCAATCCAAGCTTATCAAGATCAAATCAACCAAAAATTGGGTTAACAAAAACTTTTCCAAATTTAAAATGAAAGCATGCATATATGTGTGCATTTAAAATAGGAGTTGTTTGAATTGCCATGATTAAGTGATCCAATGCTTGTAAAATGTTTATTAGGTGATTTAAACATCATCTACATCATTCCCAAACTTTTCCTAAAGAAAATCAAATAAAAAAGAATTAAAAAGGAGGAATGGTCATTTTGGCCATTTTAATCCACTACACTACTTTGAGTGTTCCTAGCACTCATTTCTTAACAGAAACAATTCTTGATCTTTGTACCCCTTGCTAGTACACATAATGAGGTACCAAGGCCCACCTTTTGATCTGCTAAAAACATTCTTTTACTTATTTTAATTGGCATTTGAAAAGTTGAATATAATGCATATGCATAGATCACCCCTATTTCAAAACCCCTCTATTTGAGCTCCACTTTCAAAACCCTTGCAACCAGAGACTACCTAGCACTAGTGGAGATCACTCAAAAATTTTGAAACCAAAATTCAAAACTTTTTCTCTTGCGGCCATTTCATCAAACACTTGGCAGACAGATTTCAAACAAAACACATTTCACTATTTCAAACAGTATTCTGGCCAAACTTGTCTCCCATTTGGCCCCTTTGTACTCCCTTTGTCTCTAAAGGATATAGCAAAGCCATTTAAACCCACTGCCCTGGCCCCTAGTGGCATTGCCATGCCATGCCGAGCCACCCCTCGCCAGCCAACCTTGCCCTCACCGCAGCAGACCATCTCCCTTCCTCTCACCATGCCTAGGAGGTAGCTCACACCTCACCGCCACCCCTGTCCCCTGCCCGAGCCCAGCCCTGAAGTGGACCACCGAGGATACCACGCGCCTAGTGCCACCGCACCATGCCGGTGTAGCCCCCAGAGCGCGCTCTGTCCCTACTCGCACAGACCGCCCCTTGGCCACAGCCCGCGCCCGCCGCTCCGCCACGACCTGGAGAACACCCAGACACCCCCGCTGGCCGCCCAACGCCTCACAGCCACCGCTCGCCATGGACAACGCCGCCTCTGCCGCTTAGAGCGCCACCTTGCCCAGACCGCGTGCCACCGCCCCTACGGCCGCATTGAATTCCTAGAGCACCGCCAGGGGACCGCCCATCGATCGCCACCCTCAACCATGCATCTACCCCACCGTAGCCATTCCGCCATCGTCGCCTGCCCATCCCGCTCGGTCTCACCGTCAGGCTTATAAAGGAAGCCTCCCCAGCCTCTTCTCTCCACACCACTCCACTCCCCTCACCTCTCTGAACCTCACCCACCTCTAGCCGGAGCAAGGCGAGCTCTGCCTCGCCAGAATTGGAGGTAGAACAACCGCAGCAGGAGGAGAAGGGCGCCGCTGATTGCGACCACCCCAAGCTCCGCCGCAACCGCGCCTCGCCTCACCGTCATCGTCCAGTTCATTTGCCTGCCTCGCCGACCCCGTTGGAGCCCTGGTACGTCCCGAGCAGACCCCCACCGAGCCGCTAGGGTTCGAGCTCGCCGGCGAGCTGTTCATCGTCGACGACGACCCTCAGTCGTAGATTCCTCTTCTAATCCTACGGCCCACAGCGCACGTACCATTTCACGTGTTAAGTGCCGCTGACAAGCGGGACCCCCTGTCAGCTGAGCCTGCTGTGAGCGCCACTCGGCCCAAGTCTTTTCCCGCGCTAGCCCACCCGTTCAAATCTGGATTTTTCTATTTAGTTAAATCAAGTTTCTGTCCACTCGTTTAAAATTCAATTCTAGGAGTTTGAAAAATCCAAATTGCATGAAACAAATTTGGCTGAAAGGTATTAAGATGATCTATCCAAGCCCGTTGGGTTTAATTCAATTAGATTTATAGATCTCTCCTAATAAAAATAAGAAACAGAAGCATTTGCAACTTGCAACATTTTTATAAAATCAACCAAGTTAGCTTTTGAGTTGATTCCAAGTATCAAAAATCACATTTCATCATCTCTATCCAAATATGTAATAATATTAAGGTTTTCATGTAGTGACTTTGGACTAGTACCAAAATAATGCTATATAGGCATTTCTAGTCACTTTAAATCATTAAATAATGAACTTAAACCAAAGTAATATTGATCCAACCTTTAAATCTCATTCCCACATGTTAGAATATGTGGTGAGGACATGTGTCCATATGATCCCATGTTTTAAGTGGTGAATATTAAATGTTAGTTAATTTTTCAATGAGTAGAAATTACTTTTCTAAAATAAAAAGGAGGAAACTATTGAATTAAACTTGTGATGCTTGTGATGATAATAGATCATCAAATGTGTGTCCTAGAATGCTACTTATCTTAGTTAAGTATTGTTTTGTGATTGTGTACTCCGTATGTCTTTATAGACGATAGTACCGACCAAGTCTACGAGGAGGAGGAGTTCTACCAAGAAGAAGAAGAAAACTTCAACCACTGCACCAACCAAGGCAAGCTAGCACTATCCAATATTAACCCTTCCAAATTATACTTGCAAGCCACCATTAACCATGCAAGCTAACCCTTGCAAGTTTAGTGCTTAGCAAATTAGATGGTTTAGCAAAGATGCCTTAAGCATGCTTTGAGCACCCTTTTTTGACTACTAGTACCTCAAGTCTTATTGACAAGTTTCACCTCCCTTAGTTTACACAAAGTTCTTTACTTGTCTTGAAGGTAGCATAAAAAGTATAAAACTTGACCTACTTAGAAACCTTTAGATGTCATTCTATGGCATGAGATTGAACCTATCACTTCCACTTTAGTGAACACTCTGAACTTAGTATTTTAGAGTAGATCAAAAACTTGAGTCACTTTAGATGGGAACACTTGGTGAAAATGAATTATGAAAACCTTGGAATCATGAGTCATTCTATTGAGATGTTTTGACATGTGTTGAGAAACACCAATGGTTGATGATGATGAAAATGTTGAGGCATGAGCCTTAACCCTTTTATAAAACTGATGGTTGGATTCGGATGGGATACCATTCCAAATTTACCGTACAACCACATTACCTAAATTGGGTAAGGCTTAGCTGGAAATTTATATGCATTAGTATTAGTGCCCTCACGGGAGAGGTCTGAGCTGAGGCTACCTCTCAATGTTGTCCACCTATGCAGTGCCCAAGATGATTGATGGTCATGGTTGGGAGGCCATGCTCATAGGAGAGGTGCTTGTACTAGGGTGTGTAAAGGGAAGGTTATGTTTGATTATCTGCATACTAAGTATGATGATTTAGGGTTATCCCTGATAGATGTATCGAATCTTGTGGTGAAAGTGTACCACCTCTGCAGAGTGTCAAACTATTCGAATAGCCGCGTCCGCGGTTATGGACAGTTGGAATGGCCATACTGTTTCGTTGTCAGATGTTTTCTAAATACTTTGAAGTAATGATGAACTTTGACTTGACCACAACAGGGTTGTGTTGATGATAATAGCTTCCCAACTTAAGTGATTCTAGAACTTTACTTTATCTTTCTTTGCTTCAGAACTCAGCTTAGGTTTCAAACTTAACTTTATAGTTAAACTTAGCTCTAGCACTTTAGCTTAGAATTATACTCCTTGTTAGTAGTAGTTTGCGAGTACTTAAAGAGTACTCATGGCTTTTGTCCCTGGCTATTATAATGGCCGGACTATGAAGGAGATTATCAAGATGATGGTCAGCAGGACGGCTATGATAACTAGGACTATCTGCCTTCGTCAGCATTGCCTGTGCCCCTGAAGATGGACCCCACCGCTACGCTTATCTTTTATTTCCGCTGCTTGTTGTATTAAGACTGGATCACGAGATCCTTATTTGTGTAAGACCGTATGTATGGTTTGTAATGGTTGATGTATTGTGATATCCAATCCGCTATGTCTCGCAAAAATGGTAATCCTGGGATTGCGAGGTATGGCATAACGGGCATCTAGGATTAAAAATCCGGGTGTTGACAACAAGGTAGGAAGGTAAATTCTGTTGAGGAAATCTCCTCCTTGAGTGATAAGATTGATATTATTATGTCTATGCTTGTTAATGGGAAAGTCCATATTGATCCAAATAATGTTCCTTTAGCTTCTTTGGTTGCTCAAGAAGAGCAAGTTGATGTGAATTTCATAAGAAATAACAACTTTGGCAATAATGCTTATAGGATTAATTGTGGGGCCCCCAGATTAGAACCATTTTCGAAAGCATTTACTTAGAGTCAGAGAAGAAGTAGAACTTTTTGAAACTTTTTGAGAAACTAGTTTTCGAAAACCAGGGGTTTTCAAAATAAGGTTCCTATCTAACGACCGTGCTAACTAAGGTTCTCCTACAGTCAGGATGGCTCTGATACCAAGTCTGTGGGGCCCCTAGATTAATCCTCCGAGAATCCCTGTTATGCATATAACCACGATCCCATGATCAATTAGTCATGGCATATAACTGACGAGTATCATTATAACATCCGAGAATATACTGAAATTACAAGACTTACATAAATGCCGTTATGGCTACATCATTAATCAGCAGCAGACTTCATCAAGCGCAGGGCCCGAGCCATGCCTTAACCTATAGGCAACTAACTGGGACAACGTCCTAGCTCGCATAGTTGCCAACGCCATATTCTTCTTGATATCTGACCAAGTTAATAGCCAGGGACAATGCCGGTGAGTACATTGAATGTACTCGCAAACCACCTTAATAAAATAATAATAACAAGAGGCTATGCAATACGGCTGTGGTATTAGGAGGGCTCCAAGAGAGGTTCTTTTCTCAAATAGTTTCTCTTGTAGATATAGCATCTACATATCTTTGTTGAAAACTTTTGAAAACAGTTTGGAAACCTTTTTGAAAAGTTTTGGAAAACATTAGGACTGGGTCACCCATTTGTTCCCGTTTTCAGGTCGTCCCACGACCAAGCTCCTTCCATACCTCTCTGACCATCCCATGGTCAAAGAAGGTATCCTTCCCGACCATCCCATGGTCAAAACCTTTCAAAGTCATTTCTTTTCCGAAATCCTTTTTGAAAATAAAACCAGCACCGCTCTACAGAAGTTTGTCCAACCCGTCCTTAACCGCGAACACGGCTATTCGAATAGATTTACACTCTGCAGAGGTTGCGCACTTTACCCACACCATCCGGGTACACTACCCTAATCTTCACCGATCATGGGTCGAGTAACCGATCAAGGCTCTCTGGATGCCCACCCCAATATAAGTGCCTACCCTATGAGTGTTAATCCCCTCAAAACCGGGACGTCGGGCGAGGACCAACCGGAGCGCTTATTGCATGTCCCACGTGCATGCTTCCAATGAGGGGCTCATAGTAACGCGTGGAGGCCTGTCGACCCTTCATTCCTTCTCCAGGTCGATGGACGTATGTCAGAGAAGGCCCACCCTCCAGGGATCCCCGATCCCCTGTAGTTGTTGCAAGGCAGCTTATACTGAAATAGACAACCATCAAATCTAGCCCTGTCCCATACCAGAGTAATGTGGTTGCACAGGGTTAAGTTGTTATAGCTAGACTGCAAAGAACTAGGTGCGTTTTCGTAAACCTTCTTCCTCCAGTTTTTCTCCAGCATTTTGTAAAATAAAACCTTTTTCTTTCTCAACATCTCTTGGGAGGTCCCATCTCACCAAGGTTTTATCATAAAACATTTGGTAAAACTTTTTCCAGGGTCTTCCCATCCTCTAGCTTTTGCTTCGGCTAAAACATGGTCTCCAAAGGGGTATGGTGGATATGCACCATCTATTCTACTAGGGACAAGTAGGTATCACCAAGGGGGTTGTACTTAATATTACCATAGTGTAGTAGTTCGGAGGAGCTGAATCACTACCATATATATATCATCAACATATAGTAAAAACCATGCAGTTTTAATAAACAGGAGATAAAACATGCATAAGTAAAACAATAGGACAAGGCTTATGAGCAAGAATATGGCTTGCCTGATGATCAGCAATATGTCAATATGTCCCTGGACTTCTTCTTTAGATCACCCAGAATACCAAAAGCAATAATAGATACCACTTCTTCTCGGCGTTAATACAAGCGCAACTATCGTCGTCATCGAGTATACATGCAAACAAACAAGTCCACAATCAAACAAGGCATTCAAGCATCAAAACCATACAGCAATAAGAACATACCACATATTACTCAAATCAGTAGGTTTTGAGAGGGTTGGATTTAGGAGGTTGAGACGGCCTTGGAGAAGGGAATGAACACCCCTTAGGGTTTATTGTCGAGGAACTACCTAAGAGGGGGTTTTGGACCAAAGACCTATTCAGTATGATACCATTGTGTACCAATGATACCAACAGATAGGTGTTGATAAAATGCAGCCAACAAAAGTGGTTTCACTAATTTATCACTTTTCTTTAATTTCTTATGATTATTCTAGTGATAAAAGCTCTAGTTTTAGGAAATAATTCACCAGAATTGTTCTATATGTCCAAAAATTATTTCCTTTGGTGGTTAGGTAGGTCTTTATGTACTTGTTCACTGAGAGTTGGAATTACTCCAAAATAATTACCAGAATGCCCTCAGTAAATTCCCAAAGGAAGTTCTATAGACAAAATGTCTTTTTCATCAGATTTAATCTACATAGGCTTTTGGTATTAGGTAAAGGGCAATGGGTAGGTATTGCAAATACCTACCAGTACCAACTGGAATCACTCTTTTTGGAGTTGTAAAGCCAATGTAGTGATTTATCTAGTGAAAACACTAGGGACAGAAATGTTTAATTCATTAAAAGTCATCAGAAGTCCAATAATTCTTGATATCTTGGGTTTAGTTAGATATGGATGTAGATAATCCATTAGAGTTGGAATTAGGGTAAAAGCTATCATGGACTGGCCTAGAGAATTTCCGAAAGATAGAATATAATTAATCTTGTCATTTTTATAACTTCAGATTTATAGTTCCACTTAGCCGGAGACAAGGGCTATTAGATAGGTATATCAACTACCTTTCATAGGCACTTTGAATCATATCATTTGGGCATGTACAACTCACTATGGAAATTATTTAGTGAAAAGGATACAATTTAGTGGATTTAATGCCAATAAATAATAAAAATTATTTTTGGCAAGTGACCAATTCTGCATGTTGCACAAACACACATGAACATGATAAAAAAATTATTTGGACGAAATTCCCCATTTTCCATTTTCATATGGATACATACTGGTCAGGTATTCAACAGATCTGAAAAAGGAATTTAAAAAGGAAAAGGGCAGGGGATGCTGGGCTTGATCTGAGGAGGGATGGGCCGAGCCAGGGGGATTCGGCCCACTGGGGCGAAGGCGCGTGTAGGGAGCCAGTTTGAAGCTGACCGGTGGGTCCTGGTCGCTAGCGAGCAAGAGGCGGCAAAGGGGTATCCGCCGATATGGGCCGTCCGATCAAGTGCTGATCGACGACCCCGGTGCTTCGTCCTCCCGCGATAGAGCGGTGGCGGTCGGAACCCTAGAGCGGGCCACGGGTGTACGGGGAGCTCACCTGAGGCCGTCTCCAGCGACGTGGGGAGTGCGGGGCAAGGCGGAGTGACGCGGCGGTCCAGGAGAGGGGCGGGAAGGCAGGGTTGACGCCGGGAACTCGCTCGCGTGATGGCGTTCGCGGCGGGCTTTGCTGGAGCTCGTCGGTGCCATCAGTAGCAGCGGTCCCTGGGCAAAAACCAAGGTGGATTAGATGCAGAAGAGGCCGGGGAGTACTAGGAGGCCACATACAGAGAGGGAGGACCAGGAAAGGGAGATCTAGACCTCAATAATTGAAAACGGCTGAGAGTTCTTTTCTCATTTATCCCGGACAGGACAGAGTGGATGGGGAGGAGTGGCTCTGGGTGGTGTGCACTAGAAGGGAAGGGGGAAAATGAGTCGAGGCAGGGGTGCTAGGGTGGCCTTTGGCCTATTTAACCGAGAGGGGGTACTCCATCATGGACTTGGTCCATTGGGCAAGGAAGGGAGGAGGTAAACCAGGGGGAGAGGATGTTATGGGCGGGGAGGGTGGTATCTGGTTAGGCTGCAGGTCAGAGAGGAGCAGAGACAATTGTTGCAAGGCTTTGAGGGCAAGGAAAAAGGAGGGGGTTGGCTTGTGTCTCCTTCTTGGACAAGCACTAGAGACAAGGGGTGTAAGTTTCTAAAGTGATGCTATAGTGTGGGCACGACCAGAGGAGCTGGAGTTGCTATGGAGAAGTGTTGAGGAAGCTTTGATGGGGGTTGGGGGTAAATTGCTTAGTTTGCTAGAATTCGATCAAATGGTGCTTGTGAAGGAGGTGTAATACATTGCATTGGACATGGTGGGAAGATGGTACTTATAGGTATATGAGGTCAAGACATAGCTCCAGGAATTTATTGGGATTTTTCCGAAGATTTTTAGTTCACTAAAAATACTTTATTCAGAAAGTGCAAGAGTAGTTTCTAGAAGCTCAGTGGATATTTTTAAATTGGACCAGTAGGGTTTTTGATGTGAGAGGGTCCCAAATATGAATACACACTTAGGGGAATTTTCCCAAGATTTATTGAGGCTTAAAAGTATTTTAAACATTTATTATTCCAATTCAGGCATTTAAGAAAATGGGCAAATAGAAATAATAACACCCTTCAAAAATATTTATTTTTGAAGTTGGAAGTTAGGGTATGATATATGGATCTCAATTGAGCAGAAACTTGGGGAAGTGCTTTGGAAAAAACCAAACTTTCCTTTGTGAGAGGATTTTTGGAGATTTTGACTATTAAAGAGATTAAATAGATTTGGAGCCAAAATAATTATGGGTAATATTTGATAAATCTTGATGATCAAGGTAGATGATGTAGACAAGGTGTAGCAAGCATTTGTAATCTTGGGATTGGAGAATCCAAGTTGATTTTGGTGGAATACCCTAGATTAAGGATCTAGGGTGAGGTTAATTTCATGCCATCAAAACCATGCTAGACCTTGGAGCTCAGAGCTCCCCTTGGGGCATGGGATATATGGATGGATATACCAAGTTATGTGGATTTCAATGGTCTAGGGGTTTGAGCTTGATCCTGCTTGAGCTCACCAAGACAAGCTTTCAAACTTTGAATAAAATAAGCCTGCCAAAGCAGATAATCATCTAGCCTTCAAAACCTTGTGGGTTTAAATAGCTCAAGGATTGAATTGGAAAAAGTGAAGTAGGTAATGATAGAACTATATGAGTAGAACACAACCATGCAAAGAGTTGGTCCATAAAGGTTTGGATGGTGGTGGGAGCTTCTAGCAAATTTGGCAATTTGACTAGATTTGCAGGAAAAGTTATTATCTTGCCTACAAAACCATCAAGAACAAGTGGGTTAGAGGATTCTCTAACCAAGTTAAAGAGTGGGCCTTAGTAGTCTTTATGATGGTTAACAATATGGTTCAGGTGCATTACCAAAAATGCACAAGGGTTGGGAAAGGAAGGCATTCAAAAGGGTGATGTTGGAAATAGTTTTCCAGACTTAGCCAAATTTGGCAGACTTAGGGTTTTGGACTAGAATGTGGGTGGGGATGATTTTGATGGGTTGCATGGTACCAAAGCATCATCAAGTGGGGGTGTTTGAATAGTAGTGAGTAGAACAGCATCCATGCTTCATATTGGTCCTTATTAACTTGGAAGCTTTTAGAATGGATCACTACAGAATTGATTTGGTTAGAGATTTTAGAGGATCACCTGGTGGCTAGAGATTAGATCCAGGTTTGTACTCTTGCTTAGGGTGTGGTGATTTGGAAACCTCATGATCCTAGTGATGAGCTCCTAGAGTAGCTCATACTAATTCCTAAGAAGACAGATCAAGCAGCAGAGCAAGGCAAAACATCAGACAGTAGATCAGGGCAACTCAACTTAGAAACTAAGCAAGCCCACTACTAGGGTTACCTTCAAGTATAGCTTGAGGTTAAGGATACATATTTTTAAAGAGGTTGGAGTTTTAACAAGGTAAGGTCCTTTGTATCTCTACTAAGAGTAGAATTCAAAAGCTTCATAAAAAGGGTTTTGTTGAATCTAGAGGTAAGAATAGTAGAAGGTTCTGGCTTGAAAACATAAGGAGATTATGTTATATAGCTCCATAGTTTTGTCAATAGAATCTACTAAAATAGTTTTGGTTACATAAGCATCTTGGTTCATGTTTTGAAATGCCAGAATATTTGAGAGTATAGAAATTAAGCCAAGACTGTTTTAGGGAAGTAGCTTTTGTCAACTGGCGTTAAGGTGAGGAGTATATAATCTGATACCCATTCATAGGCATAAGCACCAACAAACAGCAAGCAAACACTACACCAATGAACAGGAAAAAGTTTTTGTTTCCCCCTGATTTTTGCCTTCTGGATAACTAATCAGGGTTGCAGAAATTGGGATGTCACAGTAATTTTGGTAACAATACCTATAAGCCATATCCTCCCAACAATGGTAATGCTTATGGAAATTCTTACAACAATAATAAGAGTGCACCCTCTGAACTTAAAGTTATGCTTAAAGACTTTATTAATAAACAAACTGCTTTCAATAAAACTATTGAGGAAAAACTCTCTAATGCTAAAAGAAATATAGCATCTTTGGCTGAAGCTCAATCTTCTTTGAATAAAATGGCTGCTAAACCTGAAACTAATGATAATCCCTTTGCAGCTACTAATGATATACAAGTAAGAATTGATGAAAATGTTAGACTATTAGCTGAATTACATGCTAAGTGGGAAACAGAAGATGAAATTGCTAGAAACATTAGTATTGAGGCTAGTAATAGTTCTACTACTTTAGATGATAAATTTGATTTTGATCTTGATGGTTGCAATATTTCTGACGTTATTAAGTTCCTACAAAAGCTTGCTAAAAGTCCTAATGCTAGTGCTATGAACATGGCCTTTACAAAACACATTACTGATGCTCTCATAAAAATTAAAGAAGAAAAGATGGAACATAAAGCTTCTATTCCTATAAAACAAGAAGATGGTTGGGAGCCCATCATTAATATGAAAGTGAATGACTTGATTTTAAAGCTTTATGTGATCTTGATAGTAGTGTTTCTATTATGCCTAGAAGGATTTATGATATGCTTGATTTGCCTTCACTTGAAGATTGTTATTTTAATGTCCCACTTGTTGATATTGCTAAAAAGAAACTCATGGGGAGTATTAATGATGTTCTTATTATGGTTAACAATTCCTATGTCCCCGTTGATTTCTATGTTTTGGATGTTGAATGCAATGCTTCTTGTCCTATTACTTTGGGAAGACCTTTTCTTAGAACTGTTGGTGCCATCATTGATATGAAAGAAGGCACCATCAAATATCAACTCCCACTCAAGAAAGGTATAGAACACTTCCCTAAAAAGAGAGAAAAGATTTCTTTTGCTTCTCCTATGAAAACAAAATTTGGTCTTAATACTTCTTCATTTGAGAACAGTTGACTCTTTTTCTTGCTTCTTATGCCTAACTTAAAGGCGTTAAAGAAAAGTACTTATTGGGAGATAACCCAAGAGTTTTAGATGAGTCTTGGAAGTTATTACCTCCGTAATAACCTCTCCTTATCCTTTTTATTTGCTTTTTGTGCCAAGAGTAACCTCTAATGAGAGAGAAGTAATGATTGGGAAAGTTGCTGTCCCGAAACAGATTTCTGTGCTTCACTGTAAACATTCGTGTAAAATATCTGAACGCATTTTGAGGCGTGAATTTTTGTGCTTCTTCCCCAGGTTGTTATCTAACTTTCGTTAGTTCAACACTTTTTGATTTGAGTAACAGAAGGTCTTCGAAAAAATTCGTCTTTACCTGCTGGTCTGTTTTGACAGATTTCTGCCATTTTCTGCATTTGCTTCTTGCTGGTTCCTTTTTGAGTTCTTTTAGGGAATTGAGCTTTTTGAGGGAAGTGCTATAGTAGCTAGTGTTCTAATGGAAGTTTTTTTGGTGTCAGAACTGAACCTTAAGACTTATTTATCTTGAGTGCACTAATGTTGCTAAAAAACATTGTGTGAAGTTTTGTATGAAGGAAAAATTTCAGGTGTATGGAAGCAATGAGTAATTAGATGAACGATGGACTAAAGATCAAGCTTGGGGATGCCACGCGTGTTACCCCAAGAAATATCCAAGAAGTACAAGCGTCAAAGCTTGGGGAAGCCCAAGGCATCCCCTTCTTCATCAATAAAAATCCCAGGTTTCTTCCAAACGCTTCATTTTTATTGTTTCATGCAGAGTTGTGTTGTTCTTGGAGCGTCTTTTTCTTCGTATTTGTTTTGGTTTTTGATTTTCTTTTGTTTGCTTAGTTTTCTGAATAAAATGGTTGGACCCCCTCTTTCATACATTGGTTTGCAAATAGTTTGGTTTGGTTTGGAAAAGAGTAGGAAAGTTCATGCTTATGTGGTAAAAAGAGCTTGTTTTTGACTGTGGCCTATGCTATGTCATGCCATGCTTGATATTGTTTTGGCTTTATGCTTAGTATTCTTTGATGTAGCATGACTTGTTATAAACAATTGAGATTGCTTAATGTTCCTTGGATGAATCATGCGTTGTTTTAGCATATTAAAGCATAGTATAGTGGTATTCTCCTTTGATGCTTTATTTGGGTTGACTTGGCACATGCTCACACCATGTTATGACTATCTCAAGTCACCATAGCCTTTATGATCCTTTAGTTTTCAACTTGTAGTATCACTTTATGCTTTGATCAATGATGTTTTGTCGCTCTGCATGATTATGGCCATTATTGCTCTCTTAGTTTGTCGCTCCCAGTCTTTTGCTAGCCTCCACAATCAAGTATGAGTTCCGCTCATGCGTCCAACTCCTTAAACCAAGTTATTCCAAAGATTCCACCATACCTACCTACTAGCTTATGCTATTCCGAGTATATTCATGCTTTTGTTTACCTTCCAAATTAAACTTGTTATGAGAAAACTAGTGATTAAATCTCTCACGAACTTGATGGCACACTTTACTTTTTCTTGCCCTTAATAAACTTGAACCATCGTGTCGTCTATGTTGTATATGCTTGCACTTATTTGTTGGGAATTAGCAGAACCATGCTTTCATAGGGAACGCCTTCAAAATTGCACTTGGTACTTGTACCTAGTTGATATCATGCTCTTTTGTATATGGATGTCGTCGGTGTGAAATGAAAGGGGAGCTTGTAAGTCCATGGAGTTATGTATATGTGTTAGAGAAACGCCTGGGCCGCTGGTCTAATCCATGATGACATGGTGGAAACCTGCAGCGTAACCATAATGAGCTGTCTATGAAGTATTCTTCTTATAAAAAAAGAGTCCTATATTGAGAAAAAAGAGAAAAAGAGAAAAAAAGAGATTATGAAAAGAGGAAAGAGAGAAAAAAGCACCATATTCCCATGGTACATAAGAAGATTGCTGAGATGCTCGTTGTCTCCTTGCTTTGTCATTTTGATATGGGGATTCTTCCATATCATCGGGCAAGGGGTACCCCGTTGGTGGTTCTCTATGATACACATATACTTACAATGACAAGAACTTACTGGTGACTAAACTTGAGTAGCATGAGGAGCGGCCCTCGTATACAAGGGACATGAGATTTCTAACTTATACTTCGTCAAGCATGTACACCATAGTTTGTTCACTTTAACCTTAATCACTTCAAGATGCTTATGATAGGGGCAATGAGAGATGAAAGCTATAAGTACCATAATTTTTGGAAGCTCTTTATGAGACTTGAATCCCTACTTCCTTTTATAAAAATGCCTTTCTTCCACCATTACATTGAGTCTCCACCATCTAACTTTATGCACCAACTTTGAGAGCATAGTGGCCATTCTTAGTTCTATGTGCATTTTCCCAAGACTAGTTGATTGATGCATAACTTGATATTGCTTGTTTTAAACTATTTGTATCTAGTCACTCTTATAAACTGTGAAGGTGTCATATGCATTTATATTTGCTACTCTATTGAGGGACAAGCTGAATACTATTATGCTATGTTTTTTTTATGTGAAACAAACAACCATCTTGCAAAGCATTTTTATTCATGAATCTTTTGTTTGTGCCTTTTCATGTTGCATCATAGTTTCTTTGTCTTATTGCTAGAACTTTGTCTTTCATGTTATGATTGAAGTACTATGATCCCAGCTTTGAATGTTTTATAGATACTGATCAAGTCTTTGATGGTGCATGTCACCTCAAAAATTATTCTTTCTTTTTATCACTTACCTACTCGAGGACGAGCAGGAGTTAAGATTGGGGATGTTGATACATTGCAAATGTATCTATAATTTTTGATGTTCCATGCTTGGTTTTATCCACTTTCTTGTGTTTTGTCCACACTTTGGAGTACTTTTCATATGATTTCTTGGACTAACCTATTAACAAGAGCTACAGTGCCAGCTGCCTGTTTTCTGCTGTTTTTGGTTCCAGGAAAGTCAGAAAATGAATATTCTCAGAATTGGACGGGACAAAAGCCAAAGTGCCTATTTTTCCGGAAGTCATCAGATGCCAGAATACGGGACGGAGAGGGGCCAGAGGCCGGCCACACCACCTAGCCGCGCGGCCAGGCTTGGCCCATGCCAGGGGGTGGTGTGGTGGCCCCTAGCACCCCCTCGGCCTCCCCTTCCGCCTATAAGATGCCCTCGGGACGAAAACCCTATGGGCCCGATCAAAAATCCACGAAAACAGTCTGTAGTCGGCGTCATCTCCATCCCTAGATCGGGAGGGATCTGAAGCTCTTCTCGGCACCCTGCTGGAGAGGGGAATTCACCCAGGCCTTCTTCATCACCATGCAACCCTCCGGTGTGATGCGTGAGTAGTTCATCCTTGGACTACGAATCCATGTAGTAGCTAGATGGCTAGTTCTCCTCCTTTGTGCTTTCATGTTTAGATCTTGTGAGCTCCGTTCATGATCAAGATCATCTATTTGTAATTCTACATGTTGTGTTTGCTTGGATCCGATGGATATTGAGATGCTATTTCAGATTGATTATTGATTCTATCATGTCTTTGTTATTTGTGATCTTGCATGCTTTCCGTTGTTAGTAGCTATCTTGGCCAAGTAGATGCTAGCAACTCCAAGAGTTAGTATTTATGCTCGATAGTGGGTTCATGCCTCTGGTAATCTAGGGAAGTGATAGAAATCTCTAAGGTACTAGATGTGATGTTGCTACTAGGGAGAAAACAACAATCCTTTGTTCATAGAACAATCGTATTGTTTCCTTTACATGATTAGAAGCAATAATCTGTTGCTTGCAACTTAATACTAGAGGGGGTTCGGATGATAACCTGAAGGTGGATTATTAGTCATAGATGCAGTTGGATGGCGGTCTATGTATAATGGTGTAATGCCTAATCGAATTCCAAAGGATTCAAGGTGATTAGTATATGCATGTATTGCTTTCTTGATGTTTGTCAATTGTCCCGCTTTAATTTGTTCACCCAGTATGTTATCTATCTAAGGAGAGCCACCTCTAGTGAACTATGGATCCCGGTCCTTGTCTTTTACATACAATCTACAATCTTTTACTGTTTTGTGTTTACTTTCTGCAAACTATTACTTCTTTCCATTCGATACGTTTAATCCTTTGTTTTCCGCAAAACACGGCGAGATTGACAACCCCATCGCAAGTTGGGGACAAAGTTCTGTGGTTGTGTTGTGCAGGTCTCCATGTTGCTACTAGCACCGGTAGTGCGCCCTGCCAAGGCTCAGCTAGCAACACCTTTGGGGTGTTTCCTTTCTCCTACTGGTTCGATTAAACCTTGGTTTCATACTTGAGGGAAACTTGCTGTTGTGCTCATCATACCTTCCTCTTGGGGTTCCCGATGAGCTCTACATCAACACCGCACCAGCACTTTTCAGGCGCCGTGCATTGAGCCATCAGTTCCTTGCTTGATCCTCCGATGGGGAACGCTTGATGATCATAATTATGATGTATGGAATGGGGGTTGCCCATGGCGAAGATGGTGAAATCATTCCCCGTGCTCAAAATGGTACTAACCTACGCCCATATCCTGCCTCTCCTGTCTACATTTTGAAGAGGATCCTAACTCTGCTGGACCTCCAGGGGTCATCGTTTGGAGGCAGGTTAACAGCATGGGCGACAACTCTCTATTTCATGGTCTCAATTATCCAATCATTGAAAAGATGATGATGAAACGAGGATGCAAGGCTCATGATGGCACATTGTTCCCATTCATGAGGAAAAACTATGTGTACACAACATACAGGAGGTTTTGCGGAATACAATTCCCTCAGATTAAATGCTGCAACCTGCAGCCAACTGAAGGTGAGCCTGTGGGAGTTATCAGCCTTCCCAAAGATGGTTGGAACAGTGTGCGACAGGCGGAAATTTGGTTTAGGCCAAGTTTAGGTCTGGTAGGCTCGTTGTTCTGTCCCTAGACTGAGATGTGGATCTTTCTAGTGTATCGTTGTGTCATATTTTTTGCATCGTGGTTCAGCAGTTGTCTGTTAGTACACTGGTTTTAGTGGCTAGCTTGAATCAGTTAATATGAGCCCTGTCATGCTTTTGTAATTAGTATTGCCTTCAACGGTTTAATCCATGTAGCGGTGCTTATTTCGTAGCATTATTTTTGTACTATATTTTTCAGTATTGTTACTAACTTGTATTTTTTTTGAACCATCGCACCTCGTGCTGTTTTTTTTGAACCAACACACCTCATGAAGCTTTGTGTTTTGAGAGGAATATTCCTTCTTTCCTCTTAACAAACAGAGAAAACTAGGTCACCGCTTCTTATAGGGCCACGAAATAGGCCTTAACTAGGCGGTAATTGATCTTGGCTCGGTACACCAAAGCAGGTCGAGATGCCCTACGATGATAGCCGCAAATGTTTATGCCAATTTTCTAAAAAAAATAGTTTATGCAGACCCTTCCAAAAAAGAAAAATTGTTTATGCAGACCCCATATTGTCTCTGATACATGGCATACTTTTGGCGCTACCGTGAAATTACTTGTTCAATACATTATGTATCCTTGCTCATTCTTCTGTATGTGAAATGAACAAGTCAAGCTCTGATGTGACATGAACAAGTAAAGCTCTGATGTGCTGACATGGTACTATCATTTGCTAGTGTACAAACTGGTTGTATTATTGTGTTCGAAACTATAACTAAATGTGTGAATTCTGAGCCTTTTTGTATGATGACAATGCCACATGTTGGTGCTAATTGAGGAATGTATTAATTTGATCGTACGGAAGCATATAGCTTCAAACGATCAGTATAAGCTGGTGCTTACCCGAGTTGTCTAAAGCTGGGCAAGTCAAGGCCACTTTATCTCTATCTCCTACAGTTTATATGGCATGATTACAAGGTTTTGAGTACATCAAATCCATTGGGCACTTAGGTGGATTCAAAGCCACCCAAACCATCTCGAATATATCCTTTGCTGAAAAGATGATTGTGCGTTGTAAGGCTTGATATGACACGATTTTATGTCAATCAGTCAAACTCCCTCCATTACTATCCATGTTCGAATCTTGCGCTTCCCAAGTTCCTCGTTACGTAAAACTCTTAATAAGGTGCAATATCGGTCACTTTTCTCCCTTTCCAACTTCATTCTTTTGGATCCGGCGTAGGTATAGCTAGGTCAGGTGGACCATCAACCTTCAGTACAATGTATTTTTACTACCCAGCCTATGAAAACGAATATTTCAACCCTACTTTGGACAAAAAACTTCCCATAATCTTGTTTCAAAATTTCCCTTAATTAGCCTTTCGTGGTGAGCAGAGTATATATATTTTAGGGTACCAACTATATTTTTTTGAGGATGGGGTAGCAACTTTTAGTGGGACCTAACAAAAAGATTGCACATTCGACCCAACACTGGCCCAAAACCATGCAAATTTAACCTGCTGGGTCAGGTGGACTGCCGACCCCCGACACATTGAGTACATTGAATTTTCAGTGAGGAGCTTATTAGAAAATAGTACTACATTCTACCCAACTGCGGCCCAAAACCTCACTAATTTATCCTTCTGAGTTCAAGTCGGTTGTGGGCCGCCAACCCTCAACACATTGTTACTTGGTTTATTAAGCATGAACCACACTGAAGAAGTTTTGTTAAGGAGCCCATGATAAGAAGCCCATTGGTTCATAAGATTGGACCCAAGTTATTTTTTGTATCGCCCAAAATTGTCTTAATTTAGCATTTCCTGTAACACCCCTAGTTCTACTAATAATAATTAGGATTTTTTTTGTGCATCATGAGCATAGCACGCATCTCATGGTGTGATAAATCTTGCATTAAGAGAAAGAATAAAACCCTAGTGTTTCCCCTCCCTTTGAAAACCTTCAAATGGTTTCGATTATTTTGAAAACAACCAAAATGTTGGAGCACAAATGGATTAAAAGGGCCCCACAATATTTCAATAGTTTTACAAAACCCTCTAGTACTTTTGAAAAATATTCAAAATAGTTTGAAATTGAAAATACAAAAGAAAAAGGAAAGTATTTTCAAAATAAAAACAGCAGCTAAACCTAAGCAGGCCAGCCCATCTCTCTCCTTCTCCCTATCTTTGGCTCAGCGCGGCCCACAGCAGCCTGCTTCGCAAGCTTTGCCGCAGCCCAGCAGCTGGCCCAGCTCAGCAAAGCCAGCCCGTACCCCTCCGTCGTGCCTCGTCTTTGTTCCTCCTCGCGATGGAGAGGAAGCAGTTGCGTGCCCTTCCACCAGCCGTCGATCGACTCCGCACTAAGTTGCTCGTCGCTGCTAACTTGGACGCAAGGATAAGATCCCCACGACACCCTATCTCTTCCTTATCCTCTCCCTACCTCTCTAGAGCTCTCTTGATCCTAGGACACGCAGGATCCCCGAACCCTAGCTCAGACCTCGCCGGCGTCCCATTGTTTCCGTCTACCCCTCTCCTTTTTGAGACTACCATGGTGATCTGCGTGCTCACCTCGATCTTTTGCCTCACCTATCCCCAGTCGGAGTGGCCCCAGACGACCCAATTGACCCCTCGGTCTCTGACGACCTTCGCCGCCATTCTCGTCAATTCCGGCCATGCCAGGCCTCAGCGACACCACCACGGCAACCAGGGTGAGTTTCTGGTTCTCAGGCACCCTTCCTACCCTTTCCTTGCTTCCTGGTTCGTGCTTCTGTTGATCGCCATCGTCCTCTACTGTTAGTCGTCACCGTGGACCTTGCTACAGTGACCATATCTGAGCGGCGCAGCCGCCCGTCACTTCCTCGCATTCCCCTCGTTCTAGCGCACACACGCGTGCAGCCGCGCAGACCATCCTCCACCGTCGCCGTCGCCGTCTGGCCCGTTTTCCGGCGAGCCGACGTGGCTCCACTGTGGCGTCGACGTGGCTCCTGGCCCACCGGTCAGCCATAGTGGATAGATATAGCCCTAGTGAAAAACAACCCCTCCCGTGGTGACGTCACAGTGATGCAGTATTTCCCTTTTATTTATTCAAATATTTTTGTAAATTATTTTTGGAAATAAAAATAAGCCCGTGGGCCCCATCTATCAGGTTTTTAATATTTTTGGAAATGTTTTCTGAAATTAATAAAAGTCTGACATGTGGGTCCAGGTTGTAAAACAATCTAAATATTCCAAAAATGTTTAATTGTTTTAAATTGATTTAAAAATGGATTTAAATTGAGAAAATTCATAACTAATTCATTTTAACTCAAAAAATACAAATAATATATCAAAATGTTTAGAAAAATAAGATCTACACAATAGACTCATAATCATGCATTGTTAAGAAAATTATATGACAAGTTTAATTAGAAGAACAAAATAATCCCTCTCATATGCATCCGGGGTTTCTCCGAATTAGGGTTGATACCCCTCGTACCCCGCTTAAATTACCAAGCATGCCTTAGGGTTTCATTACAATACAATTTAACTTTTCATATCATCATCCTTGCTTAAGAATTGCACATATGCCATGTGTTGATTGTTTCCCCCCTTTGTTTTCGGTGTTTGCCTCCTCTCGGTAGAATACAATATCGAGATCAAGATCGAAGACCGAGATCAACACCATCGAAGGATATCAACGAATGATGCCAAGCAGATGAACCCTGAAGTTCTATATCTGAGTAATAGGAAAAGGCAAGCAAAACCCCACACATGATATAATCCTATGATTTCAAAGTATTTCATTCTTGCCGTGTGCATACGATTCCAAAGTATTTTATCGATAGATACAGTAATCCTATCTGATGCATGTTTCCTTTGTAGCCTATACTCCCTGTTCCATTGCTCCTAGCATAACTAGGGTTTGGCTTATGAGCTTCGCTAGAGCTGTTATATCCGGTGTGCTTAGCCATGCTTAGCTGTTACCGTTGGTCCATACGATTGATGAATCAGAGCTGGGAATGAACCTAGTATGACAGGATAACATGGTATGATCAGAGGTGAAAGTTAAACATGCTAAGGCTTGTATTGGAGGCCACATTGGGTTGTGGTTTTTGCAGTCCCATACTTGCCACTACTAGGATCTGAGTTCTTGCCTCTTGAACCAAGACGAGCGTACAGCCACACGGGGCCCTGCAAATCCCCTCGACCAACTAACTTGCCTAGTAGATTCCATAAGTCACATAGTTTGGGTGTTCCATTTGACATATGCATTCTGGTCGTTCTTGAAGGAGGTGAAGGAGGTGCATTCATACAGGTAGGTAAGCGTGGCAGGAAATGGGAGAGGAACGGCCTCCGTAATCTCAAACCCTGTTCACATCTCTAGGGACCAACTTCGGGACTTGACCTGTTACGGTGACATCTCCTTAGGGCATGACTCATGGTCTCGACAAAAGCAAGGTAAAGGTCGTGGTCATCCACTCTCTGCCGGCCTTCCAAGGAAGAGAGCTAATGTTAACTGGCACTAAGAATCGGTTGGTACGTGTGGGAAAGTTCTACACCTCTGCATGGTTATTAATCTTTTCGAAAAGCCGTGTCCACGGTTATGGACGACTTGGGAATGGACGTGATGATCATAGAGAACTATAACCTAATCGTAAAACTTGACAAGAGATGTGAGGTGTGCTTAAGGATGCTTCCTTAGGGATCGAGGGGGTGATCCTAGTTGGTAGGTTCAGGTGATAAAACTTTGGTGGATATCAAAAGAAGATCCAAGCTAGTGATATCGTTTTCTTATCCCCTTTCAAATGTTCTACTTAGTCGAGCTTCTTCTCTCTCTTTTACAAACAACGTTAGCCTTATGCAAAATAACCCCACTAGCCATAAGTCTTGCGGAGTACACCCTGTACTCAACTTTGCTTTGTTGATACTTTTGTAGCAGGTAAGTGTTACCATAAGAGATGAGTTCGTTACAACATTGATATTGACGAGTAGTTTGGGGTTCTCGGTCGGCAGCCTGGAATCTATGGATTGGGACGTCATCGTTATGCTTCAGGCCTCTTAGGCCATTTGTTAAGTTTTCCATACTTAATAGCATAATTTTCCTTCCGTTGTTTGATGTTTGTGGTCAGTGACCTCTGCTTGTAATATTTTGGTTCTTTGCTGAGTTATGAGCTTGTTGTAATAATTTTTGTGTCATAGGGTCACTATAATGTTACTGATTCTTTCTATGTATGCTTCTGAGATTCAGGTTAGGCTTATATATCAGATAGCGGTCTGGGATTTGTCTGGCCTTAATACCGGGGGTGTCACATGTTTTGGTATCAGAGCAGTACCAACTATAGGAAAACCTTTCTACTAGTCGATGTTAAGGCTAGTGTTTGCAAAAACTATTTGAAAGCTGAAAATTATTTGAGAAAACTCTAGTATGCTTATTTTTCTCCATATCTAGTTTCCTCTAACTCTTGGTCATCTTAGCTTGTGTTGACTTTGAAAAGTTTTGCTATCTCTTCTTGTGTTTCAAAACTTAGGTGCCTTTTTGGCATGTCAGTTCTCAGCCAGCTGACCTTGTGTTGAGTCTCTAAAGTCAGTTGTGTGTGTGTTCCTTGTTTCCCTTTGTTCTTCTCCAGTTGAGAGATTCCTTTCCATCATGATCTCTCTATCATATGGGCCTATAACATTATGTTGATGGTTCCACAGTGATCTGTTCTAGGCCTCGAGGTTTCCTTTCACCTCGTGTGCCTCCTTTTCATTTGTTTGGGTACTTTAGAAGTTATTTCTTCTCTTGGAAGCTACCTTGTGATTACTATCTTGTAGTACCCTTTTGCTACTAAGATGGTAGTTACTCCTTTCTTTGGGTTTTAACCCTTGGACTTGAACCAATGATCCCGGATTGTACTGGATTCTGCTGATGTGAATCTTGCGCATGAAGTTAACCTTTAACCAAAGATTCATTTCATTGATCCCTGTTGTTAATGACGAAACATTACCTCATGATGGCTAGTACCTTCTAGTATAGCCTTTAAGCTTGTAGTTATTGTCATTATTTAGTTGTGACAAATAAGGACTTCCCCTACCACATGCTATGGCAGATGTTCTTCAATGGAACCAAATAGATCATGACAAGAGTAGTCCTCGTGGGTCTCACTTCTACACTCGTGACTCTACCACACCTCCCTTTCCTGCATCTGTTCTCAGAAGATTGTTGACTTATGCATCCACATCTCGAGATTCTATCTTGAGCATGTTCCTTTGCCCTGGTTGTTTCTGACCTTTGTCTATCAATTGGTAGCCAAGTAGTAATGTGCATCGGTGTTTTTTGATGTAAGATATTCTTGTGGTCTATCGAGACAAACCATATCGGGATGTCTAGGAAAAACAAACTCTAGTACCTCGTCATATCTAGGACCACGTCAAAGTGTTGTAATTCGCAAATCGATAAGCAGTGATTAGCTTCTGATCTGTTCTACCTTAAAGTATCACACTCCTTTATACTAAGAGGTTGTGCTGAGTTCCATGAACCCCTTAATGAAGTCATTCTTTTACATATATTTACCCACCCTTCCTCCGAGCTTTTATGCTCGTGAATAATGCGTGTGCGTAATAATGTGGCCATCTGAGATTCTTAGCAATCATTATTGCTTTGGACCTCAACAAGGACATTTGTGTCATTCTTAGCATGATGGTTAACCTATCACTAAATGAAGTTTGACTGTGTTACCACGTCCATTATTCTGGTACACTCTCTTCAATCAAAGAGTTAGGCTTGTGCCAAAGCTCTGAGACTATATCTTCTTGCCTTACCAAGAAGTTCCCTCTCGAACTAAACGACATATCAGTGGTTCGTGATATTCTAGATGTCTACTAGAAGTGTTACCGTCTCGCCACATGACCGTGTTTGTCATGTTCTTGAGCAAGCTAGTTCTCCGAACTGCTCCTTTCTCCAAGGATCCATACTGGATACCCTGAACTAGTTGGTTGATCTTAAACAACAACTTGGAGAGTTGTAAAATAGAAGTTCTAACCGACTCAGTTCCTTCGTAAAGGGATGTCTAGTTTTGTTTATGATGAAGAAAGATAGTGTTTCCTTCGTGGAAACGTTATCGTCCCCACCTTTGATTTGATTTTGGTTATCGTCAAATCAAACTCAGTCCTAAGAACAATCCTGATCGTGTATCTATTCGTGATGTTTCGCCTAGGTACATCTTCATGTCCCTTGGTCTGATCAATATTGTTGTTCTGTTCATACCACATATGAGTCCATATTCTGTAACATCCCAAAACTCTAATCCAAGGTTATTAAGATCCAAATCATCAAATTTAGAGTTAACAAAAACTTTTCCATTTGAAAATCATTAAGCATTCATATGTGTGTGCATTTAAAATAGGAGTTGATTGAATTGCCATGTTTGAGTGATCCATTGATTGTAAAATGTTTCTAAGGTGAATTAAACATCATCTAGATCATTCCCAAGCAAATCCCAAAGAAAAACAAATAAAAATGAATAAAATAAGCAAATGGTCATTTGTGCCATTTTAATCACCATGCCTACTTTGGCTATTCCTAGAACTCAAATCTTAACAGAAACAATTGTGGTTCTTTGCACCCCTTGCTAGTACAAGTAGTGATGTACCAAGGCCCACTTTGTTTCATCCTAAAAACTTTCAAACACTAAATTGAATCTAGTGTAGGTATCAAGATCACACTTATTAAGAAACCACTCAAATGAACTCCATTTTCAAATCCCAAGCAAACCTAGATGCTTAAGTATGAGATGAAACACTCCACCAAAAATGAGCCCAAAATTCAAAAACTTTCTTCATGCGGCCATTTGATCGAATAGGTGGCAAGCAGAAATAATCTGCCTAACTAATACTGTTGCTAAGTTAAACCCTTGTCCCCCAATTGACCCTCTCTGCTCTCCTATGTCCCCCCTGAGTCCAACCAAGTCCCCACCGGCCTACCCCTTAGCCGCAGCAGCAGTGGAGCGCCGCCACTTTGTGGTCACCGCCCGGCGAGAGGGCAAGCGCCTTGCGCGCGCGCCAAACCAGCAAGTCCCCTAGCTCCGCCCAACCCTACCGCACCTCCCTGTCCAACCCTCGATCAACCCCAGCCCCTGGACCACTCCCTAGCGTCGCCGCCCTTTCTCTCTGCGACCTCGCTAGAGCGCGCCAGAGCACGATAGCCGCCAGCACGCCATAGACTGCGCCTCGACCGCAGACCGTGCATGCCACTCCGCCTCGACCCCAGCACCCCTCCAGACACGGTCGTGCACCACCGCGCAACCCACAGTCGTCGTGCGCCGCATCGAGCACCGCCTCTGTCTCCCAGAGCGCGCAATGCTCTCGACCATATGCCACCGCCCCTAGCTGCGCCATTAAGCCATAAAGCACCGCCAGGAGGCAAGCCACCATCCGCCGACGCTGCCCATGCCGATAGCGCCCTGTATCGTCGTCACCGACGAGTTCGCCGTCGCCCCCTCGGTCCCCTTGTCGAGCCTATATAAGGAGCCCTCCCCAGCACCATTTCTTCACACCACTCAACTCCCCTCTCACCATTGATCCTTCCCCACCTCTCGCCGGAGCCGCTCAAGCCTTAGTTTGCCTGAATTGCACCAGAGGAGCCCGCTTCAAAGGAGGAGATGCTGCCGTCGATTCCGTCCACCGCAGCCCCTACCGTGATCTTGCCTGAGTCCGCCGTCACTGTCCAGTTTGATCGCCTGCCTCACCGCACTAGCTGGAGCCCTGGTACGTCCCCAGTAGACCCCCACCGTCTGTTTAGGGTTTGGTCTCGCCGGCGACGAGTCCGTCGTCGACGACGACTGTGAGCCGTTGATCCGCGTTCGAATTGTGTGGCCTAGATCGCTAGATACCATTTCGGGTTTTAAGTCTCACTGACAAGTGGGACCAACCTGTCAGCCGCCCTCTGCGCTGCTAAGCGTCAATGGGCCGGCCCATTTCTTTTCCCGCGTTGACCCAGTAATTCAAATCTAGATTTTTCTATTTAGGTTTGAACTCAATTTTGTCCCTTAGTTCAAAAATCAATTCAGGAAGATTTACTGAACCAAATTGAGTGATTCCAATTTTTTTGGAAAGCATCTGAAAAGATCTATCTAAGCCCATTGGATTTAATTCATTTAGAGTTAGAGATCTCTCCTATTAAAAATAACAAGACAGAAGCATTTGCACATTCAAACATTTTAAAAAAAATCAACCATAATAGCTTTTGAGTTGATTCCAACTCTCAAAAATCACATTTAACCATACCTATCTGAATATGTAATAATATTAAGGTTTACATGCAGTGACGTTGGACTAGTACCAAAATAATGCTATATAGGCATTTCTAGTCACTTTAAATCACTTAATTTTAAACTTAAACTTATTAAAATGTGATCCAACCTTTAAATCACATTCCCATATGTTAGAATATGTGGTGATGACATGTGTCCACATGATCCCATATTTTAATTGGAGAATAGTAAATCTTAGTTATTTTCAATGAGTAGAAATTACTTTTCTCAAATAAAAAGAATGAAGCTAGTTAAATAGAACCTTGTGATGCTTGTGATGATAATAGATCATCAAATGTGTGCCTTAGTGTACCAAGTAGCCTAGTTAAGCATTGTTTGGTGATTGTGTATCCCGTATGTATTTATAGACGATAGTACCGACCAAGCTTTTGAGGAGGAGGAGTTCTACCAAGAGGAGGAGGAAGAAAACTTCAACCACTGCACTACACAAGGCAAGCCTAGAACTTCAACTAAACTGAGCAAGCTAACACTTGAAAGTATTATACTTAGCAAGCCATCTTTAACAATGCAAGCTAACACTTGCAATCTATTGTTAGCAAGCTAGAATTAAACTAGAGAATCTAAGCAAGGTGCCTTAGGCATGCTTTGGTTATACCACTTTGACTAGTACCTACTCCAAGTTTTACCTTCAAGCTTTTACTTTCTTTACTTTATCCAAGACCCTTACTTGTTTGAAGGTAGCATAAAAAGTATAAAACTTGACCTATCTAGATAACCTTAGATGTCATTCTATGGCATGAGAATAAGATTAGCCTTCCATCTTAGTGAACACTCTTAACTTAGTAGCTTAGAGCTAAATCAAAACTTGAGTCACTTTAGATGGGAACACTTGGTGAAAATGAATTGTGAAAACCTTGGAATGATGAGTCATTCTATTGAAATGTTTTGACATGTGTTGAGAAACACAAATGGTTTATGATGATGAAAATGTTGAGGCATGAGCCTTAGCCCTTTTACAAAAGCTGATGGTTGGATTCGGATGTGATACCATTCCAATTTTACCGTACAACCACGATACCTGAATTGGGTAAGGCTTAGCCGGAAGTTTATATGCATTAGTATTAGTTCCCTCGCGGGAGAGGTTTGAGCTAAGGCTACCTCTCAAGGTTGTCCACCTATGTAGTGCCCAAGATGACAGATGGTCATGGTTGGGAGGTCATGCTCATAGGATAGGTGCTTATACTAGGGTGTGTAAAGGAAAGGTTATGTTTGATTATCTGCATACTAAGTATGATGATTCAGGGTTATCCCTGACAGATGTATCGAATCTTGTGGTGAAAGTGTACCACCTCTGCAGAGTGTCAAACTATTTGAATAGCCGTGTCCGCGGTTATGGACAGTTGGAGTGGCCATACTGTTTCATTGTCAAATGGTTTCAAAATGACTTATGAAATGAATGATGAATCTTGACTTGACCACAACAGGGTTGTGACTATGACACTAGCTTCCCAACTTAAGTAATTCTAGAATTTTATTTTATCTTTCTTTGCTTCTGAACTCAGCTTAGGTTTCAAACTTAACTTTACAAATAAACATAGAGTTAGCTCTTCCTACTAGCACTACCTTACTTGTTAGTGATAGTTTGCGAGTACTTAAAGAGTACTCATGGATTTTGTCCCTGGTTATTCCTATGGCCAGACTATGAAGGAGACTACCAAGATGACGGACAACAGGACGGCTATGATAACTAGGACTATCTTCCATCGTCAGCATTGCCCGTGCCTCTGAAGATGGACCCCACCACTACGCTTATTATTTATTCCGCTGCTTGTTGTATTAAGACTGGATCATGAGATCCTTTATTCGTGTAAGACCTTATTATGGTTTGTAATGGATGATGTACTGTGATATCCAATCTGCTATGTCTCGCAAAAATGGTAATTCTGGGATTGCGATGTATGACATAACAGGTATCTGGGATTAAAAATCCGGGTGTTGACAAGTTGGTATCAGAGCCATCCTGACCATAGGAGACCCTAGTTAGAATGGACGTCTGAACAAAAACTTAATTTCAAAAACCAAAGTGAGTATTTATGAAAAACTATTTCCTCTCTTACCCTTGGGAATCCATTCTTTCTCAAAAATTCATGTTCCTCCAATTCTTACATTACTACATAAAATTTGACACACTTGATCACTTCACTAACTTCCTCATCCTTAATTCATGTAGATGGAGACTCAGTTTAGCAAGTTCTACCAGTTGGGCAACGGTGGCCAACTGATCTTTGAGAGGGATCTAGATTCACTGTCTGAGTTATTGGGACGCCCACATCCGGAGTTTCTTGGAGCTCAACTTCATGGACCCCCAGGAGGATATTTACAATGGCTAGTCACCGCTGATCTCCGAGGAAGCATAGAAGCACCAACGTCCGGGAGAATCCAGTTCTTCGTAAGAGAGAACAACTGGCTAGATGGATTAGCCAGGGCAATGCATGAAGCTCTCGCACGTCTATGTGCCCTCAGTGTCAACCAAATCCAAGGAACCCGCATTGCGCACTATGCAAGGCGTGACTTGGGAATGCCAATGGAGATGCCAGGTCACCTGGAGTTGAAGCGTCAAGTGGAGAACCTTGACTTCCTGCTGTACGATCGCCAGAAGGAATTGGACAATGCTAGGGAGTTTGCCAATGACAACCATGCCATTGACGCCCAGAAGGCCTAGACTTTCTCACTGCTTGTCAAGGACCGTCAGTCTCCTCGCCTCCAGCGCGAAAAGAAGGATCGCACCATCGCCCGTCTTCGCAAGAAGGTGGCCGACCTCGAGAAGACCATCAAGGAGCAAGAAGCTCAGCTTGCAGCAAAGTAGGAAGAAGAGGAGGGTGTAGATATCCAGCGAGATATGGATTCTTACCTCAGCAATGATGATGACTTTCTGGAGGAGGATGTCGTGGACTTCTACACTGACGATGAGGACTCCGACTTCATAGACGATGAGTAGATGCACTAGAGCACTATCGTATCATGAGATGTATCAGTCCCCTTGTATCGTAGCTTACAGGATGGTTCTTAAAACCATCTGTTTTCCCTTGTTGTTGTGGTGTGTGTGTTTGTATCGTGTGCCTGTCTGAATGAATGAAATGAAGTTAGTTGCAAAACCTGAGTCAAACTCAAAGTTTTAGCTTTGAAACCAAAACCATGAACCTTAGAATTTTCTGTCTTACCCCTTTATCTACCTCAATCTTTAGATGACTCGTGGAAACCCCGGGGGGAGCAGCTCATCGCAAGACCCAATGCTGCAGATTATGCATATGTTAGTTGCAGACCATGAAGCAAGCAGGGCAGAACGCCAGGCCAACTTAGCAACACTGTAGCAGATCGCCCAGATGGCCCAAAACAACCAAGGACATGGCAATCAGGATCATCAAGGATCCAAGGTGAAAAACTTCCAGAATACCAATCCCCCAATCTTTAGCAGTTCGGAGAACCCACTAGATGTTGATGACTAGTTGCAGACGATGGAGAACAATTTGGAAGTAGCCAGAGTTTATGACAATGAGAAAGTTCTCTTTGCCACCCACTACTTGGCAGCAGATGCAAGAGCCTGGTGGAACAGCATCCGTCTGATGAACCATGGTCAAGTGATGACATGGGAAGCCTTCAAAATCAAGTTCAGCCGCACCCACGTGCCACAGGGCCTAGTCACCCGAATGAGGGATGAATTTAGAGATTTGAAGCAAGGTAGAATGACTGTAGTGGAGTACTATGACAGATTCCTGTCACTTGCAAGGTATGCACCTGATGAGATCAACACAGAGGCCAAGAAGAAGAAGAAATTCCTGAACGGACTGCATGATGAGATGTAGTCTGTCCTCGTCAACATCTGCTTCGATGATCTCGAAGAGCTAGTCGACTCTGCCATTCAGATGGAAGGGAAGATTAACCAGGCAAACGACAACCGCAAACGTCGTATGATGCACCAAGATGGATCCAACAGTCACCAGAAGTATCGTCCCAACCCCTGACCAAGATATGCACCAAGGAACAACCGACCCCCAATGTCTCGCCCAAGCTACCCCAACCGTAGCGGAGGCAATGTGAAGTCCAAAGGAAACAACAACAACCCCAGCAACACCAGCAATTTCAACCGTGCACCTCCCAAGAGCAACAACAACAACACTGCACCCAGAACTGGAAGCAATGATGTGCCTGTCGCAGCAAACGACAAGTCTCAGATAACTTGTTTCAAATGTGGAGTTAAGGGTCACTATTCCAATGAGTGCCCCAAGAAGACTGCCGCCACTGCCAATGTGAATGCCCCAGCTCAATAGCAGCGTCGTGTTCAACCAGGGAGAAGATTTGTCCCAGGGAACCCTCGCAACCGCAATGGCCGTCTCTTCCACATGAACGCAGAAGAAGTCCAAGAAGCGCCAGATGTAGTGCTGGGTATGTTTTCTATCAACTCAGTTTTAGCAAGAGTGTTGTTTGATTCTGGAGCATCGCATTCATTTGTCACCGAAGAATTTGCATGCACTAGTAAGATTCACCCAACCAACTTGAAGCATGTCATGATAGTTCAAATCCCCGGTTCAACTACAAAAGCTAGAAAAATTTGCAAAGTTGTGCCTATCAGAATACATGGGATAGATTTTTATGCCAACCTAATAGTACTATGAACCAAAGGATTGGAAGTAGTACTAGGTATGGACTGGATGTCAAAGCATAAGGGACTGATAGGCTGTGCTAAGAAAGCCATCACCATGACTAGTAGCTCTAGAGTAACAGTAGAGCATATATCTGAAACCTTACCTCGTCAATTCAAGTGCAACAAGAGTCTAGCCCTACCCACCATAGACCAAGTCCGAGTAGTCTGTGAATACCCCGACGTATTCCTAGATGAATTGCCAGGTATGCCCCTGGATAGGGATATTGAGTTCATTATCTAACTAATCCCCGAAACTGGACCCATAGCCTAGAGACCCTATAGCATGAACCCCTCAGAGTTAGTAGAGTTGAAGAAGCAGTTGGATGCTATGTTAGCAACGGGCTTGATTCAACCAAGCGCATCGCCATGGAGATCACTAGTGTTATTCGTCGACAAGAAAGATGGAGGCAACCGTTTGTGCATAGATTATAGGAAGCTGAATGACGTCACCATCAAAAACAAGTACCCTTTGCCAAAGATAGAGGATCTATCTGATCAGTTGAATGGTGCCCATGTATTCTCAAAGATTGATCTGAGGATTGGTTATCACCAACTTAAGATTCGTGCAACGGATATTCCGAAGACCGCCTTTACTACTCGCTATGGATTATACGAGTATACGGTTATGTCTTTTGGATTAACCAATGCCCCTGCTTATTTCATGAATCTCATGAGTAAGATCTTTATGAATTTCCTAGATAAGTTTGTCGTTGTGTTCATCGACGATATCCTTATCTACTCCAAGTCAGAAGAAGAGCATGAGCAACATCTGAGAATCATCCTAGAAACCCTAAGAGAGCATCGGTTATATGCCAAGTTCAGTAAGTGTGAGTTTTGGCTGAAAGAAGTAGGATTCCTAGGACATATTGTGTCTGCCGGAGGAGTCTCTGTTGATCCCGCCAAAATCAAAGATGTCGAAGAATGGGAAGCCCCCACCACTCAAACCCAAGTTCGTGCATTTCTCGGATTAGCGGGATATTACCGCAAGTTCGTAGAAGGATTCTCGAGCATCGCCAGACCCATGACCCAATTGTTGAAGAAGGACAAGAAGTTTGAATGGACTGACAAATGTGAAGCCAGTTTCCAAGAGCTGAAGGAGAGATTGATTTCAGACCCAATATTGATCATGCCAGATATCTAGAAGCCGTTTGATGTGTATTGTGATGCATCCAAGACTAGTCTCGGGTGTGTATTGATGCAAGAAGGCAAAGTCATCGCTTATTTGTCTCGACAACTGAAGCAGCATGAGCAGAACTATCCGACCCATGATCTTGAGTTAGCAGGCATAGTTTTGGCATTGAAGACATGGCGTCATTATCTGATGGGTAATCGCTGTGAGATTTACTCAGATCACAAAAGCTTGAAGTATATTTTCACCCAGAAGGAGCTGAATATGAGAAAAATGAGATGGATAGAGTTAATCAAGGATTATGACCTTCACATTCATTATCACCCCGGCAAGGCCAATGTGGTAGCGGATGCTCTTAGAAGATTGCCGTGTATGCTAAACACCATGATCAAGGAGAAGCAACCGAGTTTGTATGAGGAGTTGGAGCAGTTCAGAACTGAGATAGTTAGCAAAGGATTCTTAGCTTGCATTGAACTTCAACCCACTTTTATTAGCCAAATCAAGGAAGCCCAGAAGGGAAATGAAAGTATCGACGGAATCAAACGTCGTATTGGTACGGGAAAGGTACCTGGATTCACCGAAGACGAAGAAGGAGTTCTGTGGTACAAAGGCCGTATCTGTGTGCCAGCAGATTCAGAACTGAAACAAGTTATCATGCAGGAAGCTCATGATACTCTTTATTCTATCCACCCCAGAGGAACGAAGAAGTATCAAGATTTGAAAGAGCAATTTTGGTGGCACAAGATGAAAAGAGAAATCAGGAGCTACATCGCCAAGTGTGACATCTGTCAAAGAGTCAAAGCAGAGAATCAGAGACCCGCAGAAATTTTGCAACCATTGCAGATTCCGGAATGGAAATGGGATTCCGTCGGAATGGACTTTATCACCGGTTTGCCTACTTATAGTAGGGGAAATGACTCAATCTGGGTCATCGTAGATAGACTGTCCAAGGTAGCTCACTTTATACCTGTCAAGACAACCTATCGGAGTTCAAAGCTAGCAGAGCTGTATATTGCTAGAATTCTTAGTCTGCATGGAACCCCCAAGACCATAGTATCAGATCGAGGAACCCAATTTACCTCGTGGTTTTGGCAGAAAGTACAGGAAGGATTGGGAACCAAGTTGAATTTCAGCACCGCTTATCACCCACAAACGGATGGACAGACTGAGAGAGTCAACCAGATCTTAGAAGATATGTTGAGAGCTTGTGTGTTAGAGTATGCATCAAAATGGGAAGACTGCCTGCCTTTTGCAGAATTCTCATATAACAATAGTTATCAACCTAGTTTGCAAATGGCACCATTTGAGTTCCTATACGGAAGAAAGTGTCGCACCCCTTTGAATTGGTCGCAAGTAGGAGAGAGTCAGATCTTTGGACCCGACATTCTTCGAGAAGCCAAAGAGAAGGTTCACCAGGTCCGTGAACACCTCAAGACTGCCTAATCCAGACAGAAGAGTTATGCTGACAAGAGAAGGAGAGACCTGAATTTCAATGTCGGAGATTTTGTATATCTCAAGGTTTCACCATTGAAGGGAACACAACGCTTTAGTCTGAAAGGAAAGTTAGCCCCAGATATATCGGACCCTTCAAGATTCTGAATCGTCGAGGAGAAGTATCGTATAAACTGGAACTACTTGAAGAGATGCCAGCCATCCACAATGTGTTCCATATCTCGTTACTTCGCAAATTCCTAGAAGTGCCGGAGAAGACCGAAGTTTTCAAGAACATCGATCACCGAGTTGTTGATATCAACAAGGACCTGACATATCGTGAAGTGCCCATCTGTATCTTGGAAGAAGCCTATAGAACCACCAGGACCAGAAGTATCAAATTTCTCAAGATTCAATGGAGCAACCATACCGAAGAAGAAGCCACTTGGGAGCGAGAAAATTACATTAGGACAAAGTTCCCAGATTTCTTTAGTTCCTAGTTTTCTTTCGTAAATCTCGGGACGAGATTTTGTTTAAGGGGGGAAGGTTTGTAACATCCCAAAACTGTAATCCAAGGTTATTAAGATTCAAATCATCAAATTTAGAGTTAACAAAAACTTTTCCATTCGAAAATCATTAAGCATTCTAATGTTTGTGCATTTAAAATAGGAGTTGTTTGAATTGCCATTTTTGAGTGATACATTGATTGTAAAATGATTCTAAGGTGAATTAAACATCATCTAGATCATTCCCAAGCAAATCCCAAAGAAAAACAAATCAAAAAGAATAAAATAAGCAAATGGTCATTTGTGCCATTTTAATCACCATGCCTACTTTGGCTATTCCTAGAACTCAAATCTTAACAGAAACAATTGTGGTTCTTTGCACCCCTTGCTAGTACAAGTAGTGATGTACCAAGGCCCACTTTGTTTCATCCTAAAAACTTTCAAACACTAAATTTAAATGACATTTTAAAATTGAATCTAATGTAGGTATCAACATCACACTTATTAAAAAACCACTCAAATGAACTCCATTTTCAAATCCCAAGCAAACCTAGATGCTTAAGTATGAGATGAAACACTCCACAAAAAATCAGCCCAAAATTCAAAAACTTTCTTCATGCGGCCATTTGATCGAACAGGTGGCAAGCAGAAATAATCTGCCTAACTAATACTGTTGCTAAGTTAAACCCTTGTCCCCCAATTGACCCTCTCTACTCTCCTATGTCCCCCCTGAGTCCAACCAAGTCCCCACCGGCCTACCCCTTAGCCGCAACAGTAGTGGAGCGCCGCCACTTTGTGGTCACCGCTGGCCAGAAGAGGGCAAAGCGCTAGGGACCGCGCCGTGCCAAACTAGCAAGTCCCCTAGCTCCGCCCAACCCTACCGCACCTCCCTGTCCACCCCTCGATCATCCCCGGCCCCTGGACCACTCCCCAGTGTCGCCGCCCTTTCTCTCTGCGAGCTCTCTAGAGCGCGCTAGAGCGCGATAGCCACCAGTAGGCCACAGACCGTGCCTCGACCACAGACCACGCACGCCGCTCTGCCTCGACCCCAGCACCCCTCTAGACACGGTCGTGCATCGCCTCGCGACCCACAGCCGTCGTGCGCCGCGTCGAGCACCGCCTTTGTCTCCCAGAGTGCACAACGCTCCCGACCATATGCCACTGCCCCTAGCTGCGCCATTAAGCCGTAAAGCACCGCCAGGAGGAAAGCCACCATCCGCCTACGCCGCCCATGCCGATAGCGCCATGTATCATCGTCACCGACGATCTCGCCGTCGCCCCCTCGGTCCCCTTGTCGAGCCTATATAAGGAGCCCTCCCCAACACCATTTCTTCACACCACTCAACTCCCGTCTCACCACTGATCCTTCCCCACCTCTCACCGGAGCCGCTCAAGCCGTAGTTTGCCGGAATTGCACCGGAGGAGCCCGCTTCAAAGGAGGAGACGATGCCGTCGATTCCGTCCATCGCAGCCCCTACCATGACCTTGCCTGAGTCCGCCGTCACCGTCCAGTTCGATCGCCCGCCTCACCACACTAGCTGTCGCCCTGGTATGTCCCCAGTAGACCCCCACCGTCCGTTTAGGGTTCGGTCTCACCGGTGACGAGTCCGTCGTCGACGACGAATGTGAGTTGTTGATCCGCGTTCTAATCGTGTGGCCCAGATCGCTATATACCGTTTCGGGTTTTAAGTCTCGCTGACAAGTGGGACCACCCTGTCAGCCGCCCTCTGCGCTGCTGAGCATCACTTGGCCGACCCATTTCCTTTCCCGCGTTGACCTAGTAATTCAAATCTAGATTTTTCTATTTATGTTTGAACTCAATTCTATCCCTTAGTTCAAAAATCAATTCAGGAAGATTTACTAACCAAATTGAGTGATTCCAATTTTTTTGGAAAGCTTCTGAAAAGATCTATCCAAGCCCGTTGGATTTAATTTATTTAGAATTAGAGATCTCTCCTAGTAAAAATAACAAGACAGAAGCATTTGCACATTCAAACATTTTTATAAAATCAACCATAATAGCTTTTGAGAACCATACCTATCTGAATATGTAATAATATTAAGGTTTACATGCGGTGACTTTGGACTAGTACCAAAATAATGCTATATAGGCATTTCTAGTCACTTTAAATCACTTAATTTTAAACTTAAACTTATTAAAATGTGATCCAACCTTATAATCACATTCCCATATGTTAGAATATGTGGTTATGACATGTGTCCACATGATCCCATATTTTAATTGGAGAATATTAAATCTTAGTTATTTTCAATGAGTAGAATTACTTTTCTCAAATAAAAAGAATGAAGCTAGTTAAATAAAACCTTGTGATGCTTGTGATGATAATAGATCATCAAATGTGTGCCTTAGTGTACCAAGTAGCCTAGTTAAGCATTTATTGGTGATTGTGTATCACGTATGTATTTATGGACGATAGTACCAACCAAGCTTTCAAGGAGGAGGAGTTCTACCAAGAGGAGGAAGAAAACTTCAACCACTGCACTACACAATGCAAGCCTAGCACTTCAAGTAAACTTAGCAAGCTAACACTTGCAAGTATTATACTTAGAAGGCCATCATTAACAATGCAAGCTAACACTTGCAAGCTATTGTTAGCAAGCTAGAATTAAACTAGACAATCTAAGCAAGGTGCCTTAGGCATGCTTTGGTTATACCACTTTGACTAGTACCTACTCCAAGTTTTACCTTCAAGCTTTTACTTTCTTTACTTTATCCAAGACCCTTACTTGTTTGAAGGTAGCATAAAAAGTATAAAACTTGACCTATCTAGATAACCTTAGATGTCATTCTATGGCATGAGAATAAGATTAGCCTTCCATCTTAGTGAACACTCTTAACTTAGTAGCTTAGAGCTAAATCAAAACTTGAGTCACTTTAGATGGGAACACTTGTTGAAAATGAATTGTGAAAACCTTGGAATGATGAGTCATTCTATTGAAATGTTTTGACATGTGTTGAGAAACACAAATGGTTTATGATGATGAAAATGTTGAGGCATGAGCCTTAGCCCTTTTACAAAAGCTGATGGTTGGATTCGGATGCGATACCATTCCAATTTTACCGTACAACCACAATACCTGAATTGGGTAAGGCTTAGCCGGAAGTTTATATGCATTAGTATTAGTTCCCTCGCAGGAGAGGTTTGACCTGAGGATACTTCTCAAGGTTGTCCACCTATGTAGTGCCCAAGATGACAGATGGTCATGGTTGGGAGGTCATGCTCATAGGAGAGGTGCTTATACTAGGGTGTGTAAAGGAAATGTTATGTTCGATTATCTGCATACTAAGTATGATGATTCAGGGTTATCCTGACAGATGTATCGAATCTTGTGGTGAAAGTGTACCACCTCTGCAGAGTGTCAAACTATTCGAATAGCCGTGTCCACGGTTATGGACAGTTGGAGTGGTCATATTGTTTCGTTGTCAGATGTTTTCTAAATGACTTATGAAATGAATGATGAATCTTGACTTGACCACAACAGGGTTGTGACTATGACACTAGCTTCCCAACATAAGTGATTCTAGAACTTTATTTTATCTTTCTTTGCTTCTGAACTCAGCTTAGGTTTCAAACTTAACTTTACACATAAACATAGATTTAGCTCTTCCCACTAGCACTACCTTACTTGTTAGTGATAGTTTGCGAGTACTTAAAGAGTACTCATGGCTTTTGTCCCTGGTTATTCCTATGTCCAGACTATGAAGGAGACTACGAAGATGACGGACAGCAGGACGACTATGATAACTAGGATTATCTTCCATCGTCAGCATTGCCTGTGCCTCTGAAGATGGACCCCACCGCTACGCTTATTATTTATTTCGCTGCTTGTTGTATTAAGACTAGATCATGAGATCCTTTATTCGTGTAAGACCTTATTGTGGTTTGTAATGGATGATGTACTGTGATATCCAATCTGTTATGTCTCGCAAAAATGGTAATCCTAGGATTGTGATGTATGACATAACAGGCATCTGGGATTAAAAATCCAGGTGTTGACATATTCGTGGAGTATTTGGATAAGTTTGTTATTTAGCCCATCGATGACATTCTTATCTTCTCCATGCTAGATTAGATTCATATGGAACAGTTAGCGGTAATGTTGGAAATTTTTGAGAACCTTCTTTGAGTTATCTCGAAGTATGTGTTCTGGATGTTAGAGTAACCTTCTCCGGTAAGCATGCAAAAGTTGAAAGTTGTCGTAGTGGATTCGAGAAGAGTTATCTTTGTTTCCTTGGGAATCATTTCAAGTTAGTCAAGCATGTGCGAAGTATTCTTGATATGGTAGGTCAATACCTTCCCAACTCGAGAACATCCTTTAAAGCACGTAAATCCACTGGATGATTTGTCATGGAAGTGAAGAAGTTCTACAAACTTCAGTATCCTCCTAAATGTCTCCCAACAATAAGGATGCATTTGTGTTTCATTGTAATCAATTCATGTAGGGGAAATTATCTTTTGATAACTTGTTAATACATGGTTTTGCAACCTAGCTCATTCTTTTCGAGCTTGACAATGTAGTCCATGTCTTGAGAATATAGTAACTTTACCTTTGTGGTAATTGTTGCCAACTTTCTATTCGGACATGCTGAGTCTGAAGTATCATTCCACCTAACCAGAGCTGAGTCTCAAGCAGAAATACCGGTTGGTGTTCATCAAGGTTCTTGACATAGGTCTCTTTGTAAACCTGGCAAGATTGATATAATGGTTGACACAATTAGCCGAAAGACCTCTTATCACATTCCCTTGAATCAGCAATAACAACCACTTTTCATAAGGCTTCTTCTATGATTATTATAGAAGTACTACTTTTGTAACTGAAGTTCGACCTTTTACTTGATGTCTTGTGTCTTGAACATCAAGGAGAACATCTAAAGTAGTGTTGCTAAATGTCTCTCAGTCAATCCTCTAGACCCTTTTATGTTGGCAAGTGTCTTGTTGTGCCAAGTAATCGAAGTCTAAGAATGAAGTTTCTTTTTCCTCGTGTCATTAGGAATCTTCTTATATGTATTCATCTAGTGGTGTAAAGTGATATCATGATTGCTGGCGAAGATCTTGATAGACCTGGATGAATAAAGAGTTTCCTTTGGTTCCCCTAACGTGTTCGAAGAGCGACTATGGTTTTGATAATCAGAAGTTCCTATTGTTACATGTTCTTTGTGACTCTTACGAGTCCTCTCCACCAAAGCAACCTTTCTGTCTTGACCTTCTGTTGAATGAAGAGTGATCCTTCTGTACCAAAAGTAATTCAACGGCTTGGTTATCTGTATCTATGTATCCCTAGAAGATCTACTTAAGCCGTCTTGTAGAGTTTCATCTCTCATAGTCTGTGGTCATGTTGTTTCCATTGTACATTCTCCTTTTCGGAAGCTTACACTCTTCTGAAGCTCCATGGTCTCAATCCTTATGAAGACTAGATATCTAAGACCTTGAAACCATCTCCTTTTTGTTTCCTCTGTTACCTTGACGTGTTTCATGCTCGTTGGCTCGAGAAATGTTAATGAAACATCTATCCTTGAATTGACCATGAGATACTCTGTTTGTGGTTCTATGTCTTTCCCTCTCCTCTTTAGTGTGTGCAGCTACCTCGAAGAAAATGAAGCGTTTCATTCATTCAATAATGGTGGCATGGATCAACCTCTTCGAGAAGATCTTCAAAGTCTAGTGTAACCCTGTTCTTTCTATCTTCCTACCTAGGAATCTCAGGATGAGATTCTGTTAAGGGGGATAGAACTGTAACACCCCTAATTCTACTAATAGTAATTAGGATTTGTTTTGTGCATCATGAGCATAACATGCATCTCATGGTTTGATAAATCTTGCATTAAGAGAAAGAAGAAAACCGTAAAACCCTAGTGTTTCCCCTCCCTTTGAAAACCTTTAAATGGTTTTGATTATTTTGAAAACTACCAAAATGTTGGAGCCCAAATGCATTAAAAGGGCCCCACAATATTTCAATAGTTTTACAAAACCCTTTGGTACTTTTGAAAAATATTCAAAACAGATTGAAATTGAAAATACAAAAGGAAAAGGAAAAAATAGAAAAAGGAAAGTATTTTCGAAATAAAAACAGCAGCTAAACCTAAGCAGGCCAGCCCATCTCTCTCGCTCTCCCTATCTTACTTTCGATTACGCAGCATGACACGCTTATAAAGCTTTCCACAACCCGATGGCCAGCTCAGCCCAGCCAGCACGTACCCCTCCGCCGTGTCTCGTCTTTCTTCCTCCTCGCGACAAAGAGGAAGCAGCTGCGTGCCCTTCCGCCGGCCGTCGATCGACTCCGTGCTAAGATGCTCGTCGCCGCTGCCCTGGACACAAGGATAAGATCCCCGCGACTCCCTATATCTCCCTCATCATCTCCCTACCTCTCTAGAGCTCTCTTGATCCTAGGCCATGCAGGATCCCCGAACCCTAGATCAGACCTCGCTAGTGTCCCATCATTTTGTTCCACCCCTCGCCTTTCTGAGACTACCATGGTGATCTTCCTACTCATCTTTTGCCTCACCTATCCCCAGCCGGAGTGTCCCCAGACGAACCAATTGACCCCTCGGTCTCCAACGACCTCCGTCGCCATTCCCGTCAATTCCGGCCATGCCAGGCCTCGGCAACACCACCACGGCAACCAGGGTGAGTTTCTCGTCCTCAGGCACCCTTCCTACCCTTTCCTTGCTACCTGGTTCGTGCTTGCGTCGATCGCCACCGTCCGCTACCGTCAGTCATCACCGTGGACTTAAATATTCCAAAAAAATTTAATTGCTTTAAATTGATTTAAAAATGGATTTAAATTGAGAAAATTCATAACTAATTCATTTTAACCCAGAAAAATACAAATAATATATCAAAATGTTCTGAAAAATAATATCTACACAATAGACTCATAATCATCCATTGTTAAGCACCTTATATGACAATTTTAATTAAAAGAACAAAATAACCCCTCTCATATGCATCCGGGGTTTCTCCGAATTAGGGTTAGTACCCCTCGGACCCCGCTTAAATTACCAAGCAGGCCTTAGAGTTTCATTACAATAAAATTTAACTTGTCATATCATCATCCTTGCTTGAGCATTGCACATATTCCATATGTTGATTATTCCCCCCTTTCTTTCTGGTGTTTGCCTGCTCCCGGTAGAATACAATATCGAGATCAAGATCGAAGACCGAGATCAACACCATCGAAGGATATCGACGAATGATGCCAAGCAGATGAACCCTGAGGTTATATATCTGAGTTCTTGTCTCTTGAACCAAGACGAGCGTACAGCCACACGGGGGCCTGGAAACCCCCTCGACCAACTAACTTGCCTAGTAGATTCCATGAGTCACATAGTTCGGGCGTTCCATTCGACATATGCATTTTGGTCGTTCTTGAAGGACGTGAAGTAGGTGCATTCATACAGGTAGGTAAGCATGGCAGGGAATGGGAGAGGCATGGCCTCCGTAATCTCAAACCCTATTCAAATATCTAGGGAGTGACTTTGAGACTTGACCCGTTACGGCGGCATCACCTTAGGGCGTGACTCATGGTCTTGGCAAAAGAAAGGTAAAGGTCGTGGTCAACCACTCTCTGCTGCCCTTCCAAGGAAGAGGGCTAATGTTAACTGGCACTAAGAATTGGTTGGTATGTGCAGGTAAAGTTGTGCACCCCTAGAGGGTTATTAATCTTTTCGAAAAGTCGTGTCCATGGTTATGGACGACTTGGGAACGGACGTGATGATCATAGAGAACTATAACTTAATCGTAAAACTTGACAAGAGATGTGAGGTGTGCTTAAGGATGCTTCCTCAGGGATCGAGGGGGTGATCCTAGTTGGTAAGTCCAGGTGATAAAGATTCGGTGGATATCAAAAGAAGATCAAAGCTAGTGATATCGTTTTGTTATCCCCTTTCAAATGTTATACTTAGTCGAGCTTCTCCTCTCTCTTTTACAAAGAAATTTAGCCTTATGCAAAATAACCCCACCAGCCATAAGTCTTGCAGAGTACACCCTGTACTCAGCCTTGCTTTGTTGATACTTTTGTAGCAGGTAAGTGTTACCATAAGAGATGAGTTTGTTACAACATCGATGAGTAGTTTGGGGTTCCCAGTCGGCAACGCGGAATCTATGGATTGGGACGTCACCGTTATGCTTCAGGCCTCTTAGGCCATTTATTAAGTTTGCTATACTTAATAGCATAATTTACCTTCCGTTGTTTGATGTTTGTGGTCAGTGACCTCTGCTTGTACTATTTTGGTTCTTTGCTTAGTTATGAGCCTGCTATAATAATTTTTGTGTCATAGGGTCACTGTAATGTTACCAATTCTTTCTATGTATGCTTCTGAGATTGAGGTTAGGCTTATATTAGACAGAGGTCCGAGATTTGTCTAGCCTTAATCCCAGGGGTGTCACATTTCCGTGCCATTCTGATAAAGTATAAGACAAGCTTCTCCTACCCTTGTTGTATTTATACGGAGCATTTAGCATTTTTTATGGCAAGTTTTCAGGGTCGCTACCTTTTCATTTCAAGTGATTGCAACATTTCTAAATCTAATCTTTCCAGGAGTGGCATAGATAGTTCTGGCATAGTGGAAGCGCACGCGGTTCCCATTTGTTGAAGTCTTGAGTTCGATTCCTAGGTTTATCAATATATAATATATAATATAATCTTTGTCGATCTTTTACATTTTTCTAGCATACACACGTTTCTTACACAGAGAAGGCTGACATCTCGGACCTAGCAATGTTGCCATGTTCAAAACAGCGGAGTCCATCATACACACATTGCATTTGTAGAGATGCTGACATGTTGGACCCAGCAAAGACCTTATACAGATGTTGCATTGAGCAATCAATGTTTCATTTATAGAGAGGCTGATATGTGGGACCTAGCAGCATGACCTTACACAGATGCTCCATCGAGCAACATTGCTAGTTTGAAATAGGGAGGCACGAGCGAGAAAAAAGTTCATCATGCACATGTTTCTTATAATGAGAGGCTGAAATGGGGGACCTAGCAACGTGAGCAAATGGCACATTCGTCGAGAAACGCTATCTAGTTCGAAACAGGGTAGCGCTAGATAAGAAAAAATCCATCATACCTATGATTCTTCTAATGTGAGGCTGACATAAGGAACCCACCAGCCTGAATAAACAAATGATGTAGCGAGCAATGCTATCAAGTTCAGAACACGAAGGCGCGATAGAGGGCAAAAAATCCATCATACACACATTTTTTATAATGAGAGGATGACATGTGGGACCCAGGAGGTTGATTAAACGGTAGATGCATCGAGCAGTGCTATCAAGTTTGGAACAGGGTAACGTGAGCGAAGGAAAAAATCCATCATACACGTGTTTCTTCTAATGAGAGGATGACATGTGCGCCCATGAGGTTGATTAAACAGTAGGTGCATCAGCAGCGCTATGAAGTTCGGAACACGATAGCGTGAGTGAAGGAAAAAATTCCATCATACACACGTTTCTTCTAATGAGAGGATGACATGTGGGTCCCAGCACCATGATTAAATGGTAGATGCATCGAGTAATTCTATCACTTTCAGAAAAGGGTAGCGCGAGCGAAGGAAAAATATTCCATCATACACACAATTCTTCTAATGAGAGGCAGACATGTTGGACCTAGCAGCCTGACTAAACAACAGACGCATCAAGTAACGTTATCGATTTCAAATCAGAAAGGCATGACCAAAAAATATGGTCCGCTAGAGACACTAACGTCCGGGACCCACATGCCACAAAAGACTTCGGTGAGTCAACATTGCGCGAGGAAACAAAAATCTTGCTTCTTCCACGCGTTGGACGAGCTTCCCCCATGTTTTTAGCAGTTCTGTCATAGTAGAGGGCCGCGAAAGCGGGGAAATTTTTTCCATTGGCCACGGTCGAGCCGAGAAATTCATCACGAAAGACGCGCCTGCTACGAACATCGGGCCAAGTCGTTGCGAAAGGAAACATTTCTTGTAGTGATGGCTTGGAAACTTGGGGTCCTTAAAACCTAGAGGTTGCTTGACATATACCAACTAATTTAAGGGACCATTAAGAAATGCACTTTGAACATCCATTTGTTGTAACTTAAAGTTATGATGAGATCCATATGCAAGCAAGATACGTTTTGATTCAAGACGGGCAACGGGGGCGAAAGTTTCACCGTAGTCAACACCCTCATCTTGGGAGAAGCCTTGAGCCACCAATCTTGCCTTGTTGCGAATAACCATCCCATTTGCATCTTGCTTTTTATTGAAGATCCACTTTGTCAAAATGACATTATGGCACTCCTTTGGTATTTCCACCAATGACCACACTTTGTTGCGCTCGAAGTTGTGAAGTTCTTCATGCATGGCCTCAAGCCAATCCGGGTCTTCAAGCGCTTCATACACCTTTTGGGGCTCTGCACAAGAAATGAAACTATTGTGGCCAACAAAGTTAGCCACTTGGTTACAGGTAGAAATGCCCCTTTCAAGATCACCAACAACATTTTCAAGAGTAATTCCTTCTCGGATGAGCTTGGCGATCCTTCTTGCTTCACGACGAGCATGAGCTTCCTCAATGGATTCTTGAGAAGCTACTTGGTCATCACCACTATTTTGATCCTCGTCTTGACCTTGAAATTGAGCTTGCTCCTCTCCTTGATCTTGCTCGATATTTTGGCTTTGTACATCCTCATGAGCTTGACCTTGGTCATTATGGGCTGAAGAACACCCATCATTTACTTGAGCTTGACCTTGATCATGAGCTATCTCTTCAATAATGGCATCTTGATGGTTATGTAGTTGATGTAGATCTAGTGTAGGTAAGGGCTCCACTTGAGTAGAGCATTGTCCTTCTCCTTCCACCACAAGGGGTTCCTCAACAGGGCCAAAAATACCATACCCATTCTTCTTATGGCTGGAGGAGGAATTTCATCACCTACATCACCAAGATCAATTTGCCCCAATTGGGATCCATTACTCTCATGGAACTTCACATTAGAGGATACTATAACTTGCCCGGTGGACTTATTATAGATCCTATAGGCATGAGAGTCCGATGCATAGCCAACAAAGATACCTTCAATAGTACGAGGCTCGAACTTAGATAACCGATTACCTTTCTTGATAATGTAGTATTTGCACCCAAACACCCAAAGGTAGTGAATACTTGGCTTCTTGCCGGTGAGGATCTCATATGGAGTCATATCCAAATGCTTGCAAAGATAAAAACCCGGTTGGCAATATGACAAGCGGTAGAGATAGCTTTGGACCAAAAGTTATAAGGGGACTTGAATTCCTCAATCATGGTTCTTGCCATATCCATAAGAGTCCGGTTCTTCCTTTCTGCCACACCATTTTGTTGAGGGATATAAGGAGCGTAATATTGATGCTTGATCCCCTCATCACCAAGAAACTCATCAAGGGTGTAGTTCTTGAACTCGATCCCATTGTCACTTCTAATGGCCAAGATCTTCTTATTATGTTGATGTTGCACTTCATTGGCAAAGTTGATGACGGTTTGTTGAGTCTCACTCTTCTTCTTGAAAAGATATACCCATGTGTATCTTGAGTAGTCATCAACAATAACTAAACAATACTTCTTCCCCCAGTACTATCAAAGGATGGAGTACCAAAGAGATACATGTGAAGGAGCTCCAAGATCCCATCGGAATAGATGGTTGTAGTTTGGGGGTGTGCCGTCTCATGGAGCTTCCCTTCAATGCATGCCCTACACACACGATATTTGACAAAACACACATTATATTTTAAACCAAGGATGTGGCCTCCCGTGTGGATACTTTGCAAACACATCATGTTGACGTGGGCAAGACGGTGATGCCAAAGCCATCCCACGTCACCTTTAGCCATTAGGCAAGTCGCGGTAGGTGTGGGTTTCTTATCGAAATCTACTACATACAAGCTGTTCTCGGAATACCCAACAAACGCTATAGAGAGAGTCTTGCTCCACATGGGAACCACAATCTTTCAGGTAAAGTATACATTAAAGCCCATAAGCATGAGTTGATGAACAGAAAGTAAATTGTATGAAAGGGTTTTGACAAGCATAATGTCCACAATGGATATATCCAGTGTGACCACTACCTTACCCAAACCCAATACCTTTGATGTTCATCCATCTCCATAAGTGACACACATATTGGAAGTATTAGGACTCGTCTCATCAAGCATATCTTTGCTTCCGGTCATATGACTTGTGGCACCACTATCAACCACCCATTTTCTTCCACTGGAAGCATAGCCCTACAAGAAGTCAATGCTTGTTTTTAGGTACCCATTGTTGAATGGGTCCTCTTTTGTGAGTCACAAGAATCTTAGGAACCCAAATGGCACAATGGTAATCATCACCATAAGAGGTGCCTACATATTTAGCATAGACATGACCATCATAAGATTTCATAAGAAAATAGGAAGGATTATATTTTCTCGCGAAATCATTGTGAGAGGGTTCATCACCACTCTTACGGACACTTGGCTCCTTCTCTTTTTCCATCTCCCCTCCTTCACAAAGGTGATCATTTTGGAAGTGGGAGTGGGCAAGATCTTCTACTTCTTCGTTCTCTTGTTCTTCTTCTTTGCTTTGGATGCAAATCCAAGTCCTTCTTTAGCCACATTGTCCCTTTGATTGCTCAAAAGGCCATTTAGGCTTTTATCACCTTGTATGCAAGAGACAAGGCCTTTCTTAATTGTAGCTTTCAACTTCTTGTTCTCCTCGAGAAGATCACAACAAGGGTTAGTAGAACATGAAGCAATACTAGATGACAAGGTTGAAACATCTTTTGTTACTTGAGTTTGAAGTTGTTCATGTGACTTTGAAAGAGTAGATAATTTGCTCAACAAGGCCTCATGTTCCTTCTTGCGTTTCTCAAATCCTTCATTTAGTCTATCATGACCAACCCCAAACTCGAGCTTTTCCTTTTTAGGCACATTAGTTAATGCAAGAGCATGGTCACGTTCTTTAACAATTTTAGAGATATTCAAGTTAAATGATTCTTCATGAGCACCATAAGTCTCTTCAGGAGTAACTCTTTTGTTTTGCTCTTCCTCAAGAGCATAGGTTAAGGCGGCAATCTCCATGGCAGCCTCCCGAGCATGACCAAACATTTCCGAGATGGAATCATCCCTCTCATCAATGATATAGTGAGCTTCACCAAGTTGACTCATTAGAGCCTCAACACACATCTTGGCTTCACCTTCTAGGTTATTCAATCAACTAGTGGAATCCACTATCTCCTTATTCTTAAGACTCATCTCATCGTCATATGAGGATGCATTAATAGAAGAGAGAATAGTGGGTGGATAAGTTATCATAGAGGCTTTAGCCATGAGACATGTGGGGTTGGTGATGAGCTTGTCCTCATTTGGAGAGTCAAAGAGGGATGTCGGCAAGGAGCTTGATGTAGTAGTAGTCACTAGGCATGTAAGCTTGATGACACGCTTGTTCTCATTGGGAGAGTTGAAGATAGATGTTGGTGAAGAGGTTGTGGTAGTAGTAGCGGAAAGTGGTGGCAATGGTGGCAATGGCGGCCACGCCCATAGTATCTCCATCATCTTCATCATCACTATCAATCTCATTATTCTCTTCATATTCTTCACGGTCCACCAACACATATTTTTGTGGCTCCTTCTTGTTGGGGTAGTTCTTGTTTCCGAAATTCTTGTTTTGGACTTTCTTGACGAAGTTCTTGTTAGGAGTGGGCTTGAACTTGGATTTCAAAATGAGCCTTCCACCATGGTATTCTCTCTTCTCATATGGGCACTAGGCGCTGAAGTGGTTGGTTTCTCCACAATTGTAACATGATCTCAACTTGGGTCTTGCACTAGTTGTGGTAGTCCTTGATGGATTTCCTTTTCCTTGGTTCTTCCAAACCTTCTTGAGACTAATGCCAATTGTTAATGGAGAGCACACTTGATGTATTCGTCATCTCATGAATCAACTCCTTATTCATAGATATGAGCCTTCGCCTTGAAGGCAAGAGTTGGAGAGTCCATTCTCTAAGCACGAGCAAGAGCATCACCAGCAGTCTTGTTCATGATTCCAAGGTCCACAAACTCATTTAGCACTTCATTTGATGGGGGATACCCCCGGGTAGGGTCACGCCGGGTATAATGGCCGAGTTAGCCGAGGTACGGCAAGGTGAAAGTAGGTGCTGGCCGAGTCACCTCAAGGCAGGCCGAATCACAGAGTAACCCGGACCAGAGGATGTCCACCTAACTGAGTCCTGACCGACTTATGTCGTATGCCGGCAGGATTTATATAACTTGTATGCACGTACCGGTGTGGCCTGATCAACCAGGCACGATCCGGGTTATATCAGGCTTGCAAGAGAAGGAAGGTATCTCACTGGTCAAAAGGTGGCCACTGTACGCTGGAGCGTGAGCGAAGCGGACAGAGAGAAGGACCACCGAGGAGTGGCCGACAAGAGTGACGTTGCCTATGTCGGATGACGCTGGCGCCGTAGAGGCTCACGTAGCCTCTGCATGGCTTACGATGGGGAAAAGTGACCCGGTCGGTTTGCTATTTTGGGAGGAGGCATATTCCCTGGAATATGCCTCCACGTATGCCCTAATTGGAGACCTAGCCACCCCTATATAAGGAGGGCTAGGACATCCGTATAAGGGGTTGGGTTTTACATGGTTGATCTCTTGAAGGTCTCTGAGAGCTAGCTAGTGGTGAGAGTAAGAGAGTTCCTTCTTCCTCCTCTCCCTAATACAGCTCAAGGAGCACTTGTAAATCATGGAAACCAATTGAATACAAAGCATCTGTGTGTGCAATCACCACACTATCCCTCCCTGGATTCCTCTAGTACATATTTTCCCCACCTTTAGCCTATCCATGGCATCTGCCATGACACCACCACGACAGTTGGCGACCACCGTGGGGCTAGCGGCGCTAGCAGGAGTGAAGATCCGGACGGGAAACATCATCGACACCGGCGAATGCATCGTCTCCGGGCTTGTTCAGCGCTTTGGAGCGCTGGACTTTGTCAGCGACAATGCTGGCTGCTTCGTCAAACGACCTCTCCCGCGCAACGGCCTCTTCATCAAGCTTGGCGCGCACAAGATCTATGTCGCTGTCGATGTGTCGTGCGTTCACCCGTGACACGTCGTCGAGGGAGGCGAGCCACCCCTTAGCGCGGCTCGTGGGGCGCGTATCACTCGCTCCCCTGACCGCGCCGAGGTGATGATGACCGCGCCTCACGCTAGCGCGAGCTAGGATCCGACACCAGATCTGGAGGTAACACCGAAGGCACCAAGGAAAAGTAGAGGTCCTCCACTAGAGAGGCCAGAGAATGTGCTGCAGCAGGCGATAGATAGCCTAGAGAGCCCCATAGCACCTATAGTAGATCCGACTCGGGCACAGGCCGAGTTAGAGGAGACTAGGCAGAAAATACTAGAGGGTGCAAAAAAGATAGCAGCGGCTCAGCAGTCATTGAACATGACACTGCATGAGTATGCAAAAGCAAACAAAGTAGATGCTATAAAAGTGAAGGGGAGAAACCTCATTAGTGAAATGAACAAAGAGGATGATACTAGAGTTGAGGAATCAGAGAACATTATGTCCGTGGGGCTGCCGAAGTATAGTACCCCGACAAAGAACCTCAGAGCAGCAGATGCAGCTGCGTCTGAGTTAGAGGGTTTGATGGGTGAAGCCCGGCAAAGACAGCAGGATAGGGTCAATGAGTTAGTTCGAATCGCAAACAGACAAAATGAAGAGTTGCTCAGGGCTAATCCGGCGAGAGTTGGGGCCTCCAAAGTCGTTCACTCAGCAGTAGGTAACCCAGAGAAATCTGCTGGAGCTGCATCATCCCCTCATGGTGGCCCAAGGAGAGAGGAAGTTGTAACCTCGGCAAGGAGAAATAAGAAGATAGTCCCATATGACCCGGCAAGGGCAGGGAAAGGAAAAGAAGTGCAGGGAAATGAGGACCGACGAAGTGTTAGCCGAGGTGAAGCTGGCCGAGGTAACCGCGACCAAGGCAATGCCGGTCAAGGAAACGCTGTGAACGGCAATGCCGGACAGCGTAACTCGGCAGGTGTAGGGCAACCGCAGCAGCAGAATATACCACGGCAAGAGCGAAGTGTCGGCCAAGGTATGCAACAGAGAGGAGCTTTATAAGAGCAAGATAGATACAATGTGGTGATTCGGAAATGGTGAACGCAGGATACCCTAGGCCGAACTATCATGTGATAGGGTCAAGGTTGGGAAGCAGAAACTTGATGCCTGATGACGCCAGGTTAAAACTGGACCGGCTTTATAGGTCGGAGCAAATTGAGTGTCAAGGTCCTCCGGGTCCAACGTGTTTCGGGCCCCGGATCATGAAGGAACCTCCGGTACCTAACTTCTATTTACCAAGAGGGACAAAAACATATGACGGTAGCACCAAGCCGGAGGATTGGTTGATCAACTACGCGACAGCGGTGAAAATTGCTACAGGCAACTTGAGATGGGCTGTGAGATATGTAGCTCAGATGCTGGAGGGGCCAGCGAGGGTATGGCTAAACAATTTACCACCTGGAAGTATCAACTGTTGGATTGATTTTGAGGAAATGTTTGTCAGTAACTTCTCAAGCACGTATTAGAGGCCGAATAGGCCACAGACCCTAGCAATGTGCAAGCAGAGACCAAATGAGACAGACCAGGAGTTCTTGACCTGTTGGTGCAATCTGCAAAACTCATGTGAGGGTGTGATTAAGTCACAGGCCATAGCTTGGTTTGCGCAAGGATGTAGATATGCAAGCATGCTTTGGCAGAGGTTGAAAAGGGATATGCCAACTACACTGGCAGAGACAATCCGGATCGCTGATTCATATGCCTTGGGTGATCCGACTCAACCTAGGCTTGACGAGTCAAATGAGGAGTACTACCAGCGAGATGGAGCCGGGTCATCCCGGCGGAATGACTACCGGGGTAAGAGAAGAGATGATAAGCCGGATTACAGATACAGTTCACATCAAGTTGCAGCGGTAAATCAAGATTAACCCGGAGCAGGGAGTAATCAGCGTCAGAAAACTGGAGGGCAACAATGGACTCCAAGAAATGATGGCAAGAAAACTTGGACGCCAGAGCAGAAGAAACAGTGGCAAGAAAAGAAGGACCATCCGACGTATACCTATGAGGCAATGCTGGATCAGCCGTGTAAATTTCACACGCCAAATCCGAGTAACCCGACGGGTCACACGACTCGGCAATGTGAGTGGATGAGGAAGATAGAATAAAGTGGTACGGGGAATGCTCAGGCACCTCGGAACAATCAACCTCGGCAGTTGTTACCCCGGCAGCAATTGCTCTCTAGAGCAAACACGCAACAGTTAATGCTGCCTCCACCTCCGCCGAGGTATGAAAACAATGAGAGAAGGGATGCACTGCATCAGGTAGAAAACCAACATCAGCCAGATCAAAGGTATCCTGGAAATGAGGGGAGAAATGAATACAGAGAGCATCACCAGAGTTATTGTGTGTTTACTACAGAGGAAACAGATAGAAAGAGTTTGAAGCGCCGACATATGGAGGTGAATGCGGTAATGCCGATAGTGACGAGGTATATGCCTTGGTTGGATCAGGAAATCACCTGGAATATCAAGGATCACCCCAAGCTTGTGCCAAGCCCTGGTTCATATGCATTAGTGCTGGACCCAATGTTCATCGGGCCAAATATCAATGTAAGATTTTCTAAGGTGCTGATAGACAATGGCAGCAGCATCAATATTATGTACGTGGATACAATGCGCAAGTTGGGTATCTCAGAGAACATGCTCCAAGCTACAAGAACAACTTTCCATGGTATTGTGCCAGGCATTTCCTGTGAACCCATTGGCAAGGTCCGGGTAGACGTGCTATTTGGCACAAGAGATAATTGTCGAACTGAAAACTTGGAGTTTGAGGTGGTGAACCTAGAAAATGTGCTGAACAAATTCATGGCGATTTGTCACATTAGTTACTGAAGATGAAGTTGCCCGGGCCAAATGGAGTGTGCGTCAGCCGGATCTAACCTGGCCGAGTCACTCGTGATTGCGCAAGAGAAAAGAAAGATCCAAGAAGTGGCGGCACTGGCTCAGTCCGCACAGCAGTATATGTCGGCGCTAAGTAACCCGCATGGAAGTGTCTCATTTCAAGCAACTAAAGATACGAAGAAAGTGCCTGTCGATGATTTGTTCCCAGAGCGTACCGTAACAATTGGTGCCGGGTTAAATGACAAGTAGGAAAGCGAGCTCGTCAACTTCCTCCGTGAGAATCGGGATGTCTTTGCTTGGTCCACACAGGACCTGCAAGGTGTTCCGAGGGAGTTGGCCGAGCACTCTTTGAATGTGAGACCCGGAGCAAAGCCGGTGAAGCAACCTCTCTACTGCTTCGCCGAAGATAGGAGAAAAGTCATTGGAGATGAGATAGCTCGGCTCCTAGCAGCTGGGTTTATCATGGAAGTGCTTTACCCGGATTGGCTATCTAATCCGGTGTTGGTGGAAAAGAAGAAAGATGATCCGAATGTGCCAATGATTTGGCGTATGTGCATCGATTACATGAACCTGAATAAGGCGTGCCCAAAAGATCCATTCCCACTACCAAGGATAGATCAAGGCATAGATTCTACTGCTGGGTGTGAGTTGTTGTCATTCATAGATGCATATTCTGGTTTCCACCAGATACCTCTGAATCCGAATGATCAAATAAAGACTGCGTTTAGCACCCCGTATGGGGCTTATTGCTATCGCACCATGCCTTTTGGTTTACGTAATGCAGGGGCAACGTACCAAAGATGTATGCAAACATGTTTACAGGACCAAATCGGACGAAATGTGCAAGTATACATGGATGATGTGGTTATAAAAACCAAGGAAAGCAAAACGCTCCTTGATGATATCAGGCAAACGTTTGCGAACCTAAGAAGATTCCGAATGAAGCTTAACCCGGAAAAATGTACCTTCGGTGTCCCGGCTAGAAAATTACTCGGATTTCTTGTATCCAGCCGAGGTATCGAAGTTAACCCAACTAAAATCCGAGCCATAGAGCGAATGGAGCTGCCGAAGTGTCTTAACAATGTCCAGAAGTTCACTGGTTGCCTGGCATCTTTAAGTCGGTTTGTATGTCGGATGGGAGAAAAGGCATTGCCTCTCTATCAACTAATGAAGAAAGCGGACAAGTTCGTATGGACACCGCAGGCCAACGAAGCCTTTATCCAATTAAAGAAGATGTTAGCCACTGCACCAGTGTTAGCCTCCCCACTATCAAAAGAGCCAATGTTGCTCTATGTAGCCGCAACCAACCGAGTTGTAAGTGCAGTGATAGTGGTAGAGCGCGATGAAGAAGGTAAGTCGGTGCAAAGGCCAGTCTATTACCTGAGCGAGGTATTATCAGCATCAAAGCAGAACTATCCTCACTATCAAAAAATGGTATATGGTGTGTACATGGCAGCAAAGAAGCTAAAACACTACTTTGAAGAACACCCAATTAAAGTGATATGTGAAGCCCCCATATCTGAGATAATGAGTAACAAGGATGCAAGCGGCCGAATCGCAAAATGGGCAATTGAACTAGCCCCTTATGCTCCGCAATATGACAGGAGAGATGCGATCAAGTCTTAGGCTGTGGCCGACTTTTTCGTGGATTGGGCCAAGATGCAATACGAACAATAGCTACCAGATCCGAACTATTGGAGAATGCATTTTGATGGATCAAAAACAAAAACCGGGTTAGGCGCCGGAGTTGTACTTACCTCGCCAAAGAACGACCAGCTGAAGTATGTGTTGCAGATCCATTTCGCAGCGTCAAACAATGTCGCCGAATATGAGGCACTTGTGCATGGGCTCAAAGTGGCAAAAGAAATTGGAATACGTCGGATCCAATGCTTTGGCGACTCGGATTTGGTAGTTCAGCAAGTCTCGGGGCAATGGGACGCTCTTGATCCAAACATGGCATTATACAGATTCCATGTGCAAAATATATCTGGGTACTTTGAGGGATGCGAGTTTCACCATGTACCCCAGCTGGAAAACGAGGTTGCCGACGTACTGTTGAAGCTCGGATCAACCCGACAAGCAATTCCACCGGGTGTAGCACTAGAACACCTCAGCATCTATCAGGCCGTCTCCAGAAACCGACTCAATCTATATCCCGGTAGATCCGGAGCCCAGAGTTGTACCCATGGACATTAACGTGGGAAGTGGTTCAGGAAACCCGGGGACTGCTTCGCAGAACCCGGGGACTGCGCAGCGAGATCCAGCCGAGGTTATGCCGGTGGAGCAAATGGAAGTAGATGAGGATGTGTTTCCAGTGTGAGCTATACCGGCTTGGGCACTGCCCATATTTCAATTCATGAAGGATGGAACTTTGCTCAGTGAAGAGGTGCTTTCTAGGCAAAGTCAGAGGCGCGCAAAGGCATAAACAATTATCAATGATGAACTATACAAGAGAAGTGTCACAAACGTCCTCCAACAATGTGTTCACCCGGAAGAAGGGCTTGACATCCTCCAGGATATACATCAAGGGGAATGTGGGCATCACGCCTCATCCAGAGCTTTAGTGGCAAAAGCTTTCCGTCATGGGTTCTACTGGCCAAGTGCCTTGGAACAAGCAGAAGATCTAGTAATAAAATGCAATGGCTGTCAGAGGTATGCAACAAAGACACATATGCCAATGTCGGAACTCAAGACTATACCAATTACCTAGCCATTTGTTGTATGGTGTTTGGACATGGTTGGCCCGTTTAAACCAGCAAGAGGGAACATGACCCACATCTTAGTCATGGTTGATAAGTTTACAAAATGGATTGAAGTGAAGCGAATAAGAAAATGTGATGGAGCTACGGCCGTGACATTCCTCAAAGATATCATCTTGAGATACGGCTATCCTCACAGTATCATAATAGATAATGGCACCAATTTTTCTAAAGGAGCATTTGTGCGATTCTGCCGAGATAAGAAGATCCGGCTGGACGTTGCCTTGGTAGCCCATCCCGCATCAAATGGGCAAGTGGAGAGATCCAACGGATTAGTATTATCCGGGATAAAACCCTGGCTCATTGAGCCGCTGCAAAGATCAGCGGGGTGCTGGATAGAAGAACTACTAGCGGTACTGTGTAGTCTAAGAACAACTCCGAATCGATCAACAGGCTATACGCCATTCTTTCTGGTATATGGGGCAGAAGCTGTATTACCAGCCGACATAGAGCATGACTCGCCTAGAGTCACCCAATACACAGAAGCCGAAGTGCGAGAAGCCCGGCAAAATGATGTTGATATGCTGGAGGAAGCGAGAGAATTGGCATTGTCCAGATCCGCCATATATCAGCAAAATCTCCGACGCTATCATAGCCGGAAAGTAAACCCCTGAGTCTTCCGGGAAGGTGATCTGGTACTCCGGTTGGTACAACGTACTGCTGGCATGCATAAGTTATTCCCCCATGGGAAGGGCCATTCATTGTGACCAAAGCATTGCACAATGACTCGTATTATCTTATCGATGCAAAACCATAGGAGAAGAACAAGGCGGACATGTCCGGCGAGGAATCTAAGCGTCCATGGAATGTAGCTCTACTTCGTCCGTTCTACACTTAGCAAAGAAGTGTGTGTATCCAAGTCTCTCATACGTCGGTATGTATGCCGACAATGAGCTTATCAATGAAATCGTGGCACCTCGAGCAGTAACTCGGGGACTGCCTTAATAATATTTGTTGTCTTCTGAACTTGTTATTTATTTTTATGTCGGCTGGTTCAAGTCGCTTTTGCCTAAGCCGGATTAGTAGTGTATGAGCACCAAAAACTCAACTCTTCGACTTGCTGCTGTCCAACAAGTTTTGGCTTCATGGCAAGCAAGAGAACGAGTTTGGAATTGCGTAGCACACGAAAAACGACTAAGGAAAAGAACTTAATCGAGCCGACAATTGTTGTTTGGACTAACTTTATGTTTCCTTGTTTTTACTACGCTGAATTATTTTGAGCTAGTCCTATAAGTCAATTTTTGAAAATCGGACCCGTAAGTCATAAAACCGAACCAAGGTAGACATGGGCCGAGCCAGGAAATTGGAGAAACAAGAAAATGAAACTCGGGGACTACGCCCAAGTGAATCCGTCGCAAGCAACTTAGTAGCAAAATATAGTCTGTGTGCTTAATACATTTGCACCCGGCATAACCGGGATCTAATGAACTTCAAAGTGTTTGATGGTGATCAAGGGGCAGCAGGAGGAGGTAACTCGGCGCCAGCAGGTGGAACTTCGGACTCAGCTTCAGCATCATCTTCATTCTCTTCGACGTCCGAGGCTTCGTCCTCTTCCTCCTCACCTGAATCTTCTTCGACATATTCATCATCAATAGTGCCAAGGAAGCTTGGTCCCTCATTCCATTGATGGATGGGGGCATACTGAATGAGGCTATGGGTGCAGGCCTTGCGCCGAGCTATCCAATCCGGATCATTGGACCACCTTAATCCGGTGCGCATGCGCTCGAGAAGATTCAGGTTTATTTTTTCATACCATGTGAGCACGTAGTGGAGGACGGTATCAGCTCCAGCGCGTCTGGCGGATTCCCTCCAGAGGTCAAGCTAGGTCTCGCACTCCATTAACTTGTTAATTAGAGCAGTGGACCCCTCCGGAGTATCTTCATCGGGCCAAAAGGCATTGAAGATCTGGATTGCCACATCTAGGATATCCTTACCATAGTTCTTCACAATCTCGACGCGGGAAGGTAAGCTGACCATTAGGTCCTCCATGTCATAGAGAATGTTTTTAGCGCCAGGACCAATTGGGGTACCTCTCTTCTGGCGGAACTTGGCAACAGCAGTGGTTGCAATGGCATCACCCTCCGGAAATTTGTCTGAAAACAAGACAAGTGAAATAGGTGAAGGAGGTTGACCCGGAGAGATTTATGCTGGCTGAAGGAAAAGAACTTACGGGAAATATGACTGTGGATCCGGGTCAGCTCCTTGGTGCAGTTGTCACGCCTCTTCCGGAGTTGCACAAGTTCATCTTTCACCGACTCAAGATTAGCGTCGGCCTCCTTCAGCAGTTCTTGATCTTTGGCAATTTGGAGGTTGAGACGTTCTCGCTCTTCAGTAAAATCTTGGCCAGCTTTATCCATCTCGGATTTGAGCGCCTTGAGTTTTTTCATTTCTGCCTTAAGCTTGGCAATTTCATCATCTTTGGTCCGGAGGAGGGCGAGATCATCATCCTTCTTCTTGAGTTCGGCCTGGTGCTGCCCTACTTGTTCGAGAAAATGCAGCATCATATCAGGCATGGGCACACTATCTTCAAGATATGCTGAAACAGTTTGTTGACCCGGCAAAGCCGAGGTATGAATATCTGCCGAGCTTAGGAGAAGGAAAAGAGAGCACAGAAGTTAAGTAGCCGAAGTGACTTACCTTTTATCTGGTCCAAGTTCTTCCTCATGAGGATGTTCTCGGCCTCCACTCCGGCTGCCCAATCCAAATAACAGATTAGTTCGGCGGGAAAAGACAAAGAAAGATGGGGAAAAGCCAAGGAGAAAACTTACCCCGTTTCTCAAACTCAGCAAGGAGTGTAGAATGTTTCGAGCGTAGCCCCTTGTGTGTGTCCAAGAGGCGCTGAAACTCAGCGCTCCGGCGATTGGTGGTCACCTAAAAGGAGCAAAGATAGCTTAGTCATGTGCATATTCGAAGTGTACAGAATCCGGGCCAAGTGGAACTTAACCCAGCTCTAGGTGTGTGCATATTCGAAGTGTACAAAATCCGGGCCAAGTGGAACTTAACCCGGCTCTAGGTGTGTGCATATTCGAAGTATACAAGATCCGGGCCAAGTGGAACTTAACCCGGCTCTAGGTGTGTGCATATTATAAGTGTACAAAATCCGGGCCAAGTGGAACTTAACCCGGCTCTAGGTGTGTGCATATTCGAAGTGTACAAAATCCAGGCCAAGTGGAACTTAACCCGGCTCTAGGTGTGTGCATATTCGAAGTGTACAAGATCTGGGTCAAGTGGAACTTAACCCGGCTCTAGGTGTGTGCATATTCTAAGTGTGCAAGATCCGGGTCAAGTGAAACTTAACCCGGCTCTAGGTGTGTGCATATTCGAAGTTAGTAGGGAGCTACGCTAATTCTCTAAGGAGCATCTGGCCGAGTAACAAGTTACTCCCCCGGAGGCTCGGGGACTAATGGTTATATGACTAAACACTAGTACATGTTAAAGAAAAGACGAAGTAGCATACAAACCCGCAAGGTTGATAGCCTTGGTGGTTGTGTTCATCTGTGTCACAAACTCGGCAGGCCCAAATTTCTCCGGGAGATCATCGTTATGGACGAACTGCGCCTTGTTCCAGTTATTGACGAACTCGATCAAGGCCGGAGGATAGCGTTCTCCGCTAAGAATGTGGGGCGCGAAACCCTTGGCGTGGGCCTCCCTCCTCTCAACTTGTGCAAAAGCGGGGCTGGTGTGCAAAACAAGTTGCGCATCAGCTGACCTGGCAGAGGTGTCTTTCTTTGGTGGGGTCTTCTTCGGAAGCATGGATGCGAGCATGTGTTGTCCAGCCTCGATAGATGCTGCCATGGCGGTGTCAGAAGCTTTCTTGCCCTTGGGCTGCTGCTGAGAGGTTGAAGTTTGTGCTACGGATTTGCCCTTGGGCACAGCCTTGGTGCTAGCCTTGGTGCTGGTTGTGTCTTCTCGCCGAGCCTTGGAAGACTCAGACGACGCAGAGGGAGTTGGTGTTGTTGTTGATGCTTGTGCTGCTGTTGTTGGTGCTGATGCTGGTGCTGGTGATGGTGCTTGTCTTGGTGGGGGTGCCATTGCTACCTCGGAGGTAGCTGGTTGCGGCTGAGCCGAAGTGGAGCTGGGAGCAACCGCTGCCTCGGCAGAGCCACTTCCCCTGCTCTGAGGTTGCCCTCCTCTGGACGAGGTGGGCTAGAACCCGGAGCAGCCGCTGAACCCTCCTGAATGGGGCTCAACTAGCGTGAATCATCGCCACGAGGGGAAGAAGGGCTATGCCGGAGGGGCAAAGCGATGCTAGATCCGCTCTAAGGAACCTCCACCGCAGCCCTGCCGAATCAAACGAACAATAAGTTTCAACAGAAGAAAAGCGCAAAGCAGAAAATTGGATAAGCAAGAAGTGACTTACTCATCAGAGGTCAAAGGCTCCTTGGGCTTGCGAGCTCTCCGGGTTATGGCCTTAGTCGTAGGCTTGGTGGCAGTTTTGTCTGCGGACTTGTTTCGCCTCTTGGTTGGCTTAGAAGGTCCGAAGGAAGAAGCAGATGCGGTCGCCCTTCTCTTTGGCGCGGCTGAGACAGGCTCGCCCGTGGCAAGAGGAGGATCTTCGTGGATCTGCCCACCCGGGTTAGCTGATGTCGAAAAGGCGTAAAAGGGGGACAGCGTCAAATGCTTCCATCACCTCAACGTCGGAATCATCTTCATCATTAGGCCAATCCCTTAAGGAAGAGAAGTTATCGGTGGGTCGCTTGGTGGCATCGGGGAACGGCAGGAACATCTCCTGATCCGGCTCCTCCTCGTCCGGAGCATCTCGATCATTCGCCCATTTGAGAGAAGGCTCGGTGCCGTCCTCGAGGGTTTGCTGAAGAAACAACTAAGAAGAAAATACAAGGGGATCAAACAAACAACAAATTCCGACATATGATGTAACTCGGAAAAAGATTGGATCACGAGATCTACCGTAGGAGGAAGCCTATCTTGGCAGAAGTGTTCGATCCCCCACTCCCAATCAGCGGAGAAGTTTTTTCAGTGGTGAAGAGGGCCTTGACCCGGCGGAATATCTCAGTCGAATGAGGAAGTCCGGTTCGGGTCAAGGCGCCAACTCATGTGGCAAAGTTTATGTGTGCGTTTCTGGAGAGGGGAGATCCGGTTGCGGATGAAAGTGATCATCGCATCCTCGTTGCACAGCCCGGCATCTTTCAGCTCCTGAAACCGTTTGTTGACCTAGTTCGCCAGGACAGTGGGTTTCTTGGAGACCCGGTCCCACAGATCCGGATTAGGAGGACCCGGGGCGTAGGGGCGCAGCCGGATCAGATCTTCAGTCGTGCCATTTCTGACATAAAAGAAGGTTCGGGCCCAGCCCTTGCAAGAATCAAGCCCCGTGACCCGGGGAAAGATGGATTGTTTCCGAGGAGAAATAGAGGCAGCACCGAACTGCGTGAGATGTTTGTCCTCCGAATCAAGTTGCTTATTCGGAATAACGTTTCTTCATAGACCAAAGAACCAGATCCAAAGCTCCTTGGTAGGCCACAATCCGACATACCCCTCAATGGTGGAGTCGAAGGAAGAAAGAGATGTGATGGCGTTCGCCAGAAGGTGGTGCGGTTGAAGCTCATAGATGTTGAGACAATCATGGAAGAAATCGCTAACGGGGAGGCCAAACCCGCGCTGGAAATGGGAGAGGAACACCACAAACTCACCGGGGTTAGGTGAGGGTGCGAGCTCCTCGGCAGCGAGGCGGGCAACCACGCCCTCAGGGATGTGCCGGGTGCGGTATAACCAATCTAGGTCGTCCTGGCACACCCAGGAGCCAGCCCAGGTGCCACGTTCAGCGTTCTCCGCCTCCTCCTCCATCTCCTGTTCCACGATGGTGAGTTCCTCTTCTGTCATGTCTAAGTCGTTGTCCTCACCGGCCCTATCGGAGGTGGCGGTAGTGCCTTGGACTGGCGCGGACCCGTGGCGGTGGAGTTGCGCAGGAGCGGCGGCGATGCGGATGCGGAAAGGCACGGCGCGGCGGCGGTGTTGCTAAGCAGGTGCGACGGCGGCTCTTTCGCTAGGAATAAGAGGAAGAAGAAGAGGCAGAGGGGCGCGAGAGTGGGGAAAAATACCAAGGGGCGCGCCCCTCCCCTATCTAACCACGCCCCAGCGGGGTAGTGGGATCGTGCGGCACGGAAGGGCCACACGGTGTGGCCATGTATTATCTGGATCAGCCAATCAGAGGCGAGCTACAGGAAGGGCCACAGGGCGCAGGAGATCCCACGACGCGACGTGGTGATACAGTTAACAAGGAGACAGACACGATGTGACGTGTAATAAAGAACACCGACATTAATCGCAGCAAGAATCGTGAGGCCTTAAAATGAGGCAATATAATGATTACCCTCCACGTGGGGAAGCGTATGAGAGAAGGAAGAATAACCCGGATAACTCTAGGGTGACCCATCCAGCGAGTGAAAACTCAGAATGTGCCAAGGGAAAAGTTAGCCCATGAAATCCGGGATATGAGGTAACTTGGAGAAGGGAGCAAAAGGCTCGGTAAAATTGAACCTGCTGTGGCCTTAGCGGCTGAGACTGCTAAGACCGCACTAGCTTCAGGGACTAATGTTGGGGGGATACCCCCGGGTAGGGTCACGCCGGGGTATAATGGCCGAGTTAGCCGAGGTACGGCAAGGTCAAAGCAGGTGATGGCCGAGTCACCTCAAGGCAGGCTGAATAACGGAGTAACCCGAACCGGAGGATGTCCACCTAACTGAGTCCCGACCGACTTATGTCGTATGCCGGCAGGATTTATATAACTTGTATGCAGGTACCGGTGTGGTCGGATCAACCAGGCACGATCCGGGTTATATCAGGCTTGCAAGAGAAGGAAGGTATCTCACTGGTCAAAAGCTGGCCACTGTACGCTGGAGCATGAGCAAAGCAGACAGAGAAAAGGACCACCGAGGCGTGGCTGACAAGAGTGACGTTGATGATGTTGGCGCCGCAGAGGCTCACGTAGCCTCTGCATGGCTTAGGATGGGGAAAAGTGACTCGGTCGGTTTGCTATTTTGGGAGGAGGCATATTCCCTGGAATATGCCTCTACGTATGCCCTAATTGGAGACATATCCACCCCTATATAAGGAGGGCTAGGGCATCCGTAGAAGGGGTTGGGTTTTACTTGGTTGATCTCTTGAAGGTCTCTGAGAGCTAGCTAGTGGTGAGAGTAAGAGAGTTCCTTCTTCCTCCTCTCCCCAATACAGCTCAAGGAGCACTTGTAAATCTTGGAAACCAATTGAATACAAAGCATCTGTGTGTGGAATCACCATACTATCCCTCCCTGGATTCCTCTAGTGCATATTGTCCCCACCTTTAGCCTATCCATGACATCTGCCGTGACACCACCACGACATCATTAGAGGTCATGGCATACAAGTCCGCCTGTGAGCGAATATTGTTGGCCATTTCTCTATGGAAGGGCAAGATGGCTTGCATGAACTTGCGCTTGATCAACTTATCATCCACATCCCTACTACCATGGTCAATCATCCTAATCGAAAGGGTCGTGACCCTTCAATAGAGGTCTTTGGGAGATTCATCTTCGTTCCCAACAAAGGCATCGGCTTCATAGTGCATTTCTTCCAACATCGAGTTTTGAATACTTTCATTGCCAAGATAGACTCGTTGAAGATCAATCCTAGCTTCCTTGGCGGTGTCATAAGAGCAAATGTGCGTCATTTTCTCATGAGGCAACGCATCTTGAAGAATGGCCATGGCGGTGGCATTGAGTTGATTGTTGATTTCCTCGGTGGGTGTCATGTTGTAGGGGTCGCGAGGATAGAAGCCAAACTCCGCAACCTTCCAAAGACAGACACTATAACTTTTCAAGCGAGATCGCATTAGATATTGCCAATTGGCAAAGTTAGATTCATCAAGCTTGGGGGAAGGACCACGATGGTTTATATGAGGTGTGGGGAGGGGAGTGGCATTGTAGCTAGTGTAGGGATTCACGTATGAAAACAATAAACTTTTACCCTACGCCCCTGAACCCCTTTGTTGCCAGGACCTACCTATTAGTAATACAGTAACGGGGGGCTTTTCACAAACTTACCCTTGAAGACCGAAAAGCGTTGTCAATGCTCGGGAGAGCGTGGTTGATGTAGACGAGACAAAGCCAACCTCAAGGTTGTGTTGAAATCCTTGCGCTCCTACAGCTCCAACGACTTATAGTGCCTCAACTATGACACCTCGTAGGTAGTTACATGCATTCGGTGCCTAGCGATGACTCCCGCTTCCCTGATCCAGCAGCAGTTGCGGAAGTAGAGCTCCTGGATCCGAATCCTGCAGCGCGATGACACTACGCGGTGAAGATGTTTCTCGTTCATGCAGTCCGGACTTGGGAATGATACCTTCGATCCGGATTATGGATTTAGTATAGCTATTTTACCTAGTAGACCTAGGTTATCAAATCCTTGGGAAGCCGAAAGCATAGTGAAGTTACTTTAATGGACCTTCGGGAGTTTTAGAAGTCTTTTTGTGTTTTACAGGACCAAGAGTTTGCTATCTTTTGTTGTTGTCGATGATGGAGAGAGAGGGCCTAGGGATTTTGATTTCACCTGTAGCTATGCAAAACATCTGATGGGAATAAAAGATAATAATAAAGTATGCATGTAAATGTTAGAGCAAGATAATAATATGTAGGCAGTGCATCCATAATTGCTATTACCTCCGTAACCGCTTATAGCAATAACCTACTAGTCTCATCCATTGAAGAAAGAGAACTAATGATATGCGTAGTGATGTCACCGTTAATCCCAAGTAAATCCCTCACATACAGCCGTACTACCCCTTCTGTCACTGGGGTTCCCGACTTGCAGATTAGTCATTACTCATACTCCCTATACCTGGCTCAATCCTCAGGATCTTGGGTACTTGATAAGTTCTTGGATTGAGGCAAGAGAGGATACAATAATCATCATGTCATACAAACAAATACATGATCCCATCTATGATAAATAACATGCACAAAAGCTACATGGCTAGGCCGAAGCCCGTAGCCCAAAGAGAATTACTAACGCATAGAGATGAAATCAACAATCATAAATATTGCAATGGAAATCATGAGATTGATATCAAATAGTCTTACAATGTCGTCAATCGATGATGAGATCTACTATTGCAAGTGGTGGAATATGGCTATGGAGGTGGAGAAGGGTTTGGAGATAAGATCTAAGTCTATTCCTCCTACGGCTCTTCGATGTTGTGGATGCAGGTTTTTGGGGGAGGCTGGCGAGGCGGCGTGCCTGTTTCTCGTTGCTTGAAGCCTCTTTATATAGGGGTCCCTTCATGAAAGTTGTTCTATTTGACCTAGCGGTGTCGATATCAACTATACGATCGAAACTATACAGCCAAAATTTTATTCCCGCCATATAGTTGGTCGTTAAAACGTCTGTCTCCACTTCACGACCTCTTCTTTCTTCGGGTTGCTGGAAATCTCGTATCTTTGAATTTAATGTTGTGATTCCCATCATCAAACATTATTATTTGCGTAGGCAAAAATAGAAAAAAGGATTGCATACCCCTTTGATCATTAGGCATTAGTGGCAGGGTTTAGAGAGATATTTCATATAAATATGAATAACATCCAGTTTAAATGTGGACATAGATGGCTATATTTCACAGCCATCAACCTCCCCAAGCTTAAACTTGATCGTCCTCGAGCAAGAAAACCAAAATCAAAAAGGAACTCAGCATTTAAACTGAAATAACGAGATGATGATCTTACTCATGATTGGTAGTCTCATGTTTCCTCCACTTTATAAATCTAAAAAACTTTAGCATAGATAGAGTAATGGCAAGCATATCGTACGAGTTTTTATGCATCCTTATATCGCAGAAAAATTATCGTTAACATGGATGATTCAAATGAGTAAACCTTATTCCATGCCATGTAATAAACTCATAGGCTTGCCTTTGAACAATAAAGTATAATCATGTAAAATTGAGAGTGTGAGAGTTTTCATGAAAAACCTATATACTAGAGTATCTCAATTCTCCCATATCAATAAATCAAGACTTTTCAAGCACTACTTTTCTATTCATTGTCCTACAAGAATTTCAGTTCCTAAGTAATTGAGAGCATGCCAAAGATTTTAATTAGTTTATCGGGCTGTGATGGACACTCGTGGCATCACCAAGGTTTTTGTTCCTTTTGCACAATGATTACTCATAATAGGCAGAGGAGTGATTCCATCTTGAACACAGCTACCCGAGATTGCCAAGAATCTTACCATTATAGCATTGCTGCTACATATGTTTAATTAACTCATAGCCAAAATCTAGGAGTTTCCTCCATGAAGATCGTTCGTAGGCTAGCGGAGTTGTTGGCATCCCATGAAGTTTTAAATGCATAAAGCTATATCATTCTTATGATTCACAAGTCAAACTTTGGCATGCTTACAAAAACCATTAAACATTAATTCAATTGAACAAATCCTTTTAAAGAGATCTATCAAGTTAATCAATATTTTCTGTGGTGTTGGGTATCTCTAGAAATAAGCCTTCAAGACCAAACACTACAACACCCAAGCCTTCAATGGTGAGACTTTTTCTTATTACAATTGTTTAGCAAATTTTTAGGCAAGACTTGGTTAACTACAAGAGCTGGAACAAAATGTACCCAACTAAATACCCATGCAAACAAAATTTTACTACAATATAAAGACTTACTCCACCAATATAATATCTTAACATTTACTACTAGCTAGCATGGGTTCCTCAAACTTCAAAAATGGGGAGTCTTAAGACATACCTCTCATGATTGGTTTCACTTCTCTCTTCCCTTTTGATTTGCTTCTTGGAAACTCGAAGTCGATCACTCTCCTACAAATATGTGAAAGCCACAAGGAGAATAGAAAAGAAGGAAGAGGGAAAATAAAGATAAATGGAAAATTCATTTTGTTGTTTTTAAGAGAGGGAAGTAAAGAATAGAAAATTGGTGGCAAAGCTCGGCTAGAAAATCTCAAAAACAAATAGAAATAACTAAAGATAAAGTGTTGGGGAAACTGATGATCGGCTCAACGTATCAATCTCGTTGGGGAACCCCAAGAGGAAGGTGTGATGAGCACAACAGCAAGTTTTCCTCGAAACCATGAAACCAACGGTTCCCAAGAGGAGCAAGGAACACCCCAACACCCCAAGGTGTTGTTTCCAACTTGGAATCCTGCACAACACAACCATAGAACTTTGCCCCAACTTACAGTGAGGTTGTCAATTTCATCGGTTTTGCTGAAAACAAACGATTAAACATATTGTGTGGAATATAGTAATTGCTTGCAGAAAGTAAACAAAAAACAGTAAATAGATTGCGGATTGATGGTAAAAATGGACCGTGGTCCATAGTTCACTAGAGGTGATTCTCCTTAAGATAGATGACATGTTGGGTGAACATTTACCGCGAGGAAATTTACAAACATCGAGAAAGCATACATGCATATACTAATCATCTTGACTCCTACAAGATTTGATTGGGCATTACAACATTATACATAGACCGTAATCCAACAACATCTATGACTAATAATCCACCTTCAGGTTATCATCCGAACCCCCTCCAGTATTAAGTTGCAAGCAATAGATAATTGCATTAACCAAATTGCGTAAAGTAAACAATACGATTGTTCTATGAACAAAAGATTTTTGTTTTATCCCTAGTAGCAACAACACATCTGGTACCTTAGAGATTTCTGTCACTTCCCCAGATTACTAGAGGCATGAACCCACTATCGAGCATAAATACTCCCTCTTGGAGTTGTTAGCATCTACTTGGCCAAGATATCTACTAACAACGGAGAGCATGCAAGATCACAAATCGCAAAGACATGATAGAATCAATAATCAATCTGAAATAGCATCTCAATATCCATCGGATCCCCGCAAACAAAACATGTATGATTGCAAATAGATGATCTTGATCATGAACGAAGCTCACAAGATCTAAACATGATAGCACAAAGGAGAAGAACCAACCATCTAGCTACTACATGGACCCGTAGTCCAGGGATGAACTACTCCCGCATCACACCGGAGGCAGTCATGGTGATGAAGAATGCCTCCAGGGTGATCTCTCCCTTCCGGCAGGGTGCCGGGAAGAGCTTTAGAGACCTCCCGGTCTAGGGATGGAGATGGCGGTGGCTACAGACTCTTCCGTGGAATTTTGATTGGGTACTTAGGGTTTTCATACCGGAGGCAATATATAGGCGAAGGGGCAAGGTCGGTGGAGCTCCAGGTGTCCCACACCCCCTGGTGGCGCGGCTAGGGCTGGCCTAGCTCCCCTCTTCGTCTCCCCTTCGGACTCCATGTTCCTTCTGGTGAAATATTCACTTGGGCTTTTGTCCGGTCCAATTCTTAGAATATTTCCTTACTAGCTTTTCTGAAACCAAAAACAGCAGAAAACAGGCAACTGGCATTGTGGCATCTTGTTAATAGGTTACTTCCAGAAAATGTGTAAAAATATTCCAAAGTGTGGACAAAACATAAGAAAGTAGATATAAAACAAGCATGGAACATCAAAAACTATAGATACGTTTGCAACGTATCAACATCCCCAAACTTAACTCCTGCTCGTCCTCGAGTAGGTAAGTGATAAAGAAAAGAATAATTTTTTAGTTGACATGCACCATTGATCAAATTATTTATAATTTGATAGCTGGGATCATAGTACTTTAACAAAGCATGAAAGATATCACCCGGATTTTTAATCCCAAATGCCTGTTATGCCATACATCACATTCCCAGGATTACCATTTTTGCGAGACATAACAGATTGGATATCACAGTACATCATCCATTACAAACCATAATAAGGTCTTACACAAATAAAAGGATCTCATGATCCAGTCTTAATACAAACAAGTAGTAGAATAATAAGCATAGCGGTGGGATCCATCTTCAGTGTCACAAGCAATGCTGACGATGGGAGATGATCCTAGTTGTCGTAGCCGTCCTGCTGTCCTTCTTCCAGATAGTCCTCCTCATAGTCTGGCCATGGGAATAGCCAGGGACAAAGCCATGAGTACTCTTTAAGTACTCGCAAACTATCACTAACAAGTAAGGTAGTTCTAGTAGGAATGCTAAACTCTAAGTTTATTTGCAAAAGCTAATTCGAAACCTAAGCTGAGTTCAGAAGTAAAGGAAGCTAATTTAATGTTCTAAAATCACGTAAGTTGGGAACTTAGTTTTCATAGTCACAACCCTGTTGTGGTCAAGTTAAGTCACAAATCATTTCATAAGTCATTTTGAAAACATCTGATGACGGAGCAGTATGGCCACTCCAAATGTCCATGACCGAGGACATGGCTATTCGAATAGTTTGACACTCTGCAGAGGTGGTACACTTTCACCACAAAATTTGATACATCCGTTAGGGATAACCCTGAATCAATCATACTTAGTATGCGGATAATCCATCATAACCATTCAATTACACACTCTATGAGCTTGGCCTCCCAGCCATGGCCATCTGCCATCCTGGGCACTGCATAGGTGGACATCATCGAGAGGTAGCCTCAGATCAAACCTCTCCCGCGAGGGAACCCATACTAATGCATATAAACTTCTGGCTAAGCCTTACCCAATTCAGGTATTGTGGTTGTACGGTAAAATTGGAATGGTATCGCATCCGAACCAAACCATTAGTTTTTGGAAAAAAGAGCTAAGGCTCAGGCCTCAACATTTTCATAATCATAAACCATTTGTGTTTCTCAACACATGTCAAAACATCTCAATAGAATGACTCATCATTCTAAGGTTTTCATAATCATTTTCACCAAGTATTCCCATCTAAAGTGATCAGGTTTTATGCTTAGCACTAGCCACTAAGTTAAGAGTGTTCACTAAAGAGGGGTGCTAATCTTCAATCTCATGCCATAGAATGACATCTAAGTATAACTAGATAGGCCAAGTTTTATAATCTTTATGCTATCTATACTAAAAGTAAAGAACTTTGGTAAGGTAAAAGAAAGTAATGCTTGCAAGTAAAACTTGGGATGGATATAAATCAAAATGTATAACCAAGCATGTCTAACGCATCATGCTTAGGTTATCAAGCTTGCAAGTGTTATCTTGCATTGTTAATGATGGCTTGCCTTGGTTGGTGCAGTGATTGAAATTCTCCTCGTCTTCTTCGAGGTAGAACTCCTCCTCCTCGTAGACTTGGTCGGTACTATCGTCTACAAATGAACACGGGTACACAATCACCAAACAATACTTATCTATTGCTAAATAGCACACTAAGGCATACACTTGATGATCTAGCATCATCACAATCATCACAAGATTTAAAGAACTAGTTTCATTATTTAATTTGAGAAAAGTAATTTCTACTCATTGAATTTAATTAAGATTTAATATTCTCCAAATAGAATATGGGATCATGTGGACACATGTCATCACCACATATTCTAATACATGGGAATGTGATTTAAAATGTTGGTCACATTTTATAAAGTATAAGTTTATTATTTAAATGATTTAAAGTGACTAGAAATGCCCTAATAGCATTATTTTGGTACTAGTCCAATGTCACTGCATGCAAACCTAAATATTTTTACGTATTCAGATAGATGTCATCAAAGGTGATTTTTGAGAGTTAGAATCAACTCAAAAGCTATCATGGTTGATTTTTGAAAAATGTTTGAATGCAGAAAAGTCTCTGTCTTGTTATTTTTGCTATAGATTATCTCTAACTCCAAATGACTTAAATCCAACGGGCTTGGATAGATATTTTAATTATCTTCCTAACCAAATTTGAATCATGCATTTTGGTTGAGTGAAACTCACTGAATGAATTTTTGAATCTAGGCATAGAATCTAGTTTAAACCTAATTGGAAAAATACTAATTTGAATCTTAGGGCCAGCGCAGGAAAGCTAACGGGCCGGCCCAGTGGCGCTCCGCGGTGCAGAGGGAGACTGACAAGGTGGTCCTACACGTCAGCGGCTTCTACTCAGCCAAAAAGTACGGGGCATTCTCAGTCGTGCGATTAGACGGCAGATCAATGGCTGATGTTTGTCGTCTACGGCGAACAGTTCTCCGGCGAGGATGAACCCTAGCGGCACGGTGGGGGTACGTGGGAGCTTACCAGGGCTCCTGCTAGACGTGGCGACGGGGGTGATCGAACTGGGAGATGATGGCGGTTTTAGGCATGGTCGCGGCGGCTCCTGGGGCTGCTCCAATCGACAGCGCCTCTTCTCCTTTATCACGGCAAGCTCCGGCAAAATTCTGGCCAATGGCGGCTTGCCTTGCTCCGGGGATTGGGTAGAAGGATCAGTGGAGAGATGGGAGTGACATGCTGTGCAGAATGAGGCTAGGGGTGGCCTCTATTTATAGCTCGACGACAAGACCGAGCGGCATGGGCGCGGCTCGTCGGGGGCGACGGTGCAGGCAGCTATTGCCGGGGCAGAGGTAGGCGGACCGCGCACTTAGGGCGGTGGCATTTGGTCGGGCATGGCTCGTGCTCTATGCGGCAGAAGCGGTGTTCGACGCAGCGCACAATGGCTATGGGTCAAGCGGCGGCGAACGGGCATGTCCATGTGGTTCCTAGGGTCATGGCGAAGCGGTGCGTGCAAGGTGTGGTCGAGGCGCGGCGTGTGCATGTTTGTCGGGCGCGGCGCTCTGGCGCGTGCTCGGCATGGCGCAGACGCGGTGGGCGTGGTCTTTTTGCGGTGGTCCAGGGCCTGGCAGCGCTTGGCGACAGGACAGAGAGGCGCCGTAGAGTGCGGCGATCGTCCTAGACATGGCGGGAGAGAGAGGGGCGCCCAGTTGAACGGGTCCATGGTCAAGCGACGACGGTGACTATCATCTTTTGGGCGGCTGGGGCAGACTCTCACGGGCGGTGAAGAGTGGTGTTGTCTGGGGCTGGGTTAGAATAAGAGGGGACAAGGGGAGTGTAATGGGGGCAAATGCATTGAAGGATCACTGCTCAAACAATAGAATTAGGCTAGAGTTTATTCTGTGTCTGCAAGGTGTTCAGTCAAATGGCTGCAAGAAATTTATATTTGAATTTTTGAAAGATTTTTGGTGGGTGTGTTGGTCCTAAGCTTGAGCATCTGTGGTTGCTATGGATTGGCAAGGTGAACTCATTTGATGGGTTTTTCAAAAATGAGGATCTTCACATATGTATTGGATTCAATTTTCCAATGTCATTAAAATTTAGTGGCTAAAGGTTTTTGTAAGTTTGTTAAGTGGGCCTTGGTACATCTTCACTTGGTCTAGCAAGGGGTGAAAAGAGTTGAGAAAGTTTCTGTTAGGAAATGACTTCTAGGAACACCTAAAGTGGCCTAGTGGATAAAAATGGTCAAAATGACCATTTGGTAATTTTATTCTTATTTTATTTCTTTCTTTTTGGGTTTTCTTATTAAATGGTCTAGATGATATGTCATTCACCTTTAAACCATTTCATATTATTTAGATCACTCAAACATGGCATTTCCAAACAATTCTACACTAATGCAACACACATGCATTCATTAATCATTTTAATAAAAAAAAATTTTGTTAACCCTAAATTGGGTGATTAGAAATATTGATAACCTTGATTAAAGTTTTGGGATGTTACAAACCTTCCCCCCTTAAACAAAATCTCATCCCGAGATTTAAGAAAGAAAACTAGGAACTAAAGAGATCTGGAAACTCAATCCTAATGTAATCTTCTCGCTCCCAGGTAGCTTCTTCTTCGGTATGCTTGCTCCATTGTATCTTGAGAAACTTGATACTCCGGGTCCTGGTGGTTCTGAAGGCTTCTTCCAAGATACGAATGGGCACATCGCGATACGTCAAATCCTTGTTGATATCAATGGCTCTGTGATCGATGTTCTTGAAAACTTTGGTCTTCTCCAGCACTTCTAGGCATTTGTGAAGTAACGAGATGTGGAACACATTATGGATGGCTGACATCTCCTCGGGCAGTTCCAGTTGATACGATACTTCTCCTCGGTGATTCAGAATCCTGAAGGGACCAATATATCTAGGGGCTAACTTTCCTTTCAGACTAACACGTTGTGTTCCCTTCAAAGGCGACACTTTGAGATACACGAAATCTCCGACATTGAAAGTTAGGTCTCTACGTCTCGTGTCTGCATAACTCTTCTACCTGGATAGGGCGGTCTTGAGATGCTCACGGACTTTGTGAACTTTTTCGTTGGCTTCTCATAGGATGTCGGGTCCAAAAATCTGACTCTCTCCTACCTGCGACCAATTCAAAGGGGTACGACACTTTCTTCCATATAAGAACTCAAAAGGGGCCATTTGCAAACTGGCTTGATAACTATTGTTGTATGAGAATTCTGCGAAAGGCAAACAATCTTCCCATTTTTATCCATACTCTAACACACAAGCTCTCAACATATCTTCTAAGATTTGGTTGAATCTTTCAGTCTGTCCATCGGTCTGTGGGTGATAAGCTGTGCTGAAATTCAACTTGGTTCCTAATCCTTCTTGGACTTTCTACCAAAATCTCGAGGTAAATTGGGTTCCTCGATCCGACACTATGGTCTTGGGGGTTCCATGCAAACTGACGATTCTAGCAATGTACAGCTCTGCTAGCTTCGAACTCTGGTAGGTTGTCTTGACAGGTATAAAATGGGCTACCTTGGACAATCTATCAACTATGACCCAGATAAAGTCATTTCCCCTACTAGAAGTAGGCAAACCGGTAATAAAGTCCGTTCAGACAAAATCCCATTTCCATTTTGGAATCTTCAATGGTTGCAACAGTCCTACGGGTCTCTGATGTTCTGCTTTGACTCTCTGATAGATATCAAACTTGGCGATGTAGCTTCCGATTTCTCTCATCATCTTGTGCCACCAAAACTTCTCTTTCAAATCCTGATACATCTTCATTCCTCCGGGATGGATAGAATAAAGAGTATCATGACCTTCCTGCATGATAACTTGCTTCAGCTCTGAATCTTCTGGTACACAGATACGTCCTTTGTACCACAAGACTCCTTCTTCATCTTCGGTGAATCCAGGTACCTTTGTTGTACCAATACGACGCTTGATTCCGTCGATACTTGCATTTCCCTTCTGGGCTTCCTTGATCTGACTGATCAACGTGGGTTGAAGTTCAATGCTAGCTAAAAATCCTTTGCTAACTAGCTCTATTCTAAACTGCTCCAACTCTTCATGCAAACTTGGCTGGGTTTCTTTGATCATGGTGTTTAACCTACACGGCAATCCACTAAGAGCGTCCGCTACCACATTGGCTTTGCCGGGGTGATAGTGAGTGTTAAGGTCATAATCCTTGATTAACTCTATCCATCTCCTTTGCCTCATATTCAGCTCCTTTTGAGTGAAAATATACTTCAAGCTCTTGTGATTTGAATAAACCTCACAGCGGTTACCCATAAGGTAATGACGCCATGTCTTCAATGCTAAAACTACGGATGCTAGTTCAAGATCATCGGTAGGGTCGTTTTGCTCATGCTGCTTCAGTTGTCGGGGCAGATATGCTATGACTTTGCATTCTTGCATTAACACACATCCGAGACCAATCTTGGATGCATCACAATACACATCAAATGGTTTCTTGATATCTGGCATAATCAATATTGGGGCTGAAATCAATCTCTTCTTGAGTTCTTGAAAACTCGCTTCACATTTGTCGGTCCATTCAAACTTCTTATCTTTCTTCAACAGTTGGGTCATTGGTCTTGCAATGCTAGAAAATCCTTCTACGAACTTGCGGTAATATCCCGCTAATTCGAGAAATGCACGGACTTGGTTTTGAGTGGTTGGGGCTTCCCATGCTTCAACATCTTTGATCTTGGCGGGATCAACAGCGACTCCTCCTGCCGACACAATATGTCCGAGGAATCCTACTTCCTTCAACCAGAATTCACATTTGCTAAACTTGGCATACAACTGATGCACTCTTAGGGTTTCAAGGAAGGTTCTTAGGTGTAGCTCATGGTCTTCTTCTGACTTGGAATAGATAATAATATCATCGATAAAAACACCGACAAACTTATCCAGAAAGTTCATAAAAATCTTATTCATGAGATTCATGAAATAAGCGAGGGCATTGGTTAATCCAAAAGACATGACCATATACTCATACAATCCATATCTGGTAGTAAAGGTGGTCTTTGGAATATCCGTTGCATGAATCTTGAGTTGATGATAACCAGTTCTAAGATCAATCTTAAAGAACACCTCAATCTTGGGCAGTGGGTACTTGTTCTTGATGGTGACATCATTTAACTTCTGGTAATCTGTGCACAAACGGTTACCTCCATCTTTCTTGTCCAAAAACAAGTCAGGTGATCTCCATGGCGATGCGCTTGGTTCAATCAAACCTTTCGCCAGCATAGCATCCAGTTGCTTCTTCAGCTCCACTAGTTCAGATGGGTTCATGCTATAGGGTCTCTGAGCTATGGGTACAGTTCCATGAATCAGTTCAATAATGAACTCGATATCCCGATATGGGGGCATACCGGCCAATTCATCTAGGAATACGTCGGGGTATTCATAGACTACTCTGACTTGGTCTAGGGTTGGTAGGGCTAGACTCTTGTTGCGCTTGAACTGACGGGGTAAGGTTTCAGATATATGCTCTACTGATACTCCAGAGCTACTGGTCATGGTTATGGCTTTCTTGGCACAATCGATCAATCCTTTATGTTTCGACATCCAATCCATACCTAGTACTACTTCCAAACCTTTGGTTCCAAGTACTATTAGATTGACATAAAAATCTATCCCATGGATTATGATAGGTACAGCCTTGCAAATTTTTCTAGCTTTGGTGGTTGAACCAGGTATTTGAACTATCATAACATGCTTCAAATTGGTTGGGTGAATCTTACTAGTGCATGCAAATTCTTCTGTAACAACGAGTGCGATGCTCCAGAATCAAACAACACTCTTGCTAATACTGAGTTAACAGAAAACATACCTAGCACGACATCTGGCGCTTCCTGGGCTTCTTCAGCATTCATGTGGAACAGACGGCCGTTGCGGTTGAGCGAATTCCCCCAGCAAACCTTCTTCCTGGTTGAACATGGCGCTGCTGCTGAGCTAGGGTATTCACATTGGTGGTGGCTGCAAGCTTCTTAGGACACTCGTTGGAGTAGTGACCCTTCACTCCACATTCAAAGCAAGTAATCTAGGACTTATCTTTGGCTGCAACAGGCACGTCATTGCTTCCACTCCTTGCGGCAGTATTGTTGTTGTTGTTGTTGGACTTGGGCGGTGCACGGTTGAAGTTTTTGGAGTTGCCGGGGTTTTTGTTGTGGTTTCCTTCGGACTTCACATTTCCTCCGCTACAGTTTGGGTAGCTTGGACGGGACATCGGGGGTCTATTGTTCCTTGGGGCATATCCTGCAGACGGGTTGGGGCGATACTTTTGGTAGTTGTTGGATCTACTCTGGTGCATCATTCTACGCTTGCGGTTGTCATTGGCTTGGTTGATCTTCCCGTCCATCTAGACGGGTACGGGTGCTATTCCACCATGCTCTTGCATATCCTGCTAGATAGTGGGTGGAAAACAGTACTTGCTCGTTGGCATCAACTCCTACTACTTCCAGGTTGTTCTCCATGGTTTGCAACCAATCATCTGCATCCAATGGGTCTTCAGACTTGCTAAAGATAGGGGGATTGGTATTCTAGAAGTTCTTGAGCTTGGATCCATGATGATCCTGATTTCCATGGCCTTGATTATTGTGGGCCATCTGAGCTATTTCTTGCAGGGTGGCTAGATTGGCTTGGCCCTCCACTCTACTAGCTTCACGGTCGTAAACTAGCATCTGCAGAATCTGCAGCATCAGGTCCTGTGATGAGTTGCTTCCTCCGAGGTTTCCACGAGCCATCTGAAGATTGAGATAGATAAAGGGGTAAGAGGGAAAGTTCTAAGGTTCATGGTTTTGTTTTTAAAAGCTTTTAGAGTTTGAGTTTGACTCAGATTTTGCAAACTAACCACTTCTCATTCATTCAATCAAAGCACACGATACAAACACACACACACACCACAACATAAAAGGGAAAACATATGGTTTTAAGAACCATTCTGTAAGCTAGGATAAAGTGGGACTGATACAACTCCTTCCTACGGTAGTGATCAACTGCATATACTCATCATCAATGAAGTCGGAGTCATCATCATTGGTGTAGAAGTCCATGGCATCATCCTCCAGGTAGTCCTCGTCATCACTGAGGTACGAGTGAAGATCTCCCTGGATGTCTTCACCTTCCTCCTCTTCTTCTTTTGCTGCAAGCTGAGCTTCTTGTTCCTAGATGGTCTTCTCGAGGTCGGCCACCTTCTTGCGAAGACGAGCGATGGTGCGATCCTTCTTCTCATGTTGCCAGCGAAGTGATTGGCAATCCTTGATGAGCAGGGCAAAAGTCTGGGCCTTCTGGGCGGCAATGGCAAGGTTGTGGTTGGCATAAGCTCGAGCATTGTCCAATTCCTTCTGCCTATCATATAGCAGGAAGTCAAGGTTCTCCACTTGGCGCTTCATCTCCGGGTGACTTGGCATCTCCAATGGCATTCCCATAGAATCATGCCTTGCATAGTGAGCAAAGCGAGTTCCCTGGATCAGGTTGACATTCTGTCCGCAAAGAGGGGCGAGAGCTTCATGCATTGCCCTGGCTAATCCATCTAGCCAATTGTTCTCTCTCACGGTGAATTGAATCTTCTCCAAAAGGGGTGCTTCCATCTTGCCTCGAAGATCCGCAACTATCAGCCATTGTAGGTCTCCTCCTGGGTGATCACTGAGTTGCGCTCCAAGAATTCCAGATGCGGACGCTCTGTGGCGCCCCGCAAAAACCACTACTAGAAAATCGCGTTGTTTTTGTGTATTACATCGTCATGACCGCATGCTCATGTCATCATGCCACCTTGCATTTGAGCATCGTCATGTCATCATGCATTTATTTGTATAAAACTATTTTCTAAAAGCCTAGTTTGGTTTTCTAAATATTCCCCGTCTTAATTTCAAATCAAGACTCCGGTCTTTCTCGGGTCTTTTATTTGTCTAAAAACTATTTACAAAAGTCTATTTTAAATTAAAATAAAAGTTTATATTATTTTGGGAGGCAGCCAGCCAGGCCCGAAAGCCCGGCCAGCCACCTCCAAACCCTAGTCTAAAATATTTGGTTATATTCCTAATCTACCCAAATCTAATCTACCCAGCCCCCCTCCACCTCACCCTGTCCAATCCCCTCCCTCCACCTCACCAACCCCATCCCTTTTCCTCCACCTCACCCCACCGCCACCTATCCCCTCACCCAGTCCCGCTCACACCCGCCCGCCACCTGGTCCACCCGACCAGGCGGGCCACCGCCAACCGCATGCACAACTCCCTCCTCCCAACTCGTTTCCCGCCCAGCCACCTGCCTCCCTGTCCCACCTGGGCCCCACCCCGTCAGCCACAATCCTATCCACCTACTTATCCCGCCCGCACCTGGCCTGCACGTTGCGCGAGACGCACCCCAGCCACACACAGGCACGCACGCACCCCATCCCCACCTCCTGACAAATCCCACCCCGGGATTCCCTCCCTGCGGGCCCACCTCCTGTCCCTGGACCCACTCCTCCCGCGCACCCTTCTCTCCCTTCCCCGCCGCTCTCTCTCTCTCCTCGCCTGGCCTCGCGTGCCGCCAAACGCCACCACCCCGCCGCCTTCCACGCCCCGCGCAGCGCCGCGCCCTCGTCTCGTCCGCTGCTGCGAGCGAGCCCCGGCCACGGTCGCCCCTGCAACCCGCGCTGGCCCGGGCCCCGCTTCACCACCTCGCCGTCCTCGTCGCTAGCCGACCTCCCGCGCCTCCTCGGGCCGCGACCCCACCGCCGTGGGCTCCCCGAGCCCCGCACCTTCTCCTCGCCGTCACCCTGCGCCCCGGTGCCGTCTCCTTCTCCCGCCTCGGCCGCCTCCCGCCCGGAGCTCCCCGCCTCGCGCCTCCCTGTCGCCTCGTTCCTCACCTTCGCTGCCACCGAGGCCTAGCCACGCCACGCCATGCCGACCTTGCCGCCGACCGGCGCGTCCCTGCCTCCAGCCGCCTCTGCTCGCCGCGTGCCCGCCCGGAGCTTCCCCTTGCCGCGACCTCGTTCCTGTCCTGCCATCAACACCAGCCTCCTCCGCTCGACTCCGGCTTGTCCCGGATGTCCTGTTGTGTTCTACCAAGCGTCGTCGTCCTCTTAGTGCTCTGCTATCCAGTCGTCTCTGGTCCGTGGCGTTGAGGTGTAGTGAAGTTTGGAGTGGTGCTAGATGCTATACTGTCGAGGATGGATGAGATACCCGTAACCCTTCTCAGGTGAAGTTGCATGGCTGTTTTCTGGAGCACGAACACCGCCCGATGACCTGTCTAGACCAAGACCAAGACCATGGCACCAAGTTCGTCCGAGAAGCCACGTCTCATGTGCCGATGCCTAACCAAGCTCGTCCCCGAGACCGATCCCGTCGAGACCATCGAACCCTGGAACCCAAGATCTTCGGAACCACATGTGATTCCCTTTTCTGAGACCCCTATTTTATAATATATGATATATAATTGTTGCATGTTAAATGGTTCATGCTTGCATATATCTCATCATGTGGGTTTGGGGGCATTATGCTGATTCACCTCATAATTAAATATGGAGTCTATATGCGGGATACTTTTGTCTTATTCCGGACTCCATTGAAATTTGCGTAGCGAACCGATGCCATGTTTTGCATTGTTAAGACAACATTTAATTTGCGGGGTAGATAAATAACTTGAACCATATAATTATTTGTCGGGACCCCAGTTCCACTTAATAATGCCTAATTGCACCGCATCTGTGCCATGCCATGCATCATATCATAATCATGTCGGATCTTCTATCGTAGTATTAAATATTGCATCCGGTATTTCTTCTAGTGTTTGCTTCTTCATGGATTAGGCCGATGAGTTGATGCGAGTACCGACAAGTTCTCCGGATTTGATCCTTCGGCAGTGTTTCCCAGGCGAGCATCTCTCCCCCTTCTACCTATTTTGCATTTATAGTCTTTATTTCCTCCTGTTGATCTACTGCTATCCGTGTCGTGATGCTTTAGTTTTCCGTACACCAGTTATATCCCGTGCATCCTCTATATTGCCTTGGACACCTCCCATTACCTGTGTTTGGTAGATAGCTGGCCTTGCGAGTCGTAGTTTCTTGCTCAGGTGCGATCTCATGTTGTCAAGTACCACAGTTGTTGGAATGATGGCAGATGTTTATTGGTGGAGATGCTTAATGGTGGATATGATCATGACTTTAAATACAACTATTAACATGCTAGATATAACTAATGCAGAGGCATCGGTGGGCAATAGATGTTATTTGGTTCTTCCATGCTCACTTGTGTCCCGTAGGACCCCGAGTACTTCAGACCTGTTCCTTGATTTTTCGCACTATCCACATCCGGGAGGCCTTATGGACCCTCCTGAGCCAGAGCTTGATTCATTTCTATTTCTTGGGGCCACAAAGTAGTTTGGGGCTTTATTACTATCCTGTACCTATGCCATGCTTTACTGCTTTATTTAAGATTGTGCGTGGAGCACCTGTACTATTTTGGATCATGGAATGTTTTCGCGGTATCGACAAGCCCAGTCACACTTTCGGGTTCCTAGTCGTTTACAGCCATTGACACAAACCCTAGGTCTGCTCCGGAGCCGGCCAACTTTGTTGCGGGTATCTTAGTGGGGTGGCCCCCTGAAATATTTCTGAATCATGTGATCGCTTTGTCGTGAATGCCTCGTTGGGTTTTGAGTTGGTTTTTCCGAGGTTGATCGAGTGTGTGTTGCTATTTGTGCACCCCTGCAGGGTAAAACTTTCTGAAAGCCGTGTCTGTGGTTATGGATGACTTGGAGCACAGTATCTCGATCATAGACAAGCATAACTAAAGTAGTGCTATAAACTTGACTTAATATATGACTAGTAATCAGATTCAACTAAAACGGAATGGATATTAAAAATGCCAACAGTAGGTGGATCTGGGTTGTTTTGTGACATGCTATACCGGCCTAGTAAGTATTGCAACTCCAATGGAATGTGATAAAAGTACCAAAAACTGTTGGGTTTGGGATTCCTCGAGACAATTATATCTGACTAGTAAATGTTCCAACTACAACGGAATGTTAACTAAAACTGCCCAATACTTATGCTATCAGGATGACTCCTGCTATCTATATCTGATTAGTAATTGCTGCAACTATAACGGAATGAGTAAAATTGCCAACTTGGTGAGTTCCTTGGTCCGACTTCCTCATTTGGTCTCGAGGGGGAAATACCAGGATGGGTTTGTTTGGTGTTAGCTTCAGGTTGGATTCGAATAGGTCTTTCTTATCCCTCTCTGATAACCGCCAGTTGTATCGAGTCTCTATAGGTTGTTTAGTGCCGCTGCGCTGCCGCTTCAGCCCACCATACCTATGTAGGCGAGAGCCGCCGAATTCTAGCCTTGCCGTGTACTCGCCTCGATCGACGCTCTTTTTCCTTTTCCCTTTGTCGGCACCCCTTTTGTTTTAGCAGGTTTGAGATCGTCGTCGTTAGCAGGGTTACCCTTCCGGCTTGGCCTAGGCAGGGTTATGGACGCCATTGGTTATTCTTCAGGGCTCTTAGCCCCATTTGCATCTTGTCCGTAGTCGGACGTTCTATCGTTTTCAAACCTTTGTATTGTATATCTGTACTCTTGACTCGTTGAATCGCTGTTGAATATATATCTGTTCTGTGGGTCCCATTGAGGACTGTTGTGTAATGTTATTACTTCGTTTTCCACCCGCACGAAAGTGCCTGGTGGGCGTCCTTGAATCGTTTCTATGCGGGTTTGGCGGAAAGGGCTAAAACTTGCATAGGGCCGATTTGAGGGTGTTACAGAGTGGTATCAGAGCTCAGCAGTTGCGATACCCCACAAGTCCAGCCTGTAGGATAACCCAGCTAACGGCCAAAGTAGAGTGTCAAAACTATTTTAAAAAATCAGTTAGATAGATCTGATTAGGTCTGCTTTTACTCCTTACCCCTCTGTTGTTCTCCTCTTACCTCTGCGTGTTTTGGATCTGCTCTCTTACCTTCTTCTAGCCTAGGATTTCTCGTGGTTGGGTTTCTGTCGTACCTTCAGGGTTTCGCTTCCTCCCTTTATAACGGTGGTTCTACAATCATCAATCTGCTTCTTGGCTGTTGTACCTTCATCCAATTTTTTTGTCCTTGAACTCTTTATCTGTATGTTCCCCTTGACAGATATCGGTATCGTTGAAAAGCATATGAGAAGGATGAGCGTTGGTGAAGTTGGAGTATACCTTGACCATGTGTTGTTCATGCCAATGGAACCATCACGAAACCTGATCATTGTGTCTTTTCGTATGATGTTTTCTTTGTATCTTCCGGTGGTCCCCAATGCAACGACATCAGCTACGCCAGATCCGATGCAGAGTCTACATCCCTCCTTGTTTCCGAACCCCGCTTGTGAAGATCTTCAGTCTAAATCCCGAGAGTTGGTTGCACGATTCTGCGATTCATTTACAGAAGGATGCTTTGAGTACGGGATGGACTGATCACCCTACCCGCCTCTCACTGTGCACTTTTGTACATCGAATCGGTGGATCAAGCAATTTTGCTCCATCCACTGAAGTTAAAGGTGGCCTTATCTCTTAATACCTTTACCTTCGCCTTTGTTCCCGGAGTGTTCTCTCGACGACCACGGCCATCGACCCCTTGTTGGTGGTGTCGCTAATTTCAAGATGGACCAAGAATCTTTGTTAGTGGTGTCGCGAGGATCTACACGAAGCGGGAGATTCAGATCACTGACCTTCTTCTCGGTACCATGAGGCGGATCTCGAGGGCGAGATCTATTGTTAGTGGTGTCGAATTGTCGCGCCCCGCAAAAACCACTACCAGAAAATCACGTTGTTTTTGTGCATTGCATCGTCATGACCGCATGCTCATGTCATCATGCCACCTTGCATTTGAGCATCGTCATGTCATCATGCATTTGTTTGTCTAAAACTATTTTCTAAAAGCCTAGTTTGGTTTTCTAAATATTCCCTGCCTTAATTTCAAATCAAGACTCCGGTCTTTCTTGGGTCTTTTATTTGTCTAAAAACTATTTACAAAAGTCTATTTTAAATTAAGATAAAAGTTTATATTATTTTGGGAGGCAGCCAGCCAGGCCCGAAAGCCCGGCCAGCCACCTCCAAACCCTAGTCTAAAATATCTGGTTCTATTCCTAATCTACCCAAATCTAATCTACCCAACCCCCCTCCACCTCACCCCATCCAATCCCCTCCCTCCACCTCACCAACCCCATCCCTTTTCCTCCACCTTACCCCACCGCCACCTATCCCCTCACCCAGTCCCGCTCACACCCGCCCGCCACCTGGTCCACCTGACCAGGTGGGCCACCGCCCACCACGCGCGCAACTCCCTCCTCCCAACTTGTTACCCGCCCAGCCACCTACCTTCCTGTCCCACCTGGGCCCCACCCCGTCAGCCACCATCCTATCCACCTACCCATCCTGTCCGCACCTAGCCTACACGTCGCGCGAGACGCGCCCCAGCCACACACAGGCACGCACGCACCCCATCCCCACCTCCCGACAAATCCCACCCCGGGATTCCCTCCCCGCGAGCCCACCTCCTGTCCCTGGACCCACTCCTCCCGTGCACCCTTCTCTCCCTTCCCTGCCGCTCTCTCTCTCCTCGCCTGGCCTCGCACGCCTCCAGACGCCACCATCTCACCGCCTTCCACGCCTGTGTGCCTGCCCTCGTCTCGTCATTGCTGCGGCGAGCCACTGATCGCCTCTGCAACCTGCGGCTGGCTGGCCCGCTTCACCACCTCGCCGTCCTCGTCGCTAGCCGACCTCCCGCGCCTCCTCGGGCCGCGACCCCACCGTCGTGGGCTCCCCGAGCCCCGCTCCTTCTCCTTGCCGTCACCCCGCGCCCCGGTGTCGTCTCCTTCCCCCGCCTCGGCCGCCTCCCGCCCGGAGCTCCCCGCCTCGTGCCTCCCCGCTGCCTCGTTCCTCACCTTCACCGCCACCGAGGCCTAGCCACGCCATGCCGACCTTGCCGCCGACCGGCGCGTCCCCGCCTCCAGCCGCCTCTGCTCGCCGCGCGCCCGCCCAGAGCTTCCCCTTGCCGTGACCTTGTTCCCATCCTGCCATCAACGCCAGCCTCCTCCGCTCAACTCCGGCTTGTCCCGGATGTCCTGTTGTGTTCTACCAAGCGTCGTCGTCCTCTTAGTGCTCTGCTATCCAGTCGTCTCTGGTCCGTGGCGTTGAGGTGTAGTGAAGTTTGGAGTGGTGCTAGATGCTATACTGCCGAGGATGGATGAGATACCCGTAACCCTTCTCAGGTGAAGTTGCATGGCTGTTTTCTGGAGCACGAACACCGCCCGATGACCTGTCTAGACCAAGACCAAGACCGTGGCACCAAGTTCGTCCGAGAAGCCACGTCTCATGTGCCGATGCCTAACCAAGCTCGTCCCCGAGACCGATCCCGCCGAGACCGTCGAACCCTGGAACCCAAGATCTTCGAAACCACATGTGATTCCCTTTTCTGAGACCCCTATTTTATAATATATGATATATAATTGTTGCATGTTAAATGGTTCATGCTTGCATATATCTCATCATGTGGGTTTGGGGCATTATGCCGATTCACCTCATAATTAAATATGGAGTCTATATGCGGGATACTTTTGTCTTATTCCGGACTCCATTGAAATTTGTGTAGCGAACCGATGCCATGTTTTGCATTGTTAAGACAACATTTAATTTGCGGGGTAGATAAATAACTTGAACCATATAATTATTTGTCGGGACCCCGGTTCCACTTAATAATGCCTAATTGCACCGCATCTGTGCCATGCCATGCATCATATCATAATCATGTCGGATCTTCTATCGTAGTATTAAATATTGCATCCGATATTTCTTCTAGTGTTTGCTTCTTCGCGGATTAGGCCGATGAGTTGATGCGAGTACCGACAAGTTCTCCGGATTTGATCCTGCGGCAGTGTTTCCCAGGCGAGCATCTCTCCCCCTTCTACCTATTTTGCATTTATAGTCTTTATTTCCTCCTATTGATCTACTGCTATCCGTGTCGTGATGCTTTAGTTTTCCGTACACCAGTTATATCCCGTGCATCCTCTATATTGCCTTGGACACCTCCCATTACCTGTGTTTGGTAGATAGCTGGCCTTGCGAGTCGTAGTTGCTTGCTCAGGTCCGATCTCGTGTTGTCAAGTACCACAGTTGTTGGAATGATGGCAGATGTTTATTGGTGGAGATGCTTAATGGTGGATATGATCATGACTTTAAATACAACTATTAACATGCTAGATATAACTAATGCAGAGGCATCGGTGGGCAATAGATGTTATTTGGTTCTTCCACGCTCACTTGTGTCCCATAGGACCCCGAGTACTTGATACCTGTTCCTTGATTTTTCGCATTATCCACATCCGGGAGGCCTTATGGACCCTCCTGAGCCAGAGCTTGATTCATTTCTATTTCTTGGGGCCACAAAGTAGTTTGGGGCTTTATTACTATCCTGTACCTATGCCATGCTTTACTGCTTTATTTAAGATTGTGCGTGGAGCACCTGTATTATTATGGATCGTGGAATGTTTTCGCGGTATCGACAAGCCCAGTCACACTTTCAGGTTCCCAGTCATTTACAGCCATTGACACAAACCCTAGGTCTGCTCCGGAGCCGGCCAACTTTGTTGTGGGTAGCTTAGTGGGGTGGCTCCCTGAAATATTTCTGAATACTGTGATCGCTTTATCGTGAATGCCTCGTTGGGTTTTGAGTTAGTTTTTCCGAGGTTGATCGAGTGTGTGTTGCTATTTGTGCACCCCTGCAGGGTAAAACTTTCTGAAAGCCGTGTCCGCGGTTATGGACGACTTGGAGCACAGTATCTCGATCATAGACAAGCATAACTAAAGTAGTGCTATAAACTTGACTTAATATATGACTAGTAATCATATTCAACTATAACGGAATGGATATTAAAAATGCCAACAGTTGGTGGATCTGGGTTGTTTTGTGACATGCTATACCTGCCTAGTAAGTATTGCAACTCCAATGGAATGTGATAAAAGTACCAACAACTGTTGGGTTTGGGATTCCTCAGGAAAATTATACCTAACTAGTAAATGTTCCAACTACAACGGAATGTTAACTAAAACTGCCCACTACTTATGCTAACAGGATGACTCCTGCTATCTATATCTGATTAGTAATTGCTGCAACTATAACAGAATGAGTAAAATTGCGAATTGGGTGAGTTCCTTTGTCCGACTTCCTCATTTGGTCTCGAGGGGGAAATACTAGGATGGGTTTGTTTGGTGTTAGCTTCACGTTGGATTCGAATAGGTCTTTCTTATCCCTCTCTGATAACCGCCAGTTGTATCGAGTCTCTATAGGTTGTTTAGTGCGCTGCTTGCCGCTTGACCCACCATACCTATGTAGGCAGAGTGTCTTGGCCTCGATCTTGCATCGACGCCTCTTTTTCCTTTGACCTTTGTCGGCACCCCTTTGGTTTTAGCAGGGTTGAGATCATCGTCGTTAGCAGGGTTACCCTTCCGGCTTGGCCTGGGCAGGGTTATGGACGCCATTGGTTATTCTTCAGGGCTCTTAGCCCCATTTGCATCTTGTCCGTAGTCGGACGCTCTATCGTTTTCAAGGTGATTTGGATCTTTGTATTGTATATCTGTACTCTTCACTCGTTGAATCGTTGTTGAATATATATCTGTTCTGTGGGTCCCATCGAGGACTGTTGTGTAATGTTATTACTTCGTTTTCCACCCGCACGAAAGTGCCTGGTGGGCGTCCTTGAATCGTTTCTATGCGGGTTTGGCGGAAAGGGCTAAAACTTGCATAGGGCCGATTTGAGGGTGTTACAGAGTGGTATCAGAGCTCAGCAGTTGCGATACCCCACAAGTCCAGCCTGTAGGATAAATCAGCTAACGATCGAAGTAGAGTGTCAAAACTATTTTGCAAAATCAGTTAGATAGATCTGATTAGGTCTGATTTTACTCCTTACCCCTCTGTTGTTCTCCTCTTACCTCTGCGTGTTTTGGATCTGCTCTCTTACCTTCTTCTAGTCTAGGATTTCTCGTGGTTGGGTTTCTGTCGTACCTTCAGGGTTTCGCTTCCTCCCTTTATAACGGTGGTTCTACAATCATCAATCTGCTTCTCGGCTGTTGTACCTTCATCCAATCTTTTTGTCCTTGAACTCTTTATCTGTATGTGCCCCTTGACAGATATCGGTATCGTTGAAAAGCATATGAGAAGGATGAGCGTTGGTGAAGTTGGAGTATACCTTGAGCATGTGTTGTTCATGCCAATGGAACCATCACGAAACCTGATCATTGTGTCTTTTCGTACGATGTTTTCTTTGTATCTTCCGGTGGTCCCCAATGCGACGACATCAGCTACGCCAGATCCGATGCAGAGTCTACATCCCTCCTTGTTTTTGAACCCTGCTTGTGAAGATCTTTAGTCTAAATCCTGAGAGTTGGTTGCACGATTCTGCGATTCATTTACAGAAGGATGCTTTGAGTACGGGATGGACTGATCACCCTACCCGCCTCTCACCGTGCACTTTTGTACATCGAATCGGTGGATCAAGCAATTTTGCTCCGTCCACTGAAGTTAAAGGTGGCCTTATCTCTTAATACCTTTACCTTCACCTTTGTTCCCGGAGTGTTCTCTCGACGACCACGGCCATCGACCCCTTGTTGGTGGTGTCGCTGATTTCAAGATGGACCAAGAATCTTTGCTAGTGGTGTCACGAGGATCTACACGAAGCGGGAGATTCAGATTGCTGACCTTCTTCCCGGTACCATGAGGCGGATCTCGATGGCGAGATCTATTGTTAGTGGTGTCGAATTGTGGCGCCCCGCAAAAACCACTACTAGAAAATCGCGTTGTTTTTGTGCATTGCATCGTCATGACCGCATGCTCATGTCATCATGCCACCTTGCATTTGAGAATCATCATGTCATCATGCATTTGTTTGTCTAAAACTATTTTCTAAAAGCCTAGTTTGGTTTTCTAAATATTCCGCGTCTTAATTTCAAATCAAGGTGATTTGGATCTTTGTATTGTATATCTGTACTCTTGACTCGTTGAATCGCTGTTGAATATATATCTGTTCTGTGGGTCCCATCGAGGACTGTTGTGTAATGTTATTACTTCGTTTACCACCGCACGAAAGTGCCTGGTGGGCGTCCTTGAATCGTTTCTATGCGGGTTTGGCGGAAAGGGCTAAAACTTGCATAGGGCCGATTTGAGGGTGTTACACGCTCCAAATACTCTGATAGTGCATCAAGGTCCCTCTCAAAAATCAGCTGGCCTCTGTTGCCCAACTGGTAGAACTTGCAATACTGAACTTCCATCTACAAGAATTTAGGATGAGTAAGTTAGTGAGGTGATCAAGTGTGTCATGTTTTATGTAGTAATGTAGGAATTTTTGAGGAACATGATTTTTTTGAAAGAATCAAGGATAAGAGTGGGAATATGTTTTCATAAATACGCACTTCATTTGTTTTTGAAACTAAGTTTGGTTTGGACATCCATTATAACTAGGGTCTTCTATGGTCAGGATGGCTCTAATACCAACTTGTCAACACCCAAATTTTTAATCCCAGATGCCTGTTATGCCATACATCGCAATCCTGGGTTTACCATTTTTGCGAGACATAATAGATTGGATATCACAGTACATCATCCATTACAAACCATAATAAGGTCTTACACAAATAAAAGGATCTCATGATCCAGTCTTAATACAAACAAGTAGTTGAATAATAAGCATAGCGGTGGGCTCCATCTTCAGTGTCACAGATAATGCTGACGATGGGAGATGATCCTAGTTGTCATAGTCATCCTACTGTCCTTCTTCCAGATAGTCCTCCTCATAGTCTGGCCACGGGAATAGCCAGGGACAAAGCCATGAGTACTCTTTAAGTACTCGCAAACTATCACTAACAAGTAAGGTAGTTCTAGTAGGAATGCTAAACTCTAAGTTTATTTGCAAAAGCTAATTTGAAACGTAAGTTGAGTTCAAAAGTAAAGAAAGCTAATTTAATGTTCTAAAATCACGTAAGTTGGGAACTTAGTTTTCATAGTCACAACCCTGTTGTGGTCAAGTCAAGTCACAAATCATTTCATAAGTCATTTTGAAAACATCTGATGACCGAACAGTATGGCCACTCCAACTGTCCATGACCGCGGACGCGACTATTCGAATAGTTTGACACTCCGCGGAGGTGGTACACTTTCACCACAAAATTCGATACATCCGTCAGGGATAACCCTGAATCAATCATACCTAGTATGAGGATAATCAATAATAACCTTTCAATTACACTCTCTAGTAGAGGCACCTCCCCTATGAGCTTGGCCTCCTAGCCATGGCCATCTGCCATCCCGGGCACTGCATAGGTGGACATCATCAAGAGGTAGCCTAATCTCAAACCTCTCCCGTGAGGGAACCCATCCTAATGCATATAAACTTCCGGATAAGCCTTACCCAATTCAGGTATTGTGGTTGTACGGTAAAATTGGAATGGTATCGCATCTGAACCCAACCATCAGTTTTTGGAAAAAAGAGCTAAGGCTCAGGCCTCAACATTTTCATAATCATAAACCATTTGTGTTTCTCAACACATGTCAAAACATCTCAATAGAATGACTCATCATTCTAAGGTTTTCATAATCATTTTCACCAAGTATTCCCATCTAAAGTGATCAGGTTTTATGCTTAGCACTAGCCACTAAGTTAAGAGTGTTCACTAAAGAGGGGTGCTAATCTTCAATCTCATGCCATAGAATGACATCTAAGTATAACTAGATAGGCCAAGTTTTATAATCTTTATGCTATCTATACTAAAAGTAAAGAACTTTGGTAAGGTAAAAGAAAGTAATGCTTGCAAGTAAAACTTGGGATGGATATAAATCAAAATGTATAACCAAGCATGTCTAACGCATCGTGCTTAGGTTATCAAGCTTGCAAGTGTTAGCTTGCATTGTTAATGATGGCTTGCCTTGGTTGGTGCAGTGATTGAAATTCTCCTCGTCTTCTTCGGGGTAGAACTCCTCCTCCTCGTAGACTTGGTCGGTACTATCGTCTATAAATGAACACGGGGTACACAATCACCAAAAAATACTTATCTATTTCTAAATAGCACACTAAGGCATACACTTGATGATCTAGCATCATCACAATCATCTCAAGATTTAAAGAACTAGTTTCATTATTTCATTTGAGAAAAGTAATTTCTACTCATTGAATTTAATTAAGATTTAATGTTCTCCAAATAGAATATGGGATCATGTGGACACATGTCATCACCACATATTCTAATACATGGGAATGTGATTTAAAATGTTGGTCAAATTTTATAAATAAAGTTTAAGTTTATTATTTAAATGATTTAAAGTGACTAGAAATGCCCTAATAGCATCATTTTGGAACTAGTCCAATGTCACTACATGGAAACCTAAATATTTTTACATATTCAGATAGATGTTATCAAAGGTGATTTTTGAGAGTTGCAATCAACTCAAAAGCTATCATGGTTGATTTTTGAAAAATATTTGAATGCAGAAAAGTCTCTATCTTGTTATTTTTGCTATAGTTTATCTCTAACTCCAAATGACTTAAATCCAATGGGTTTGGATAGATATTTTAATTATCTTTCTAACCAAATTTGAATCATGCATTTTGGTTAAGTGAAACTCACTGAATGGATTTTTGAATCTAGGCACAGAATCTAGTTTAAACCTAATTGGAAAAATACTAATTTGAATCTTAGGGCCAGTGCGGGAAAGCTAATGGGCCGGCCTAGTGGCTCTCCGTGGTGCAGTGGGCGAATGACAGGACGGTCCTACACGTCAGCGGCTGCTACTCAGCGAAACGGTATGGGGCATACTCAGTCGTGCGATTAGACAGCAGATCAACGGCTGGCGTTCGTTGTCTCCGGCGAACAGTTCTCCGGCGAGGACGAACCCTAGCGGCACGATGGGGGAACGTGGGGGCTTACCAGGGCTCCAGCTAGACGTGGCGATGGGGGGAAATGAACTGGGAGACGACGGCGGTTCTAGGCATGGTCGCGGTGGCTCCTGGGGCTGCTCCAATCGACGGCGCCTCTTCTCCTTTGTTGCGGCAAGCTCTGGCGAAATTCTGGCCAACAGCGGCTCGCCTTGCTCCGGGGATTGGGTGGAATGATCTGTGGATAGATGGGAGTGAGGTGGTGTGCAGAATGAGGCTAGGGGTGGCCTCTATTTATAGCTCGACGGTGAAACCGAGCGGCGTGGGCGCGGCTCGTCGGGGGCGACAGTACAGGCAGCTATTGCCAGGGCGGAGGTAGGTGGACAGTGCGCGGTCTGCTGGTGGTCATCTACGGCGTAAAGGCGCGACTAGGGGCGGTGGCATTTGGTCGGGCGCGGCTCGTGCTCTACGCGGTATAAGCGGCGTTCGACGCGGCGCACGGTGGATGTGTGTCAAGCGGCGGTGAACGGGCATGTCTGTGTGGTTCCTGGGGTCATGGCGAAGCGGTGCGCGCGGGCTGTGGTCGAGGCGCAGCGTGTGCATGCTTGTCGGGCGTGGCGCGTGCTCGGCATGGCGTAGACACGGTGGGCGCGGTCGTTCTGCTGTGGTCCAGGGCCTGGCAGCGCTTGGGGACAGGACAGAGAGGGGCGGTAGGGTGCGGCTATCGTCCTAGACATGGCGGGAGAGAGAGAGGTGCTCCAGGCTGAACGGTCCATGTTCGACCGACGATGACCATCTTTGGGCGATGCTCTACTAACGCAGTGGGGAAGGGGGTGTTGTCTGGGGCTGGGTTAGGATAAGAGGGGACAAGGGGAGTGTAATGGGGGCAAATGCATTTAAGGATCACTGCTCAAATAGTAGAATTAGGCTAGAGTTTATTATGTGTCTGCAAGGTGTTCGGTCAAATGGCCGCAAAAAAATTATATTTGAATTTTTGAAAGATTTTTGGTGGGTGTGTTGGTCCTAAGCTTGAGCATCTGTGGTTGCTAAGGATTGGCAAGGTGAACTCATTTGATGGGTTTCTCAAAAATGAGGATCTTCACATATGTATTGGATTCAATTTTCCAATGTCATTTAAATTTAGTGGCTAAAGGTTTTTGTAAGTTTGTAAAGTGGGCCTTGGTACATCTTCACTTGGTCTAGCAAGGGGTGAAAAGAGTTGAGAAATTTTCTATTAAGAAATGACTTCTAGGAACACCTAAAGTGGCCTAGTGTATAAAAATTGTCAAAATGACCATTTGGTCTTTTATTCTTATTTGATTTCTTTCTTTTTGGGTTTTGTTATTAAATGGTGTAGATGATGTGTCATTCATCTTTAACCCATTTCATATTATTTATATCACTCAAACATGGCATTTCCAAACAATTCTACACTAATGCAACACACATGCATTCATTAATCATTTTAATAAGAAAAGTTTTTGTTAACCCTAAATTGGGTGATTAGAAATCTTGATAACCTTGATTAAAGTTTTGGGATGTTACAATATAGTTGTAACAATAAGACATAGCAACTATGTTGTAACATGAAAAGGTACAAACAAAAGATTCATGAATAACAATTCTTTGAAATATGTTTGTTTGTTTGACATAAAGAAAACATAATGAGAATGGTATTCAGCTTGTCCCTCATAGTGTAGCAAAACATAAATGCATAGGACACCTTCAAAGTTCATAACGGTGACTAGATACAAATAGTTTAAGAACAAGCAATATCAAAGTTATGAATCAATCAACAAGTGTTGGGACAATGCACATTAAACTAAGAATGACCAATATGCTCTCTTAATAGGTGCATAAAGATAGAAGATGGATACTCAACATAAAAGGTAAAAGAAGGCCCCTTCATAGAAGGAAGCAAGGATTCAAGTTTCATAAAGAGCTTCCAAAAATTATGGTACTTATTAGCTTTCAGCTCTCATTACCCCTATCATAAGCATCTTTAGGTGATGAAGGTTAAAGTGAACAAATATGAGGATATGCTTGATAAGTTATAAGTTGAAATCTCATGCCCCTTACTTATGAAGACCGAACCTCATGCTACTCAACTTTAGTCACGAGTAAGTTCTTGTCATTGTAAGTACATGTGTATCATAGAGAACCGCCAACGGGGTACCCCTTGCCCGATGATACGGAAGCATTCCCATATCAAAATGACAAGGCAAGCAGACAATGAGCATCTTAGTGATCTTTTTATTTTATATTTGGATAGGTTTTTATTAAGGATGCTTCACAAATTGCTCATTATGGTTATTTTATATTAGGCATGGCTTAGGCTAGCGGCCCAGGCGTTTCTCAAAAACATATACAAACTCCATGAGCTTACAAGCTCCCCTTTTATTTCACACCGCCGGGATCCATAAGCAAAAGAACATGATATCAACTAAATAAAGTGCAATGTTGAAAGCGTACCCCATGGTAACATGGTTATGCTAATTCACAACTTATAAAGCGCAAGCATATATGCAACATACATGGGCACAATTTTCAAGTTTATTAAGTACAAGAAAAGTAAAGTGTGCCGTCAAGTTTGTCAGAGCTTTAATCACTAATTTTCACATAAGAAGTTTAATTCAGAATATAGATAAAAACATGAATATACTTGGAATAGCAAATGCTAATAGGTAGGTATGGTGGACTCTTTGGAATAACTTAGTTTTATTTGGAGTTGGATGCATGAGTGGAACCCATACTTGGTATGGAGGCTAGAAAATGACTGGGAGCGACCAACTAAGAGAGCAATAATGGCCATAATCATGCAAAGCGACAAAACATCATTAATTAAAACATAAAGTGATATTACAAGTCAAAAACTAAATGATCATAGAGGCTATGGTGACTTGGTATTTTAACATGGTGTGTGCATGCGCCAAGTCAACCCAAATAAAGCATCAAAGGAGAATACCACAATATTATGCTTTAATATGCTAAAACAACGCATGATTCTTTCAAGGCACATTAAGCAATCTAAATTATTTGTAACAAGTCATGCTACAGCAATAATCACTAAGCATAAAGCCAAAGCAATATCAAGCATGACATGATAAAGTCTAAGTCATAGTCAAAAACAAGCTCCTTTTATACCACTTAAGCATGAACTTTTCCTACTCTTTACCAATCCAAATCTACTTATCTAAAAACTAATGTATGAATGAGGGGGTCCAACCAATTTATTCAAGAAAACTAAGCAAACTAGGCAAAAGAAAACTAAAAACTAAACTAAGACGCTCCAAGAACAACACAATTGTGCATGAAACAATAAAAATGAAGTGTTTGGAAGAAACATGAGATTTTTATTGATGAAGAAGGGGATGCCTTGGGCATCCCCAAGATTTGATGCTTGTACTTCTTGGATAGTTCTTGGGGTGACATGGGTGGAATACCCAAACTTGAGCTTTTGTCCATACTTCATCTTATCACATTACTCTTCCCTACACTTAAAATTTCCTTCATACAAAACTTCACACAATCTTCATTAGCAACATTAGTGTACTCAAGATAATAAGTCTTTTGGTTCAGTTTCAACACAAGTAAAACTTCCATTAAAACACAAGCTACTGTAGGACTTCCTTTAAAAAGTTCAAATGATCAAAGAGAACTCAAAGAGAAAGATATTAAGAGGCAAATGCAAATAATGGCAGAAATCTGTCAAAACAGACCAGCAGGTAAACACCAATTTTTTCGAAGACCATCTATTGCTCAAATCGAAAAGTGTTGAACTAACGAAAGTTAGATAACAATCTGGGGAAGAATCACAAACAATTATAGATCAAACCGACATACAGGGGTTTTTCACGAATTTTTACAGAGAAGCACAAAAATCTGTTTCGAGACAGCAACTTTCCCAAGTCGTACTTCCCTCTCATTAGAGGATATTATTGGCACAAAAACCACACAAAAATGATAAGGAGAGGTTATTACTGAAGTAATAACTTCCAAGAATCAACAAAAGACTCCTAACGAAGTTTGGGTTATCTCCCAATAAGTGCTTTTCTTTAACGCCTTTGAGCTAGGCATAAGAATTTCGATGATGCTCACATAATAAATATGAATTGAAGTAAAAGAGAGTATCAAGAAGCAAATTCAAAGCATATATAAGTATAACCCACTTCCTATGCATAGGAATCTTATATGCAAATAAATTCACAAAGAACAAAGTGACAGGCATAGGAAGATAAAACGAGAGTAACTTCAAAACTTTCAGCAAATAGAGAGGTGTTTCAGTATCATGAAAACTTTTACAACCATATTGTCCTCTCTCATAATAATTTTCAGTAGCCTCATGAATAAACTCCACAATATAACTATCACATAAAGCATGCTTTTCATGATCTACAAACACATAATTTTTATCAAGCTCAAAAATAGTGGGATTAAAACCTTCAGACCCACTTTTAACAATTTTATAACAAGATGACTCATCAATCTCATTTTCAATAGGAGTACAATTAATATTATCAACCAATATAGGACCCTCATCTAGAGCTTTATTATAAAAAATTCAAAAGAATCCATAGGAACATAACATTCATCCTCCTTTGGTAATCATGGAGGATAATCAAATAATGTAATGGGTAAAGAGTTACTCTCATTAGAAGGTAGGAATGGGTAGATCCATTCTTCCTCCTCTTTTTCATCCAATGAGCTCCCAGTTTAGCAATTTCTTCTTCCATAGGCTCCTGCAAGGCATTAGTCTCTTCCATTGGTGGAGAGAATCTATTAAGATATTCAATAATATATCCATTCTCTACCTTGTAATTATCAAAGAAAAATTTAAGTATATCATAAACCTCATAATTATAAGGTGCATCATCAGTATTTTCAAGAAAATAAGCAAGTTCGAATGCACCCTTCCAAGCAATAAATTCTTCAATTTGTTCCACATCATAAAATTCATAATTTCCCTTAACATAAGAAGATATGGTAACATCATCATTATACTCACATTGAAAAGGGAGGTGTTTATACCTCCTACAGGAACAAGATTTATCAAAGCAATAAGTAACATTATAAGTAGAGCACACGTTTCTAGCAATGGTACACAATTTATCAATTTGTTCCCATAAGAGTTTCCCTTTTTGTGACAAGCGGAGTTTCCCTTGCCAATAAGATCTAGTTTCAAAGAAACCCACCATTGATAGAAAGCATGATAAAGCAAGACAATAATAGATCAACAACCATAGCAGGATTTTTTTTGCGTTTTTGATAGAAAGAAACAAGCAAACAAAGCAAAACTAAACTAAGCAAAACAAAAACAAAGTAAAGAGATTGGTTATGAAGGACTCCCCTTGTGAAGGTGTCCTTGACTCCCCAGCAACGGCGCCAGAAAAAGCTTGATGATCGGCTCAATGTATCGAGCTCGTTTGGGAATCCCAAGAGGAAGGTATGATGAGCACAGTAGCAAGTTTTTCTCAGTTATGAAACCAAGGTTATCGAACCAGTAGGAGGAAGGAAACACCTCCAAGGTGTTGTTTCCAACTTGGAATCCTGCACAACACAACCACAAAACTTTGCCGCCAACTTACAGTGAGGTTGTCAATCTCACCGGTTTTGTTGAAAACAAAGGATTAAATATATTGTGTGGAAGATAGTAATTGCTTCCAGAAAGTAAACAGAAAATAGTAAATAGATTGTAGATTGATGGTAAAGAATGGACCGGGGTCCATAGTTCACTAGAGGTGATTCTCCTTAAGATAGATGACATGTTCGGTGAACAAATTACAGCGGGGCAATTAACAAACATCGAGAAAGCATACATGCATATACTAATCATCTTGACTCCTACGAGATTTGATTGGGCATTACAACATTATACATAGACTGTAATCCAACTGTATCTATGACTAATAATCCACCTTCAGGTTATCATCGAACCCCCTCCAGTATTAAGTTGCAAGCAACAGATAATTGCATTAAGAAAAGTGTGTAAAGTAAACAATACGATTGTTCTATGAACAAAGTATTGATGTTTTCTTCCTAGTAGCAACAACACATCTAGTAACTTAGAGATTTCTATCACTTCCCCAGATTACTAGAGGCACGAACCCACTATCGAGCATAAATACTCCCTCTTGGAGTTGCTAGCATCTACTCGGCCAAGATAGCTACTAACAACGGAAAGCATGCAAGATCAAAAATAACATAGACATGATAGAATCAATAATCAATCTGAAATAGCATCTCAATATCCATCGGATCCCCACAAACACAACATGTAAGATTACAAATAGATGATCTTGATCATGAACGGAGATCACAAGATCTAAACATGGTAGCACAAAGGAGGAGAACCAACCATTTGGCTACTACATGGACCCGTAGTCCAAGGATGAACTACTCACACATCACACCGGAGGCAGTCATGGTGATGAAGAAGGCCTCCAGGGTGATCTCTCCCCTCTGGCAGGGTGCTGGGAAGAGCTTCAGATCCCTCCCGGCCTAGGGATGGAGATGGCGGTAGCTATAGACTCTTTCATGGAATTTTAATCGGGTACTTAGGATTTTCGTCTCGGAAGCAATATATAGGCGAAGGGGAAAGGTCGGTGGAGCGCTAGGGGGGCCACACCCCCTGGTGGCACGGCTAGGGCTGGTCGCGCCACCACCAGGTGTGGCTCGCCTGGCTCCCCTGTTCGTCTTCCCTCCGGACTTCGTGTTCCTTCTAGTGAAATATTGACTTGGGCTTTTGTCCGGGCCAATTCCGATAATATTTCCTTACTAGCTTTTCTGAAACCAAAAACAGCAGAAAATAGGCAACTGGCACTGTGGCATCTTGTTAATAGGTTAGTTCCAAAAAATGTGTAAAAATACTCCAAAGTGTGGACAAAACATAAGAAAGTAGATATAAAACAAGCATGGAACATCAAAAATTATAGATACGTTTGCAACGTATCAGAAACCAACATGAGTGCTTATAAACTCGAATTAAAAACATAACCTCGAAAGAAAAGCAAATGAACGCCAAATAAAGATAATGAAGAAACTTCCCCAATATTAGGCTTTTGCAAGCCCTTCAAATCATTGTGGTAGCGGGAAAAGTCATACCTCCAATTTGAAAATTGATTTGATAAATTACTAGTTGTTTCTCGGAGGTTCAAATAGAGGTTTTGCATTCTCTTCACAGTTCCTCCAAGTTCTTAGAAGTCTTGGTATGTAGCGGACTGGGTTGGTGGCTGCTCCTCTTGATAAGGAACTTCTTGCTCCTCTTCTTGGTCATCATCCTCATCCAGAATCTCCTCCTCGGGTTGGTGTTGCTCAACCTGCAAGTCATATAGCAAACGTCCTTGCTCGATAGAGAAAATACCATTAGGCAAAGGAGCGGGGTAGAGACGCCCAACTCTAGCAATATGCAAGTAATAAACACCACCTCTCCTAGTGAGCATTCCACAAGCTTTTAAAGTAGAGAAACCAACACGTCTCACCCTGCACTGGTTGCAACTCACCTAGGTTGATGCCTAAGGAAATGGCAAGCACGGTGATGACGCCTCCACCTATGATTGGTCCTTGGCTTTGGGAGGATTGGTACTCCAGGTAGCGCACAAGAATTGCGCCCAAGTGGAGTGACAAGTCGATGTTGTTGAAAGCAGCTTTTGCGAGGACTAAGATGTCCTCCTCATTGAGTCTCGTGAACTCATTTCGTGCAAGCAAAGTGTTAGAAATAACATAGAACAAATAGAAAATTGCAGGATGTTGAATATTCTTCCCCTTTCTTACTCTAGAAGTGAAACTCATTCCATTATAATATTGTTCCGGGGAAGGGTCTAAGCCAGTAAAGGATGCGCATAAGTCATTATCATTATTCTTTGGAAAATTAAAAAAAGCACACCATTCATCTAGTGATAAAGCATAATTGTTGTTCATAAGTCGGAAATAAATCATGTCCTCTACATGCCATGCTTTAACGGTGCTTTGCAAAGAACTTAGAAATTCAAGAGTTAACCGGCGATAAGTAGGCACATCATTGAATACAAAGTTTTGCAGGCCAACCCTATTGCAAAGTAAATTGAAGTTCATAGAAATATCGAGTTGATTCAATATAATGGGGCAAGCCCACTTCGTTATCTTCACTTCTCGGTTCTTGATCCTGTTGAAGCAATCATGTTGGAGCTCATCCCTGAACCGTATCCCCATGCATTCTTGAGCGGTAGCCCGAGAAGCACTAGCGGTGGCATGAGCACAAGTTCGGCTCCTTGTGTTCATCATCTAAAATAAAAAGGAAAGACAAAAATAAAACTTTTTGATCCAACAATAATAAGCATAACATATTCATCATCATATCACACTAAAGAGTCCCCTCAAAATAATAATCTAGGCAAGAGAATCATAGCAATTAGTTCATAGTAGGTCTCACCCTAGATTGATAATGACAACAGATCGAAGATGAATTTCCAAAATAATTGGAGGATCGGAGGAGAAACATACCATAGATCACTTGTGTGTGAGGAAATCGAACAAAATTAAGTAGAGATGAAGATCTCTTGAGGTTTTGAGAGAGCTTGGAGGTAGAAGAGAGAAAAAGGATTGAAGTTTTGGTGTTGGGGTACCTTCCCGTGGCGAATTTTTGCTCGGACGCAACTATACGGCCAAACTATACGGTCAGAACAATTTGTTCCCACCGTATAGTTGGTCTGATGTCGAAAATTTAGGGTTTCCACCTGGAGACTGATGACTACAAATGCACAAATCGTTTGTAGCTAGTTTTGAAATAAAGATATTGATCCCACAAGGAGCGGTAGGCGAAAGACTAAAATGCTTTTAACTAAAACTAAATGAAGTACTTAAGGAATAACTTTGAGATACAATAAAAGTAGAATTGTTTTTGGGTTTTTGATTGAATGAAGAAACTAAAGTAAAGTAAAACTTAATGCAGAAAGTAAGAATCGCTTGTGTAAAAGAGTTTGGAACTACAATAGGGAAAAAGGCATTCTTAGGGAGTGGTGGATACACCGCTAGAAATATAGACTAAGCAATCAAGATTATTATAACGAATATTCTCATGATATGTATGTATGTGGGAGGAACTCCATATATGGACAAATAGGAAGCAACCACTGCTCACATCATCCTTCATAACCATAGCTGACAGATAAACGACATCAATCGTATTATCCCGCTATTAAGGTATTTCTCCCTAGGTATGGACATGGCTTTATGAGTTCTCCTTGTTTCCACAAGTTAGTACGTAAAGAATGACAACAGCTTTATAGTCACAGTAAGTGCTATCATCCCTCCGTCTACCAATAAGTAATCCCCTTCATCGTATCCCCATAAGAGGAAAATATTAGGGAGGTGCATAACTCCCAATATCATGATGAAGACAATTAACACATACACATAATGATGTATAACAAAATAATCTCTATCTTATTTCAATCATATGCTAGGGTTTCTCCATCTCCCCAAAAACTAATGATTTACTCAGACATGGAGGCAATCAACATCATGGCAATGGTAATGGAAACAATTGTAAATGAATAGTTCTTGTATAAATCCACAACAAGTACAGAAATTACAACAAGATCTAGATGGGGTGAAGATGGGATGGATGGAGATGATGGTGGTGCAGCGGTTGATGAAGATGAAGATCGATTCCTTGGCCTCTTAGATCTGCGTAAGGCGAAGGTGGATCCCTTGGGAAAATTCCCCCACCAGATGCCTTCCGTAGGTGAGGTTTTGGTGATTTCTGGGTGTTCTATATGTCGTCTCTCCGATCTAGTTGCACAGGGTGAAACTATATGAGGAGAAGGTGGCGGCACCAACTATACGGCCGGAAAATTATTCCCGTCATATAGTTGGTCATTAAATCCTCTGGATGCCTCGATCGCTTCGGATTTTCTTCTAGTGTTATTGATATTTCCCAAATAAGCGATTTACGTTGTTTTTTACTCCTTTTCTCCCCAATACAACTGCTCCAAGAACTGTGTCCATTGTATCCATCATTTGTCCTAATCCTAGTGAAAATAGACATAAAATGTGCGCGCAAACGCCGTAAAATACCAAGATCCTACAACTACAGTGCAAAATAATAATATAAAACATGATGCAAATATGCACTCATCAGCGGCGCAACTATACAACCGGGATTTTTCATCCCCGCCGTATAGTTGGTCGCCAAACCTTCTGTACCTAGAAAAGAAATTTCACAAAGGCATCGATATCTATACGGCTGAAACTATACGGCCAAAAAATTTATTCCCGCCGTATAGTTGGTCGTTAAACCTTCAGTACGTGGAAAGAAAATTTACAAAGGCATCGATATCTATACGGCCGGAACTATATGGCCGAAATTTTTATTCCTGCCGTATAGTTGGTCGTTAAACCTTCTGTAGTCATCAAAAAAATTATGTTTCTTTGAGAATTCTTTCTTATCCTGAAACTTAGTGAAACACCTTGTTTTTTACAGAAAAATGACAGTAAAAATTGTCGACCAATATCAGTATGTATAAAGAAGGATTTTTGGTACTACCGAACTTCTTCTCCTCAACTTGAGCTTTCTAGCACTCTTTATTAGACATAAAACTTAAACTAAAACTTAAAACTTTACTCAAACCTTTATTTCACATGGGTTGCCTCCTATGAAGCGCTCTTTTATGGTCAATAGCTTGACCTCAATGTTGCTCACTTAGGCCAGATGAGTGGAACACCCACTCCAAAATAGTTGGCCTTCAAAGTGATGGCCTCGGTTTCATCATGCTTGGCTTTATTCTTCCTCGGAAAATGAATAACAAAAGGATCCCACGAAGGCAATTGTAGCTTCACATTCCCTTCATGTAGATTAAACAAAGCCTTAATAGTTCTTAAGAATGGACGGCCTAATATAATAGGAGCAGTAGCATCTTCAGGCATGTCAACAATAACAAAATCAATAAAAGCAGGACAACCTTTAATGTATACTAAAGTATTTTCTTTAATCCCTACAGGTTTTTTGTAGGTAGAATCTGCTAGATGTAGTTTTAACTCGGTGATTTCAAAGGGGCCAATATTTAACTTATTAAAAAGACTTTTTGGAATTGTTGAAACGCTTGCACCTAGATCACAAAGTGCATCTATCTCATTGGTCCCAATTTTAATCTTAATAGTAGGCTCAAATATATCATCAAGATTTACAGGTAATTTTTCAGCAATTTTCTTATATTCTTCCTCAATCTCATGTACCTTTATTGCTACCTGATTAACGAAGTGTTGATACATAGCTTCCTCATTTCCTTCACTTACCAGAATTTTGATATTGATCCTTTTTACAAGATCTTCAACGGTGTAATTTGGTGAAGGAGCATTACTATAATCAAGTTCTTCAGGCTCCTCCCTTTAGATTCTTATCATCTTGAGGTCTTTAACAGGATTGGGCTCAGCTTTACCTGCAAATTTAGCTAGAATGAGAGTTTGACTCTCGATTATCTTACCTAGCTATGCCTCAACAATCCTCATTCTTTCTTGGAGGGCATGCAAGTCATTCCTCAAACTTACAGCTTGATTAGATAATTTACCAAGCATAGCATCATGGTTCTCCGTTATTTTAACAAGGATATTGTTTTGCTCATTTTGTGAGTCTATAATGGACTTAAGTGTTTCTTGGAGACTACCATTACTTGTTCCCATATTATTATTAGAGTTACCTGCAGGACTAGAATAATGATTCTGAAAATTAGGATTATAATTCTTCTTCCAAGCAGGGTTATAATCATTACGAGCTATGAAGTCTATTTCTTCAAAATTTGATTCTGGGATAGCTCTTACCTGGTTTTCCTTACCTTTTATGGCTAATATGAGATCATCCAGCTTAGCATTGAGTTCTTCATTTTCTTGTGGTGAGACGGTGTTCACCTTCTTCGTGTTTGATCTATCCACATGACACTGGGCATGATTGTCTTGCATATTGTCTAGCAGCTGCTTTGCTTCGGTAATATGTTTGCCCATAAATGTTCCTCCAGGTGCAGTATCAAGCATATACTTAGACACAGGGTTAAGAGCATTATAAAATAAATGGAGAATTAACCAATCTTCCATCCCATGACTAGGACAGTTTCTCATGCATTCTTTCATCCTCTCCCATGCAAGAGCTAGTGGCTCACGCTCTTCCTGTCTAAAACCAGTAATATTAGATCTTAGTTGCATAGTCTTTGCAGGTGGGAAAATTTTAGTCATAAATAAATAAGTACACTCCACCCATGATGCAATAGTATTTTTAGGCAAAGATAGCAACCATTCTTTTGCTCTTCCTCTAAGAGAGAAAGGAAGTAAGCGCAAATTGACCGCATCAGGGTCAACATCTTTTATGCGCATCATATCACATATTTCAGTGAAAGGGTTTCAAGTGCATACCTGCGTCCTCAATAGCAGGGCCTCCAAATTGATTCTGTTGAACCAAACTTAAATAATGGGGCTTAATTTCATAATCATTAGCACTAATTGTTGGCTGAGTAATAGGAGTATGCAAATAATCATTGTTGGGAGTTGCAAACTCCCCAAGCTTCTTTTCAGCCATATTTCCTATGTTTTGGGGTTTTCTTAAACAAAGACTTATGATAATAATAAAATAATTTAAAGGCTAACTAATTTTTTTGGTTTTTCAAATAAAGATTGAAAGCAAACTAACAAGATTAAAAACAAGAATTAAAACTAGCAAGGTTCCTACTAATCTCACCAGGGTAGTGATGGCTCAATGCACGGCGCCCAGAAAAGTGTTGGTGCGGTGTTGATGTAGATCTCGTTGGGAACCCCAAGAGGAAGGTATGATGAGCACAGCAGCAAGTTTCCCTTAGTATGAAACCAAGGTTTAATCGAACCAGTAGGAGAAAGGAAACACCCCAAAGGTGTTACTAGCTGAGCCTTGGCACGGCGCACTACCGGTGCTAGTAGCAATGTGGAGATCTACACAACACAACCATAGAACTTTGTCCCCAACTTGCGATGAGGTTGTCAATCTCACCGTGTTTTGCAGAAAACAAAGGATTAAACATATCGAATGGAAAGAAGTAAAAGTTTGCAGAAAGTAAACACAAAGAAGTAAACAGTTTATAGATTGTATGTAAAAGACAAGGACCGGGATCCATAGTTCACTAGAGGTGGCTCTCCTTAGATAGAAAACATGCGGGGTGAACAAATTATAGCGGGGCAATTGACAAACATCGAGAAAGCAATACATGCATATACTAATCATCTTAACTCCTTTGAGACTTGATTGGGCATTACAACATTATACATGGACCGCCATCCAGCTATCTAGCTACTAGATGGATCTGTAGTCCAAGGATGAACTACTCACGCATCACACCGTAGGCTTGCATGGTGATGAAGAAGGCCTCCAGGGTGAATTCCCCTCTCTAGCAGGGTGCCAGGAAGAGCTTCAGATCCCTCTCGATCTAGGGATGGAGATGACGGCGGCTACAGACTCTTTCGTGGATTTTTGATCGGGCCCTTACGGTTTTCATCCCGAGGGCATCTTATAGTTGGAAGGGGAGGCCGAGGGGGTGCCTGGGCTGGCCACACCACCCACTGGCGCGGGCCAGGCCTGGCCATGCGGCCAGCTGGTGTGGCCGCCCTCTGGCCCCTCTCTGTCTTGTATTTTGGCACTTGATGTCTTCCCGAAAAATAGGCACTTTGGCTTTTGTCCCGTCCAATTCCGAGAATATTCAATTTCTGACTTTCCTGGAACCAAAAACAGCAGAAAACAACAGTTGGCACTGTGGCTCTTGTTAATAGGTTAGTCCAAGAAATCATATGAAAAGTACTACAAAGTTGGAACAAAACACAAGAAAGTGGATAAAACCAAGCATGGAACATCAAAAATTATAGATACATTTGCAATGTATCAACATCCCCAAGCTTAACTCCTGCTCGTCCTCGAGTAGGTAAGTGATAAAAAGAAAGAATAATTTTTGAGGTGACATGCACCATCAAAGACTTGATCAAAGTATTTGTAAAACATTCAAAGCTGGGATCATAGTACTTCAATCATAACATGAAAGACAGAGTTCTAGCAATAAGCAAAGAAACTATGATGCAACATGAAAACGCACAAACAAAAGATTCATGAATAACAATGCTTTGCAAGACATTTGTTTGTTTCACATAAAGAAAACATGGCATAATAGTATTCAGCTTGTCCCTCAATAGAGTAGCAAATATAAATGCATAGGACACCTTCAAGGTTCATAAGAGTGACTAGATACAATAGTTTAAAACAAGTAATATCAAGTTATGCATCAATCAACTAGTCTTGGGACAATTCACATAGAACTAAGAATGGCCACTATGCTCTCAAAGTAGGTGCACAAAGATAGAAGGTGGAGACTCAATATAATGGTGGAAGAAAGGCCTTTGTAAAAGGAAGTAGGGATTCAAGTCTCATAAAGAGCTTCCAAAAATTATGGTACTTATAGCTTTCAGCTCTCATTGCCCCTATCATAAGCATCTTGAAGGTGATTAAGGTTAAAGTGACACAACTAAGAGGATATGCTTGACAAGTTATAAACCGAAATCTCATGCCCCTTACTTACGAAGACCGATCCTCATGCTACTCAACTTCAGTCACAAGTAAGCTCTTGTCATTGTAAGTACATGTGTATCATTAAGAACCGCCAGCGGGGTACCCCTTGCACATGATACGGGAGCTTTCCCATAATCAAAATGACAAGTCAAGCAGACAATGAGCATCTCCGCGATCTTTTTATTTGCTATTTGCATAGGTTTTTATTGAGGATGCTTCATAGAATGCTCATTATGGTGATGCTGCAAGTTTCCACCATGATTAGGCATGGCTTAGTCTAGCGGCCTAGGCGTTTCTCTAACACACATACAAACTCCATGATCTTACAAGTTCCACTTTTATTTCACACCGCCGGGATCCGTAAGCAAAAGAACATGATATCAACGGGGTACAAAGTACAAGTGCAATGTTGAAAGCGTTCCCCATGAAACATGGTTCTGCTAATTTCAACTTATAAAGTGCAAGCGTATACGCAACAAAGAAGGACCCAATGGTTCAAGTTTATTAGAGGCAATAACGTAAAGTGTGCCATCAAGTTCGTGAGAGCTTTAATCACTAGTTTTCTCATAACAAGTTTAATTTGGAAGGTAAAAAAAGCATGAATATACTTGGAATAGCATAAGCTAGTAGGTAGGTATGGTGGACTCTTTGGAATAACTTGGTTTAGGGAGTTGGATGCATGAGTGGAACTCATACTTGGTTGTGGAGGCTAGCAAAAGACTGGGAGCAACAAACTAAGAGAGCAATAATGGCCATAATCATGTAGAGCGACAAAACATCATTGATCAAAGCATAAAGTGATACTACAAGTTGAAAACTAAAGGATCATAAAGGCTATGGTGACTTGAGATAGTCATAACATGGTGTGAGCATGCGCCAAGTCAACCCAAATAAAGCATCAAAGGAGAATACCACTATACTATGCTTTAATATGCTAAAACAACGCATGATTCATCCAAGGCACATTAAGCAATCTCAATTGTTTATAATAATTCATGCTACAACAAAGAATACTAAGCATAAAGCCAAAACAATATCAAGCATGGCATGACAAAGTATAGGCCACAGTCAAAAACGAGCTCTTTTTACCGCATAAGCTTTCCTACTCTTTTCCAAACCAAACCAAACTATTTGCAAACCAAATGTACGAAAGAGGGGGTCCAACCAATTTATTCAGAGAACTAAGCAAACAAAAGAAAACTAAAAACCAAAATGAAAACAAAAAAGAAGACGCTACAAGAAAAACACAATTGTGCATGAAACAATAAAAATGAAGCGTTTGGAAGAAAACTGGGATTTTTATTGATGAAGTAGGGGATGCCTTGGGCATCCCCAAGCTTTGACACTTGTACTTCTTGGATATTTCTTGGGGTGACACGTGTGGCATCCCCAATATTGAGCTTTAGTCCACCCTTCATCTCATTACTCATTCCTTCCATACACCAGAAATTTTTCCTTCATACAAAACTTCACACAATCTTTATTAGCAACATTAGTGCACTCAAGATAAATAAGTCTTAAGGCATTAGAACACTAGCTACTGTAGCACTTCCCTCAAAAAGCTCAATTCCCCAAAAGAACTCAAAAAGGAACCAACAAGAAGCAAATGTAGAAAATGGCAGAAATCTGTCAAAACAGACCAGTAGGTAAAGACGAATTTTTTCGAAGACCTTCTGTTGCTCAAATCAAAAAGTGTTGAACTAACGAAAGTTAGATAACAACCTAGGGCAGAAGCACAGAAATCTGTTTTGAGACAGCAACTTTCCCAATCATTACTTCTCTCTCATTAGAGGTTACTCTTAGCACAAAAAGCAAATAAAAAGGATAAGGAGAGGTTATTACAGAGGTAATAACTTCCAAGACTCATCTAAGACTTTTGGGTTATCTCCCAATAAGTACTTTTTTAACGCCTTTAAGTTAGGCATGATAGTTTGAGAAGATGCTCACATAAGAAATATGAATTGAAGTAAAAGAGAGCACCAAGAAGCAAATTCAAAACACATTTAAGTCTAACCCACTTCCTATGCATAGGAATCTTGTATGCAAATAAATGCACAAGGAACAAAGTGACAGGCATAGGAAGATAAAACAAAAGTAACTTCAAAACTTTCAGCACATAGAGAGGTGTTTCAATACCATGAAAACTTCTACAACCATTTTTTCCTCTCTCATAATAATTTTCAGTAGTCTCATGAATAAACTCAACAATATAAATATCACATAAAGCATGCTTTTCATGATCTACAAACACAAGAGTTTTATTATAAACATTTTCAAAAGAATCCGCAGGAACATGACATTCGTCTTCCTTTGGTAAGCATGGGGGCAATCAAATAATGTAAGGGGTAAAGAGTTACTCTCATTAGAAGGTAGGGATGGGTAGATCCATTCTTCCTCCTCTTGATCATCACTCTCCTCCTCTTTTTCATCCAATGAGCTTCCAGTTTCAGCAATTTCTTCTTCCATAGGCTCATGCAAGGCATTAGTCTCTTCCATTGGTGGAGAGCATCTATTAAGATATTCAAGAATATAGCCATTTTATACCTTGTAATTATCAAAGCAAAATTTTAGTATATCATAAACCTCATATTTATAAGGTGCATCATCAGTATTTTCAAGCAAATAAGCAAGTTCAAATGCACCCTTCCAAGCAATAAATTCTTCAATTTGTTCCACATCATAAAAGTCATAATTCCCTTTAACATAAGAAGATATGGTAACATTATCATTATACTCACATTGAAAAGGGAGGTGTTTATACCTCCTATAGCAACAAGATTTATCAAAGCAATAAGTAACATTATAAGTAGAGCACACGTTTCTACCAATGATATTCAATTTATCAATTTGTTCCCATAAGCGTTTCCCTTTTTGTGACAAGCGGTGTTCCTTATAATAATATTTTTGTTCTTCCGTGAACCCACCTTGCCAATAAGATTCAGTTTCAAAGAAACCAACCATTGATAGAAAGCATGATAAAGCAAGACAATAACAGACCAACGACAATAACAACTATAGTAGGAACTAATTTTTTTGTGTTTTTGATAAAGAAACAAGCAAACAAAACAAAGGTAAACTAAGCAAAACAAAAATAACAAAGTAAAGAGATTGGTTATGAGGGACTCCCCTTGTGAAGATGTCCTTGACTCCCCTACAACGACGCCAGAAAAATGCTTGATGGCTCAATGCACGGCGCCCAGAAAAGTGCTGGTGCGGTGTTGATGTAGAGCTCGTTGGGAACCCCAAGAGGAAGGTATGATGAGCACAGCAGCAAGTTTCCCTCAGTATGAAACCAAGGTTTAATCAAACTAGTAGGAGCAAGGAAACACCCCAAAGGTGTTACTAGCTGAGCCTGGGCAGGGCGCACTACCAGTGCTAGTAAAACGTGGAGACCTGCACAACACAATCACAGAACTTTGTCCCCAACTTGCGATGAGGTTGTCAATCTCACCGTGTTTTGCCGAAAACAAAGGATTAAACGTATCGAATGGAAAGAAGTAAACGTTCGCAGAAAGTAAACACAAAGAAGTAAACAGTTTATAGATTATATGTAAAAGACAAGGACCGGGATCCATAGTTCACTAGAGGTGGCTCTCCTTAGATAGAAAACATGTTGGGTGAACAAATTATAGCGGGGCAATTGAGAAACATCGAGAAAGAAATACATGCATATACTAATCATCTTGACTCCTTTGAGACTTGATTGGGCAATACAACATTATACATAGACCGCCATCCAATTGCATCTATGACTAATAATCCAACTTCAGGTTATCATCCGAACCCCCTCCAGTATTAAGTTGCAAGCAACAGATTATTGCTTTATGAACTGCATGTAAAGTAAACAATATGATTGTTCTATGAACAAAGGATTGTTGTTTTCTCCCTAGTAGCAATAGCACATCTAGTACCTTAGAGATTTCTATCACTTGCCCAGATTACCAAAGGCATGAACCCACTATCGAGCATAAATACTAACTCTTGGAGTTGCTAGCATCTACTTGGCCAAGATAGCTACTAACAACAGAAAGCATGCAAGATCACAAATAACAAAGACATGATAGAATCAATAATCAATCTGAAATAGCATCTCAATATCCATCGGATCCCCGCAAACACAACATGCAGAATTACAAATAGATGATCTTGATCATGAACGGAGCTCACAAGATCTAGACATGAAAGCACAGAGGAGGAGAACCAGCCATCTAGCTACTACATGGATCCGTAGTCCAAGGATGAACTACTCACGCATCAGACTGGAGGCTTGCATGGTGATGAAGAAGGCCTCTAGGGTGAATTCCCCTCTCCGGCAGGGTGCCGGGAAGAGCTTTAGATCCCTCCCGATCTAGGGATGGAGATGAATGACTCTGAGACTCTTTCATGGATTTTTGATCGGGCCCTTAGGGTTTTCGTCCCGAGGGCATCTTATAGTCGGAAGGGGAGGCCGAGGGGGTGCCTGGGCTGGCCACACCACCCCATGGCACGGGCTAGGCATGGCCGCGTGACTAGGTGGTGTGGCTCCCCTCTGGCCCCTCTCCGTCTCGTATTCTGGCACTTGATGTCTTCCGAAAAAATAGGCACTTTGGCTTTTGTCCCGTTCAATTCCGAGAATATTCATTTCTAACTTTCCTTGAACCAAAAATAGCAGAAAACAGGCAGCTGGCACTGTGGCTCTTGTTAATCGGTTAGTCCAAGAAATCATATGAAAAGTACTCCAAAGTTGGAACAAAACACAAGAAAGTGGATAAAACCAAGCATGGAACATCAAAAATTATAGATACATTTGCAATGTATCAGGTAGCTATTGCTTCCCTGGCAATAGTGCCAGAAAAAGGGTTGATACCTTCAATCCAGATTACGGATGTAGCATAGCTATTTTTCCCTAGTAGACCTAGGTTATCGAATCCTCAGGAAGTAGAAAGCATAGTGAAGTTACTTTAACGGACCATCGGGAGTTTTAGAATTCTTTTTGTGTTTTACTGGACCAAGAGTTTGTTGTCTTTTGTTGTTGTCGATGATGGAGATAGAGGGCCTAGGGCTTTCGGTTTCACCTGTAGCTATGCAAAACATCTTATGGGAATAAAATATAATAATAAAGTATGCATGTAATTGTTAGAGCAGGGTAATTATATGTGGGCAGTGCATCCATAATTGCTATTGCCTCCGCAACCTCTTATAGCAATAACCTACTAGTCTCATCCATTGAATAAATATAACTAATGATATGTATAGTGATGTCACCGTTAATCCCAAGTAAATCCCTCACATACAACCGTACTACCCCTTCTATCACTAGGGTTCCCAACCTACAGATTAGTCATTACTCATACTCCCTATACTTGGCTCAATCCTCGGGGTCTTGGGTACCTGACAAGTCCTTGGATTAAGGCAAGAGAGGATACAATAATCATCATGTCATACAAACTAATGCATGATCCCATCTATGATAAATAACATGCACAAAAGCTATGTGGCCAGGCTGAAGCCCTTAGCCCAAAGATAATTACACACGCATAGAGATGAAATCAATAATCATAAACATTGCAATGGAAATAATGATATTGATATCAATTAGTCTTACAATGTCGCCAATCGATGATGAGATCTACTATTACAAGTGGTGGAATATGGCTATGGTGGTGGAGAAGGGTTTGGAGATTAGATCTAAGTCTATTCCTCCGGTGGCTCTTCGGTGTTGTGGATGCAGGTTTCTGGGGGCGGCTGGCAAGGTGGCGTGTGATACATTGCAAATGTATCTATAATTTTTGATGTTCCATTCTTGGTTTTATCTACTTTCTTGTGTTTTGTCCACACTTTGGAGTACTTTTCATATGATTTCTTGGACTAACCTATTAACAAGATGCCAAAGTGCCAGTTGCCTATTTTCTGCTGTTTTTGGTTCTAGGAAGTCAGAAAATGAATATTCTTGGAATTGGACGGGACAAAAGCCAAAGTTACTATTTTCCCGGAAGACTCACGGATCCAGAAGGAGAGTCGGAGAGGGGCCACAGGGTGGCCACACCCCCCCTTGGCCCGGGCCAGCCTAGGCCGCGCCAGGGCATGGTGTGGGCCCCCTGGCTGGCCACCGACCTTGCCTCCTTCGCCTATAAGAGCCTCCCGATACCAAAACCATAGATCGTCAAGCCTCCAGCTACGAAAAGTTCTGCAGCGCCGCCGCCACCGAAGGGGAGATTTGGGGGATAGAAAGTCTCTGTTCCGGCACCCTGTCGAGACGGGGAAGTGCCCTCGGAGCCATCTCCCTCGATCTCCACCACCATCTCCATCACCGTTGCTGATTCCCATGATGAGGAGGAAGTAGTTCTCTCTCGAGGCTAAGGGTTCTATCGGTAGCTATGTGTTCATCTCTCTCTCTATGCGTGATCATGATACTTGTAATCAAGTAGATCTACCTTGCTACTCGAGTGCTTTAATAGATCTCTGCTCTCCCCATGTGTGTGAAAGTGACAGCATGCACACCATGGTGGCACTTAGGCTAGAGATTACAAATACTTGTTATGAGTTATATTTGGAGTTGGATGTCTTTATGAAATTGTGGTGTTTGTTGGAACCATCTAGTGATCAAGGTGACAGTGTGGGGTTTTCTAGATGGGAAAGGCTTACTTTGAGGTGTGTTGTTATAGCCCTACCATGTATTAGAGTGTCCAACCGGAGAGTAGTTAAGAGTAGTATCATGAAGATAATATATTTATATGAGAGTGTTCACTAGTGAAAGTATGATCCCTAGGCCTTGTTTCTAAGCATTGATACACCATTTGCAATTAGATCTATTACATGTTTGCTTGCTTCCTTCTTTATTTCAGTTTTCCTTTAGTCTTTTCCATGCCAACAAGCTATTTTATATCACCATTACCACTTGTATTTCACTATCTCTTCGCCGAACTAGTGCACCTATACACCTGACAAGTGTATTGGGTGTGTTGGGGACACAAGAGACTTCTTGTATCTTGATTTAGGGTTGCCTGAGAGGGGATACCTTTGACCACTTCCTCCCTGAGTTCGATAAACCTTGGGTGATCCACTTAAGGGAAACTTGCTTCTGTTCTACAAACCTCTACACTTGGAGGCCCAACAACTGTCTACAAGAATAGAAGTGCGTAGACATCAAGCTATTTTCTGGCGCCGTTGCCGGGGAGGTAAGGTAAAAGGTATTCACACCAGAGGATTAAAGAAGAAGAACCTCCCACGACAAACGCCTATTTTCTGGCGCCGTTGCCGGGGAGGTAAGGTAAAAGGTATTCACACCGGAGGATTAAAGAAGAAGAACCTCCCACGGCAAACGCCTATTTTCTGGCGCCGTTGCCGGGGAGGTAAGGTAAAAGGTACTCACATCCTTCGGTGTGAGTGATCGAAGTTATTACATTTAGATTCTGCAATTTTGTCTTTTTGTTTCTTGTTTTCACTAGTTAGGCTTAATGGAAAACAACAACAAAATTAGAGAGCTTTTTAGTATTTTCCCTAAGGTAAAACATGAATTCTTTGAAAAGAAAATTAAAAAACCCTTGGAACCTTCTTTGCATGCTAATAGCAATGTTATTAGTATGAATCTTTTGAACACCTTTGTTACTAATGCTATGGAAACATCTAAGCTTGGGGAAGTTAGTTTTTATGAAAATGATCTTTTTAGTTCCCCAGTTTTAAAGAAGAAAGTTTGCTATGATGATACTTTATCTCCCATATGTGGTAATTCTAATGATACTTGTGATATTTTAAATCCACATACTGAAAGCATCCCTTTTAAAGTACCTATAAAAATTGTTGAACGTGTTATGAACAACTCTTATTTTGGAGATGGAACTGTCCATCCTGGTGATCATTTACTCTTTATACATGAATTCTGCGGGTTGTTCAAGTGTGCAGGTATTTCAATGAACCAAGTTAAGAGGAAGCTATTCTCTTTATCACTTAAGGGCAAAGCAAGGGAGTGGTATGAGCTACTAGATGATCCTCATAATTTGGAGTGGAAGGAACTTGAATCTCTCTTTTACTCTAAATTTTATCCTCCTCATGAAATTCATAAAGATAGGAATTATATTAAAAAAATTCATCCTCATGATGGAGAAAGTATTGCCCAAGCATGGGGGATATTGAAGTCACTAATGCTCAAATGTCCCATTCATGAGCTCCCCAGGAATATTGTTATTAATAATTTCTATGCAAGGCTTTCAGGACATTACAAGGACTATCTAGATACTTGTTTAGAGGGATCCTTCACGAGTAAGGAGGTCAAAGCTAAGTGGGATATTCTTGAAACAATTCAAAGCAATACCGAAGATTGGGATAACAACAAGGGTAAAGAACCAGGTATAAACTATGAGTATGATTGCATTAAGTCTTTTGCTGAAACTATTGATTTTCAAGAGCTTAGTGCTAAATATGGTCTTGATCCTCAAATTCTTGTTGATTGTTATAGAACCTTTGCTTCTCATATTAATGCTCCTAAAGAAAATGGGACATGTATCATGAGCCTTATAAAGACACTTGCATGGAAAATGAAATTGTTATTAATGATAGCAATAAACATGCTCAAACCTCTGAAAGTACTACTTCTTATAAGCATGTTAATTTTTTTGGAATAAATAGACCTTGTGAGAATAATCAAATTGAAGAAGAATATTGTATCACCCATAGGAATGAAAAAACTAGAACGTGTATAGGGCTCTAAATGATCTTGGTAAAAAAGTGTGTGCCCTCTATCCTTTTATTTGTGAACTTTGCTTCGAAGTGGGTCATTTCAATTTTCAATGCCCAGGCCATAATAATAGCCCTTCTAATCCAATGAGTACTACAAGTTTGTATTGTGATGACATGATCACTCCTAATCAGCATGCTGAACTTACATTATTTTTGGGGTGTGAAGAGTTATCAAGAAAAACCTCTTTGGTAGATATGGGTGCTTTTGATATGAATAGTGTCATGCATGGTTGTCATCTTTATTGTGTTGATAATTGCCACACAAATACTTACATACAAAATATTGTAAAAGATGAGATATTACCAAAATATGACATGACTAATATGTGTTTTGGTCTTATTAATGAAAAGGAGGAATCCTCCAAAGTTTCTTCTATTGTCTCTAACAATGAACCAGGGTATATGGAGAAGCTTCCTTTCAAGCCTCTCCTTCCTAAAGAGAAGAAGAAAAAGAAGAAAAGGAGGAGTAAAAGGAGAGAGGAAACGGTATTTTCCCCTAAGCATGTTGCTCCTATTATAGTTTTTACTGAGTCTGAACTCGATGATGTTCCTATGCCTGTTACCTATAGTAGTGATCATGATTGGGAAAAGGACACTACTTTTGATATTGAAAATCTCTTCGGTACCAATTCTGAAAATGATGATATTAATAATTGCTATACTATTAGTGCTATCCATCATCCTTCCAATGATGATATGTTTACAAATGAACACACTTGGGAAGATAACTATTCTTTTGCTTATGATGATTCTATACCTCCAATATATGATGATTGCAATGATGATTATGATATTTTCAGTCCACCTACTATTGAGGAGGAAATTAATTATGATTACAATATGCCTCCTATATTTGATGATTATGGTGATGAGAATGATAGCTATTTTGTTGAATTTGCTCCCACTACAATAAATAAGAATGACTATGTTCATGTAGAGAGTATTAATTCTTTTATGCATATGGATCATGATAAGAATGTTTTATGTGATATTTATATTGTTAATTTTATTCATGATGCTACTGAAATTTATAATGAGAGAGGGAAACCTGGTTTTATGTATCTCAACAAAATTAAGTTTCCCCTCTTTATGTTAAAAGTATTGAAGTTGCACTTGTTTTGTTTTACTATGCTTGTTGCTTTGTGCTTTCATGACTGTTTTCTTTACAAGATTCCTATGCATAGGAAGTGGGTTAGACTTAAATGTGCTTTCAATTTGCTTCTTGATGCTCTCTTTTACTTCAATTCGTATTTCTTATGTGAGCATCTTCTCAAACTATCATGCCTAACTTGAAGGCGTTAAAGAAAAGTACTTATTGGGAGATAACCCAAAAGTTTTAGATGAGTCTTGGAAGTTATTACCTCTGTAATAACCGCTCCTTATCCTTTTTATTTTCTTTTTGTGCCAAGAGTAACCTCTAATGAGAGAGAAGTAATGCTTGGGAAAGTTGTTGTCCCGAAACAGATTTATGTGCTTCACCGTAAAAATTCGTGTAAATTCTATGAACATCTTTTTGAGGCGTGAATTTTTTTACTTCTGCCCCAAGTTGTTATCTAACTTTCGTTAGTTCAATACTTTTTGATTTGAGCATTAGAAGGTCTTCGAAAAAATTTGTCTTTACCTGCTGGTCTGTTTTGACAGATTTCTGCCATTTTCTGCATTTGCTTCTTGTTGGTTCCTTTTTGAGTTCTTTTGGGGAATTGAGTTTTTTGAGGAAAGTGATACAGTAGCTAGTGTTTTATTGGAAGTTTTATTGGTTTTAGAACTGAACCTAAATACCTATTATCTTGAGTGCACTAATGTTGCTAATAAAGATTGTGTGAAGTTTTGTATGAAGGAAAAAAATTCAGGTGTATGGAAGGAATGAGTAATGAGATGAAGGATGGACTAAAGCTCAAGCTTGGGGATACCACACATGTCACCCCAAGAAATATCCAAGAAGTACAAGCATCAAAGCTTGGGTATTCCCAAGGCACCCCTTCTTTATCAATAAAAATCCCAGGTTTCTTCCAAACGCTTCATTTTTATTGTTTCATGCACAGTTGTGTTGTTCTTGGAGCGTCTTCTTTTTCGTTTTCGTTTTGTTTTTCGTTTGCTTGGTTTGCTTAGTTTGCTGAATAAATTGGTTGGACCCCCTCTTTCATACATTGGTTTTCAGATAGTTTGGTTTGGATTGGAAAAGAGTAGGAAAGTTCATGCTTAAGTGGTAAAAGGAGTTTGTTTTTGACTATGGCCTATGCTTTGTCATGCCATGCTTGATATTGTTTTGGCTTTATGCTTAGAATTCTTTGCTGTAGCATGACTTGTTATAAACAATTGAGATTTCTTAATGTGCCTTTGAAGAATCATGCGTTGTTTTAGCATATTAAAGCATAGTATTGTGGTATTCTCCTTTGATGCTTTATTTGGGTTGACTTGGCACATGCTCACACCATGTTATGACTATACCAAGTCACCATAGCCTTGATGATCCTTTAGTTTTCAACTTGTAATATCACTTTATGCTTTGATCAATGATGTTTTGTCGCTCTGCATGATTATGGCCATTATTGCTATCTTAGTTGGTCGCTCCTAGTCTTTTGCTAGCCTCCACAACCAAGTATGAGTTCCACTCATGCATCCAACTCCCTAAACCAAGTTATTCCAAAGAGTCCACCATACCTACCGACTAGCTTATGTTATTCCAAGTATATTCATGCTTTTGTTTACCTTCCAAATTAAACTTATTATGAGAAAAGTAGTGATTAAAGCTCTCACAAACTTGATGACACACTTTACTTTTCTTGCCCTTAATAAACTTGAACCATTGTGTCGTCTATGTTGTATATGCTTGCACTTATTTGTTGGGAATTAGAAGAACCATGCTGTCATGGGGAACGCTTTCAACATTGCACTTGGTACTTGTACCTAGTTGATATCATGCTCTTTTGTATATGGATGTCGTTTGTGTGAAATGAAAGGGGAGCTTGTAAGTCCATGGAGTCATGTATATGTGTTAGAGAAACGCCTGGGCCGCTGGTCTAATCCATGCTAACATGGTGGAAACCTACAGCGTAACCATAATGAGCTGTCTATGAAGCATTCTTCTTATAAAAAAAGAGTCCTATATTGAGAAAAAAGAGAAAAAGAAAAAAAAGAGATATTATGAAAAGAGGAAAGAGAGAAAAAAGCACCATATTCCCATGGTAAATAAGAAGATTGCTGAGATGCTCGTTGTCTGCTTGCCTTGTCATTTTGATATGGGGATTCTTCCGTATCATCGGGCAAGGGGTACCCCGTTGGCGGTTCTCTATGATACACATATACTTACAATGACAAGAACTTACCGGTGACTAAACTTGAGTAGCATGAGGAGCGGCCCTCATATTCAAGGGACATGAGATTTCTAACTTATACTTCGTCAAGCATGTACACCATAGTTTGTTCACTTTAACCTTAATCACTTCAAGATGCTTATGATAGGGGCAATGAGAGCTGAAAGCTATAAGTACCATAATTTTTGGAAGCTCTTTATGAAACTTGAATCTCTGCTTCCTTCTATGAAGGCCTTTCTTCCACCATTATATTAAGTCTCCACCTTCTATCTTCATGCACTTACTTTGAGAGCATAGTGGACATTCTTAGTTCTATGTGCATTGTCCCAAGACTAGTTGATTGATGCATAACTTGATATTGCTTGTTTTAAACTATTTGTATCTAGTCACTCTTATGAACCTTGAAGGTGTCCTATGCATTTATATTTGCTACTCTATGAGGGACAAGCTGAATACTACTATGCTATGTTTTCTTTATGTGAAACAAACAAACGTCTTGCAAAGCATTGTTATTCATGAATCTTTTATTTGTGCCTTTTCATGTTGCATCATAGTTTCTTTGTCTTATTGCTAGAACTTTGTCTTTCATGTTATGATTGAAGTACTATGATCCCAGCTTTGAATGTTTTACAAATACTTTGATCAAGTCTTTGATGGTGCATGTCACCTCAAAAATTATTCTTTCTTTTTATCACTTACCTACTCGAGGACGAGCAGGAGTTAAGCTTGGGGATGTTGATACATTGCAAATGTATCTATAATTTTTGATGTTCCATGCTTGGTTTTATCTACTTTCTTGTGTTTTGTCCACACTTTGGAGTACTTTTCATATGATTTCTTGGACTAACCTATTAACAAGATGCCACAGTGCCAGTTGCCTGTTTTCTGCTGTTTTTGGTTCCAGGAAGTCAGAAAATGAATATTCTCGGAATTGGACGGGACAAAAGCTAAAGTTACTATTTTCCCGGAAGACTCACGGAGCCATAAGGAGAGTCGGAGAGGGGCCACAGGGTGGCCACAACCCCTTGGCACGGGACAGCCTAGGCCGCGCCAGGGCATGGTGTGGGCCCCCTGGCTGGCCACCGACCTTGCCTCCTTCGCCTATAAGAGCCTCCCGATACCAAAACCCTAGATTGTCAAGCCTCCAGCCACAAAAAGTTCCGAAGCGCCGCCGCCACCGAAGTGGAGATTCGAGGGACAGAAAGTCTCTGTTCCGGCACCCTGCTGGGACACGAAAGTGCCCCTGGAGCCATCTCCATCGATCTCCACCACCATCTCCATCACCGTTGTTGATTCCCATGATGAGGAGGGAGTAGTTCTCTCTCGAGGCTAAGGGTTCTACCGGTAGCTATGTGTTCATCTCTCTCTCTCTATGCGTGATCATATTGTGATCATGAGGTTTGTAATCAAGTAGATCTACCTTGCTACTCGGGTGCTTTAATAGATCTCTGCTCTCCCCATGTGTGTGAAAGTGACAGCGTGCACACCATGGTGGCACTTAGGCTAGAGATTACAAATACTTGTTATGAGTTATATTTGTAGTTGGATGTCTTTATGAAATTGTGGTGTTTGTTGGAACCATCTAGTGCTCAAGGTGACAGTGTGGGGTTTTCTAGATGGGAAAGGCTTACTTTGAGGTGTGCTGTTATAGCCCTACCATGGATTAGAGTGTCCAACCGGAGAGTAGTTAAGAGTAGTATCATGAAGATAATATATTTATATGGGAGTGTTCACTAGTGAAAGTATGATCCCTAGGCCTTGTTTCTAAGCATTGATACACCATTTGCAATTAGATCTGTTACATGTTTGCTTGCTTCCTTCTTTATTTCAGTTTTCCTTTAGTATTTTCCACGCCAACAAGCTATTTTCTATCACCATTACCACTTGTATTTCACTATCTCTTCGCCGAACTAGTGCACCTATACACCTGAAAAGTGTATTGGGTGTGTTGGGGACATAAGAGACTTCTTGTATCTTGATTGTAGGGTTGCCTGAGAGGGGATACTTTGACCACTTCCTCCCTGAGTTCGATAAACCTTGGGTGATCCACTTAAGGGAAAACTTGCTTCTGTTCTACAAACCTTTGCACTTGGAGGCCCAACAACTATCTACAAGAATAGAAGTGCGTAGACATCAGCATGCCTATTTCTCATCGCTCGAAGCCTCTTTGTATAGGGGTACCTTCACAAAATTTCTTCTGTTTGACCTAGCGGTGTTGATGGCAACTATACGACCGGAACTATATGGTCGGAATTTATTCCTGCCGTATAGTTGGTCGTTAAAGCGTATGTCTCCACTTCACGACCCCTGGTTTCTTCGAGTTGTTGGAAATCTCGTATCTTTGACTTTAATGTTGTGATTCCCATCATCAAACGTCATTATCTGCGTAGGGAAAAATAGAAAGAAAGGATTGCATACCCCTTTGATCATTAGGCATTAGTGGCAGGGTTTAGAGAGATATTTCATCAAAAATATGAATGATATCCAGTTTAAATGTGGACTTAGATGGATATATTTCATATCCATCAGGGACCACGGTCACGGGAGAGGGAGAGAATATCAATTTGAGGTCTCACCAAAAGTGAGGAAACCTTTATTGTATATTGGTTGTGTTTTCTAGTCAAAATACCCCACTATATATAGGAGAAATCCCACCCCATGGCTAACTAGCTTAGCCATGTGGGAATAAACGAAGGAGGGGAGAGGGGGCAGCTGCCAGACGTCCAAGGAGGCCCAAGTGGGCCCCACACGGGTGGTCAAGGCCCAGCTGGCCATCCCCCTCCTCCTTTCTCCTTTTTTCTTTCCCTCTTGGGCCTTTCTCCCTCCGGATTTGGCCCAATAAGGTATTTTAACACTTTAATTGATTTCTCTTTTATTAAATAATTATGAATAAATGATTAAATCAATATTTAACATTCATTCACATATAATTCAATCTTCGTGGTTATGGAACACCTTCCACCTCCACTCTGGACATCCTCCGGACTTACCGAAACCCTTTTGGTTTTCTCTCTTCTCTTTCTTCGGTGATTCTACCGATCCTATAAACACTCTCTAAGCATCACCAAGCCCTTAATAGTGATACCCCCATGGTTCGGGAACACTCTAGACATGGTCGGGACACTCCCGGACCAATGATCAACAAAGGGACCTGGATGGCCATGTGACCCCTGTGCATTCCACGAAATCTTTCGTCGTTTGAACTGTGACTGTCATGTCTTATTCCTTTTGTCTCTTGATACTTGCATTGCTCGAGATATGACCAATGACATCACCATGTCGGGTTCAATATCGTTACCGACAAATTCTAATTAACTCGTTTCGACAAGTGATATCCCTGTGATCAAATCACACGATGCGCAACTATTGGATATAACTTCTCCGAGTGGGCCCTCGAGTATCTTTCCGTCACGCGGATGGACAAATCCCGCTCTTGACGTATAATTCCTCAACAGTTCCTCCAAATACCTAAACACGCCTTTATGATCACTGTTTTACCAAGTGACGTTTGATACTATCAATGCACCCTCGGGAGACAGTGATTGATATAGTCTCACAGTCTAAGGAATAGTCTACTAGGTCTTATTCTAATCATCATGACTTGAACTTCATGACATGATCAGGTCATGATGTTTAGGTTAGGTATTAGTTCATCATCTCATTCTCAAAATGAGATGACTCCATTTCCAACTGGCATAAATGCCACATGATCAGGAAACATGATCATCTGTTGACTAATGAACCAGTGACTAGAGTTTCACTGGGAACCCCTGGTTGTTTATATATCACACGTGCATTGATGTTTCCACTCAATATAGTTATAGCATGATATAAAACTTAATCATAAATTATATGAAATATGATAATAGTCCTTATTAATATTTTCTGTAGGGCATATTTCCAACAGTCTCCCACTTGCACTAGAGTACAAATACACTAGCTGCATTTGTTCTTAATCATTGGCACCATATATCCGGTACCCTGAACATGCTTGCTCATGGAAGAGGTTGAGTGTTGGGCCTGTACTTTACAGTCCCAAATCCTTTGCAACTTACTAATTTCACCTTGATTGACATTAATACTTTATCATCACATGATAACATCTTTGTGTATGCATCGTAGCTATGGCAACAGAACGCGGCCGGTTTCGAGGAGCCTACCGTGACTTTAGATCAACCTCATGGGCATTCTCATGGGCACTGTGACCTGGGACACATCATTCTACGTTAAAGACGAACTAGTCCCGCCATAATAGTATACATCACTTTAGATGGTACCCTCATCTATTATTATAAATATAACCATCGAAACACTAGTGCACCCTGTGCAACTTTCGATGTTTTGTTCACATCGCTTCCTACTTGACTTTAGTCGGTATTATCATATAGGAGTTTCCAACATATTACCTTATAACATAACCCTTTATGCTTTAAGATATGTCATCCTTTATGGATTTGGAATTATGTCTACAGGTCTCTATTAGAAACTGCGGACAAACTTAGCTTAATGTTTCGTGATTTATGCTTCATCACTTTTCAAACGTTCCTTCTCGGATCATATATTATGTTAAGTTACCATCATGGTTTTCCAAGATAGAACCTATGTCTAAACATAGTGGATGATGATCATCCTTTTCTTTCTTTCAACCATCGATGTTTACCTTCATGCTATTCCTAATTTGAATTGACCAAGGACTAGTCTTGAATCAATTCCTATTCCAAAAACTCTTTTCAGAATCCCTTTAGGAATACTACATAATATTGTAATATACTTAATATCAACTTCTACTCCCTATAAATCATTATTTATCGGTACTTGTGCTTTCATTCTTAATGTGTCGTACACACACTTAAGAATCACTCCGTAAGCTCCCACTCAAATATGTTCCTTCATATTTGAATTTGAGACTTGGTATTTCTCCCACTAAAAAATATGTCAATCACATATTGTTTTAGGAATACTTTCATAGCTCCCACTCAATTTCATGCAAATTGCATGTCCACTCACTATTTTGAACAACTTCAAAATCCTTTGATAAATTATCAAACTAAGAGATTTACTATGAGACACTAATACTTTACTAGTATTAAATCCATTAGACTTTCAGCACACTTGAATCAAATTCATTTGAATTTGTCCAATACATTATTCATGACCCATTGTTCCTTTATCATTCACCTTTTCCTTTATGACTTTGTAGTCGTTTGGAAAATTTAAGTAACCCCTTTACTTGTTAAGATTCAGCAATGAATTGCTTTCTAATCTTAAGTGAATTTTATCTTTAGGATTTCTCATAACTTTAGTTTACCATTATTTCCTTAGTAGTTCGTAGGTATGTCATATTCTGGTAATCATGGCAAATGATTCACAAATATATCCATATAAGATGTGGAGTACATTTTGGATCCTACTTTATATAGTGAAAACACTATTGGGGAAAACATAATGATCATTATCATTGATTCTTTCCCTTTATGAAGAGAATAATTCAGGAACGATTTCCGTTGCGCTTCTCAAGATTCTGATGCAGGGTTTTGAATCCTCATCGTGTTTTCCACTATCTTCCATAAGCTTTATATTCCAGAATACAAACTTTCTTGAAAAAGCACCAAGCTTTATATTCCAGAATACAAACTTTCTCGAAAAAGCACCAAAACTTTAAGCAATACTAGTTTTGCCTTTCTTTTGGTTCTAGCCATGGAATTTGTATTCATTTTTCCAAAGAATACTCTACCAGGACTTATTCACTATTGTTTTGGTTATATCGAATATCTCCAAAACTTTCACGACGATCCATACAATATATGGCGCTAAACTCACGAATTCAGATGGTTCACTATATATTCTAATTGAGTGCTAACTATTTCTAACTAGTGGTCTTTACATGTACACTATAACGATTTATTTGGCGCCATCTATTTACCCACTTTGATATCAAATATCATATTGTGATGCTTTGCAATTTGACGTTTCAAATGCATTGTATTCCACAATTTCTTTACGCCAGTCTTATAAAGTCGAATTTTATTACTATTGATCAGATCGTAGTAATTAGATTCTCTTTTATATTTAGGGATTTCTATTTTTGTTAACTCGGTTCGTTAGTTGTACTCAGTTTTCCCTAGCTGCTTAGTTTTTACTCACTTTTGCCTATATCCTTGTACAGAACTCTCACATGGTCTGAAACTCGCTGTCCGTCAGCCTTCCCGTTATGTGGGCCATGTTCTGTTGGGTCCCGTAGTGGACCCTTGCTGTTACATGCTGACAAGTGGGGCCGCGTTCAGTCGATTCCCGTAGTAGACACCTCTCTCAACTTATTCAGATTAGCATCGGACCCATAGCTTATCCATGTGAGTGCTGGACCCATAGCTTATCTACGTGAGCGTCGGACCCACAGCTTACCCAGGTTGGCGTTGCAAGATGGGACTCCGAGCCAGCCCCGCGCCCGCGCTCGTGCCATTGCTTCATTTTCATATAGTGAAATGTAATGCATATACGAAAATTATACACCTTTGAACTCTTTTAAATCGCACTTAGGACATGGTAATGTTGTGCTAATAAAATCCTGATCATTTATCATTTCAATGGAGTGAAATATAATGCATAAACTTGCGTATACAAAAATTATACACCTTTGAACTCTTTGAAATCGCAGTTAATACGTGATAATGTCGTGCTAAGAAAATCTTGAGAGATTATCATTTTCATAGAGTAGAATGTAATGCATAAACTTTCATATGCGAAAATTATAAACCTTTGAAAACTTCTAAATCACACTTAATACGTGATAATAATGTGCTAACAAAATTTTAAGAGATTATTATTTTCTCCCCTATTTTCATAGAGTGGAATGTAATGCATAAACTTGCATATACGAAGTTTATACACACCTTTGAACTCTTTGAAATCGTACTTAATACGTGATAATGTTGTGCTAAGAAAATCTTGAGAGATTATCATTTCCATGGAGTGAAATATAATGCATAAACTTGTGTATACAAAAATTATACACCTTTGAACTCTTTGAAATTGCACTTAATACGTGATAATGTTGTGCGAAGAAAATCTTGAGAGGTTATCATTTTCATATAGTAGAATGTAATGCATAAACTGGCATATACGAAAATTATACACCTTTTGACTCTTTGAAATCGCACTTGGGTCATGATAATTTTGTGCTAATAAAATCCTGATCATTTATCATTTCCATGGAGTGAAATATAATGCATAAACTTCCGTATACAAAAAATTTAAACCTTTGAACACTGTGAAATCGCACTTAATAACAAGATAATGATGTGCTAGCAAAATTTTGAGAGATTATCATTTTCTCCCCCCATTTTCATAGAATGGAATGTAATGCATAAACTTGCATATACGAAAACTATACACATTTTCACTCTTGGAAATCGCATTTAATACGTGATAATATTGTGCTAAGAAAATCTTGAGAGATTATCATTTTCATAGAGTGGAATGTAATGCACAAATTATACACCTTCGAACATGTTCCCTTCAAATTATATTCAAGTTCATTTGTTTATGGAGTTAAAGTACCGGTGACATACTCATTATTTTGCATGGATAGAGGGGTGCCCCCGACAGATATTGGGGTTATCCTATCCGCTAGATCACAGAGGATCAACGGTTGGTGGGCATGATCCATATGACAACTGTCTCGACCAATCAGAGCGTAGCAGCGAAGATGAGCACATGTGCAAGAGATTGATACAAAGAGAGGGGAAAACTGAGTAGCACTTAAGAACCAAGGGCAAAACTGAGTAGAACTTAAAAACCAAGGGCAATTATGAGAAAGGTATTCAAATAGAAAATAAAAAAGATTTTTAAAATGGAAAATGCGTCTTTTATACAATAAAATACATCTTGGCATACATCAAACTATTTGCAATTCAAATATACACCAGTTTGACAATTATTGCCTCATTCAGACAAACTATGTTTTGGGGAGGGATGTTTTGTGAAGAGGCTTGAGTAGAAATCCATGAACCTTCATGGATAGTAGGAAATTTGAGAAGTGGTGATTTAGGTTAAAACTTGTTTTATATACATTTCTGATGGTGGCAGGTCATATAATAAGACTCCCTAGGTAGATGCCACTATGTTTTCCTCTTTTTGAATTTTTTGTACATAAAATGACTCAATTAGCTAGCTAAAACCTATTCATTGACTCTCTATTGACCAGCCACCGGAGGGTAAAACTGAGTATAATGCACACGGCAGTGTTAGTACTAGAGGGCAAAACTAAGTACAACTAAACTGCCAGTGTTACACTCAAGGGCAAAACTGAGTACAACTGAGTCGCTAGGGTTAGACATGAGGGAAAAAATGTGACTGACGGTACACGGGTGCGATGCAGGCGATGGCGGACACGTGTGGCGTGCAGCAGTCTTGATGCATCTGTGATTCGCGGTGCATGGTAGTGCAACGAAACATCGCTTCCCTTCTCCTTTAATAGAGGCCTCCCCACTCTCACTCATCACTCACTCGCTCACTCAACCATCTCCACTGTCCCATCACCTTCTGCAAACCCCCAAGAAAACCACAACCACGTCGGCGATAGAGAAGAACAGCGTGGTGGCCATCGCCGCCTCCAAGGCCACCGGCGAGGAGGCCCTAGTCCCTGTACAGGCCCCCGTCACCGCATCTGCCGTAGCCACCGGCGAGGAGGCCCCCACCGGTCTCGGGCAGATCCCGCTCGGCTGGGACCCCTACGAGGAGGTTGATTACATAAGGCCGGAGAACCCCTACGACACCAGCATCGCCGACCCATGGTCGGAGGTAACCAGGGTTTTCTCCCCTTCCCTTGTTCTTTTCCCGTTCCCATCGTTGGATGCTAGATCGTATGTTATTAGAGCTCGGCTGTTCGTATTTTTGCAGTAGGTAATCCTCTTGTGTTAGATCTCGTATTTCGATGAATCCCCCTATTCGTAGTTGGGATCAGTATTCGATTTGGTTTGAGATTTGGGGAATAATCAGGAGATCTCAATCGGTTAATTTATGCAAATAATCAATCCCGATAATTAAAGTATCTCAATCATGTCCTTATTGCACTCTACTGTTTTTTCCAATAGGAGGATAGCAGCAATGTCTGCAGCATCGACGGGTCCAAGGACACCAAGACTCATCATATGCTGAGGAGGCTGAAGTCCGGCCAGTACAACAACTTCTTCGTTGGCGACGTGTACAGGTGCCCCTTCTACCCCACCAGGAGGCTCCACACCATGGACTTCAAATCCCTCATGAAGCATGCCGAGGACGTGAGGACCTGCTGCGAGTCCGTGAACGTCCATGGCTTCATAGCCAAGCACCAGGCTCTCGGTCTTCACCTCCGCAACCACCAGAAGGTGGCTATCGAGGAGGGTCGCATGCCCCTGATCAAGCCCAAGGCGCCCAAGGTCAAGGGACTGGGCAGCAAGAAGTGGAGGAGGCGCCAGAGGGAGGAGGCGGAGGCCCTCCTGGTAGAGGCCATGAGGGGCCACTGAACTACTGCTGTTGCTGCTGCTATAAAGCAGCTTCTTTTGTCTTGTATGTGTTGAACTAGTCTGCTGCTGCTGAGCAGCCTAATTATCGAACCTCGTTAAGTACCATACTATATAACCTATATTAGCTGCTTTACCTACATCTATTTTGTTTACTGAATTTATTTATGGTGCTGGTTCGTTTTGCTGCTCTAGATTTTCTACCAGATTGGGGAAAAACAAGGGCAAAGGGAACAATGAATAAAGAGAGAAGCTGCTCTAGATTTTCTACCTTTTTGGGCAAAAAAACACAAGTGTTAGAGAGAGAGAGGGGAAAAGGCGCTCTTTAAAAGGTCAATCATAAAAGTAACAAAAAAGAAAACTTCCAATTTAGGCGACAGGGTGCACGTAACCACCAAACGTGCTCCACATGGTCCCACGACATGTCCCCCATAATCAGCGAGAGATGGATGGCTGGTCTGCTATATATCCTGGCCCCACCTGTCAGCATGTAACGGTCGAAACGACGTAACATAACGCTCAACGCACGACCTGCCCCAACACGGTCCCACCGGTCAGCATGTAACGGTCAAGCCTTTGACCTGAGGGCATTCCCCCGTCCGAGCGCATATGAGGGTTTCGGAATGGAGGGATGGCAAAAGTGAGGGTAAACTAAGTGGCTGGGGAAACTGAGTACAATTAACAAACCAGCGGCACAAAAATATAATCCCTTATCTTTATACCCTTCAAATGCTGAAATTCTTTGATCATATCAAATAGTTTCATACTCATGTTTCCTTTGGTAAACTCTTTACACAATTTAAACAATCATATAATGATAATCACCATTTTGTTAAAACACAATACATCAAATGTGTATTTACTTTCAACGATTCATCAAAAACACTTCGTATTCATGTAATAAATGGTGTTTAAGTTATTTTCCCAAACTTAGGCATGATTCATATGTGACAAGAAATCAAATGACTTTCACATATTATCAACATAACTTTGAATTTAAACAATAGTTTCATTCAAAATGAATATATCAATAAGTTTTGTATTTTCAAGGCATTTCAAATATTTTATAAATGTTCATGCATTATCAATTAGTTTCAAAACCAAGATAATTCACACATAATCAAAGAAGATATGAACATGAATAGAAATCATTCATAAAAGTAGAACAACTGTTTGTTACAAAATCATATGAATAACTGTCTCACGAAGTGTGAGACACACTAAAGAAGTTCACCATTTATTGATTACAATAATCATCCTAAAACCATAAACTAAATGATAAACATCCAGGGACAGTGTCGTTGGCCATCAACATCATGCTTGCCATCAATATGCAATGTCACCTCCTCTCCAGCAAGCAACTCTCATGCAGAAGGACCTGTTTTCAGCAAAATAGAACAAGTATCAAATATACTTAACACTATAATATGTGTTTGCAAGATTATAACCTTTGTAAAATAGTATATCAAATATATACCTTCGACGACCTCTCCGGCGATTGGTTTAACCTTTACGTTATGAAATGTAATATGAAATCCTGGAAATCCATCGTTTCCGTATCACCACTCATGATGCTACTCTGGACATGTCCTTCATAGCTAGGAGGTAGCGATCGAAGCAACATGCCTATCGCAAACGACTCAGTCATCCAGTGGTCCACGAAGTAAACCAGTCTCATGTGTGCATCAATCATGCGCTCCAAGTGACTCTTCAGACAAGTGTGTTCCTCCATCTTTATGGAAAGGAACTCTCCAAGCAGCTCATACTTCCACATGTGCATATGGCTTATGAACTCTTCTCTCAGTTGATCCACCATCGAATATGGATCAAGATCACCCATCAGCGGATGTAGTTCATTAACCATGCCATAACGCATTACTACCTGAATAAAGGTTGACATCTCTTGGCGATAGTAGCGGTCTGCCCGCTCTTGTGGGGTCTCATAGCCGTCAGGCTCGGCCAATTCCATCATTCGACGTATGTAATCTACCACATGATTCCTAGTAAGGAGATCATTTAGGCGCACAAGCCAACCAGTGAATTTGGATCCATCAAGTATAACTTTCTCACCAACTACCCACTCATCAACGTCAAAGTAAGCTTCACGGTGAGCCATCTCTATATTTATAATTGGAAAAGGGAATTTAGACTAAGTTTATAATTAAATGAGTTAAATAATAACTCCACTAAAAACACCTATCCCCTGAAGGGTTCTAGTGATCACATGACCCCTTTTCCCCACCTCTCCCCCGATCGTCACGGCCATCAATGTGGGTGTTTGGGTGGACACCTAAACGTCAGTCACATCATTCATGCAACTCGTGCTTGATCTTTTGACCATCCGTGTTACGAGTCCATGTCTACACATGCTAGGCTCGCCAACTCAACCTTAGTGTATTCATTGTGCAACATGGCTTACACCCACTGTATGTGAACGTAGATATGTCTGACACCCGATCATCACGGCGCTGCCTCATACCGAAAAACTTTCTTGGGGGTGCACACTAAGGGAGAACACAATCATTGGTATTTTTTAATAGGGATCATCTTATTAGGCTACTGTCGAGTATCTAATACTAGCACACAATAATATATACAAACAATAAACATCGAATATAAGAGTGATGTGATATGGTCCTTCACGCTGTGATCTCCATCCCGCGCCTCCAGATTCCGACGCCAGGGTTTCGGCACCGTAGGCACTAGGGTACCGATGCCTTTCCGGTGTGGTAGTCTATCACCTCTGTGACCGTCTACTACTACTTAGCAACATAAAGTATGCACTTTACCTTTGCCACAACCATATCACATCATAACGCCCCTACAAAACAAAGTTAGACGCCTTTACTTTATCCTTGCATGTTTTACGTGGCTGAATGGGCTTTTGCACAAGAACCGTTCTTACCTACGAACTTCCACCACAACGCTGATCGAGCAGTTATCTCTACTACACCCCTTTCGGGGCCCTCCGTTGCAAATGGCATACCAACTAATGCGAGAGAGACAGACACCCCCCCAAAGCCGCTTTATACGGTACAAGTCGTATGTCAAGCATGGACCAGTCTCGCGAATGAACGCGTAACATCGGTTGGGGGCCGCTTTATCAAGCATTGTTGTGGTATAGACAAGTACATGTGGGAGGGTAATGATGGCCCAAAATATATCGAGCTCATTGGGGAACCACAAGAGGAAGGTGTGATGAGCACAGCAGCAAGTTTTCCCTCAGTTATGAAACCAAGGTTATCGAACCAGTAGGAGCAAGGAAACACCTCCAAGGTGTTGTTTCCAACTTGGAATCCTGCACAACACAAGCACAGAACTTTGTCCCCAACTTACAGTGATGTTGTTAATCTCACCGGTTTTGCTGAAAACAAAGGATTAAACGTATTGTGTGGAAGATAGTAATAGCTTGCAGAAAGTAAACAGAAAATAGTAAATAGTTGTAGATTGATGGTAAAAGAAAGGCCCGGGGTCCATAGTTCACTAGTGGTGATTCTCCTTAAGATAGATGACATGTTGGGTGAACAAATTACAGCGGGGCAATTGACAAACATCGAGAAAGCATACATGCATATACTAATCATCTTGACTCCTTTGAGATTTGATTGGGCATTACAACATTATACATAGACCATAATCCAACTACATATATGACTAATAATCCACCTTTAGGTTATCATCCGAACCCCCTCCAGTATTAAGTTGCAAGCAACAAATAATTACATTAAGCATTGCGTGTAAAGTAAGCAATACGATTGTTCTATGAACAAAGGATTGATGCTTTCCCCCTAGTAGCAACAACACATCTAGTACTTTAGAGATTTCTATCACTTCCCCAGATTACTAGAAGCATGAACCCACTATCGAGCATAAATACTCCCTCTTGGATTTGCTAGCATCTGCTTGGCCAAGATATCTACTAACAACGGAGAGCATGCAAGATCACAAATAACAAAGACATGATAGAATCAATAATCAATCTGAAATAGCATCTCAATATCCATCGGATCCCTGGAAACAAACATGTATGATTGCAAATAGATGATCTTGATCATGAACAGAGCTCACAAGATCTAAACATGATAGCACAAAGGAGAAGAACCAACCATCTAGCTACTACATGGACCCATAGTCCAAGGATGAAGTACTCACGCATCACACCGGAGGCATGCATGGTGATGAAGAAAGCCTCCAGAGTGAATTCTCCCCTCCAGCAGGGTGCCAGGAAGAGTTTCAGATCTCTCCTGATCTAGGGATGGAGATGACGGCAGCTACAGACTCTTTCATGGAATTTTGATCAGGTACTTAGGGTTTCTATATTGGAGGCAATATATAGGCGAAAGGGGAGGCCGAGGGGGTGCCATAGGCCACACCACCCCTGGCACGGGCTAGGCAAGGCCGCGCGGCTAGGTGGTGTGGCTCCCCTCTGGCCCGTCTCGTCTTCTGGCTCCGTGTCCCCCTCGGTGAAATATTGACTTTGGCTTTTGTCCCGTCCAATTCCGAGAATATTCATTTTCTGACTTTCCTGGAACCAAAAACAGCAGAAAACAGGCAGCTGGCACTATGGCATCTTGTTAATAGGTTAGTCCAAGAAAGTCTATAAAAATACTCCAAAGTGTGGACAAAACATAAGAAAGTAGATATAAAACAAGCATGGAACATCAAAAATTATAGATACGTTAGCAACGTATCAACATCCCCAAGCTTAACTCCTGCTCGTCCTCGAGTAGGTAAGTGATAAAAACAAAGAATAATTTTTGAGGTGACATGCACCATCATAGACTTGATCAAAGTATTTGTAAAACATTGATAGTTGGGATCATAGTTCTTCAACATAGCATGAAATATATAGTTCTAACAATAAGACATAGAAACTATGTTGTAACATGAAAAGGCACAAACAAAAGATTCATGAATAACAATGCTTTGCAAGACGTTTGTTTGTTTCACATAAAGAAAGCATAATGAGAATGGTATTCAGCTTGTCTCTCATAGTGTAGCAAAACATAAATGCATGGGACACCTTCAAAGTTCATAAGGTTGACTAGATACAAATAGTTTAAGAACAAGCAATATCAAAGCTATGCATCAATCAACAAGTATTGGCACAATGCACATTAAACTAAGAATGACCAGTATGCTCTCTCAATAGGTGCATAAAGATAGAAGATGGAGCCTCAACATAAAAGTAAAAGAAAGGCCTTCATAGAAGGAAGCAGGGATTCAAGTTTCATAAAGAGCTTCCAAAAATTATGGTACTTATTAGCTCTTAGCTCTCATTGCCCCTATCATAAGATTGAAGTGATTAAGGTTAAAGTGAACAAACTATGGAGTATATGCTTGACATAGTCTAAGTTGGAAATCTTATGTCCCTTGAATACGAGGGCCGCTCCTCATGCTACTCAAGTTTAGTTACCGGTAAGTTCTTGTCATAGTAAGTACATGTGTATCATAGAGAACCGCCAACAGGGTACCCCTTGCCTGATGATACGGAAGAATCCCCATATCAAAATGACAAGGCAAGCAGACAACAACCATCTCAGCAATCTTCTTATTTACCATGGGAAAATGGTGATTTTTCTCTCTTTCCTCTTTTCTCGTCTTTTTTTCTTTTTTCTCAATCTCCATGTCCTTTTTATAAGAATAATGCTTCATAGATTGCTCATTATGGTTACGCTGCAGGTTTCCACCATGATTAGGCATGGATTAGACCAGCCGCCCAGGCGTTCCTCTAACACACATACATAACTCAATGGAACTTACAAGCTCCCCTTTCATTTCACACCGACGACATCCATAGACAAAAGAGCATGATATCAACTAGGTACAATGTACAAGTGCAATGTTGAAAGTGTTCCCCATGACAGCATGGTTCTGCTAATCCCCAACATATAAGTGCAAGCATATACAACATCGATGACACAATGGTTCAAGTTTATTAGGGGCAAGAAAAGTAAAGTGTGCCATCAAGTTCGTGAGAGCTTTAATCATTAGTTTTCTCATAACAAGCTTAATTCGAAAGGTAGATAAAAACATGAATATACTTGGAATAGCAAATGTTAATAGGTGGTATGGTGGACTCTTTTGAATAACTTGGTTTTATTTGGAGTTGGATGCATGAGTGGAACTCATACTTGGTTATGGAGGCTAGCAAAAGACTGGGAGTGACCAACTAAGAGAGCAATAATGGCCATAATCATGCAAAGCGACAAAACATCATTGACTAAAGCATAAAGTGATATTACAAGTCGAAAACTAAATGATCATCGAGGCTATGGTGACTTGGGATAGTCATAACATGGTGTGAGCATGCGCCAAGTCAACCCAAATAAAGCATCAAAGGAGAATACCACAATATTATGCTTTAATATGCTAAAACAACGCATGATTCTTTCAAGGCACATTAAGCAATCTCAATTGTTTATAACATGTCATGCTACATCAAAAATCACTAAGCATAAAGCCAAAACAATATAAAGCATGACATGGCAAAGCATAGGCCACAGTCAAAAACAAGCTCCTTTTACCACTTAGGCATGAACTTTTCCTACTCTTTTCCAATCCAAACCAAACTTATTTGAAAACTAATGTATGAATGAGGGGGTCCAACCAATTTATTCAAGCAAACTAAGCAAACCAAGCAAACGAAAACCAAAAACAAAAACGAAGACGCTCCAAGAACAACACAACTATGCATAAAACAATAAAAGTGAAGTGTTTGGAAGAAACCTGAGATTTTTATTGATGAAGAAGGGGATGCCTTGGGCATCCCCAAGCTTTGACGCTTGTACTTCTTGGATATTTCTTGGGGTGACATGCGTGGCATCCCCAAGATTGAGCTTTAGTCCATTCTTCATCTTATTACATCATTCTTTCCATACACCTGAAATTTTTCCTTCATACAAAACTTCACACAATCTTTATTAGGAACATTAGTTTACTCAAGATAATAAGTCTTTGGGTTCAGTTCCAACACCAATAAAACTTCCATCAAAACACAAGCTACTGTAGAAATTCCCTCAAAAATCTCAATTCCCCAAAAAGAACCCAAACAAGAATCAACAAGAAGCAAATGCAAATAATGGCAGAAATCTGTCAAAACAGACCAGCAGGTAAAAACTAATTTTTTCGAAGACCTTATGTTGCTCAAATCGAAAAGTGTTAAACTAACGAAAGTTAGATAACAACCTGGGGCAGAAGCACAAAAACTCACAGCTCAAACCGACGGACAGAGATTTTTCAAAAAAATTTACAGTGAAGCACAAAAATCTGTTTTGGGACAGCAACCTTCCCAAGCATTACTTCTCTCTCATTAGAGGTTACTCTTGGCACAAAAACCACACAAAATGATAAGGAGCGGTTATTACAGAGGTAATAACTTCCAAGACTCAACTAAAGCTTTCGCGTTATCTCCCAATAAGTACTTTTCTTTAACGCCTTTGAGCTAGGCATAAGAATTTCGATGATGCTCAAATAAGAAATATGAATTGAAGTAAAAGAGAGCATCAAGAAGCAATTTCAAAACTCATTTAAGTCTAACCCACTTCCTATGCATATGAATCTTATACGCAAATAAATTCACAAAGAACAAAGTGCCATGCATAGGAAGATAAATCGAGAGTAACTTCAAAACTTTCAGCAAATAGAGAGGTGTTTCAGTACCATGAAAACTTTTACAATCATATTTTCCTCTCTCATAATAATTTTCAGTAGCCTCATGAATAAACTCAACAATATAACTATCACATAAAGCATGCTTTTCATGATCTACAAACACATAATTTTTATCAAGATCAAAAATAGTGGGATTAAAACTTTCAGACCCATTTTTAACAATTTTGTGACAAGATGACTGATCAATCTCATTTTCAATAGTAATACAATTAATATTATCAACCAATATAGGACCATCATCTAGAGCTTTATTATAAAAAAATCAAAAGAATCCATAGGAACATAACATTCATCCTCCTTTGGTAAGCATGGGGGACAATCAAATAATGCAATGGGTAAAGAGTTGCTCTCATTAGAAGGTAGGAATGGGTAGATCCATTCTTCCTCCTCTAGATCATCACTCTCCTCCTCTTTTTCATCCAATGAGCTTCCAGTTTCAGCAATTTCTTCTTCCATAGGCTCCTGCAAGGCATTAATCTCTTCCGTTGGTGGAGAGCATCTATTAAGATATTCAAGAATTATCCATTCTCTACCTTGTAATTATCAAAGCAAAATTTAAGTATATCATAAACCTCATATTTATAAGGTGCATCATCAGTATTTTCAAGCAAATAAGCAAGTTCAAATGCACCCTTCCAAGCAATAAATTCTTCAATTTGTTCCACATCATAAAAGTCATAATTTCCCTTAACATAAGAAGATATGGTAACATCATCATTATACTCACATTAAAAAGGGAGGTGTTTATACCTCCTACAGCAACAAGATTTATCAAAGCAATAAGTAAGATTATAAGTAGAGCACATGTTTCTAGCAATGGTATCCAATTTATTAATTTGTTGCCATAAGTGTTTCCCTTTTTGGGACAGGCGGTGTTCCTTATGATAATATTTGTGTTCTTCTATGAACCAACCTTGCCAATAAGATTCAGTTTCAAAGAAACCAATCATTGATAGAAAGCATGATAAAGCAAGACAATAACAGACCAATGAAAATAACCACTATAGTAGGAACTATTTTTTTGTATTTGATAAAAGAAACACGCAATCAAAGTAGAAATAAACTAAGCAAAACAAAAATAACTTAGTAAAGAGATTGGTTATGAGGGACTCCCCTTGTGAAGATGTCCTTGACTCCCCGACAACAGCGCTAGAAAAATAGCTTGATGGCCCAAAATATATCGAGCTTGCTGGGAAACCCCAAGAGGAAGGTATGATGAGCACAGCAGCAAGTTTTCCCTCAGTTATGAAACCAAGGTTATCAAACCAGTAGGAGCAAGGAAACACCTCCAAGGTGTTGTTTCCAACTTGGAATCCTGCACAACACAATCACAGAACTTTGTCCCCAATTTACAGTGAGGTTGTCAATCTCACCGGTTTTGCTGAAAACAAAGGATTAAATGTATTGTGTGGAAGATAGTAATAGCTTGTAGAAAGTAAATAGAAAACAGTAAATAGTTGTAGATTGATGGTAAAAGAAAGGACTGGGGTCCATAGTTCACTAGTGGTGATTCTCCTTAAGATAGATGACATGTTGGGTGAACAAATTACAGCGGGGCAATTGACAAACATAGAGAAAGCATAGATTCATATACTAATCATCTTGACTCCTTTGAGATTTGATTGGGCATTACAACATTATACATAGACCGTAATACAACTTCATCTATGACTAATAATCCACCTTCAGGTTATCATCCGAACCCCCTCTAGAATTAAGTTGCAAGCAACAGATAATTGCATTAAGCATTGCGTGTAAAGTAAACAATACGATTGTTCTATGAACAAAGGATTGTTGTTTTCTCCCTAGTAGCAACAGCACATCTAGTACCTTAGAGATTTCTGTCACTTCCCCAGATTACTAGAGGCATGAACCCACTATCGAGCATAAATACTCCCTCTAGGAGTTGCTAGCATCTACTTGGCCAAGATATCTACTAACAACGGACAGCATGCAAGATCACAAATAACAAAGACATGATAGAATCAATAATCAATATGAGGCATCTCAATATCCATCGGATCCCCGCAAACACAACATGTATGATTACAAATATATGATCTTGATCATGAACGGAGATCACAAGATCTAAACATGATAGCGCAAAGGAGAAGAACCAACCATCTTGCTACTACATGGACTCGTAGTCCAAGGATGAACTACTCACGCATCACACCGGAGGCTTGCATGGTGATGAAGAAAGCCTCCAGGCTGAATTCTCCCCTCCAGTAGGGTGCCGGGAAGAGCTTCAGATCCCTCCTGATCTAGGGATGGAGATGACGGCGTCTACATACTCTTTTGTGGAATTTTGATCAGGTACTTAGGTTTCTGTATCGGAGGCAATATATAGGCGAAAGGGGAGACCGAGGGGGTGCCCTAGGAGGCCACAACACCCCCTGGCGCGGGCCAGGCCTGGCCGCGTGGCCAGGTGGTGTGGTCGGCCTCTAACCCCTCTTCGTCTCGTCTTCTGGCTCCGTGTCCCCCTCGGTGAAATATTGACTTTGTCTTTTGTCCCGTCCAATTCCGAGAATATTCATTTTCTGACTTTCCTGGAACCAAAAACAGCAGAAAACAGGCAGCTGTCACTATGGCATCTTGTTAATAGGTTAGTCCAAGAAAGTGTATAAAAATACTCCAAAGTATGGACAAAACATAAGAAAGTAGATATAAACCAAGCATGGAACATCAAAAATTATAGATACGTTAGCAACGTATCAGGTAACAACAAAAAGATCAACGCCCACACACTACATCTCGTGTGTTCTACCCATACTAGCAATACTACGCATAGATCTAGCTCGGATATCACTGTAGGGGTTCGCGTATGAAAATAATAATTTTTTACCCTACGCCCCTAAACCCCTTTGTTTCCAGGACCTATCTATTAGTAATACAATAATAGGAGGGGCTTTTTGCGAACTTACCCTTGAAGACCAAAAAGCGCTGTCAACGCTCGGGAGAGAGTGGTTGATGTAGAAGAGCCGAAGCCGACCTCAAGGTCGTGCTGAAGTCCTTGTGCTCATGTGGCTCCAACGACTTCTACTGCCTCAAGTGTGACACCTCGTAGGGAGTTACATGCATCCGGTGCCTGGCGATGACTCCCACTTCCCCAATCCAGCAACAGTTGTGGAAGTAGAGCTCCTGGATCCAAATCCCTTGACAGCAGTGCTCCATGGGTGAAGATGTCTCTCATTCATAGCATCGGACTTGGGACCACGGTCACGGGAGAGAGAGAGAGAGAGAGAGAGAGAGAGAGAGAGAGAGAGAGAGAGAGAGAGAGAGAGAGAGAGAGAGAGAATATCAATTGGAGGTCTCACCAAAAGTGAGGAAACCTTTATTGAATATTGGTTGTGTTTTATGGTCAAAATACCCCACTGTTTATAGGGGAAATCCCACCCCATGGCTAACTAGCGTAGCCATGTGGAACTAAACGAAGGAGAGGAGAGGGGGGAAGCCGTCGGCCGACCAAGGAGGCCCAAGTGGGCCCCACGCGGGTGGCCAAGGCCCAGCCGGCCATCCCCCTCCTCCTTTCTCCTTTGGTCTTTCCCTCTTGGGCCTTTCTCCCTCCGGATTTGGCCCAATAAGGTATTTTAACCCTTTAATTGATTTCTCTTTTTTAAATAATTATGAATAAATGATTAAATCAATATTTAACATTCATTCACATATTATTCAATCTTCGTGGTTATGGAACACCTTCCACCTCCACTTCGGACATCCTCCAGACTTATCGAAACCCTTTCGGTTTTCTCTCTTCTCTTTCTTTGGTGATTCTACCGATCCTATAAACACTCTCTAAGAATCACCAAGTCCTTAAACGTGATACCCCACAGTTCGGGAACACTCTAGACATGTTCGGGACACTCCCGGACCAATGATCAACAGAGGGACCTGGATGGCCATGTGACCCATGTGCATTCCACGAAATCTTTCGTCGTTTGAACCATGAATATCGTGTCTTATTCCTTTTGTCTCTCGATACTTGCATTGCCCGAGATCTAATCAATGACATCACCATGTAGGGTTTAATATCGTTACCGACAAATTCTACTTGACTCGTTTCGACAAGTGATATCCCTGTGATCAAATCACACGTTGTGCGGCTATTGGATATAACTTCTCCGGCTGGGCCCTCGAGTATCTTTCTGTCACGCGGATGGAAAAATCCCGCTCTTGACGTATATTGCCTCAATTGTTCCTTCTAATACCCGAACACACCTTCATGATCATTGTTTTACCAAGTGATGTTTGATGCTATCAAATCACCCTCGGGAGACAGTGATTGATATAGCCTCACGGTCTAAGGAATAGTCGGCTAGGTCTTATTCTAATCATCGTAACTTGAACTTCATGACATGATCGGGTCATGATGTTTAGGTTGGGTATTAGTTCATCATCTCATTCTCGGAATGAGATGACTCCATTTCCAACTAGCATAAATGCCAGATTTTCAGGAAACCTTGATCATCTATTGACCAATGAACCAGTGACTAGAGTATCACCGGGAACCCCTGGTTGTTTATATATCACAGGTGTATTGATGTCTCCTTTCAATACAGTTATAACATGATATAAAACTTAGTCATAAACTTTATGAAATATGATAATAATCCTTATTACTATTTGTCTGTGGGGCATAATTCCAACAGCTAGGTGGTGGTGGAACACCAACCATAGGCTTAGCTTTATCTTTCTTGATACCTTCACCGGTGGAGGGATCTTTGATGGGATCTTCCACCAGTTTGGGACCACTTGAATGATCATCAATGGCATCGGCAACAACAATTTCCTTCTTGCCTAGGTATAGCTCAAACATGGCTTTCATCTCTTGACGGATCAAATCAATCGATTTGTCAAGCTCTCTCTTAGTGATGAGTGTTACTTCGAGAGTAGTTTCACTCCCCTTCGAGTCACTCATACTTCTCTTAGGCGGTTAAGCCAAAGAAGAGCACCTTGCTCTGATACCAATTGAAAGATAAGTATAAGCGACTAGAGGGGGTGAATAGGCGCTACTCCATTTTTAGCTTCTTTTCAAATTAAGGCTTAACACAAAGTAAGTTCTCTAGATGTGCAACTAGGTGAGAGAACTTATATGACAAGCAAGCAAGTAAGCAACAATAAGTAAAGGGTAAAGGGTAGAAGTAACCGAGAGTAGGCAAGGAGATGTTGAAGTTCCTTCCTTTTGAGGGGAAGTACGTCTCCATTGGAGGGGTGGGTGGTACTAAGACCACCAGCGCCACAGAAGGCCTCACCCTATTCTCCCAAGCACCCGCCTCACGGCAAGCACCCGTTCCACTATGTGGTGACCTTGAATGCAGCGACCGAAACCTTTACAAACTTGTTGAGTAGACCTCCACCACACTTGGAGTCTCCCAACACGATCCCAAAGCTTTACAACAAATGCCCGAGCTCCGAGACCGACCTCTTCCATCTAGGGTTCAAGGAACCCAAGAGTAACAAGATCCACAAAGGAAAACAAGGGGGAATCAACTTTGCTTTGGTGAAACCCTAGATCTAGACCTCCTCCACCAATTCCAAAACAATCAAGTAGATTGGAGCACTAGGGGAGGAGATCTAGGGAAATTATAGCTCAAGAAAAATTGAGGAGAGAGATAAAAGAGGCAACCTTCTCGTTGGAGAAGAAAGGCCCATTTATACCATCAAGGTGAATCTTCCCGTTGCAGCCCGACCGAAGCGGAACTACTGGTTCCCTAAGCGGTCGTACCGGATGGTACTATCGGCCAGGTATCGGGCGTGGTACCGGAAATGGTTCGGCGCAGTGGCAAGGCTACTGCCTCCCCCGGTAGTGACAGCTCAATATGAGCGGTGCTGCCGCATAGCGGTAGTACCGGTCCATATGAGTAGTACTAACGGTTCAGAGCTGTAGTGCCAGCCTAGTGGTACCGGGTGAGCCAGGAGGGGAGACGAGGCTCGCCAGCCTTCTCGGGCTCGTCCGGTACCGCTTGGCGGTACCACCGGTCGCGAGCGGTAGTACCGAATAAAACTTCCGGTACTACCGATCGTCACAGAATAGTAGGCCATGACAACAAGGGAAGATTGCCTTTGAGCCCTCAACCATTGGGAAAGCTTCCTGGTTTTGCAAAACTGAGTTGATTCCACCCAAACTTTCCAACGCGGACCCCTCTTGATAGTACGGTGTTCCTACGACTCAAGCAAAAGCCCTAGGAAAAACTATGTCTTGCTATGGACCTTTTAGAGGGGAAACAGATGCCTTCTCCAACATGAAAATCTGAGACACACTTAGCAAACAATTAGTCCGACACATGTGTTATCATCAAACATCAAAACAATTTAGGATAGGAAATGCCCTTTCACCCGGGCCCCGATGTTCTGCATGCACGATGGATATGCGTATGGTTACCATGTCAGTCGCGGTCGCGGCAGGGGCCGCCGACCTATAGGGACCTTGCCCTTTCGCGCCTTCGAGGAGACACATGTGCAGCAAGTGCCCGGGGGCTACTGTCTGAGTCATGGCACCCGGGGTACCATGATCCTTTGGTTGACGGGCCCACTGTCAGAGCCATTGCCTCCTCCAGAGGCAGAGGCACGAGGCAGGCGACCTCAAGAGGGAAATCCCATGCTACCGCCTCAAGAGGGGGACTCTCCAGAGTCCTCCCGTCTACTAAAGTGGAGCTCCGGCTCGCCGGGGTCCCCTAACGGGCCTTGGATGCTTCGGAGCGTGCCTTAGGGGCGCGTTCGTAATTCCACAACAATGAGGAAGAAGAGGACAAAACTAGCGGGGAAGACGAGGACCGCGCGGACCGCCCCTTCTGGTGTAAAGACACTAAGGACGTCATCGGAGCCAAGGCATCTGTTCCTTGCCACTTTGGTGCTAAGGGGACCAGGGAGGCGTCAGATAGCGAAGGACAGGGCCATGAACCCCAGCTTTGCGAAGGACCAGAGGGCGACCAAGACGAAGGTCCGAGTCCACCGAAAGTAGTCTTGTAGACCGGATCTTCAAGGCGCGGTGATGTGGTGACCCTTCCCGCCTAGCATTTGGGAGGAAGAGGCCCGGCCACCCTATATAAGGAGACCTTCTCCTACCTTAGAGGAGGCCGATCCCAGCAATCTGTAACCCTAGGGATTGGCACTCCATTGTACGCTCGTGAAGCACCATGAGCAATACAACCAAGCAGGAGTAGGGGTTTTACCTCCTCACGAGGGTCCCGAACCTAAGTAAAAAAACCTATGTCAACCTCTCTGTCGTGCTCATGCGATGTCGTCTCCGCCATCGCTGAGATGTTCAGAACGCGTTTCCAGCCCCCTCTCGAACTCAGGGCTTGTTGGACCCCTTATTCCTTCGCGGGACACTTCTTTGACACGATTGACGCCGTCATACGTAGCCACTCCACCGATACGGATAGGGACGCCGTTGTGTACGTAACCTCTTAGATGGTACGGACCGGTTCCGCAACGACTACTAGCTACTCGTTGTGATCTCAATGATCACTTCACCGCTCTAGATCCGTCAGGATCTGATTGCCACCGACTGCTCTCGGTCTCTTCTTGGCTAGGGCTTCCATACCTGATCGTATCCAGCTCCATGATGTTTTGATCGTGCGCTCGTCAACGACATATGCGTACGGTGGGTTCTACATACACCATTCGGAGTGTGGGTTTACCATCGTGCCCTCCAGTCTAAAGGGGTAGCGGAGGATCTAAGCCGCCCTTGTGTTTTACAGACTGAAGTTTTGACTTAGGGTGGAGCACCGGAGCAGAAGTGTGAGTCGAATACACCAGCGTGGTGCTGGGGAGACGAGTCCGTTCCCCTCCAGCATCAACCACGAAGAGAAAAGGATATAGATCCCGTTAGGTAATCTAATTCTTGTGGGCCCTCTTGTGGTATACGTACATATGCCGAAAACTTTAGGATTGAACTTGCTGAAAATCTTAGGATTGAACTTGCCGAATCATTGCAGATCTACCCCTTCTAGTCGGACATGGTGGACTAGTGGATGTGCGCTAATCAGAGTTGGTCGTCCAAGCAAAAGGCCAAAATTAGGTCGATTGTTCTCCTTGTCCTCCGGTTGATTTGGCTGGAAAGAAATGTTAGGGTCTTCAAGATAAAGCTATGTCAATCGTCAAGCTACTCAACGCCATTGTCACTCAAGCGGAGAGGTGGAAGCTAGTGGGTTTCTTGTGAGTTGTTTTTTTTCGGTTAATCTATCAAGGATCCGTGCCCCATGGTACTAGTCGGTGCGGCGGGTGGTCGTCAGCTCGCGGTCTATAAGAGCAAAAAAGCCAACGAAACCTTGCATGCAGGAATCTTTTTGCGATCTAAAAATTCAAAATACATTATCTCTTAAACGGTTGATCCGATTGATGATCCGTCTTCACTGCTGGATTCGTATCGATGAGTACTTCAAAATAAGATCCTATTTTAATATATTTTGACGATATTATTTTTCCATCGCTAGTTGCTAGATTATTATACTATAGCTACTAGATTGATAGTTAACAGTTACATGTCAAATAATACACAGTTATCAAAAAAAAATTATATGCTTCTAATGATGCCAATGATTTATATGTACGAAAGTAGGTACTCGAACCATTCTAAACAGGTAAAATATTGTATTACCATCATATAAGGCTTAAATTGCTGAGAAACAAAGTTCAAAAATATCTAGTAACCATTTGATTTTAACCTGGTAACCGTCTTGACTTTACCTAGTAACCAAGTGTCAATAATCTGGTAACTAGGGTCAAAAAAAAAGTTGTCAAAATATATTAACATGGGATCTAGTTTCGAAGATCTCGACGTGAAAAAGCTAACCATCAAAACGGATCTGAATTTCGAATTACTATCAAGAGATAAAACGTTTTAAAGTTGAGAACTCAAAAAGAATCTCACGTGACGACCGAACTACATGCATGCATGCATGGCTGGCTGGATTGTTAGATTTAATCCGTGCCCGCAGCACATGCCTTGAATAGCACTGTCCTTTTTACTTTTCTATTGTCTTTGGACACCCTCCGTTGTGGACTCTGTTGACCCTTTCTATCTATAAATAAAAGCGTGCGCTCTCGCAACATTCCTGGAAAAAAAACATTGCAGAGTTGTCTGCCACCAGCACCATTTTTTGCACGCAAATTTGCAGATAACGGATGTGGCTTCAGTGCAGAGCAGAAACAATACGAGCACACAGAATCTCAGTATCACAGGCCCCTAACAGAAGATCACTGATTCAACAGCTGAATCAGTGATTACGGTATCAAGTGTCTAAGACACCTACGTTCAGAACAATCAAGCCTAAGACTGAATCTATCTGGTTCAACAACTTTCACGATCGTCCATATACATGAAAGGGAATACAGTATCCGTCGAACCCCGGTCATATCCACCTGTCGCTGGATGCTGCAGATCATCCATTCCTTTGTTATGGCAAGCATGACACTGACCTGAAAGAAATCAACACAGCCAGCTGTTATCAGAAAACAGCAGTATTGGTGTAACTAATTCCCTATTTCATCATGAAAGATGAGGATTATTACCGTTTTCACGTTTTTCCAGAGGACAGCAAAAGTAGTTTGCTTTTCCGAATATCTCTTTTACTTCGGCGAAGAACAATGCTACTCTCGAATCACTTGAACTAGGGTCCGTAATCTTCACGGAGAAGTGTAGTGGTGGAAAATTTTGTTATAATTTTCCACATTAAAACATTGGTGGCATAGTTCCTCCAACTGGCATAGTACGATTTTCCAGAGGACAGCAAAAGTAGTTTGCTTTTCCGAATATCTCTTTTACTTCGGCGAAGAACAATGCTACTCTCGAATCACTTGAACTAGGGTCCGTAATCTTCACGGAGAAGTTGTAGTGGTGGAAAATTTTGTTATAATTTTCCACATTAAAACATTGGTGGCATAGTTCCTCCAACTGGCAGTCAAGTCCCTAAAATGAGATAAACACCCTTGTTAGTACGATTTCCTTGGTCACTTTCTTGCAGTTTTAACAATCAAAATATTCAAAGCATGCTCTACATACAGACCTTGAGATTAGCAGTTCTTTTCTTGTAATTATCAAATGCCAGCATCACCTCCTTATTCATCCAGTTTTTCCCATTTTGAATGATCTCTTCCTCAGAAACTTGACGCCTGTATTGAACAGCAAATTCAAAATTACATTTTCCAATCAACGTGGCCTGTCATCCCTCTTGTCGTCTATGAAAATGAATATTGGGGAAGACAGTGTGATGTATATATGTAAATGAATCAACATGCATGCGTGAATGTTATCGATACTTACGAAATATAGATGGTAAATACTTTTTTTCTGAAAATGCAAAGGTAAGATATTATAATATAATGTGCAGCATACAGGACAATTTATTGTACGAGGAGGTAATTGCTGGCAGTGGTCAATGGGCAATCTCAGCAGTCAGCCAGTTGACAATCAGACCAAGCATCATGTGGTGAGTTTTTTTATTTTGTGCAAATTTCATGTGGTGAGTTTCCAATAACCCACTCATACAAGTTTAGTGCTATGAATCTGCAGCTCCAGGGTTTAGGAGCTTTAGACTTTTATTCTATGTAAACCCAAACATTAAATCACTGAAAGGAGACCTTGCTTTTCCATCTTGTGTATGACCATACAAGCTAAATTTCTTATGATGTACAAAGAAAATATATACTATACCATATTCATAAATTTTCAATGGTACAAAATGATAATGCTTGGAGAAAAACTAAACCGACGAGGAATATTAGCAAGACAAAGGATGGTTTACCGTGGTTGTCAACGTAGCAGACGCTGCCGCGATGGTTCCACTAGTGCACACGGGCCCCTCTAACACCGGTTTGGAGGGCCCTCTAACAGCGGTGTAGAACCGCTATTGAGGGTTCGGTGTTAGAGCCCCCCCCCCCTTTAACACCGGTTCTTATACGAACCGGTGTTAAAGGGTGGCGCATGTGGGGCTGCCGCAGGGCTCTACCGGTGTTAAAGGTTCTGTGCCACGGCAGGAAAAGGAGATAAATCTCTGCCGCGGCAGAGTTCTGCCGTGGCAGGAAAACGGCCTAAATCTCTGCCGCGGCAGAGTTCTGCCCCTGCCCCGTTCTGGGCGTATTTCTGCGGCGCGGCGGGGACGGGGAGGGGGGGAGGGGGAATCGATCGGGAGCGGTATACACATACATCGTCATCGGTACATACGAGTACATAAATAATTAAGCAACTAGGTCCTTTTCCAAAGATTACTTCTAGGTCCTTCGGTACATACATCGTCATTCGGTACATACATCGTTATTCGGAACAGATAGACTGCCAGGACCTTTTCCAAAGATTACTTCTAGGTCCTTGACCATACCAAATACCTCCTCACCGGTACGGAGGACAGGCTTCCTCCGGGGTTCTGGCAGACGTTTGAAATGCTTGCCTTTCTTTCTTACTGGATGCAGGTTCGGAAGAAATCGACGATACCCTAGGTACACAACCTTCTTACATTTATCCAAATATACACTTTCAGTCTCATCTAAACAGTGTGTGCATGTATTGTATCCCTTGTTTGTCTGCCCTGAAATGTTACTAAGAGCAGGCCAATCATTGATGGTTACGAAAAGCAATGCTCGTAGGTCAAATGGCTCTCCTTTGTGCTCATCCCACATACGTACACCTGGTTTGGCCCACAGCTGTAAAAGTTTTTCAACTAATAGCCTTAGGTACACATCAATGTCGTTGCTGGGTTGCCTCGGGCCTTGGATGAGCACTGGCATCATAATAAACTTCCTCTTCATACACAACCAAGGAGGAAGGTTATAGATACATAGAGTCACATGCCAGGTGCTGTGACTGCAGCTCTGCTCACCAAAAGGATTCATGCCATCTGTACTTAGACCAAACCTTCAGTTCCTTGCGTCACGTGCAAAGTCCGTGTACTCTCGCTCGACTTTTCTCCACTGTGACCCATCAGCGGGGTGTCTTAACATCACGTCTTTCTTACGGTCTTCCATGTGCCATCGTAACAACTTGGCATGCTCTTTATTTCTGAAGAGACGTTTTAACCATGGTATTATAGGAGCATACCACATAACCTTGGCAGGAACCTTCTTCCTAGGGGCCTCGCCCTCAACATCGCCAGGATCGTCTCGTCTGATCTTATACCGCAGTGCAGTGCATACCGGACATGCATCCAAATTCTCGTACTTCTCACCGCGGTAGAGGATGCAGTCATTAATGCAGGCATGTATCTTCTGCACGTCTAATCCTAGAGGGCAGACAACCTTCTTTGCTTGGTATGTACTGTCGGGCAACTCATTATTTCTTGGAAGAAGATTCTTCATTTTTACCAACAACTTTGAAAATGCGCTGTCAGTCACACCGTTCTCTGCCTTCTATTGCAGCAAATCCAGTGTGGTACCTAGCTTTTTGTGGCCATCTTCGCAAGTTGGGTACAACAATGTTTTGTGATCCTTTAACATCTGCTCCAGCTTCTCCTTCTCCTTTTCAGTTTTACATTCTTCCTTTGCATCAGTAATGGCCCGACCAAGATCGTCATCAGCGGGCCCATCTGCTGCCTCTTGATCTTCATTATCTACCCCCGTTGCAGTATCATCATATTCAGGATACATATTATGATAGTTGTTATCATCCTCTTCTTCTTCGTTGTCTTCCATCACAACCCCTTTTTCTCCGTGCTTGGTCCAACAATTATAGTCGGGCATAAAACCGGATCGAAGCAGGTGGGCATGAATGGTTCTGGTATTTGAGTAGTCTTTCTTGTTCTGACAGTGAACACACGGACAACACATAAAACCATTGTGACCACGGTTTGCATTAGCCACAACGATGAAATTTTGGAGGCCCGTAATGTACTCGGAAGTGCGGCGGTCACCGTACATCCATTGCCGGTTCATCTGCATTAATATATAGTATATATCAAAAAATAATAGGGAGATGACCATTTATATATATAGTACATCCATGACACATGAAAGGATAGTTGCCGACCTCGACCGAGAAGGAAAGAGCAACGAGAAAACTTATTTTGAGCTCTCGGGCATTTCACCGAACACCTCTTGTGCATACGAAAAAAACACAAACTAGCACACTTCACACCCTCTTGCTAGGCTCCAAAATGAGATAGTGAAAAAATAGAAGAGTGGGGTATGGGCTGCGGTGTCTTATATTTCTCTTAACACCGATTCAAGCCACGAACCCGGTGTTAAAGGGGCTCTGAAACCATCAGTGCAGGGCCTTTAACACCGGTTCGTGTCACGAACCGGTGTTAAAGGGGGGGCTCTACGAACCGGTGTTAAAGCCTATTTCCAGGATCAACCAAAGGCCTCGTTTCCACTAGTGTTCAGCACTTGAAGTCTTTTCTGTTGCCTCAAGTGACTGGGCATCTGTAGCAGCTGGACTAAAGTCGCACGAACCGGTGTTAAAGGGGGGCTCCTTTTTGCTGCACGGGCCACGCTGGTACAGGCTCCCCCTTTAACACCGTTTCATAGAAAAACCAGTGTTAAAGTCCATTTCCAGGATCAACCAAAGACCTGGTTTCTACTAGTGTTCAGCACCTGAAGTCTTTTTTGTTGCCTCAAGTGACTGGACATCTGTAGCAGCTGGACTAAAGTAGGAAGATCGAGCAGTCATGTCAGCACGCTCAGCAGCCGACATCTTATCAAACTCAGCGGCTAGAGTGGCACGCTCAACAGCTAAAATCTTGTCCATCCCTTCGCTTATAGTATCGAACGTATTCTCTTTACAGTACTCCCTCCATTCTTACAGCTCCTTCTCCCTAAAGAACAAAAAGAGGCCAACAAGATAAAAATAAGCAATAAATCAGAGGACGACCTGGTACTAAGCTAGTGAATTTACCCCACTAGAGCAAAATTACTGTAGATGAACAGAAGCACTTGTTTGGCTGCTTGTTTGCTGGTGGTGTTACGACCTACTAGATCATTACTTTGTGCTTTATGGGTCTATATCTCACTAGCTACATAATGATAGCACTAACCCATAAATCCGAATGGTTAATGGCATGTAGTTTTCATTCTGCTACTTTTTTTTTGCCATTTGATTCATGTATAAATAGGTAGTTAAGTTTTAGTGCTTTTAGATTTCTTTGATTCTAATGCATCTATTGTTATATGTTGATCCAAATTCTATAAAGTAAATGCCAATTTCTGACGGAGCGGAGCGAGGCCCGTCGCCGGAGGCTTGGGCCGATCGTTGATGACCTAGGTTACCACCGTTATATATACCTCTTGTAAGCCGCCGGCTGGGATAAGTTGCATCTGTGAAATCCTCAGCGTTGTGTAAACACTCCCCGTTATAGTGAAGTTTCGCTGGCTGGCGTCCGTGGTTTTTCCCTTCTCTTTGTTGAAGAGGGTTTTCCACGTTAAATCTGTGTCCCCCTTGCTGCGATTTTATTTTCGTTCTTCGTTATTTACTTGTCGCAAAGCTAACATCTACTAGGACTTAACAGAACAAAATACAGCTCAATAATAACAAGCAGAAAATCATACGTACAAATCAAAATCTGACTCTTCATTGGGGTTGTCCTCCACAATTTCAGAACCAGGGTCGCTGCTGTCAGTATCATAAGGCAAATTGGACCTACAGCAACAAATATCCACACAACAAGTGGTTATCCTAATGCATGCTTAGCTAGCTAGCATTCAATTTGACATAAGTAAGATCCAGGATTCACCACTTGGATAGTGTAGCTCGGAGGTTTATTCAGCCAATATGGAAGATAGTCTAGCAATATATATATGATATATGTGATACTACATTAGTTGATTCTTGTTGATATGATCTTTAAGATTTCATACTACATAAAGGATTGAGACTATATCTAGAGTTTTGTGTGCATCATCAATGCACAGGCCCAGGCTTTTCCTTCTACAATTTTGTTTTGTTCTTTGACATATGCCAATTTGCTTTAATACTTGTATCAACAAAAAACAAAAAAACTGGTTAGTGTCCTGGGCTTTATAGCAGTCGCAAGACAAGGTGCCGATGGGAGCTGGCGCGACAAGATTAGTGTGGCTCGATGCAATGGGTTGGGAGGGGATCACCGCCATCGGGAGACAGATATACTACTAGCTCCTTACCGTTGGTTGTCGGAGGCGCCCGAGGGCGATGACCTTTCATCCATTGGACCGCGTTTCTCGCCGGTCACGGGAAGCAAGACTTGTCGAGCAGGTCGTGTGCAATAATCGTCGGCAGTCGGACGCTTAGACCTATCTTGGCTAATATATACTCTATAAACGGATCGGTCATTGGACGGAACACGAATATCCTAATGGAAACAGGTCTTCCTTCCGTTCACGAGTAGGATCAGATCACGTAGCTTTAGGGCTTTCTACACCAATATACTAGTAGTACTAACTACTATGAGGATGACCCGGGATTGGGGCAAATTTAAAAAAACACGAAATAACCTGCTTTTACGAAGATATCACAATCTAACTGTTTTCATGGCGCACTATCGGATGGAGCCAAGGTCTGTCGTATAACGCCGTCGGCAATGGCACTATGATCGGTATGGCGCTCTGGTCAAAGGCGATGTGCTTCGTCCCATGTGGCGGTAATCGCTTGGATGGCCCCACTCGTTAAGTATGGCGCTATGGCCCATCGCGTCGTTCCACGGAGGATGACTTCACCCGTGATGGCGCCATACCCTTGCCCGTAACCGGCACTACGGGTCCTATCTCTTCCCCTGACACCTTACCTATTCGACCCCCCCCCCACCCCCCGCGCACGCACGCAGGTGAGACAGAGCCATGACGCTTTTTTGGTGGAATTTCTTCCTATTGCAATCCTCAAGGTATCCTCCTTTGATTACCCTGGATTAATCTAAAGAATATATTGTAACCCCCCCTTCCCAATGGAGCTCTCAGAGGCCACCAGCGTTTTGGGTCGTCAGATTAGGCTTCCAAACTACCTCCAGTCGTTCGATTGACCAACAGGTGGTCTGAACTGCCGGATCTGCTATTTCGACTGTTTTTGTATCTCTCTATCTTTCATCGTCTTATTTTTCCTTTTTTTGCTTTTTTCTTAATTTCTGCTGTTTTCCTTTACTTTTGTTTGCTGGTCCGTTTTTCCGAGTCAGTTGCGGAGCCTATGATGTGACTCACAGCAGATCCGACTCGGTCTGTTAGGTCCCGACGGAACGTTGCTCTAACTACTTGGCTCGGCCGTCATCAGACGGGTTTATGATAATAAGAACGGTTTGGAAAGCTAACGGCTGAGTTCCTACGAATTTATACTTACAAAGCCATGTCTACCGTCATATGAACTATCTACCATCATACGAAGTGAGACTGCGTAAATGACAACGCTTAGATTTCAAGGAACAGAGAACATCTAAAACAGTAATAACGCATGCGTCTAAACTGTATAACGTGACGGTTTGAAGAGAATTCTAACGCATTGACACCATACCTGAAAAAGGGAGGATACACATGATACTTGGACGTGGGATATTATACTTGGATGAGGGAGTGTGAACTTGACAATTTGACGTATACTTGGACGATTGAGCGTGAATGAAATACTTGAACGAGAGAGTACCTCCGACGCTTGGATGAGGGAGGGCGGACCCGACGCTAGAACTAGTAGTTGAGAAAGAACATATATCCTCAAAACTAAGACGGCAGGTAGCAACGAATTTTGCATCTGCATGTGTACAACATGTTAGCGTCTTAAACATTCTCTTTTATCTAATTTTACTAATTTTTATTGATAATGAATAATATTTATTTTATATTTTCCTATTGTTTCTATTTCTTTTGTCTAACGCTTTACTTAGACTTTGTCTATCTAGGAGTTGTCGTGCAATAATCGGTTAGTTATCAAAACATGTAGATAGAATCTTACACAGTATTAGACTCGGGACAGTTTGATGGACTCGTCGAGCTATTGACTAATTTTATCATCGAACAAACTACTTTTACGCTTCCTTATAATACTATGTGCCTTGCTGAGATCCACAACATAAGAACACAGGACATTGTTCTAGAAAAAAGCTATCACTCAACGTTCCTAGAACAGATCTTTTCTCTTACATGTGGATGTAACGCAATCATATCTTAAGGTGATCTGCTTACAGGTCGCGCCCCGGGGGACGTAAAGAGAAGTCTAGTTTAACACATTAATTTTACAATTCAGAGTTCAAACTAAATTCCAGAAGCAAGTTCACAAGATTGCAAAGTTCATGAGATGACACAAACAAGGTTGAAAAGTTCACGAGATGTTCAAAATAAATTTCACATAGTAGAGTCCATGACATAGATCACAACATGGTGACATTCTATTGTGTCGAGCAAGGCTCCTTCCCTTTGCCTTCCTCTTCCTCTCTTTGTCTTTGTCTTCCTTTTCGCTCAAGACATAAGCAAGTTGAACCACTCCTAGTTGTCAATCAAAAGTGAACCCTTGAACTTGCTGGTAAAAAAGGTGATATCCATGAACATAACTGGTCGACAATGCTTAAATGCCCTTATAAATGGGCCGAATGACTAAAATGCACGGCCAAATACTCGCACCGTTACACCATTATAAATCCTAGTCACCGATCCAAGGGGCTCCACCACATAATATGTGCTCGGGTTAGTCGCGGGCATCACTCCCAACAACTTAGGGAGGCGGTTGTATGTTTCTTTCCAATCACCATACAACATCTTAAAAGCGTCTTGCTTGGCTTTCCACGCCTTCCGTACTTCACTTTGTAACCAAATAATTCTTTAACTAAATCTATGACACCCTTAATAGTATATGATGGGAGTGACCTTATGTTATTTGCAACTCTGTAAGCGATGAACTAGGAGGTCAATTAACGATGATTATCGTTGACAACTTTGTTATCTTTGATACACTTGACACCACACATATGAATAGACCGGCAACTCACAATTCTCAATTATGGCCCGCCCTTAATGGTCATGCACGCACAACCCATGGACATCCTTCCTTCTCACACTTGACTGTGTGACGCACCTTGATGTCGAAGTGAACCACCATGTAAGGTAGATGATACTGAAGGGGCTCTATGGCAGAAAACAAAAAAAAAGTACGGTGAACACACCTAACCAAGATCTATCTATGCATATGTAAGATAACGAGAGGGGATTCAGTGTTCATACCTTTGAAGATCGAACGCGGTTAATGTTCCACGGAGAACATGGATGACATAGTCGTACTCGCTCGACCTCAAGGTCGTGAATCTCCTGGCAAGTCACCCTAGTCCTTGTACAACATAGCTGACCTCATGGTCGTGCCGATGTCCAAGCTCCAAGCAAAAAGCAAAAAGAACCACAAGTAGCGGTGCCTCATGGCCTTACACACATATAGTGTAGAGACATCTCCTGGGCTCTGGTCCAGCAAAATAGCGGAAGAAGATTGATCCGGACCGAGTCCAGCGGCATGACAACGTGCGTATGGTGGAGAAATATCTATCCCCGTATGCAGTTCCAAACTTTGAGAACCACACATAAGGGAGAGAGAGAGATAGGCAAATGCCAACTCATGGGATGGATTTGGGGAGAGGGGTGCCCCTCTTTATATAGGTAGAGGGGAGGTAAGTCCCGGGGTGAGACTAATCAAGGGAGAGGAGGTGGGAGGAGGCGTTGGCCACCCCCCCCACATGGTCCCCACGTGGTGGAAAGCCCACATGTGGCCGGCGTCCCCCCTCTGGCCTTCCCTAGGATGCGGCCCCCTCTTGGGCCTCCTCTGGTGAGGCCCAATTAGGTGGGCTGCCTCCAAAATCCAATTTAAACAATATTTTTAATATTAATTCATTTAATTAATATTAAATACATATTATTTAATACCTATCACTCTGAAACACCTTTCAGACCCCTCTGATCATCATCGGATATCCCCGGAATCATTCTGGTATCACCTCGAAACAATTACAGAGTCTTCTCTCTTTTCTCCTACAATCTCGAATCAATCCCTAAGCATCTCTACCCTTAAGTGTGACACCCTATGGCTCAGGAATACATATACATGATCGAGACAGCCCTCTGATCAATGACCAACAATTGTATCTGGAAACACATGATGGCCCCCATGTGTTCTACAGATAACTTGATCGCTTGAACTTTGAACGTCCAATCTCATTCCCTTTTCTCTACGATACCTAGTTTGTCCAAGATCTGATCTTTGGTATCGACATACCTAGTTCGATCTTGTTATCGACAAACACATTTACTCGTTCCCATGGTATTACATCCCCGTGACCTAGTCACATGTTTACAAACTTGTAGATGTAACCTCACCGAGTGGGTCCAGAGTATCTATCTATCACTCGGATGGGCAAATCCCGGTCTTGATACATAGGCCTCAATAGTTCCCATGGAATACCTTACACATACCGTTATGGTCACCCAGTTACGGACATGATGGTTGATATGATCAAAGCAGCATCGCGAGACGGTGACTAATATGATCTCATGGTCGAAATATTGAATCACTATGCATTTCTAGATATTGCAATGTTGAACTTTGTGACTAGATCAAATTGCAATACTAGGGGTTGGGTGTTTTCCATCACTTCATAAGGACCTCGTTGTCAGTTGACATGGTAAAGTCCATGATCAGGAAACCTCGATCATCCTGCCCAACGAACTAGTCTATAGGATACTAGGGACCTGATTTGTTTATATACCACTCATGTATTAATGTTTCCACTTAATACAGTTCTAGCATGATAATAAACTATTACAAACTAATGAGATATGTCAATAAAAACATCTTTATTATTGGCCTCTAGAGCATATCTTCTCTAGATACTTTGCCACATAGTCTTGATCCACATCTGAAATTCCAACAAACTTTGGAACTTCACTCTGGGATTTATCCCATACTTTTTAGCTTAAAATCCTTTTTGAAGATACTCGTGACTCAAGAACTCTACTAGTGCCACCATCCACTTGAGCCTCATCTGTAAGGCTAAGATCACAAAACAATGATGGTTGATGATCCTGACCTACAACCTTCTTGTGATCTTGGGCTTCTTTAACCGTTAGACCATCCTTGCCATCTTCATCTGGTCCCTCATCCTCGGAGTCCGATGCATGGAAACGCAAATAAGGAAGCTCATGGTCCAGTTCCTCCTCATTGCAATTTGCCTCCATGTCACCTACCGTATTGTCATGAAGCCCATGCTACAATTCATCACCCTCAAAGTCATCATCCTCCATTTGGGATGCTTCATATTTTTCATTGGGGATGGGGCTCATGGGAGGTTGCCTCATAATTGTGTCATTTGTAGGTTGCCTCATTGCGGACTAGGCTCATGGGAGTTGGCTCGTTGTTGTGTCATACACATGTGGCTCACCTTGAGCCGGGCTCATGGAAGCATGTCGATTCAAGTCAATGTGCAACCGATCCGCAACCTTTCCAGTGGCAAATATCTCTAGTGACTTATCTTCGGATTCCACCATCTCCTTGTATGCAGTCCAATTCAACTCGGAGTTGATAGGCATTATCTTCAATCTATTATGATGACCAAACCCGCCATTATACCTTCCAACCAACTATTCGGGCCCATCCATTTTAATTCAATCCTCACTCTTTCCACAACATCGGCATAGGTAAGACTAGTGCCAAACACCATGACTACTTCATCCGGGTCACACTCAACATTGCCTTTCAAGAAAGCGTCATTGTCCACATGATGAACGTTAACGATTCTTTCCACCTAAAAAACAATGATAACAATTGAAACGAATCAAAGAAATTTATATTACCACCAACCATAGAGCCCACAAAAAAGTCATGGCAAGTTTGCTACAAGACCCTAACCTACAAACCCTACCCTAGCCTACAATTCCAAAATCTAATGACTACAAATCATAACACCAACAAACATTACTCAACATTATAACAATAAACCATAGATTTCACTCCAAATGCAAGATCTAGGGTTTCAACATTTTTGCGAACAAACCACCAAAATGCAAAGATCTAATTGGACGAAATCAAGTGGGAGGGGGAGATTACCCCTTGGGAAAACGTGGGGTCAAAATCCATGAACAAAGGTCATTGAATTCGAAGGATTTGAGTGGAGTAAGAGTTGGGAAAGAAAGAGGGAAAGAAAGTGCTTCTCGGTCTCGAGAGGGAGGAAGAAAACGTTTGGGATCAGGTTTGGATAGCACCGCGCTGGGCCTAGAGGTTATTCTCCTCGAAGGGGTATGACGCTTTTCCACACATGGTGCTCTCCCTGACGACGTCGTACTAACTGGTGCGGGCCCTGCAAGGCCAACGACCGCCATGTGGTACGGAAGCACGACGCCTTTGACCAGAGTGCCATACAGACCATGGAGCCATTGCCGATGGCGTCATACGGCAAACCTTGCCTCTATCTGGTAAGGCGCCATGAAAATAGGTTGGATTGTGATATCTTGGTAAAAGCGGATTATTTCGTGAGTTCTTTAAGATTTTAGGTTATTTCTATCATTTTTGCCCCACGACAGTGGCGACTATACCAATTTCTACCGCTGCCTCAGCATGTATTAGTTTTTTTATTTTCAGTCATATTTTGTTTCGGTTGTAAGCAAATTGCCTACTATGTATGAATTTTGTCGTACTTAGTTCAAATTTGTGCCTATTTTGATGTTTACAAATGTTGGCCTCAGGGACGCAGCTGGAAACCAGCGATCCCCACACGAAAAAATAGCGCTTGTGTCCCCCAAACGGCACCGGCAAAGCCTGGAGCGCACCAACGGCAGGACATGCTCTAAGGGCATCTCCACCGGGTCGACCCAATCCGTCCCGGCGTGTCTGAACCCTTCCACGCTGACGCGCGTGACGTGCGTGGCGCCGCAGCGGCATGACCCATCTGTCCCAACGCGTCCGACTCGACCCATCTGTGCACCTAATTTGCGTGACCACTGGGTCGGCCCAGACACGGGCGCGTCGCGGGCGTGTCCTCCCTGCGCGCGGTAGTGGCCCACCGGGCAGCGACAGGCGCAACCGCCACCACCACCACTGCCACCGCGATGAAGAAGCCGGGGTGGTTCGGGACGAAGAATGACCACGAAGCCGGCAGATCCTGCTTGAGCGGCCAGCGCCGCCAGAGCAGCACGCCATCGTTCGCTCGGGGGGTGCTGCCACCACCGCCTCAGGCGCAGGACTTCCTCGGCGTCTAAGCCCCACGTCGGGAGGATGCAGAGCAAGCCCGCGACCGCCGGTACTTCCGCATTGCGAACTACGAGCGGCGGTGGAGGAAGGGGAGAGGCATCGCCCACCACGATGTCTCCCTCCCCACGGGCTGGCACCTCAACCAGGAGCGGGTGGCGGTGCCGCCCGCCCCGAAGGACGACAAGGCGCTGGAGGCGAAGATGGCCCGCGGCATCCACAAGCTCCCGTCGGCCTTCCGATACGACCCCGCGTACCAGAACCTGGTCTTCTAGAGGAACTTCCTCGACTGGGAGCACACGCCGTGTCGCCTCAGCGCCTACCGTGGCGAGTTCGGCCCGCTGGGCCCCCGCGACCTCCCCGCCATCGAGGCCGCCTCCGATGGCGTCGTCAACCACTCCGAAGACAACCTCGGCGGCGATGACGACGACATCATCATCAAGAAGGAGGAGGACGAGACGGAGGGGTCGTCCTCCGCATCCGCCGCCGCGCACCTGCCCCCGGAGTACCAGGCATCCCTGGCGCGGGGCTACGACGAGGACGCCATCCTCGAGCAGGCCATCGCGGCCATCGCGAGGGATGAGGAGGCCATGTGGGCCGGCTACTAGGAGGCCGTGCAGCTCACCGGCCTTTGCCGCCACCGCCACCGCCCCCACCGCAGCAGCCGTAGGCGTGGGCTGCTCCGTCGGCGTCGTAGTGGTCTGCCCCACCCGCGCCTGGGTGGTACGCTCCGCCTGCGCCGGTGGAAACGGACGCGTGGCCGGCATGGCCAGGCCAGGTGATCGACCACCTGGCACCTCCCGCGTTGGCGCCGGCTCCGGGTCTGCCACCGCCACACCTCTGGACGCCGCCGGAGTACATCGACCTTGATCCATAGACGAACGCGGCGGGGAGAAGATCGTTGGTAGCTAGGGTTAGGGCCGGGGTTAGTTTTTTTATCTTTTTAAATGTAATATATTTTATTTAATTATCAATGAACTTTGCCAGTTTATTTTATCGTGTCGGTTTGAATTTAAAAAAACTAACGTGGTCAGGCGGACATTTGGGTCGCACCTCTGGGCGCGGTCGTCCGGACAGGCCGGACCGCGGCCGTAAAGTGACCGCGGACCGACCCAAACGGACAGAAGCGGACGGTTTCGGTCATACGTTTGGGTCGGCCCGGTGGAGATGCCCTAACATCCAATACTCCTGCGGAATCCTTAGAAATTCAGTTGGGTATGATCTGTTTGCGGTAGATTTGACATGTCGCCGGTGTAATTTATAACTATCTTTTGGTACCTGGGGCAAGCTTGTGTGGTCAGTAACTAGTTTGACGTGATCTTGTTCTGTATGCAGTCAACATTTGTTGTTAGAGCTAGTGGTTGTTACTCGAGTCTTTTCTGATTCCGTAGTATCGTTTGAAACTCAGAGACTCAGAGAAGTGGCAGCCTGTTGCCATCCTCTTCTTGTTCCGCGTCCAGATCCGGAGGGAGCTCGCCCTGATAAAATCATACTCCCTCCGATCCATATTACTTATCGTTGAAATGAATGTATTTAGACATGGATGGTAAGTAGCATCTACTATCTCCGTTCCACAATATAAGCCTTTTTAGCAAGCGAAAACAACTTTCCAAAAGGGCTTATATTCGAAAACAACTTTCTACTTCAAAAAAAAAAACTTTCTAAAAAGGCTTATATTATGCAATGAAGGTAGTAGATCCAGAGATATACTTAGTGATGTTTTTTCAAGCAATAAGTGTAACCCGAAGGTCGTCATATGGTTTTGCATGATACATGTGTGGTGAGCAACTGTTGGTCTCCAGATCTTGTTACTACCAGATAATGGAACTATTTTTGCTCAACTCACAAAGTGCAGTCCAAACAACAATGCTATCTTAAACATGACAAAACTAAGATCTAGGCCACATGTCAAATTCAGGGGCATTACAGACGTTACACAACTCAACACAAAAATTAAGCCCAAATTCCATAAGCCCAAATTCTCCCCACTGGAATCCATAAGCTGGCTTCTCCATAATCATAAGCCCAAATGAAGTACCCTAAGGGGGCAAACATAACAGTGGTGCCTCACTAAAGCATAATAACAAATTGAATAAAAAACTTTGTGAAAGAATATATTTTCTTGTTTGAACTAGTAAATCATCAATAAGTTTCTCCACATAGGGAAATCGAAAGAATAGTAGACTGACTCTACTCACCTAGTATTTAGTTCTTTAAGAGTTTGCAAAACTTCAGGTTCTTTTTCTTTGGGGAGAAACGCTTCAAATTTATCAAAACCAATGCGATATCACATACTTTACATTTTTTGTCAACTATGGACTCAAAGAGGAGAGAAGGTGAAAACTGAAATAGTGCCATGTCGGTGCAGCTTTTACACCAAAGCTGAGTGCATAAAAGTGCATTTCACTTCTTATGTCATCGTTTCTTTATTGCAAGCTTTAGACATGAAGGCAGACAAGAGAAGGAGAAGTTCCATGAATCAGGATCATACCGAATAAATCCTTTAGAGTAGCAATAAACCAATCCACAAGATCTTTATATTTCTGCCATATTCCATCCTATTCAGTCCCGCTCTAAATATCTACCCCTTCGATTTTTGTTTTGAGCAAACAGCAGGAGCACTTCCTTTTCATATAGAAGAAGAAACAATATTTACAAGGTAGCCATGTTTTTGAAGGGGACATGGCAAAACCCTATGGCTGTAGCCAAGGGAGCCAAAAGAAAACCCGCAAAATTAACCTCGATGAATGTTAGCCTGGTGCTGACGAAGATACCAAGATATTCCAAAGGGTACAGAGTAGCCTCCCGCTGCGCTCCGCCTAGCACAAGATGTTGCTGAGGAGAGCATGTCGTCCCACCAGTCGGAGACGCTAGCCATGTTGTTGGAGGCATCTAGCAAGGGAAGAGCAAATCTCCCATCCATTTCTTGCACCTTAGCCCAGACAGCCACAGAGAAGGGACAAACCCAACAAAGGTGAGGTGTAGATTCAGGGCTTGCCGACATAGGTGGCAAATTCCCCTTGGAAACTTCTCACTGTCAATCTCGTCCCACTTCATCACAATGCCATACACCCGTAATGTCTCAGCAGTGAGGCCTAGCAGTCTAGCACCATGAACCATAGCAAGCTTCACAGAAATCCCAACTGGAACCAATGTGCAGC